>NW_004624749.1:22837632-22884454 GCF_000247695.1 Heterocephalus glaber
CATACTCTTAAGTGAAATAAATAAGACACATGTGTAAATAACGAATAGTTTCTCTAGTGTGAGAAACTGAGAGTTTAAATAAGGACTAAAAGGATTAATAACTAATAATTGATACTTTGAAAGAGAATAAGGTCCAAACGGGTAGGGGTGGTGGGAGGGGAATGGGAAAGGAAAGAATGGAAAGGAAAAATTATGAGAAAAGAAAAAATGTGGAAGCGAAGTATGTAAATAGGGAAAGGTTTAGGGGCGAAAGGCACACAGGTAATGGGGAAAAAATAGCACCCAAAGATAAATCTAAATGTATTGTATACCTAAAATGTACCAATAAAAGAATAAAAAAATAGTCTCCAAGGAGAAGCTTGTTTGTTCAAGCCAATTCTTCCCCATTTTCTATCCCATCCTCAATTCTTACCACTTCACCCATTTGATGTGCTTTACTCAATTTATTCCAATCTGTATTTCTTCTCATACGTGTGCTTTTAAGAAGTTTCTATACTTTCCCATGGTAATGAACTTGGCATGATAGCTAGAATCTGTTCTGTTTTGTTTTGTGCTGGAAAGACTGTTAAAAATGTACACATAGGTGTACAAAAAATATGTTGAAAGAGTGAGTATTAGCAACAAAATTTAGGAAGTGAATTCCAATATTTAGATTCATTATTATAGCTAAATAAAAGGCACTGAGAACAAAATAGTCAGAAAATATTCATAAGTATTTTGCTCAAGGAAATATTATAGTCTAGGAATTGTCAGACATTAATCAAATAATTAAACCCATCGAGATAACAATTAATTCTGAAGTGTTGTCAAGGAGAAGCATTTCCTAAAGTGTCCTGGGCTCTCTTGAGCAGGTCCTGGGGCACTTGAGCTAGATAGAGTGATCAAGAATGAGGTGAGATGCAAATAATGAAAAGGAAAGTGTGTGAAAAGGTCCTGTAATCTTAAAGAGTCAGTTGAGTCCTGGAAAAAAGCCAGCAGAGAAGTTGTAGAAAGGGTAAGGAAAAACTAAAGGAGAAGCTGGATTTGAGAAGTAAAGAGGAGCTTGACTATGCAGGGCCTTGAAAACCATACCTACAAGTTTTGTCTTTATCCTAAGAGCAATGGAGAGCCATTAAATATTTTTGAGCAGTGGGGAAAAGTTAGGGTAGATGGTGTAATCAGATTTCTAAGGAAAGAGGACAGAGCGGTTGATGATAGATGAGTTGGGAGACTATTAGTGTCCAGGTCATATAGAACAGAGCTTCAGTTTGCTTGGTATTGATACAGATGGTAAAAAGTCAAGAATTTTAAGAGGCATTTAAGGGATACACTGGAGGAAGATACACTGCTAGAAATAGAATAACTATAGAAGGTAAGAAAGAAGAGAGAGAAAGATATCCGAGAGACAGAGAGAGAGAGAGGAAGAAGGAGGAGGAGGAGGAGGAGGAAGAAGGGAGGGAGGGAGAACAGCATACTGGGGATGGTGATGAGTGATGTGATATAAATGAAGTTGATTTAGTGTTTAGTTTGGGTGCCCTTGAGACCTTCAAAGTCCAAATTGAGGAGCCTATTATAGGGAGTTCAGTATAGCAACCTGACCAGAGAAATGTACTTCCAGATAATTAAAGACATAGGCAAGGATAGCATAGCTTGTGATTGTGTAGATGAGCTCAGTTATAGAAGAAATGGCTCAGAATCCTGAAAGGAAAGCCCAAGGGATGTAGCCCCAGAGGAAGACCTTAGATAACTGGGGGCCAGTGTGAATGCCAAGGCCCGCTGTGTGAATCACTCCACCAGGGTATGGACACAGAAGCATCATCAGAAAGACGGTCTTAGTTCACAGTTTTGTTAACAACTTTTCTTTTTAATATTCACCTCCTTCTCTTAAAAATATAAGATAATATGTTTGGGAAAAGTAGTGCATATGCAGGTATTAGTGTAAACCTGAGGCAATTCACTTTCTTGCAGATTTAGTGACGTATTAAGAATTCCACACTTTTTATTGCTCTTGTTCTTTTCAGCACTGTTTGATATTATTGAGTAAAAGACTGTATTTGCACAGTGTCTGTGCTAATTATCATTCGATTCCCTCTAAGCTACAAAATTCACCCTTGCCCTTGCTGTGCAATAAATACTAGGCTGGATCCCTTAGCAGCACTCTTTTGCAACAGGCATGATACTAAATTATATCAACAGAGGACAGTAAAAGGGCATGGCAGAGGGGTCTTTAACTGCTGGTTCTTCTGGCTTGTTTTTTTTTTTTTTTTTTTTGGTACCAAGGATAGAACTCAGGTCCTTGTGCTTGCGTAGTAGGTGCCAAAACCACTGAGCTAAATCCCTGGCCCTTGCTGGCTTGTTTTTCTACTGATTGTTCCTTCCTTCTGCAGGGTCCCCAGTGGTGTAGCCTGGGGGCACCCAGTGGTATGCACATTACCTCTGCCAGCTCAGGGCCTTTGCCCCAGTCCAGCAGACCACAGAATGAACCAACCCAGCCAACTACTTGATCCCAAATATCCATCTTTTAGAACCACGAGACAATAAGTTTTAGTTGTGTAAGTCACTCAGCTTGTGATACTATGTTATGTTAGGTCCAGAAAACACATACTGTAGGTCTGATTATGACCTAAATACTGATGTTATTGGTTTCTGGACTACAATTTGAGATGCAGGGAGCTACTATATAATAGATGCACCCTACCTTTTACACCTGCCTCCTACAGTACTAGATAAAGGAACTAACCTCTTAGCCAGGCCAGTGACCTAGAACCTATGTAACTTGACTCAAAATAATGAAATGAAGTTCTACATGGCAGTGGAGGAAAAAAAATCACTTGTTAAAAGAATTGATGAAGCTCAAACCAATTCATCTATGAGTGCAAATTAAAAGGAGAAATCAAGCTAGGATGGAAAATAACACATTTTGGTGTAGTCAGGGTCATTTTAGTCCACAAAGTGAAGGAGATACCAACGTGAGGGGGCCTTGATTAGCTTTAAACCTGGAAATGCCTCCCATCACAATCTCTGTGACACTTGATCCTGCAATGTCAACTTGTTTGGTTTCTCATTTCCTGCTTCATATGTACCCATATCATATCTTCTCTTCTATTTCCTTCATTATGTGCAACTAAAATGTTCTATGAGAATACACAGAAGAATTCTACTAAAATTGAATACATCTCTTCCCAACTATAGGAGCCCTCCAGCAGAGATGCTAAATTGTCTCCTATGACTCTGACTTTCCTTTATCTTTTTCATGAATTTTACCAAGGCAGATAGCCTCTTAGGTGGAGATTATGTATCCCAGCTCCGCCACAGCTAAGTGTGCCCAACGTTGAAGCAATGGAATACATGTTGAGGTGCTGTGTGAGATTTCAGCGTCATGGCCACAGAGACAAAGCTTGCCCAGGGTGCCCTTAACCCATTATTACAACCTGGGAACCAGCACCAAGAGCAGTAGCTGTGGGACACATGACTGAAGGCACTGTGGAGGAAAGTACTTTGGATCTCCTAGGTGATGCCCCTTAAGTGTAGATGTCTTCCTTGCCCTAGATTGTGTACTTACTTTTGGGTTGTCATATATATGTGTGTGTGTGTGTGTGTGTGTATATATATATAATCTTAACATGTACTCTGCCTAGTATACTTTCCAAAAACATTTTCACCAACATTTTACTTTTATAAGACTTACTGTGTTTTCCGTTTTAAACCTTGGCCTGGTAGCTTCATTCTGCTCTGTTTGAGGTTCACAGGACTTCACACTGATAAGGTGTCTATCAATGTAAATACCAAAAACCCAGCAGCTTCCCTCTTAGTCAGGATTATAGAGCAACTTCCAGCCAGTAGATCAGTGCTAAGGACATAGTCTCCCATCCAACACAATAACACTGAACTGAAACATCTTCATTTAGAACCACAATTTTCCCATCCATGTATACATACAGGATTAAACCACAGATCAGTCATGCACAAAGGCACATGCAAGTGCTGGATGAATAAGGAGAACTTGAAATAATAACTTAGGAGTCTCTCCCATTAAGAATTAGTAAACAGTCCACTTTTCACAGTGGTTCAATTTAAAGTGTTTTTACATTACCATGATGTGAATGTGATATGCATTTAATATAATACATACTTTGAATTTTGATCTTTTTTTCAGCTAGTGATATTCAGTGACATACTGTCTAAAGATGCTGAGCAATGACAGGGAGTCACAGCTCCCAGTCACCCACAAGATCATGAAGGTACAAAACCAATATTCTACAGTGTACTGTTGCTAAGCAATGATGTCCTGTGAATGAGCTGTGTGTATTAAGTTCATTTTCTACTAAACAATATTTTAAACTTATAATTTGGTTATTAGGGTGTAACCCTCTTTAAGTAAATGAGCATCTGTATGTACAGTCAGGTCTTATACCAAACAATAAATTATACTGGGAGCAATTCCCATGAATTCACAGCACTCCTCGAGAGCACCTGGATTTATGAACTTTTCTCCCGTTTGAGAAAATATCATTGGCCCATTTTATAGAGAAGAAAACTGATAAACTGAAAGGCTAAATTCTTTAGTGTATAGAGCAGTTAAACACAGAAGCATCCTTGGGATAGTACTCTATCCATCCAATAAATCTTTCTTCACCGTTTATTCGTTCATTTCATTTCATTTCATTTTTTCTTACAACTTATTCATATAATCAATAAATGCACATGTTGATAGCCTGTTAATGAATATAAAGTGAGTCAATGATAAGCACAGGGTTTCAGATTCTCAATAATTTATCACTTACTTAATCTTTCAGGTGACAAGTATGTGTTTTCTAAGCACTTTGTGTAGCCCTGAATATTGTACCTAGGATAAGGTATTGAACAAGGGGCTTAAAGCCTTGTAGTAAAACACTGAAAGTGGGATATGAGACAGAGTTAACCTCACCAGACTGGAGTTAATCCTGTTTCAGTTTACCAGCAGCTACTGATTGCCACTGGCTAAGAAAGCCAAGCTCCAATGGCTAAATTCCATCTGCAAATCATGTCTGCCATTTCCTTGCAGAAAAGCTAAACCGCCTCTAGTTTCATAGAGAAGAAGATACAGGAAAAGAGAGAAATATGAATGGGTTTCTCCCACAAAAACTCAAAGTGCTTGGCCTCCTGATGGCAGGCTAGCTGTTAGTTTGAAATATAAAGGACACACCCTTCACACACACACACACACAAACACACACACACACACACACAGAACTGAACAGAGTTGGAAAATGTACACAAGAAGGAAAATAGAATCCATTCATTTATTTAGCACAGAAAATGTAAATGAGAGGGTTAAAGAAGAACTGTTATTTTTAAATGAATTGGCCTCCTTGAGAAAGGGAAATAATTATTTATTGAGTTCTTCCTACCTCCAGGCACTGTGCCAGTGGCTTTCACATGACTACATGTTTCCTCTTTACTCCTGTTTAACACTGCAGCCTCACTGTGATTCACAGATAAAGAAGCTGAGTTTTGGAAAGATCATGAATGTCACCCAAATTTACACAAGTGGCACTTGGCAGAACCAGATCTACACACACCTCCTGTCTACTTCTCCCCAAAACCCATATATTTTATACTACATTGTACCTCTATACATTACTGCATGAAAGAGCAGAAATAGCTCACAGCTACCAAGAGAAGAAACAAGTGAGCTTCATTCACTCAGAGACTGGAATCCTGCTGGGTAATGGGTGAGAGATACCAGAAGGTAGGGAGGTATTCATTATGCTAGCTCCTTTCACCACCAAACATACTCACAAAATTGCACCCCTGGGTTCATGGATGACACAGAGGCAGTCGTAGACTGGACTGCAACAATTTCAGGGTCAGCCAAAGAGTGAATATGGGGAACCTGATGCTATATTAAAAATATTTAAATACTATAAATCAAACAAAATGTTCTTGTGTCCATTGTACATGCATATCACCTAAGTAAGTCTAAAAAATATATATATATATATATACCTGATCCCACTTTGAGAGAATATGATTTAATTGATATGGGGAGAGGTTGGGCACTGGAAATTTTGCAATACTTCCCAAAATATATTAATGTGCAACCAAAGTTTCAGACCTCAAAAATTGCATAACTGACTGAGCGTTACAGCTTGGGAACAACTCACTGGACCCCAAACTTATAACTGCAACTCTGAGGATCACTCAGCAGTGATTGTGAGACTGTAAGGATGATGATCAGAAGCAGGAGGGAAAGAGGAGGCCCTGGCTGCAGAGGAGGCAAAGGGCCAGAATGTGACTGTGATCACTAAGGACGTTCTCATCTATCATTACTCCCGTATTTTCTATGGCAGGTTGGGGGCTGAATTCATCTATTTTTTTCTTGTTTTGTACTCTTTTAGTGCCTCATATTAGTGCATTTTGGATGTATGTGGAGCTTACTTTAATCACAAGGAGTAAGTACCTGCATGTAATACAGCTTGTTTCTTTTAATCCCCTTCCTCTTCCCACCCGCCTCTTTCTGTCTCTAAATCCCCTCTCTCCATTTTCATCATGCCTGGTGTTATTATTAGCTTATTTTTATGACATGTAATGTTTACACTCACTGTTGTTAGTAGGTTTCCGTGCATGGCAGATCTCAGTTCTTCTTACCCTCTGCCCCCCCGCCCCGCCGCTTCCTTCAGCTTCTTGGAACCCTTCTCATTTGCAAGATTTCTGTCCCCTTGTTTCCTTCTATCCAGACTTCATTTGCTCTTTGTTTGTTCTTTCCCTGACTCAAATTGGAAATATCTTTTGATATTTAAACATGTTTGTCTGATTTATTTCACTCAACACTATATTTTCTAGGTGC
The DNA here is from genome assembly GCF_000247695.1 of Heterocephalus glaber. Next base: position 22,844,441 of record NW_004624749.1, read on the forward strand.
ATCCATTGTCCTACAAATGTTTTGAGTTTACCCTTCTTTATAGGTGAGTAGTACTCCATTGTGTCTAGATATCACGTTTTCTTTATCCATTCTTCTACTGATGGGCATACAGGCTGCTTCCAAGATTTAGCTATTATGAATTGTGCTGTTATAAACATTGGTATGCAAGTATCCCTCTAATATGGTAACTTTACCACTTGGGGAAAGATACCTAGAAGGAGAATAGCTGGGTCATATCAAATTTCTAATTTTAGTCCTTTGAGAAATCTTCACACTGCTTTCCTTAATGGTTGTACTAGTTTACATTCCCACTAATGATGTAAGAGGATTCATTTTACATCACAGCCACTTTCGCCACCATTTGTTCTTCTTTGATTTCTTGATGACTGGCATTGAGTACTTTCTTTTGAATCCTCCCCACTGCCCGCACCTCAATGCCTGTCACCTGTTTCTAACTATTGGCTTTGATGTGTTTTGTTTGTTCTTAGGACCAGAGACACTTTCAGAAGCATGTCTTTAACTTTGGCTTTCTTTTTTCTTTCTTTTTTTTTGTACAGGGGATCAAACTCAGGACCGTGTGCTTGCAAGGCAGGCATGGTGCCACTGAGCTAAATCTCCAGCCCTAACTTTGGCTTCCTTGAGAGTTGAAGGGCTGGAGTAGAGGGGAAAGACTGCAAAGCACAGATTCCTTCCGAACTTGCCAGCCACACTGCTAGCTCCTCTGGTCTCAGCTGTCTGATGCCATCCAGGAGATGAAATAAATAAATGCAAACCATATCCCGCTCCTGCCCCAAGGCACTGAATTTTTATTTTATTTTTTTGTCATCAGGGTTAGATAGGCTGTTGGCAAAGACTAAAGAGTGGAAAGATATCTTTTAGTAATATGAGCACATTAATACACACTGATTAAACACTTTCCCCAGAAACAACCTCAGAGCACTGCTTTATCTCTATCAGTATAATAAAATACAACTGGCCTAAGGCCTTACTAGAAACTGTAGTCAAAACCGCTTATTAGCTATTTTCTTTGCCGGCATTTCCCCCTTCCCTAATAGCTGAATGCAAAACCCAAGCTAAATGCATTATAAAAACTGTGAAACAGATTTCATGCATTACTCATTCCCTATCATCATAATCAAGAAAAATTACACATATGGCCAAAGAAAGATACTAGCATCTAGATATCTTTTATGCTGAAGCTGTAAACAGATATTTTGCTTAAACAAACTTTGTTTAGAATAATGAACTTTAAAACTGGCTATACACCTCTCAGGCCCACATTCAAGAACAGTTATAGGGGGATGTACCTCAGTGGCACAACACCTGTCTGGCAAGCATGAGCACCTGAGTTTGAGTCCCAGTACCAAAAAAGAAAACAAAAGTTATAGAAGAAACAACTTCCACATTTTTATTGTCTGCATTCACTCTCGTAAATTGCCCAAGAATGTATAAGGTGTCTTTTCATGATAGTGTTCCCCCTTACAAAGCAAGGCCCCTCTTTTAGCTAATGTGTCATTACTTCCTTACCTTGAGAATAGAAATACCGTTAAGCACTGAAGAAATAGATATAAAATATTGTTTTCCAGGAAGCCCACAGAGCTTCCCTTAATAACTATTCAATGTATATTATCCTTGAAGGGTATAACCTGGTATCAAACAGGGTGCCCCCTCACCCCGTTGAGATTCTCTGAATTCAAAAGTGTCAAATCCATTAGGAATATATATATATATTGTTCAGTGTAATGGATCTCTTGCATGATTCATTCACATACGCATTCTTTTTTTGGGGGGGGAGTACTGGGAATCAAACTCAGGACCTTGTACTTGCCAGGCAGGTGTGGCACCACTGAGCTAAATCCCCAGCCCCATCATTTTTACCACATTAGATGAAAGGATGAAATATGTACATGATTCCACATGACTTAGAGGACTACTTTCAATAATGTATTTTAAAACTTGTTGATAAAATAGTTACCTGTTGATGAAACATTTCACATTTATTTCATTTACAATTCCTATTTTACTTTCTATGTTTATTTCACTTTTTCATATTTTCAAACTTTTAATGTATACTATATTTATTTAATCTTTGATTAAAATATTTGGATTTCATCTTAGAAATGGCCTGGTGTAGTTGTGCATGCTTGTAATCAAGTACTCAAAAGAATTATAAATTTGAGGTCAGCCTGGGCTACATAGCAAGTTCAAGAATGTCCAGGACTAAATAGCAAAACCCTGTCTCACAAACAAAACAAAACAAAACAGTCTTAAAAGGTGTGAGACAGATTTCTATTTCTAGGAAAACAAAGCTCATCTACTTTTCCTTATTACTTTACTTACTACTAAAATTTGTGAATATTAGTTATGAAAAAAGTTCAAGAAGACTCTGAAAGAAAAAAGGGAGGAAAACTATTTGGGCACTATATAGAAATTTAGTAGTGAAAAGATAGTGTTGAGTTTTCTTTTGGCCTCATATTTCAGACATGAAGCTAATTGAGATGAATACTGAGATACATCAATGGCATAAATCAAAAAGATCTCACATAAAAGGAAAACAAAACAGCTGTTTAATTCTGACCCCAAATATATGGGTTTTCCCATAGAAGAGCATTCAGCTCTTCAGGTACCAATTGGACACTCTATAATTCAATTAGAACATTACCTATCCAGAGTTAACAAGTGAAGGGATCAGGCCTTCCCAGGACGCAGGTTGTAACTCGTACTTCTAAGGTTCTGGTGAACTCTTCTTTTGGTTTGATAATTGGAAATCAGAAAAGACTATTTACCTGATCTTACTGGTTTATTAGAAAGGACACAACTCAGGAGTAGCCAAACAGAATAGACAAATAGGCTCAAATGTGGGAGCAGAGCACTCTCTCCATCCCTCACTACCCTCTGCTCACCTATCCAAAAGCTCTCAGGACCTCACCCCTTGGAGGATGGTAGGGGATTCATGGAAGAGGCACAGTTGATTAAATCATTCACCTTTAATGATTAAGTCAGTCTTGCATCCCTCTTCCCTCACTGCAATGTGGGCAAGGCAAACTAAAAGTTCCACTCCTTTAATCCTAAGGTTGGTTCCTCCACACTGAGGTACTGGGTGTGGCAGAAAGGGGTTCATGAATAACAAAGAATGCTCCCTTCATTCTTATTGCTCAGTAAATTCCAGGCATTATAGAAACTCAGTGCCAGAATCTAGGGATAAAGATCAAATATACATTTCTTATATCACAAAACAAATATCACAAAACAAATCTTGTTTTCTCTAGCCAAAGGACCAAAGAAGAGGAAGCCAATTAAGACAGAAAATATTTAGTTAATAATCACTTTAGGACTAGGGTGTAGCTCAATGGTGCAGTACCTGTCTGGCAAGGTCAAGCTCCTGTGTTCGATCTCCAGTACCAAATCATCATCATCATCATCATCATCATCATCATCATCATCATCATCATCATCACTTTAGCTAAGTAAACCTTATAAAAACAAAAAACACCACTACCACCAACCAAATCTTTCCCCAGTCTTATCTAGGCCAGGAAAGGTCAAGTGGGACAGCAGAAATTTCCAGTCTGTGAGGTTGTAACAAGGTATCCCAACACTTAATCTGGGGTGGCATTAAAGAAGGCCAAGCCAGGACCTCGATATACACTGAAGGGCAGGAAATTGGCACTGCTATAGAAGAGTAACCTGGCTGATACTTGCAGTGACAGAAATCTCTATCTTATCTGTTCATGGCTGAGCTCACCTGTCGTCCCAGCACTGGGGTGGCTGAGGTAGAAGGAATGCTGTGAGTTCCAGGTCAGCCTGGGCTACTTAGTGAGTTCAAAGCCAGCTTGGAACACATTGTGAGAACTTGTCACTAAAATTTTTTTTTAAATAAATAAGAAAGAAATATATGTCTTGACTGGATCAGTGATAACATACTGGTTGAGATATTGTACTATAGTGTTACAGAATGTAACCCATGTGGGGAAAGAATGTACAGATCTCTTTGTACCACTGTTATATATGAAAATCATATGAACTAACCATTATCTCAAAATAAGAAAATAAAATCAGTGTGTCAGACAGCACATGGTATTTCAAAACTCTTTCAGGGGGGTTGTATGAGTCCAAATGTTTGAAAACCACTGACCCGGAAGATTGATGTACAGAAGGAGAGGAGGAGAGACCCAGGGGCAACCCTGCCCTCCAGTGATCTCTTTGATTCATAGTTAATCATGTGGAAGGGACTATTTCTGACGTTTTGTTCTAAAACATCACAACTAAAGTGATGCCCAGTGAAGAGGTTGAATTTTAAAATGAGAAAAAAAGCTGCTTTTTACACGATTGATGGATCAATTTTATATTCACAACTTCATGAGAGGTTCAGCTAGCTACATGACATAGGAAGAATAAAGATACTGATGATAAGAGAATTTGAATTCCAACGGACGTAAAAGAGGCTGTTAAACTTTCTGCCAAGCTCTGCCTGATCTCTGCTAGGGGAGGCTGCCCCCAGCCCAGATGAGCTAGCCTCTTTGTTGTCCACCCAGAGCCATGGGCAGCTGCAGAACTGAGGTGCAGAGTACCAGGCAAGCACAGGAATCTGCATTTCTGGACGCAAATGTGTTAAATAAGAGCAAATGTCACAGACATTTGCACCATGCCTTTGTGAATGTACCTATTTCTCCCTTTGGTTACATCAAACATTTTCAGACACAGCAGGTGTTAGCAAATTAGAATAAGTACCTTCTCTTGGCCTAATTCTGGCAGTATACAGAGCACCAGAACAGCTGAGAAAAAATAGAAACCATTCATTCCAAGCTCCACTTGATACGGTTTTGATAAACAAACAAGCAAAAGATGGTCAGGAAACTTCATTGGACTGATGACATGTAATGCAACACACAGACATATTTAACAACCAGTCAACTAGGATTACTCCAGTTGCCCTGCAGTCCTCTTTAAGCCCCAATGTTGAGAATAAAGTAATTAAATTCTGCAGGGAAGAAGTTCAAGGTCCTATGGGCCTACTAGGACAATCTCCTTCCTCTTTGGCTTACTGAGAATTGCCAAAGAAATCTCCCTCACACTAACTATGCCTCTGCTTTCCTGCTCAGTTTAAGTGGCAGAGTGGTGTGGACGGGAGGGCCATTTCTGAACACTGCAGCATTCATTAAAAGCTGCTTTTTGCTTTATCCTTTCTGATGGAGGATAAAAGAACATTTTTTCCTCACCAACCCCCTCCACAAACAAGAAGATAACCTGGAAAGATTGAGGGAATTTACAATAAGTAAAGGAAAGAAAAACTTCATATGGTATTCCTCTTTGTTACATATATACTAAGTCCATAGATGAGTGACAGAACTAGAATTGGTGACAGAAGAAGTGATGGAGAGGGGCAGATAAATCACCAATCTTGCTTTTCCTTCTCTTAGATTCCATATTTTGAAGATACAGGAACATCACATTCTGCTTGTATTCAATGGCCGAGAAGGTAATTTGGAGGCCTCAATGTTTCCAAAATGGGTATAATTTGAGAGATAAGAGAAGTGCTACTAAGCACAGGATGTCGCCAAAGGGAACACCACAACTAGATAGTTGTTCACAGATCATCCCTCATCAGATACATGAATACCAATCAAGCTGCCCTGCTCCTCTCAAGCTTAGGTTGCTATACAGAGCACCAGTTCAAACACAGAAGAGAAATTGTCAACTCTGAAGCACAGATAAGACCGAACCTTAGAAACACAAATTTGTATTGAAAATAACTGAAAAATGATAGATTCTGGACAAGTTTTGTTAGATGAGGGATTGCAAGGGAGGAAAGGGGATGCATCATAGTTCATTTAGAAAAACTGCAACAGTCTCATTTACATCCTGAATTGTTGAACACCTTAATGTGGACTGGCAACACAATTTCTAGCAGATGGAATTCACAGTGAGTTTTGAATGGCTGGCTGAAGGTAGAAGAGTAAAGTCTCTTCTGGTGTAAGAGGGAGATGGTTTTCCAGAGGGTATGCATTGGGATGCAGTTTAGAGCCTTAAAGCTTAGTGTCATCCCAGAACTGGTAGCACCACACTGTCTTGGGGCAGAATTTTAGCCTCACTCCGCATCTACTGAATTGTAATCTGCATTTATAAGAACTCGGGTGATTTCTATGCACAGCAACATTTGGCCAGTAGTGAACTAGAGCACTGGGGATACAAGAGTTGTGAGGAGGCTCCTTGACAGACAAGAATGCTGAAAATTCCAGAAGCCCAAGGGAGATCATCTCTAATTGACAGTCAAGAAGTGCTTTGAGGAAGCAGTAGGTATGAAAAGAATGGCTAGCAAACCTTGGATTTGGATTTGGGTGGACAGGAAGGATATCTAATATGAGGTCTCTTAATTTTAAGAGGGTCATTCTGGGCCAAGGATTTAGCTCAGTGGTTCCACTGCCTGCCTTGCAAGTCCAAGGTCCCGAGTTCAATCCTCAGTACCAAAAAAAAAAAAAAAAAAGAAAAGAACAGAAAAGAAAAGAAAAGAGGGTCATTCTTATGAAACAGGAAGGCAGAAGTACAACAGACCGGTGGATGACAAAGATACACATTATAAGAGCACTTCATCATGCAATGGCAATGAAGGAAGATTTTTCTCGCCAGTCTACATCAGCTCTCCTTGATATCACATTTTCTGATGTTATTTCCAATGAACTTAAAATCCATCCTCTATAGGTCACCATTTAAAGAAAGCAATGCCATAGACAATCAAGTAGTGGAGGGAGATACCAAGAAATAATACCAACTGGATAAATTTGTGGCAAAAATTGTAGTTCTCATCACATATTCCATCTGTTTACCTGTGTTTCCTAGCCTTAAATGAAGTTGACTTGGATAATGTGGTGAGTTCCAGTCAATGGATTGAGTGGAAGTTACTTACTTCTCTTTCTTCTGAGATGAGGCATTAAGAAGAGGGAGGACAAGTCTCCATTTCTCTTGTGCTCAGCCACACTGACCTAATTTCAAATCTGTGATGCACTAGGGTTTATCTATCAATTTGAAGAAACTCAGTAGTTGCAACAGACTAAATGCAAAAAAAGATAAGAAAATCTAGCTCTCCTGCATGAAGCCACACATTAATAAGACTTTTAGGAATGTAAACAAAAAGGCACTGTTTTCACTATTTGTTTTGGAAAATATGTTATTTTTCACCAAACTCTATTTACATTAACATGTGATGAGTCTATTTTTATTTTTCAATGAATTGATATTTATTTTAAAATTAGTTTTAATGTATTGTAAAATCAGTACCTATAGACATAACCCATACAAAGCCTTTAGAGCTCTTCCTTTTATTTTTCTTCTTAAGGATTTGAAGTAGTCTGCGAAATTAAAAAGTTCAAAAATGACTGGTAAAGTGGAGGATCCACCTGCCTGGAGATTGGAGTTAATGTACGGCAGTGACACACCAAGATCCAGCCCCTAGTGCTCCCCCTTACCAGAATTCAGGAGTGAGAAATAACTCTTCAAGGTATCAAACCACTGGGATTAGAGATTAGTTACTCAACATAATCTTGTCTATATTGACAGGCACAAAATACCCATATAGTCCTAAAACAATTTAAGTGACCAAAAGAGCTTAATAGAATATAACTTTGTATCCTTAGAAAATTGTTTTAATGTCAAACATTATCAAGCTCCCTAGCCCTCATAATCACATTCAATGCTCAGAACATATTTCCTAACTCAGCTTCTTCCTGGAACTTGGCTCCAGGCATTGTGGAAACCTACACCGAGATAAGGTATCCTCCCTTTAGCAGTAGGTCTTCAGAAAAAATCATCTCATTCTTCAGAGCACCATCTGAAAATACCTGTTCTAATTAAAACAACAGGTGATTCACCTTTCCGATAGCTAGAGGCCCTTCAGAGATGCCATTTTATATCCTTCTGAAATACCAAAAGGAAAAAAAAAGACTTAATAGCCAAAAAGCTATGTACTTTCTCTAGGAAAAAAATCAGCAATCCAAATAAACTGCAGAACTAAATGTGGGTGGCAATGACTAAACAATAATAATTATAATAGCAAATTTCAGAGTCACAGCTAATAGCTATTAAGCACAAATATTGTGCCGGGCCCAATTTTAGGCCTTTATTTATTTAAATATTTTTAACAATTCTATGGGACATGCACTAATATCTCCTCCATGTTATAGAAGAGGAATCTCAAGCCCAGAGTGGGTAACTTACCCAAGGTTGCAGAACTGGGAGAAGTGATGAGTCAGGATAGAAATTTCTGCTCTTCTTCTTATATATTCACTCTCTATATTTCAGGAAAACATGATGGACTTTGAATATGATAGCACTTCTACTCATTTGTGTAGTGCTCCTTACATCTTAGCAAACTCCACAAAATGGTTCAGTACTTTCAGAAGGAGAAGGGAGATGGATGCTTCTGGCTTAAAAAAAAAATCAATTAAGACAGGTGCAGTGGTACATGGCTGTAATGCCAGCACTTCGGGAGGAGAGGCTGGAGGACTGCAAGTTCTAGCTCAGTCTGGGCAACTTAGTGAGGTCCTGTCTGTAAATAAAGAAATAAGGCTAGGGATGTAGCTTAGGACAAAGGCCCTGAATAAATAAAAACAAAGAAAGAAAGAAAGAAAGAAAGAAAGAAAGAAAGAAAGAAAGAAAGAAAGAAAGAAAGACAGAAAGAAAGAAAGAGAGGGAGAGAGGGAGAGAGAGAGGAAGGAAGGAAGGAAGGAAGGGAAAGAAAGAAAGAAAGAAAGAAAGAAAGAAAGAAAGAAAGAAAGAAAGAAAGAAAGAAAGAAAGAAAGAAAGACAGACAGGAAGGAAGGAGGGAGGGAGGGGAGGACTATATCGTTCTCTATGTTTCCAACTTTATTGGTTCCTTTTACCCTTGGTATGAAAGTACACTCACTGTGCACTTTGTGCTAATTAGCTGGCCCACAGAAATAGAGGTCAGGAAAAGAGGAAGAGGGAAGAGGAAAGTGAGGAGGAAGTTAGTCTGATGAACAGGGCAAACAGGCAGTTATTATTCTAAGGAAGGGCCAGATCCTTCCATCCCGATTAGGCCAACACCTGCACCATCACGGCTTCTCTTTAAGGACCACTGGACACATTTGTCTGAGCACGAAACATTACCTGGAATGGTAACTCTGCAGGAGAGCCTGGCTTAATCTAATTAAAACGATGAAACACCTTATTTTAGCCCTAAAGACATGGCACTCAGGCAATGCTGGACGGCAACAAATACGGAGAAAAGCCTTGAGCAGAAAATAGTCCCTGGAAGGAGACAGACCCTTCAGAGGGCCCCTGTTGAAACTGACAGACTGAGTCACACCACCTTCTGCCTTGAGCATCAGCAACTTTGAATTGAAATACAGAAGAAAAGAACCACGGAAGTGGTCCATTTCCTGGCCGGAAGCATCAGAGGAATGCTTCAGTGGACACCAGTGGCCTGGCTGCTAAATTCAGCATGGATCTTGCTGGAAATTTCGCCACAATGATCTGAGAGAGCAGAGAGAAAGGTCAAAGTCCCAAATAGTTATCAAAATGGCTGGTTTTAGAAACAGAGCTCAGCTCCTCTGGGGACTTCTAAAGCTATTTGGAAAGAACATATGAGAGTAGAGTTCTCAAAGGAAAGGTGGAGGAAAAGCAAGGTAAATACAGCTATTAAGGTTTATTGTTACGCAGTTCAGAAGAGTCATGCCCTAAGATTTTTAAACTCTAGAGAAAAAGCAATTAAGATTTGGGCTGAGACTTGTGTAGATACAAATTTCCTAACTTCCTGACCACCAATATTTTGAGAACAAAAACAAAAAAATTGTTTCAGTGGGAAAACGTTTTTCTATATTTTATTTTTTTAAAGCATAATAAAAGCAAGGTTGAGACATTATATTCATTTGCATTCTTTTGATTTCCCTTGTCCCTTTTTGGTAACTCTTGATTTGCTGACGGGGTAGACAATTGTAGAATATTAAATGCTTTATTGCTAAAGATTTGGAGCTTTTTTATATATTAATTGGTACATTTTAGGTATATAATACATTTACATTTATCATTGGGTGTTTGTACCTGAACACGATGTATCTTAGTTCTTATTTTTTTCCCCATTACCTATGTGCCCTTCACCCCCACCACCCTTCCCTATTTACATAGATTTCATTTCCATTTTGTTTTCTTTCTCATAATAATGAAAAGTACTCTGAATGGAAAACTTTAAAACATTTTTTCCTCATCAAATATTTATGGAATCCCATAGCTTTGCTTCAGAATACATGCTTGGGCCTTCATGTAATTATAATGAGAGCTAGCCCTGGCTCTAAAATACTTGTATTAGTAACATGAGATAGACATACATACCCACATAAACCTGTATGGACAGGGTCATTCGTGCATGTTCATACCTGTGTTCACATCCTTATACATGGAAGGCCATAGAACAAAACCTCAGGATGTCTTGACTCTCTGTTAGGATCTGGCACAAGCTTATATTTGCTTTATGTCATCCACTCAGTGGTTTTGGGTATCCAATGAAGGACTCATGACTGTGCAGTTTTAAAGGCATCCTGGATATCAAGTAATCTTCATTAATCTTAATAACTACAGTGTAGAAAGGTAAAAATAATATACTCTGATTCTTTGACCAACTGTTCATTGCCTTTCATTGTGCTCTACCTGGTTTGTCTCTCCCCCTAACTGCATAGCTTGCATTTTCCAGGGAAGGAGACATACAAGTGGTCAGAATGCCATCTGGCCCAGTACCCAGGCACTTACCCATGCCCTGGGTACATCAGGAATAAAACAGAGAGCAAGGGGATGGATACTGTGATGCCAGCAGCATCTTCAGTCCTCCTGATGGCAACAGCAACAGCAACACAACACTAGAAAGAACAGCAGGAGTAGAGTTGGCAAGACATGAGGCAGCACTGGCAGCAGCGACTATACCTCAGACATCAAGCACAGCTATGGCTGCCAAAATATCAGGTACTGCCAGCCATTATGCAAAAGTTGGAGCCATTGAGAACCACAGGGGCATTGGTGAAGTTCAGCCAGTGGTGGTGGTACATGCCATGCATGGTGGTAGCATAGATATCACTTTGGCATTAGCTAAGATCGCAGTGATATCAAGCAAGAAGTAAGACAGTGTCAGAGATTTTGTGTTCCAAGATTAATATTTTCTATGGTATATATAAGAAACATCAGGGAATGCTGAGAAGAATATGGAAAGAAACTTGTGCGCCACTACTGGAGATCTTGAAGAGTGATGTGCTGGTGGAAATGGTCTATTTTGTGGAATGATGCGGGTTCATCAATGCTAGAATTCCTGGTCCAAAGCTGTTGACTCTACACTACACCAGGTTCAACAGAAATTATGTCCATACATTTAGGAAGACTGAATTTCATTTCTGGATATGCCTAGATTTTATGTGAACTGGAATCCAAACAGATAAGATGTGAGGACAAAAATCTTAATATCACGGTTTCAGGGCAAGAGGGACAGCATGTTGCCAGGGAGTGAAATATATGCAGACCCAGTAAGAAAACGTGTGGCTTCTGGGCAGCTGGAAGGCATACAGTGTAGGAGAAAAATTCCCAGGTAGCAGATGCCGGGGGGGGGGGGCAATGAGAGAAGGGAGAATGAAGTGGGCCCTGAGAGAAATGGCCCCTCTCACTTTGCTTTTGCCCAGGGATGGCCCTCTGTGGAGCCTAGGCAGCAAACTGTGTGGGAAGCAGGCTGAGCTTCTAGCCTTGCCTTTAGGAGGAGAAAGCAGTGGGAGACTGGCTCCCCTGGTACACTAGGCAGACTACCTACTTACCATCACACCAACATTAAAGAATAAATGGTTCCGTGATCTGCATGAAAATGAAAGGGCAGCAGATTTTTCGAAGTTGAATAAAAATGTACTGTGTCAGTGTAAATATCCCTTCTCTGAAGGCAGACAGGGAAAACAAGTGAAGTTTTTGTTCCTGTGTTGCATTCTGCTTTAAGTAGGCAATTACAGGGTACAGTGTTCTGAACCAACACCAATGTTCATTTAAATGCAATGATCATACCTTGCAGTTTTTCTCCCCAAATTGTCCGCTGGGAGATTGTAAGCCCTTCTCCAAATCACATGAAAATTCCCAAAGTTGTAGTTAGGAACTGAAAACATGAATAAATGAGGTTCTGCATTGACTAAAGGAGCCCAGATACTTGGTTGTGGCACTCCAGGCTTTTCTAGCCTGGCCTCAATCACCTGCCCTAGAAGTCTCAGTTTCCACACTTTTTTGTTGAGACAGGGTATCACCGTGTAGTTCATGCTGGCCTTAAGCTCCCTATGTAGCCCAGGGTGGTCTTGAACTCATGGTGCTCTTTCTGAGTGCTGGATTACAGCCATACACCACCACACCTGATCCAGCCACACTTCCTGAGTGGTAAGAGGTGAGATCATCATGTAGCAAGTGGCAGCCTGCTGGGTACTCAGGCTGAAGAGTGAAAAGGGTGATAGATTGTTACCCTATGACCAGGGAGCTGAAGTCCGAATCCCTGAAAGGATTTGGAGTTTGAAATGAAAATTAGAAAGTCAGAAAGAGAAGACTTGGATCAATGACAGGAAATGAGTAGAAGGGCCAGAGAGAAGGGCTGAGCTCAGCCCTGATGAGGCTGCCATGTCCCAAGGGAGAACCCAAAAGAAGGCACAGTCATAGCAAGATCAGCTGTGGCAGCACAAAGCAGGTGTGGTCATCTCAGGAAGGTGCTCTAGGTTGTGGCTGGAAATGACTTTAGTAATCAATCCAACCTTGAGTGTCCATACAGAGAACCTGTGGAACCTGAAGGTGACCAACATGAGATCCAGTAGTCCACAGGACAAACTGAGACACACAAGATGAATAGGCTGGGACATGGGGCACTGGTGTTCACGAGTCATCCCACTGGCATATGTTTTTGTGTTTAAATAAGATCCTTATTGTGCCCTGAAATTGCAACTAGTCATTTACATATTGGGTCACTGTTTAATAAACTTTACTAATGGTAATACACTGTATGTGTGATTGTGTATGTGTATCTATGTTTAATACTGCTCATTCAATCTAATTGATTATTCACTGAATCTTGAGGTAAAGATCTTTAGTCAAAGCAAAGCAACATGACTTGGAAAGGAATTAACTGCTTGAAATTCTGATGCTTATGGAGTTACTTTCTTTGATTAGTGCTACCAGGATTGAAGTAGGCAGGTCACACAAATAGTGGGTACTGAAGAGGTATTCCCAATGCTTCATGCATGGAGTACAATAGAGTCTGAGACTGTAGAAAAGTTCTGATATAGAGAAAGGAGGAACTAAAATAAGCTGTGAAGAACAGGTGACATTTGAGTTGAGGCTTGTTGAATGGATATGAGGTGTGGGTCCATGACCATCAATACAGAATATTTTAGTGATACTGTGACAATAGGCTTTGCAGAGGATGGAAGTCCTACAAGTTATTTCTCATAGGATTAAAAACATATATTTAGAGAGTCTGAATGTTGAGAGTTTTCTGAGTTTTATTCATTTTCATCTTTTTTAAAATTCCAGCTTCATAAGCTATGCTCAGGAAACCATCAGGGGAAAGAGATTTCTGTCCACCAAGCAGAGGTGTGCAGAATGCCAGGGGCAGCAGCAGAAAAGATCATCAGGGAGAGAGTCACTTGTGTGCACAGAGGAGGTCACGGGGCCAGCCCCCTCCTTCTCTGAAGATGATCTTTCCAATGTCAAACCTGGAAAAAGATGGGTCGGATTTTGAGAAGAAAGCATTTTCCCTCATGGAACTTAAAAGAAACTACATCCTGTATAATTTACTTTCACAAGTCTCTAACTTACCTGTTAAAACCCTAGAAAGAAAGATCTGGCCAAGTGCTTTAGAAACACAGACAATTCAGAATTAAATTTCACAAAATAAAAGCCCACAGTGGAGACAAGTGGCCTTGGTGGTGGAGTCCCCCTGCTCTCTCACCTGCACTGGTCACTGATGAGGATGCACCTGTCTCATTGAGTCCATGTGACCCAGGAGGCCTTCTGGCACCTGACTCTGTGTCAGGGACTCCACTTAGATCCTAATGATCACTTGGTATTTATGTTTGATGGGATTCCACCACCCACCTGATTATTCACATCTAAAGTCCAGTTGTTGTGTTTCCTATCATGAGCCCCTTCACAGCCTTCCTTACACAGCAGTCTTCATTGCAGCTGCCACATCTCTAGCTTCCTGCCTCTAAAAAGACTGGCTACCTTTAAGTCTGTGCAAAAAGTAATCCAAAAAGTTCTTTAAAAACATTCTCCAAACAGTTCAAGAGAAGGAGATTTCTGCAACTAAACTGAAAATAGAAACACTTAGACATCAGTAATGGAAGAAAAGGAAAGAAAGAAAGTCTATATTATAAATCAAGCTATGTACATTAACCTCCCTGCCTTCCAAAAATCAAGTCTTTGGCTTTGAAGAATGACATTAAAAAGTTAAGCAGTACTTACTCTTATTTAAAATGTCATTCTTGTTCAGTATAACTGTTAGACATTTAATACAGACAGATGAGCCACACTGACTCCATGAAGACAAAACTTCCCTGTGTACATCCTCTCTAAAAGCTTTTAAAACTACTCTGTCAGGATCAATTTGATGGCATATCAATTGTGTTTCTCTACAGAACAACAGTAATGTATGTGACAAATGAACATCATATCAGGATTGGGTGGGTGGGTAGGAAGAAGTAGGGGTCGAGAAGTCCACCAACTGGTATAAATGATTTTACCACAAAGGACTGCCAATGAAAGAGGGCAGAAATAAATTAGCCTGCTCTGAAGGACTCAAGTTGATCATTAAATATTTCATACAAAAAAGCAAACAGCATCTCAATAGGATTTTCATCATGAATGCTAGAGATATGGAGGCCTCTAAAAATGATTTACAAGGGGAATATTGTTAGAAAGTTTGGTAGGGAATCCTATAAGAGTTCATTGTGGCTGATGAGTTGTTTTTTTCTCATTTTGATGCCTACCATCTAGGATCATAACTCCCAACAGGAGTGTCTATATTCATCCACCATTTTTATATTGAATCTTTACTCCACATTAGTAACACCCTGTGATTATAAACAAAGGTCTTCTGTGCTTAAAAATAATTGGATATTGAATCTATAATTTAAAAATCACAAGTTTTGGTAATTAATTGAGGTGAAAGTTTAGTAGTTGAAATCTAGACTCGGGTGAGAGCAAGAAACAGTGAGCTTGTGAGTATGCAAGGCTAACTAGTCCATTTCTCTCCCAAGGACAAAATAATTCATCAAGGATGGAAGAACCCAGGGATGGAGAAATGAAATTTAAACTCCATATCTGGGACAGCCAACTGGGCAAATAGACATTGGATTCTGTAACAAGCAGAATGCTGGAGAATTCAGAGGAAGAAATTTTCAATTGTCTCAGTTATAAAAATCTACCACAAAAGACAACACAATCATTTATTTCCTTAATTCTTTAGTTTCCCCAGAGCTCAGCAGGGGACAGTTCATATGCTCTCCACATGGTACGGCTGGGGCTGGAGGGCAACTGGAAGATCCATAACAGTCTCAACCACAGGGCTGTTGGCTGAGGCTCACTGTTGTTTGAAGACCCTTCTGGGGTTGTCAATCAAAGCACCTCAGTTCTCCTGTGAATGACAAGGCACATTTCCACATCATAGCAGATGGATTAAGAGAAATTTCCTACAGATCCCCTAAGGCAAGACCTTGGAAGTTATACAACGCACTTCTACGGCATTCTACTGGACAAAACCAAGAGACTGAAGAGAAGACCGTACCTCTAAGAGGGCAGAGTGGTAAAGGAAATGCAGACATTCTAATCCACCACAGGAAGTAAGACCAAGATGAGTCATAAATTACAAATGAAAAATTTGCGGTGGGGTAAGAAATCTTTTTTGTAAAGTTATTAACACATTAGATCTGCAATGATGTGTATAATGAATCTTTGGGGCAAACAGCAGTAAGGTTACTCTGTTATACACCTTGATCTGCTAGGAAAATACAGTGCTCTTGAAACAAAATGTCCCAACTTTCAAAATGTCTCATGGACCAGCAAGCAACAGATTTCACATGCTCCTTTGTCTACCTCTCAAAGACTAGGCACTGATAAATTCCTGTTAATTGAATCATGAATTTCTAGACCTCCTGCTTATTGCATACTGAGTAAGCATGAGGCAGTCACATGGGAGTGTCATGGGGAGGCAGAATGGTACTATAAATGAGAGTCTTTAAAACTTTTCTACAATTGCTAGTGGCTTACTGATGAAGGTTAAGAACAAAAGCTAATCAAAATGAGAAGCAGAAACAACCATAATAACATACCTGGCAAGCAATGGTCTATCAACAAATATTTATCAGATGAATGGGTGAATGACTGAAGAAAAGTGCCTTAAATGTAGAGGAGAAGGAATTCTAGGGAGAACTGAACACAGAAAATGTCTTTTGTGTCCCTCTAGAGCTTTGTGGATTTATACATATCCTCCTAGCACACAGCAGATTTTACATAGATCATTATTCTCAAATATGGTTCACAGGTTAGTTAACTAAGGGGATTTTCTTACATCAACATTTTCTATTGTATATACTTATGCAATTTCAAAATTTTCTTCAATCCTATCTCCATAGCTTTTAATTTTTTTTTTTTTTTTTTTGGTACTGGGGATCGAACTCTTGTTCTTTCGCTTGTGAGGCAGGCAGTGGAGCCACTGAACTAAATCCCCGGCCCTCCATAGCTTTTAAAAGTCATTGGCACGAGCAAAAGTCATCAACGCAGGGTGATTTTGCCAACCCTCCCCCCTCCAGGAGATAGTACACAATCTCTGGAGACATTTTTTTGGTTGTCATAGCTGGAGTGAGTGGCACTACTGGCACCTAGTGGGTATAGACAAGTGATGCTGCTACATATTTGACAATGCACAGGACAGCTTCTCTCCCACAATGAAGAACTGCTCAGCCCAAAGTGTCAACAGTGCAAAGGGAAGAAAATGGGCATGGATTCAGTGCTATATGAACATTTTCTGAATGAATAAATGAATGAACAAACAAACAAGAAATAAATGAATAACAATAACAATACAGCTAAGGAAGACCTGTAGTTAAGTAAAATATCTCAGTATTATTGATCAATTATAGATAGAGAAACAAATATACTGAATTAATAAGAAGCAATATATGTGAAAATAAGAAGTAAGAATGGATATCAAATAATATAAGTCGGAATAAATTAAGAGTGGAGTCTGGTTAGGCCTAGAACAGGGGCAAGAGTTAATGCTGTTCTGTAAGTGTTCCAATAACAACTTAAGAAGAAATCATTGATGAACAAATTTAGGATTATAGTGTCATGAAACTTCACTATTAATAAGTTGATGTGTTCTTGCATTTGTACTAAAGTTCAACATTAGTAACTTATATCCATTCATTTAGAAGTATGGGTTTAGATTTTGACTAATATTTTTAAATTTCTATAAATATAAATTTTACATGTGCTTCCTGGCTTGAAGAATGAGGCTGTACCTTAACTGGATGAATTGTGAGACAGATGTGGTAATGCCCCTGGGAGCCCAGGGAGCTGTCTTTTGCCCCTTACATTGCATGTTACCAACTTCTCAAATTTGCATTACTTGGTTTGCTAGGCTATTTTCACTACTGCTACATTGTGTCTACATGTATCAAGATTTCTAATATTTGTACAAGTATAAAACACTTGAATTAGAGCTAAAAAAGTGATATAGTCCAAAAATAATAGAAACCTAAAGAAGCCACATCATCAAATGAAAGGAACACAAGGAATTAGGAGCCTTTTGACCTCAGTCTCCTCATATTTCAATTGGGCTCAAAATCTTTGGGCTTAAATACCCCACTTGACTATTACTGACAACTAAATTAATCCAGAGATGTGACTGCTTCAAGTTCCCTGCCAATATACTTCAAAATCTAAATGTTCCACATCCAGCAAAATAGGAAGTAATGTTTTGACAAGTTCCTGGGTCTTTGAAACTGCTTTTTCCACTCAAGTATTTGGCAAAATAGAACTATTCACTATAATTATATGGTTCCCTCCCCTCCCACAAACAGTTTCAAATTGCACTTAGGGCTGCTTTAGCTTTGATGTCTCTACTTCTCTTTCTTATTACCTGCTTCTTTCTAAAAGAGTAGTATAACAATATATTTTATATATCATGAAATCGGTCTTGTACCCCAAATTACTCAGAAGACATTCTGCTGGCCTTTGCTAGTGTGCATTTTGTGACTACTTATAAGAGTAAACCTCTAGGATATCTGTTGAGGAAGGTCACCTGAACTTTAAGTCCAACTGCCTGGGGATCTTTCCCATCCATTCAGCATTGGTGGAAGAATGAAAAATACAATTTGCTGCTCTGGCCTCAGTGCCCATGTGCACTGTGGAAGGTCAGGAAAACATTTCAGATATACCCAGCATATTCCGTGGACTTGCAATTGAGTAACATTGCTCCACCTCTGGACTCTAATAGCATACTTCATTATGTCTTCCCTCTCCCCACCATTTTCTATTTTCTCATCTATTCAGTTCTATTTGCTAAAGATTTATAGGGATCCAAAGACATCCTCAAATATCCTCTTACTAGTAGAACTTGTGTCCCAGAAAGTTATCTTCATACTGGATTACACTGCCTGATCCAAGTCATGATCACCTCACTGGGAGCAGTTCTTCTAGCCAGACCTGCTAAGGCTGGCCACAGTCAGAGCTCAGGAGGGGAATATTTGTATTTCATGGTTTTCCTTCTTCCCTTTACTGATTCTCCCTCACTCATAATGGGGTCCAAGACTGCCCCACTGTCTAGTTTATCTCAATTAGACTTCCAGCCTTCTTTAAACCTTGCAAACATTAGAACTCATCTTTTACTTGTTAAGCTCTCCTTATATCTAATAAAGGGCTCCAACAACCCCTTTTAGGAAACTGAGGTATGTGTTATTGTGGCTTCTGGGAGACAAAGACCAGTATCTTTTGGGGGGGGCTCTCTTATGGTGACTATTTCATGTAGAGAGACCTTTAGGTACCACCCCTTGTCTGACTCTTTTACCTTTCTTCTCTAATATGCCTGCACCTGCAGAGATGCGGGCTACTACCTAAAGAGTAGTCCTAATAGGCACAGAGAAAACCAAGCACTTGTATTCTACCTCATAAAATACAAATAAAGGTAGTGTCAAAGAAAAACAAAAACAAACGAAGAGAGATAACAGAAAATACTCAAAATTCTACAATAGCAGACATTGTATAATTAAACCTAAATACCAATCTATGGCTATTTTTCATCATGTGGCTTTTGAAGGCTCCTCGCTGCCAAGAGGTTTAATGATTTCATTGAGTAAGAGGCAGTGGACTGAAGATGTGTGCATTTGCTGGGAGATAATTGCATTTAATGAAAGGCATATCCCTAGGTCTGGAGAGGCAAGTGATAAATCTTCCTCCAGAGCCTCTGGATCACTCATATTCCAACTGATGGCTGGTTAGAAGATCAATTAATAATCATGATGAGAACAATACTTCTCACTTGCAATTTTCCTCAGGTTGTTCAGAGCAACTTCATAAACACAAACATCCATCTTTTTGGTCCTCCTGGGAAGTAAGCATTTGGCTAAATTATCCTCAGATATGCAATGTGGAAATTGAGACTCGGGTAATTGATTTGCCACTGTGGTGGCCAAGGAAAGAGGAAGACACAAAAGAGTACACATATCTTATAGTTTGTATCAAAATTTTGAATATTTACTCTACTAGCATTTATTGATCTCTGGTGGCCATACAAGCTAGAAAGTTTAGCCCATAACTCTGTGCTCAGTGAAATGCTGTACATATATTATCTAACCTATTCTCATTTTATAATAGGAAACTCAAAGATTCAGAAGGTTAATACTGTGAAGATGGCTTTATGACAGCCCCAATTATAAGCCCAAGCAATTCAACTCCCCAGCCTGGGCCTTACTGTTACCTCTTGTATAGCATGTGCCAGGCCCATGAATCCAAACTCCTGTTGCTCAATCAGACTCAGCACTGAGTGAAGGTCACCCTTCTTCAGACTTTTAGACTGGAGTAAGTTTTTTAAAAAAGAGATGCATTCAGCCTGATCAGATATCAGATCAGATTATATCTAACTCTCCACGGGCCTCTTGATCTCTCTCAGTAATTCACAAACTTTTCAAAGACAAGATAGCTCTTATTTATCTGATATTGCAGCAGCTAGCACAATTCCTGGCCACTTAATATTTCTTGTACTTGGAGCATAAATGACCTTCTAGGAAGGAAGACTTGCTAAAGAAACCAAACATGGCAACCAAACATGTTATAAAGGAAGGAAGAAATGAGGAAATCCACCTTTATCCCGCAGAAGTGGTGTGTCTCCATTTTAAAGAGATAAACATGTGCCAGTCTGTTTAAGGATGTCCACTGAAGAGACTGAGCAGAAGCAAGAAAGCCAATTATACTAGACATTATTGGTGCTTAAATAGTGGCCTAACTTAAATATTGACCACTTAGTAAACATAACAAGCATCTAACATACAATTTATAGGGTAAGGATCATTGGTCCCACCTTTTGCAAGAGGTCAAGAAGTACAGACAAAAAAGTCATTGAAGAATTAAAAGGAAATAATACGAAAAGGATACAAATTCTCACAGTAGCAAAATCTCTGAGAAGAAAAAACACAGGAACAGAAGTCAACACAGAGGAAATTTAGTTGTGAGGATAAAGGATGACTAGAGCACTAGAAGAACTGCCTAAGAGTTTGGTTCTGGGAAGTGGAGAGAAGGGAGATTTTAAAGCAGGGGATGTTTGACTATTCATAGGAGAAAGCCAACAAAAGCAGGTTTGGCAATGGACTACATACAATTAATGAACCACAATATCTTCCTGTGAGATGGTTTTCCAATGGTTTGAATGTTTTTATCCCCTCTAAAATCCACACTGGAACTTAACCATCCAAAGTATTACAAGGTATAGCCTTTAGCAGATGATAGATTATGAGGGCTCCACTCTCATTAATAAGCTTCAGTGCCCTTATAAAAGGGCTTGACAAAGAGATTTTGCCCCTTCTGTCCCTTCTGCCATGTGAAGACACAGTATTTCTTCCCTCCAAAGAAAGCAGAGACCAGGCACCATTTTGGAAGCAGGGAGCAGCCCCAACCAGATAACAGACCTGTTGGTGCCTTCATTTTGGATTTCCTATCTTCCAGCACTCTGAGAAATACATATCTATTCTTTATAAATCACCAAGCCTCAGGTAGTTTGTTACAGCAGCACAAATGGAGGGAGACAGGTCCTTAGAAGTTCTTGCATCCAGACTCTCCTTTTACAGATGAAATCCTGAAGGCCAGAGGTTAAGACTTTTAACCAAGTCCCACAAACAAGTTCTGGCAAAGTTCCTCTGATCTGACAATTATACTGCTCTTGCCTCCTTTCTAAGGAAATTCACAGCTGTTACCTTGTTTACAGGTTACCATTACCACATGAAGAAGCAAGGAGCATTTCTCCATTTTGTACAGTCAGATACATACACTAGGGAGTTAAGAATTACCTGCCCAGTATCCTACAACAAGGAAAAGGAAGACTTTGCAGTCACATTTTAGATTATTCTTTGTGAAAGTCCTCCTTCCTCTATAATATACTGCCTTTTAGCTTGGGTGATACTGCCTGAAAGTGGAGATGAACAGTAAGTTCTACCTCACCACCTTCTACCTTGAGAGTTATGAGAATCACATAAAAGAAAAGGAATGTTTCCAAGATTCTGTGAGCAATATCCATGGCATGAGACTGAAAAACACACTTCTTCCAGGAACCCAGGTGTTTCATTATGGGCAGCATCTCCAGTGAAGTTTCTGGAGTCTAGACTGCAAATCTCTGGAGGCTAAGAGTGTCTTCCCAGTAATAAATCTTTGAACAGTTGGCTTTCAAATGCCAAGCTGAAGTCAGGATAGATTTACAGGCTCTCCCCTGGCCAACGGCAAAAGTGCACAGGAATGCTGTTCCATACCCTGAGAGGGCAGAGCAAAGAGATGTGACTCCTTCTGCCCACATTTCAGTCAGAAATTCCTTTGAATTCTAGCTACACCAAATGCCTTAGACTGTCCATTTCAACAACTCTAGGACAGAGAAAGAAGAGAGTCTATCTCCCGTCCAGAGTATTGCTCCCCCTGAGCTTCTGCCCTGCTGAGCTTTGAACCCTGGGCATCTGTGTCATTGTCCAAAGTCCACCTGTCAGTGCTTCTTGTCAGAGTGTGTGGCCTCTAGGCCAAGTAAAGTATTGAGGCTTGGTCCTGCTGGCTGAATTCTGGGCCCAGGTATTTCCCTGTAGTTTATAAACTCCATCACCCAGATCTGATCCCCAAAGTAGTCTACAAGTCCTCAAGCTCCAGGTTCTTTAAAGTAGAGCATTATATTTAACTTCTGCACTTGTACAGATAAGCAGTACATGAAGAGAGAAAAATATGGAGATTACACTTTAATAAATATGGAATACTGCACCTGGCATCCATCTAAAAAAATAATATTACCTACACTGTGAGAACAGCAATAACACCACCATAACAATAACTGTCAGAATGCAAGAAACCAAGATGTTTTGAATTGTGTTATAATTAGAAAGCAGATAAACAAATAGGAACATCATTTATTCATTAAAACTGTGCAAATGGAAAATCTACTTAATTAATTTTTTTTGTACAATGTCTGTAAACTCCTTCAGGGAGGAAATCCGAGGAACAATTTCAGGCCCAGAGGAGAGATACAAACACAGCTTTAAAGCACAACTGCAAAGGCAGATCAGTGATGGTTGTTATCTTGGCAGAGGTGTTCTTCTGAATGAGGTAATAAGGGGAGCAGGCTGGCCTCCTAAATGGGGTGGCACGGGCACCCAAGCATGAGTGTGCCTTCAGTCCATTTGTGCTGTGCATCTGAATATACCTCCTGCCTCTTTGCCTGCCCTCAGCAATAAGGTCTCAGAGTGGAATGGATGTAGGTGGAGTTGATTATGGGACTTTCTGCAAAACCCTGAGAAAGGTTTAAAAGCTGGGTCATTAGTGGGTGTCACAGCTGTCATGGCAGTCATTACACTCAGCAAGAATGTGAAGGCAGGTCAGCACTTAGCACAACTGCACAGCATTCACCAGTTGGCCTCAGTTCCCACTCTCTCATTCCTGCCTCCAACCTGCAAGGGAAAAGCCTCCTTTCTCACTGTTCACTCTCAGGCCTTTGATAGACATGATCCTATTCTAGTCTACAACCTCTTCATATTCCTCTCATCTTAAATCAGGTCCTGGGTTAGAGCTGGTAATATAATTTTGGAGTCAAACTGTAGTTGCATAATACTTCATAATGTACAAAGCTCCTTTTAATCCTTTCAGTAGTTCTCCCAACATTCTTTAAAGTAATAATGGCAATAATGCCAGTTATTTACTGGGCATTTTGAGTCAATTATTGTCAACTCTTGTGCACATCTAACCCTCACCATGACCTCATGGACTGGCAGCATCATTCAAATTATTCCTGTATCGCCCCTGAGGAAACAAGGACACAGAACTGATCAATGGAATCAATTCTCATACAACCAGTAAATACAGTATGTCTTGGACTTAATTTTCTATTCTTTTTAATTTACTCTTTGTAATTTATTCTTATTAGTGTATATTGTTGATACATAATAATTACATATTTTGGGGGGAATGAGTACACATACATATCATATCATACTGGTTATTTTTACTCCTCCCTCTCCCTTCTCTCTCATTTCTTCTTTTCTTAGAGAGCATTTCTATTCAATATTTAAAGATTGTTTTGTTTGGTCTTATAGAAAAAATTTTGCAGTTCAGTGAAAAATAACCTTCTTCGTCTAGAGAATAACCCTCAAGATTATTTTATTTTGATGCTACAGGGGCTACTTTTCAGGTCTGTAAATTGTAGATGAACTGAGAGCATGCAAAATAATTTGTGTCATTATACATTCAAATTATCTTCTGTTTAGTAGGGGTGCAACTGACTTCCCAGCCCCACTGTGAGAAAAACTAGTTTTGTTTCTACTTGAACCTTCAGTATTCCTTTGCTCAATATATATTTATGCTTTTTTTTTTTTTTGGTACCAGGGATCAAACTTGGGTCCTTGTGCTTGTGAGGCAGGTGGCAGAACCACTGAGCCACTGAGCTAAATCCCTGGCAATGTTTATGCTTTCGAACTGTAACTTTGACTTAGTTGTAACACCTCACCATTTTCCTCATTAATGAGTTAAATAAAATCTTCATCATTTGTATTAGTTACCATGGGCTGCAGTAACAAAGGACCACTGAAGGGTGGCTTTAACAACAAGTCTATCCTCTCTTGGTTCTAGAGGCCAAAAGCCTGAGACCCAGGTGTTTCCACCTGAGAACATGTTGTGGAAGGAGTCTTCCTTCCCTCTTTGGCTCTGTAGCTCCAGATAATACATGGTTTGTGACTATGTAACTCCAGCCTTTGGGTTCCATATTCACAAGATTGGCTCCTTCTGTATCTATGTGTCTATATTTATCACACAGCCTTTCTCCTATATGCCTGAGTCTAAATTCCCTCTCCTTATAAAGACACCAATCATATTGGATTAGAACTTGGTCTATGACCTCATCTTTACTTGATTATGTCTGCAAAGATTTTATATCCAAACAGGGTCACATTCACAAGTACCAGGGGTTAGGACTTTGACATATCTTTTTGAGGGTGGGAGAGATTTAATTCAATCTATGATAACATATGTTAATATATATATATTTGAATGAGAGTCATGGTTTTACCTTTTGAAAATTATTCTCATATCTTACAATCTATTAACAATAAAGTAGAATACAGAATTACTATATACATACATATATATGTGATATATATCCTTTTTTCCTGTAGAAAATATTAAATACACATATATAAAATAAAGAGCCTATGAGTGCAATAGATGGATCCCTGTGTACCCTCCAGTCAACCTCAACAGTTATCAACATTCTACTAATTTTATAACTACTTACACCAAAGCCTGGATTTATAGAACTATTATCTTGACTCTCACATTTCTCTCATTTTATTTAACTTCTAGGTATCTCGGATTGCAAACAATGACTTGGTGCTTGGAATAGATTTTAAAAATTAATTCACAGTAAGGTAGTAACAATGACAAGAATTTACCATTGCTTATGTCAAAAAGGAAATATATTGCTTCCAGACTTTGCTCTTGATTAGTATATCAAAAACATTGGTAATAAATTAATGTGTGTTTCTCTCTGGGTACCTTTTATATTTTAACTCAGGTTATGCTGGACAGAAGACCCAAAATGGAAGGCTTGGAAGAGCTAGGGACCAATCTTGTCTCTACCACTCTTGAAAGAACTGCTTATTAGAGATCTCCCTCTCCACCTTCACGTAGGGACGAGTTTTCAGTTAGGGCTGCTGACAAGAAACCTTCAGTAGCAGTGTGTGTATTTCTCTCCTCCAAGGTATTTCTGCTAACAGCAAGTACTGAGCCATCTTCACTTCCATAAACATCACAATCACAGATACATCAGTCAAGTAGAAAATTAAAATCAAGTGCATAACGGTTTTCTAATGACCTGTACAAGATACCTATTGGAAGGACTAGTGTTAGGGATTTAAACATGTTTAAGAATAAGTGAGAGTATATATGTGCACTGAAACATTATGAAGCCCAGAATGAGGATAAAAATATGGATAAATGGATAAAATCCATGCCAGAAGCTCCTCGGTGGTCCTGGAAGGCCCTATCCCATGCCTGACTTGTAACCATTAGAGAGCTAAGCTCTTTAATAAAGGAGCAGTGATAACAAAAATCCTCTGTAAGAATGAGAATTTTGGAAACAAACAGCATTTTATCTTGTAACTATACTTTTTAAACTTTTTAATTTAAAATAACATTAAGACTTAGAAAAACTTTCAAAATTGTATAGTGAGTTGTGTATTCTTAATTTATCACAAAGATAACATCATTGAAAATATAACCTTATCAAACCCAGGAAATAGACATTTGTACAACACAATAAGTTAATACCTTTTCCTCAGTTTACCAATTTTTACGTAAACTCATTTTTGTACAGTTCTATGCAATTGTATCTGATGAAAAGATTCCCTATTATTTTTTTTATAAATCACAAGGTGAGTTAGTCCACTTTCTCAGAGTTGTCCTAGTCTTTTGATTTTCATTTTCATTTATTTTGCCTCTCCATTGGGGCTTTACAGATTTATTTTCTTTTTCATTTAACATATTAAGAAGCAACTGTATATTGGAAAAAATTTTAAAACACTGAAGAGTATAAAAAATTCAAAACAAGCATGAGTTTCACATCAGATTTGCTGCTTATTAACATACAGTTGACCCTCTGTATCCATGAGTTCTGCACCCATGGATCCAATCAAACAAATGAAAAATATGTGGGAGAAATTGTGCTTCTGCTGAAAATGTACAGATGTTTTCTTGTCATTTTCCCTAAACAATACAGTATAGCAACGATGTATGTAACATTTCTATTACACTATTATAAGTAATCAATTTATATACACATATATACATATAGAGGCTACATGGCAAATATGACATCATTTCATAAAATAGATTAGGGCACCTGAGGATTTCAGCATCCTTAGTGTAGTGAGGGACAATTATACTTGTTTACAGTCCTGTCTCTCCTCATTATAGGTTTTAGTTACCTTTTTCCTCATATGGAAACAACTGTCATCAGGGATTGACTACACTCTCTTCCACTCAATCATTTTCCTATTTGTACATGTATTTTTGTGACTCTATGACCTTTATCGCTTTCTGATTTTAAAGCAGCACAGCTTAACTGGACCACTGAACTTAAAACGTATGAAGAGATAAAAAGGTAATAAGCACTGTTACTTCGCAAATTTACCTGGATCTTCCTGGAGTTCTCTCCTCCATTTGATCACGTTGGTCTTTCCCTCTTATCCTTCAAGACCTAGATTACAGGATATGTCCAGTGTCAGTGTATTTCAGTGCTTTGTACTCCCTGCACTGTGCTTCGTCATAATTGTTTATTTGGATCTCAGTTTTGCATCAAGAATGAGTTCTTTGAGATAAATGGCTCACCTTGTAATCAACAAAATACATACCACCTGGCATAGTTTCTAAGCTGTTTGAGGTCCTCGGGAGATGTGCATGGGGTGGATGGACAGAGGTGCAGTTGTCACAGTGACAAGGCTAATCCAGGTTTGAATGGAATCTCTGTCACTTAACAACTGTGTGACTCTGAACAAGGTGCTTATCCTGTGCATGTCATCTACCAAATGAGCATTTTAACAGTAGTTCTATTAGAGGGTTACAATAAGGACCAAATGGTATTATCTGTGTAGTGGTTAGACCATGTAGATACTGACATTTCCTCTAGCACTGAGTGCCCTTGCTATATGCCTAGGCTACTTAATATGGGTCCAGTGAGGGCACATGGTGCTAGAGGAGTGTGGAGGAGGCAACATGGGGCTGAGCAGTGCAGGATGGAAAATGTCAACAGTCCCTGTGATGACACAAAGGTGATTTATTCAGATGCCCTCTCATGAGAACCTGGCATGAGGAACACAGTTGATGACTGACAGCTTTAAATTGCCACTCCTTTTAAATTGCCATTCATTTGAAATGATCATGACATTCACAGATGCTACCAAGCAAGGCAAGGGTGCTAGAGCCAGGTCATTCCAGCTCAGTGTAGGACTCTGTTTGTGCACTTTGTTCAGCACCTGCATATCAGCCTGGCTGTGGCTTTCTCAAACATGAATTGCAGTTTAAGCCTCTTCCTATCTAATCCTCCTTCTCTCTGTCCCACTGCATATATTAGATTTGCATCATGGTCTAAGTCTTCCTAAAGTTTTGCTACCTTACCATCTTTATCAGATATGTCTTTCAAAAAATGCAGATTAAACAACACCAAGATTTCATCTAATGCCAGAAAGAATGGTAATCATCAGGAAATAAAATAACAACAAATGTTTGTATGGCTGCAGTGAAAAAGGAACCCTATCATATTGTTGGTAGAAATGTAAACTTGTACAACCTGTATGGAAATTAGCATGGAGATTTCTCAAAAAATTAAAAATAAGAAAGTACATTTGACCCAGCTCTTCCCCTTCTAAGTATCTTCCTCAAAGAGCTAGTTATATTACAGCAATACATGCATACTGGTATTTAGAGCAGCACATTTTATAATAGCTAATTCTTAGATGCAACCTGTAAGCCCATCGACTGTAGAATAGATAAAGAATGGTATCTATACATAATGGAATACTTCTTGACTATAAAGAAGGGTAAATTTGAGACATTTGTAGGAAAATGGATGCACCTTAAAAACATGTAAAATAAATCAAACCACAGTATTATGATTTCTCTCATTTGAGTAATCCAAAGTACAAATGAAGAGCAAAGTAAAATATTGATAAAAAGGGGTGGGGTGATAGATCTTACACAAATGGGAAGGGGACCAAGAGACAAAGGGTGGAGTCAGGGGCAACTGAAAAGGAACATAAAAAGATGCAAGATAGGACAGGTAAATGTACCCATTATTCTCAAAGAATATAATCATTATATGTAGCAAACATGAATAAAAAATAATAACACTAATAATGAAAATGGGAAAAGTGGATCTAGAGAAGGAGAGGGGAAGTGGTTGGCAGGCAAAGAAGATTAAAAAGTTTCAAGTTATATTAAGTTATATTGTTTCAAGTTATATTTTCAAGTTATATTATGTTTCAAGTTATATTATATTAAATGAATGTAAACATCATGTTATGTAAACATGAACTAATTTTTAAAAAATTCTCCCCACATCACTTGTGTATTTCATTAAAATTAGATCTTGCCATGAATTGATGATTCTAAAATGCTTCCCACTTTCTTTGAGATGTATGTCACATGATGTAGTTAATTTTGTCTTTAATAGCTTCATTCATAGATTGCATTTAGGAAGCAGATAGCATATCTGTTCCATTTGTAGGAAATCCCCAGGATAAAAGATTAATGTTAAAGTAGCACACGAACGTTCTTTGATAAATTGTCCTTTTCTACTTGGAAATGGCTTGGTCATGACTCCCTAGCCTGATTCTATGTCCAAGACTGATCTATCATGAATCAAGAGTTTGGGAATCTTTTTTAGAGCTGTTATAGAGGGAAAACATAAAATACCAACAGACCTAGCCTGAGGGCTGCCTGAGCTTATAGAAAAAAATATGAAGAGGAAACCATTTGTACTTGGCACACTGTTCCTATTACTTGGACTTCTGCTCTCTGTGGGTTTTACTGGCACTGTTTTCTATAACATTTCTTGTGTTCAGGATTGGCCACAAGTTTTAAAAAACACATGTACAAAACTTTAAATTTGGCTCATTATTTCCCCATCTCTTAATTCACACTGCTTTCAAAATATCCCTGTGTTCAGAAGGGCAGCTGTTAGTATTCTGATTTGTTCTTTGGGAAGCCAAGGCCCACAAAGGAGAGGGACTACACCCAGCTCACAGAGGCAGGCTGCATTAATCCTCCTGAAGCCTTGGGCTGTGCAGACTCCCAGCATTGAGCGCGTTTCACTACAGCAAGCTGAGAATTTTCTAACATTGGTCACTCAGATGAGCAGACACACATTTGCAGCAATTACAATTAAATTCCTTTCTGTCATTAGAGCACCAGGCTTCTGTTTTCACAGGCTGAATGGCTCTGCCCTTTGCATTTGCAAACACATTTCAAACCCAACCATAATATCTGCTGGTGGCTGATACCATGAATTTTAATTTTTTTCTTTATCCATAACTTCATAAATGTCTTCCTTACCCTGAGAGCCTACCTTCATGATCACTGCCCCTGAGAAGAATCCTGCTACTTTCAGCAGCATATTTTGTCAAAGCCATATAGCAGAAAGAATAATGGCAGTCACTAGATTCTAAAAGTTTGCAAAACTTATCACTGGATATAATTGATATTTTAAGAAACCAATGACTTTAGAGATTTGTAACCAAGAAGAATTCTCCCACAGAGATCATACTAAGCCAAGAATAGCTACCCCCCTACTCCCAGTAAAAATGTCCCTCTCTTAGGCTAATGATCCCTGAATATCCTATACTAATTGACATCCTAGAGTTCCGGAGAGTTGCATTTCAGTAAACGGTCAAAATGACACATTTGGCATTAGTGTCTTGACTGTCTCCCTCAAGTACAATCTCATTTGAAAATCACCCCAGCAAGATATCTTTCTCAGCTGCTAATTTGCAGGCATAGATCTCTGCTTTATTATCTATTCTTGTTCTTCAGCGGCAGAAAGAAGGAGGTAGAGGAGAGACTCCATTATTAAACATTCTGTGTTGAATCTCTTCCAAATACTTATGCATGTATATAAGCTTGACAGTGACCCAAAGGGGAACATATCTGCCCTCTTACAGTTCCATGTCTGCAATGCTGGCCAGTTGGTAGGTATGACAACCAAGAACCTAATCATTCTCAAACTCCTCTTTAGTCCATGTTAAGCCATTTCATGTCAGTTTTCATATCTAATCTTCATATCTTCCTCTACCCCAAAAGGCACAGCTAAGTTCCCCTCTCTCTATGGATACTGAGACAAGATTTAACATTTTGTTATTTACAGCTTTCTATACAAGTCAAGAAATAGCTTTTAGATCTAAGGGAGTAGCAATGATAGTAAATGAAATAATATAAAGTTTAATTTGGGGAGAGATAATTCTGCTTAGAGCTCCTTAATGATAATGGAAATGTCTGTTTGCCTGGTTAGCTTGCAAGATCAGCCTTGTCAAAGAATGTAATTTGGTACTCAATTCACTTTTCTCCAAAACTGTTTCCTGAATTTCTCAGAAGAGCCTATGGAATACAATGCTGATGAGTCATAGCAACAACCCACATTTGTGTCCAATAACTGTGTTTAAAGAAGAAGGGTTGAAGGAAGCATAAAACAGAGTTGCTATTCCTTTTTTCCCTTGAGGTGGCTTTCTTAAGCCTCTTTGGCTGCTTTATCTAGGCCATTCTTTCTCTAAATCTCTCTCAACATGCTCAGATGTGGCTACTAGAATATAGAAGAAAGCACAGACCAGCAGGAGAATGTATGTCCTTACCTAATCAAGCACTGAGGGCAATGGGAAAAGAAGGGCAAAACTCTAGGTGGTGGATCAGGAAAGTTGGGGGTGAAGGAAGAAAAGGCAAAGAGAGTAAAGTAAAAAGGAGGGAGGAGAGAAGGAATAGTAAGGAATAAAGGAGGTTGGAAGAAGGAGACAGAGAGAGTAGGAGAGAGGGAGAAGGGGAGGGAGAGAATAAGACTGGCAGGGACAAGACTTAAGAGGTTAAGAAGCAAGAGAAGCGAGGCTAGAAGATGAATCACAGAAGGGAATCTCACCTTGAGGATCCTCCTTATCTTTGGCTTTATTCTTTAGGAGGGATCGTTAGAGTAAGGAGGGGGTCAAACAATAATAGTGCTTTGAAATAGCCTTTTAAAACCTCTATTCATAAAACCATCACCCAATCAAACCTTCCTGAAATGCTGAGCTCATTATTGACCAGAAACCATGTTAGATTTTAGTTTAGATTTAAAGTTTTATAAATTATATGACCCCTTGAGTGGGATTTTTTCTCATAAAAAAGAAGAAAGGAAGACAAAAAAAAAGAGTACAGAAGAAAGATAAAAATGTAGGCAACTTGGCAGTAGCAGAATCAGAACAACTCTCCACAGGACAAAAGTCAAAATAGGTATATGAGAAGATTCTCTGTATCGGGTCAAAGAAGAGGGAGATCACATTGTAGATGGCTTACTGAGGGCAGTTATGGTACTAAAGGCTTTCCAATTTTTGCTTCTTTATCTAAGAAAAAAATAAGGCATATGCATCGACATTCCCATTTTTCAATGTGTGATGGTCTTTAACTTATGACATGGGTTAATATGG
Source organism: Heterocephalus glaber (assembly GCF_000247695.1). Next base: position 22,876,396 of record NW_004624749.1, read on the forward strand.
GCCTGTGGGTAGATATTTTGTTATTCATACAGATTTTCTTTGTAGCATGTTGCATAGCTCAGGGATAGTGCCATACAACATTAAGAGAATTGCTCTGAAGGAAACCAGAATGATACCTCCAATTTCAGCACCAGGCAGTAGAGCAGAAATGGAAAATGAGTTTTATCTCACTTGCCAACTCTAATGGATTGAATCCAGCTTCCTCAAGGGCTCTGATGAGAAGCATTCTATCACCACCCAGGACCAGTACAGGGAAACTGTGGTGTCTGCCTAGTGACACCTGCTCCATGCACAAGATGGCAAAGGCTGAACATGTGCCAAAGAGTTTTCTTCCTTGGAATAGAATAAATGTCCAGCTCTGTCGGTCAATAATCTCCTAGCTGGCTGGAGAATGACATGGTGAGACTGATCTGCCCATCCTAAGAGCTATTTCCAGCCTCATTCTAAAATCTTTGTATTAGAGATAGTTCTTGTCATTCTCACTTTTGTGGGTTCCAGAGTGGAGGCTCTATTAATGCTGCTCAGATTCCCTCCAGAGAAGGCACTATGGTACAGTGTAGTTAGCAGGGGAGAACTGGAGTCTGGGATTTGGCCCAGACATGTCACCCTGAATGACACTCAGTAACTCACTTCACTTTTGACACTTCAGCTTCCTCTGCTGGCAAGCGACATTTGGGCCAAATGACACTAGATCTAAATTCTAAATATCTGATGCCCCAGATTTGCTTTACTTCAATCATTTCAGACAAATCCTTGACTTGATTCTCATCCAAACCGTTCACTGCTGTTCTCTCCCAAAACATTTTGTTAAATATATTAAATAATACTAGTATTCTCTTCAGAGCTTCAGAATCAGCACTGATTGTTCCTTGAATAAGTCATGTTAATTTTCACCTCTGTCTTGGCCACTACATATCGATCACTGTCTCCATGTGCTTTAGAAGTATATTCATTCTTCTGCCCAACTGAAACTATGACCTTGACATGCTACTTATCCTGTTTTGCTTGTGTCCAAACTTGATGGGATCCCTGAGGATCCTCAAAATGTCATTTTTATTTAAGGAAGAAGAGAAGAAGCCTTTTTTTTTCAGTGCTGGAGATTGAACCCAGAGTTCATTCATGCTAAGCACACTCTTTACCACTAATCTACATCTTCATCCACGAGTGGTATGTTATTAAAAAGAGCAAATCACATTTTGGTGTAGATCCCACACTTCTTCATCCTTGATTCATGTGTTAGGCCTTCTGCTCTTCAGTATCTTCCCAGGTAAAATAGGAACAAAAGAATATCTTTGGTTTGTGAAGAAGATTCACTGAGACAAGGTGTATGAACACCAGTACATGGTACATGGGATTGGATAATCTGCACAATTACAGAGAGGGAGATTGGAGACTGGGAGATGAGGTGACAGGGTCTGAACACAGATCTTGGACATAAAATTCAAAGAAGAGCATGACATTTTACGAAGACTTCTTTACCATGTCAGTGACATGATTTCTGCCTAGGATGAGGACTATTCTCACAGGTGGCTGGTTCCAAATCCAAACCTAAAAGGACAGGGGAACTTGTGAAAAGTACCAAGCCTTTCCCCTTGCCCTTCCAGCCTGTCTCAGAGTGTAAGCAGGATCCCCATCAGTGCTGGATAGGCTGGGTTTGGTCAGAGTTCAAACGTAAATGAATGAGAATACTTAGGTCCACTTCTGCTGGTTTGAGTCCTGATTTCAGCTGACTGGCTTACTAAGTTTCTGTACCTTGTCTGTTTTTCACTCTCATGATTTCTTTCAGTAACCACAGTGATAACGAATTGTCTACCATCTCCAGTTCCCTATTGCTGTGGAACCTATGAAATGACCAATGAAAAAGGGATGCAGTAACATCCTCATAAAATTCAATTTTACCTTCTCTGGGTGGTTATTTCACAAGTGCTTATTTCACTGCCAGGCTTCAAAGCTCATTTCAAGGCCTATTTTGAGTACGTTTCTCATAAAAATGTGAAAAGAAGCAGGGCAAGGCCAATGTGTACTGGACAAGAAATACGAAAGTCACATATGAGAAATGACTATTCACTAGCCTTTTATAGACATTCGCAGGTACTAGTTCAGTCCAGCTAGGCTTAGACCAGTTTCCAGAAAATTCCTATTGAGTATCATGACTTCTTAATATCATTATGCCTTCTTCAAATTCTTCTCAAAGTATTCTTTTTTCTCCACCTCTAACAATTAATATGCTACCCTTCATTTTCATGGAAAGTTTGACGTGTTCTTCTTTGCCTTTTCTTTATTTCTGTGACTCACTATGGCCATTTTTGAACTTGCAAGGTGCATTCCATCATTTTGTTAAGCATTTATCTGTTCCACTGTATTGTTTTCTCTCAGGAAGCTTATAGCAACAACTTGGTTTCTCTATACAGTGAACACCTGACTTATGAATTCAATTCATTCCCAAGGGGTGGTTGTAACTCATGTTGGCCAGTTAAAGTCTCAAGCTCCTCTACATAGTCTTCAAAGTCTCTCTCCTGTATACAAGCAGATCTTAGTGTTTTTAGAGAGACTTTGGCCCAGGATTTCTCAATCCCACACAGGAAAGGATGTTGTAATATTCCTTTCAAAACTCTTTAAGGGTTAAATATGTATCTGACACCACCTGGAAACACAAGAGGCCACCATTTCGGTTTTAACTCAAGACTCCGGTCCTAAGTTACAACTAGAATTCAGGTCATAAACCAAGTTTTTCATATGTCAGACCAATTGTAATTCAAGGGTCCACTGTAATCTGCAGGTAAAAAGGAAGAAAAGAAAGCAATGCTTGAGGATGAGGTGGAGTCCAATGGCAGGCTTCTTAGCAAAGAAGTGGAATCAGAGCCACTGAATAAGCATCAGGGAGGAAGCAGTCCTGGATCAAGCCTTTCTTTTTTCTTTCCACAACTGAAAGTTGACTGGAGACTGGAGGAAAGAAAATAGAGGTCGTCTCCAGAAGAAATATGGTAGTGAGACACACACCACATCACACAAAATGATGGCAGGATTGAGGCGCTTCCATTTGAAGCTGTTTAGCTTTGGCTTAATTTTCATAGGCCCAGGGCTGCTAAGTTGACTTTAAAATCTGCTTCTACAATATAAATGCTGTCTTTGTAGCATACAGACCACTGCTGGTGTGCAAGTCCTCACTCTTTAATGTTATAAGCCATCCAAGGGCAGGGATTGCATTATTTTTTCACATGCATACGCACACATTTTCACATGAATATCTACAGCTTGACCTATATATATACATATGGTACAAGTATATAATTACCTCTATGTAATTGCCTATCTGTAATTCACTCACTCAAAAAGCAGGCAGTTATTGAGTATGAATTGTACCCACAGCTCTCTGTCATGCTTGGGTCACTTTCCACAATGAAAAGCATATGTGGAAAAACAATATGAAAAACACGTAACTCTGAAAACAGCTTGAAAATTACTGCTGTCTACTTCAACCCCCTCCCCAATTTTCAGGGGGGAAAAAGATCCAGTTAGATGATATAATTTAAATCAGTGTTTCTTAAACTTGCCTAAAAATAAGAATTATTTAGAGACCTGGTTAGAGAAGGAAAACTGAAAGAAAGATGCAGTTACTTAACTCTCTGCAGGAAAGAAATTTGGCACTATGGGAATTTATCAAGTGTAATTGATTCTTATCACTCAGATTAGTGGATTAAGTCATTAATATTCTGAGTTTGTGATTGAGCCCAAGGAATTGAAAGTTCCTGTTCTGGTACTTTCTCTTTCATAGCACCTGCCTCACTGTGCCACAGTACTTTGTTCTGTGTACTTCATTGTCATCTCTCATCATTCCTAAGGCCATATCTGCTCTTCTGAAAGGATGATTTTCTGAATCCTCTTCCAGGACAGCAGTGGGTCAGGATGACGTTATACTGAATATTTAGTAACTATCTACTGGTTGATCCACCCTGGTGAATGTTCCATTTTGGTATTAGATCATTCACCTTCATTATGGATTTTCTTTGATAAAGAAAACTTAGTGGTCAGGAAGAAACATATCATAAAACATTGAAGATCCTGATTTTTAATTTTGTCCTGAGGCTCTGAAAAAAAATCACTAAACTCCAGTGCACATCTGCTTCTTTATCTTCAACATGAGGCAGATATTATAGGTTTTTCTTAGAACTCTTTCAACACTTTTAATGCTTCTAAATTAATTACTACAGAAAACTGCCTCCTAATAGAATCAATTTTTATGACTACATTCTTCTCATAGATATTACTAATAGACCCTTAGATATACATATAACTATATTGTTTCCAAAAAATTTCACATGTCTCACTCCTCAAAACCTTGTGTTTTGTTTTGTTTTGTTTTGCTTTGTTTTGTTTTTGTGCTGGGGATTGAACTCAGGACCTTGCACTTGTGAGGCAGGTGCAGTTCCACTGAGCTAAATCCCTGGCACCCTCAAAATCTTGTGAAGAAAGTAAAAGTAATAATAATAATAATTAATAATTATACACATTAATAAATTAAGACACAGACAATCTATATGGTTTGTTCAAAGTGATACACAAATAGTTTGATTCACGTTGTGGTATTCAATGGTCTTTCTAGAGCCTGCTCTTTTCATTTAAGAGTTAAACATTTTATTAGACTAGCTTTTGAAGCATGGTCTAACATTTAAACTAAGTCAGAATTGTGAAGTGGTATTCCTCCATGTTTTCTTTTTAAATTGAAGCCATACCTTTTATATCTTCAGATGCTCCAGCATATAGAAGCTTTCATTAAACATGTTGGGCCATGTAAAAAAATCCAGAGTTGGCATTTGATTCAATATGCATAGTCAACTTACTTATTAATTTTATCCAAGATGCCCATCATTACACCCCTTGGGACATAACTGTTTCAAGGCAATTAAACCAAATATCAATGGTTCCTTTCTCCACCAGCCATTCTACCAATCAATTACAAACAACCAGATTAAATAGATGAATCCAGGTACATTACACGTCCTTAAGAAAATATAGGAGCAGTGGTGAGTGAGAAGTTGTGTTATTTTACAGGCCATATTGATTCAAAACCAGTATGACTCCTAAATTATTGTCATAACTGCCTAGAAGTCATGAAAAGAAAATACAAAAGTCTTTAAATAGTTTATTAACCCCCCAAACAAACATTTATTGAGTGACTGTGTGTCTATAGCCTTATGTCAAGTAGGGATGGGCACAGAGAAGACTGATTATACGTTTTTGCTTGATCTTCATGTAATGATAAAACTTGGAATAAAATCCTCTATGTTAGTCTCAACTTCACCAGTTCCAAAAGGAGGAAGTAGGATCCAATGAATGCTGAGATTCCTTCTCTTTCTATTTTTTAGATTCTTGTTAGCCTACAGGGTATCCCAAAGAAGAATTTCCATAGTATGTCAGTGGTATCTGTGTATCGCTCTCCATAAAGAAACTCAAAACAGAAATTAAACAATGGAATTGCACACCCATATTCACAGTGAAAATTATTTATAAATGTTTAGCTAAGCAAATTTATACTGAGTTATTACTCTTAATGAATGGAAACCTATTAACATAATCATTTAATTTAGTTGTAAATGAAAGTAAAAATTATCAGACAAATTAAAATGACTATTGAAAAAGCACTAAGAAACTTTGATTTGGCTTGAGAAAGAGAGCGTATTTAAATATAGTTCCTTTTCAGCAATGCATAGCCTCTTAGCAATTACCCATTCTGTATCAGCACAGTGACTGACTAAACCTTTTGTGGGTAATGGGCACTTCAGTTGGAACCAAAGGCTAGTGTTTTATACAGTGTTGGGGGCTTTTAATTTCCTTACAGTACATTAAGGCATAGTCAGTCTGTCATATTTTAACCTTGTTCAGCATAAAAATTGTTGCACTTTAAATTGACAATGTATATGACTTGTTCAAAGTGATACACAAATAGTTTGACTCATGTTGTTGTATTCAATTGTCTGTCTTTCTAGAGCCTGTTGTTTTCATTTAAGAGTTAAACATTTTCTTAGACTAGCTTTTGAAGCATGGTCTAACATTTAAACTAAGTCAGAATTGTGAAGTGGTATTTCTCCATGCTTTTTTTTTAAACTTTGTCTTACAAGGTCCAATGGAAATATCATTATGAATTGTCATCACAGTACTCTCTGGACCAAACTTTAATCCTTCCTCCCCTTATAACATAAGAAACTTTAGTTATAGTTAATTACTTGTCTTTACTTCTTTTAAAAACTACTTTCAATAATTTTGCATTGAGTATTCAGAAAATATAAAAATGAAATGGACAATAGAAATAAATATAATTAATTTGTATGAACTTTATGTGCCCTTATTTATGAATGGCAGCTGAAAAATACATATCCAAAGCCAACAAGATCAATGATCATATCCAGAAGCTATTTTCCTAATCGTTTTGTGCCTACATGAGCATATCAAAACTAATGCTGAAGTTTGAGTTGTACTACAAACACAAGAGTTGGCTTATCTAATAACCATTCTCTAGCCACCTCATTTTCCTCCTGTCCATAACTTCTTTGTCAGAAAAAATGCTGAGGTATTTGTTTCTCCCCCCTCTGCGCTCCTTTAAGTTCTATCATAGGTATGTAGCCCAATCCCGGCTGCTGAGATGTGTGGGGCAAGAGTTAAGGGTTATCTGAGAAAGGATTTCTGATAGACATACAGAAAGAATTTCTGATAAATACACAATAGATGTAAGTTAAGAAAGCATATATCTCTTTACCAAATCCTGTTGACTTCTATAAGATACCTGCAACTGCAAGAGCTATCTTGCTATTAGGAGGTGCCCAGTGGGAGAAACAACCCTACAAACCAAGGTTGGGAAAAATGTGGTATTTAATGACACCAAAACCAACCATAGACCTGCCTTCTGTTCGTTTTGGGGTTGGGTAGTATTAAATCGCTTGCACTCTAAAGCATCTGATCTGATAAAAGTCAAAGTACAGTACATTGGGTACAGTACATCGAGTACATTGGGTCCATCATTAGGTCTTTACCTGTGATAAACCCTGAGGAGTAGGCAATACAATGCTTCTAGAAGAGCTAGATAGAAAGGATGCTGAAAAACTGGACATAAGACAAAGAATGGAGCTCTTTTTCCTGCGCGCTTACATCTGGCCTGTCTGCATTCCTCTGCAGCTGACTGATTGCCATGGTTGGAGCTGGAAGCCTTTCTGCCTGGGGATGCAAACCTACGGCTGGGCACTTTCTTAAATAGCAGCTAAAGACAAGACATACTCTGGGTTAATATTCAAATGGAAAATAGCAAATTTCCTTCTTGTGTTTTCTACTTCCTTTGTTAAAGAGAACCATGAATTTGCTTCATTGAAATATGATGTACTTTAATTAAAGCCAGTGGCACTGAGTAAATTAGAACGTAATTGCATTTTCCATGAATTTCACACAGCTTGCATTTCACCAAAAGGAACCCAGTTACAGTCAATGCTTGTGAGCTGATACCTGCAATCAAGGCCTTATTAAACTAAACAAATCATGCTTTCATGCAAGTTAAGAAAGCATAAATACAAGGCGAATTCATAAAGTTTCTAATTCTTGCTATTTGGAAAGACAGAGTTTGGGAAGAACTAGGGAAAGGAAAACTTTCTTGTGAAACTAATCCAAAACCTAGATATTCTTCATTTCAATAGTGATTTCTCCTAGAATGTGCTAGTCTTCCTATATGATTGCTGATTCCCCATGTTTATTTTGAATGAAGAAATAAAATTGCAAGAAAGTGGATGCTTAGAAAACAATGTTTATTTTCAGGTGGAAGGGAATTCCTGAATTTAAGATTTGGTTTGCAAAAGAATATGGATTTTGAAAAACTGGTTTATCAAAACAAGGAACACTGAAAATAAACCAACCAAATTTTGCAGGATATGTGACTACTTAAAAAAAGGTGGAGACCCTTATTAGTTAAGAGTTTGGCATTCAGCTTTTCCTGTGTTTGGCCAGTGGAATACTGTTTTTAAACATCATCCTATTTTCTAAACTGGGATGGTTAAAAATAATAGCCACTTCAAAACTA
>NW_004624749.1:22884554-22922573 GCF_000247695.1 Heterocephalus glaber
TATATATATGTATGTTCTCTTTTCAGGGTCCAAGGTAAGATAATACCGAAGTACTGATCTAACCCATGAATGAGCTAAAGTCTCATTTAGAGCACTGGCCTTCTACTTAGTTAATGGGACAGTGAGACTGATGGAGTAGAAGCTGCTACCAGCAAAATCAATGTTGCCTACTCAATTCCCTCTGTGGCCAGTTAGTCTCACTTCTTTTCAAGGCCCCAGATGGTACTCTTACCTCCAGCCAACTGGCCTGGAAAAACCAGCTGTGACTTCACAGTGGGTAGGAGCATGAAATTTTCCACAAATTAGCAGAAATCAACCCACATCCAAAGATCAATGCCAGCTCAGCCAGAATTGGGCATGTCAGGAAGTCATTTTTGGAATCATTTGCTGGGGACACATTGCATACACACACACACACACAGACACACAGTACACTTGTGCATGTATGGATACATATAAGAGCCATCTACACTGAATTGAAAAAATGAATCGGGATAAAAAGGAAACTCTATGTAAGTGGTTGTGTTAGTTACTTCTCCCTTGTGGCTGAGACAAAATACTCAACACCCAAAGTCAAAGGGATTTATTTAGCTTACAGTTTGTAGAGGGTTCAGTGCATAATCAGCTGGCTCCGAGGCTGGGATGACAAAAAAGCATCTCAGAGGAAAATCAACGTGGTGCACACAAGGCAGCAAAAGTAACAAGAGAGAGTTTAACTGCATCCTTCTGCCCTTTCTATGTTATTCAGACTACCAGGATTAGGGCAGTGCCAAACTAATCACTCATTTGCACTGGTTTAGTAATCACAGGCCCTTAACTCCAGCATCACACATTCTAGAGTCAAGGACCTCTGAAAAAGAAATTCCTACTTCATCCGCATAAGGCTTTGTAGGGACATCTAAACACAAACCATAACAGTGGTTCTGTGGGATCATTCACGTACACATTTTATTTATATGAAATGTATACTGTCTAGGTCAAAGAAAGGGATTTTACATAATTTCCTCTTTAAAGAATTATAGTCTGAGTTTTATATAAGTGGTTTTCTGTTTTATTTTCATTACTTGTTCACTCAAAACAGTTCCTTTGTTTTGGCCAAAGGGTCTCAAATAAAGATACTGCCTTAGCAACCTTTGAATTCTACAGACAATTCCAGATAAAAGACTAACAGCTTGTGAACAACTCAAAGGCTAACATCTTCAGAGTAGAAATATACTCTTGAATTTAAAATATATATATATATATATATTATTAGACTCTTTGTTGCTGATAGATTTAAACCAATATTTAATATTTATCTTTCCTGATCTCCACATCTGGCAAATGTACCATGTATCTCTGGCCTTGTATTAATATATTAACAAGTTAGCTCAACTACATTTGCACACACATTTTTGTTCTTTCATTTTCCCATTTCTGGGGCTGGACTAGTCATTTATTAATCACTTCCAAATTTGTATCTACAGACTTTGTGTCTTCTGAATCTCAAGATGCTTGCAAGGAAAAATATTCAGTAAGTGCTGCAAGCTCATCCAGTCCTCACAGGAATGCAGCATCTTCCCTGAGCCTACTCCTCCTGAAGTTATTCTCTCAATCACTCAAGTAGAAACCTGTCAGTCATCCTAAAATATCTAAGCACACTGTCTTCCAACTGTGATCTCTATTTCCAATGCCTGTATCATTCCAAGTTCTCAGTCCCTATACACTATTTCAGCAGCCTGTAGATTCATCTCAATTCTGAAATGCTAGCACACAGATACACATAAGTTCATACACTTTGCTCACTGTTCCACTGTGTTCAAATAGTTATGATTTTAAATTCTAAAATCTCATTATGTCCTCTCTTTTAGCTATTTAGGGAGTATAACTGAAGGAGTTACTAATGAATCACCTATATAACCTACAACACACATAAACACCGTCAGAAAAAAGTCTACAGTCTAAAAACAGTGGTCAACAAACTGTGGCCCATGGGCCAAAACAACCTCACCACCTATTTTTTTTTTTTTACGTAAAGTTTGATTGGAACACAATCACATCATTTATGTTTCTCGGGCACTGTTTTTAGGTTATAAAGGCAGCATTGCATTGTATCAACCGGGACTATAGGAAACTCAAAGTCTAAAATATTTTCTATCCGGCCCTGTAAGAAAAAGCTTTATAAGCTGTTCTATACCACAGAATAATCTTTACAATTGTCCAAATATCATCACCATAAACACACATTAGTCCCCTAACGTGTTTCAGTCACTATTTCAGGAAGACTAATATCTTATATCCAGTCCCTAAGTGTGGAAAAATAGAGTCCTGAAGAAGTAAGTTACTGCCCTTAAAGTCTTGCAGCAGTGAGGTAAGAAGAGGGAAGATCCAAACCCTAACCTCCAGTTTCTACAAGATTTTCTGTGTCACTATAATTACCTGCAATTCTTTTATCTCTCCCAATAATATAGAACTCTTTTTGTATTTCCAGAACCTTGAACCTTCTTTCCATGTGCTCTTCACCAACTGTCCTCTCTCTATCTCTCTCCTAGGACACACAAACACACAATCCAACAAAGTATATACATGTCTTTCATCCATTCCAAATGTTTGGTGTGCATCATATTATTCACGAGCAGTTGCCACTCTGTCTCTCTCTCACTGTGTGTGCGTGTGTGTGTGTGTGTGCGTGGGTGTGTCTCACAGAGAGAGACAGAGAGAAATCACTATGATTTTAAAGATTATCACATTATTTTCACTGGTTCAATTAATTTGGATAATTTCTATTTTGGCCTCTAGGAATTGAGGATGATGGTCGTAAAAGTCTTTTCAATTCTTAGTTCTTTGACAGCTCAATCTTCAGAAGATGAGTGTATTGTCTACCCCTATTTCTTCAAGTGCCAGGTAAATAATGTCTTCCATGACTAGATTATACCTCTCAACTAATTATCTTAAGTATACATCACATTTGCTAAAATAGTCTCTCCCAGCAAACAAAATCTCACCTTGAAAATGCAGGTAATCATTTTCTGAATGAATAAGTAAATGAATGAATGACTGAATGGTCCTTAGGTTAGTAAGGTGTGGGCTACATGGCCAAGAAAAACCTCCATGGAAATGGAAATAGAGTACTGGACATAGCAGCTGACCAAGCATGAATCCTGAGTCCAGCTTTAACTCTTAGTAACAAATCATGTGTGCAATTACCAGAGGCCCCCAGATGCCCACTACTGTCTCAAATACTGATCTCATTTCATTAGCCACTTATTAGCTTTACTTTCACAAACCATTTCCTGACTTGTAAACACTATTTCTGAATCTGCCAACATTACGAGGTCAGTCAGCTCTCAGAAGCAATTGGGGTCAACCACAAAATGGAGCTATGCATTTCCACAGCAAAGCCTTTCTTAGTGAAATGAAGATAGGGACTAATACTACTGTCCCCTCTCTATGTTTGGGGATTGAACCCAAAGCCTCATGAATACTAGGCAAGCAATTTACCACTGAGCTACGTCCACAGCTCTGCAATAATACTTTTCATGAAACAGTGAAACAAAAGTCAAGATGCATGTGAGAATATCTTCATGTACCTCACGTCTAAGTCACAGCAGAGTGGTTTCACCTTGCCCCAAATCTCAGCCATGAGTTGAGAAGGCAGATTAGAAAATGGCCAGTGGGTAAGCTCATGGGGTTGAAACAAAGGTTCTGGGTAAAAAGACTAGAATAGATAAAGAAAAGTTACTATGTACAAATAAGATCTAGTAAAACTTATATTTGATATTGTATTTTCATGTTTTCAAAATAACTACTTGCTTTACAACAGAATGTGTCCCAAGGGATTTGTTTATGTATTTGGATAAAACTCTTGAGTTTGATCTCCTAAATTCACCACTGTTTTCCCATTCCTGAACTTAATTCCTCTTGCATAAAAGAGGTTTGAAGTAGTTCTCAAGTTACCAAGTTTCCAGATTTTTTTCCTTTTTTCCTCAGCTCTGAGAAAGAAGAGATAGATATGCCCAAGAGACAAGAGAACAATTTAGGTTATTTAGAGAAGGGTCACTGTGTTCAAATTATTAAGCTCTTGGATCTGCTCCCAGTGCCTATCAGAAAAGGAGCACTCAAAAATGTCTGATGATGCAGACAGCAAAGCTGTGATAAACATTTGAAGAGTTTACACTGGAAAAATAATTCTTTAAAGGAGGTTGAAATAAATAGATGACCTTAGAAGCAAAAGAGTAACCTGTATAAGTATCAAAGTGTTTTCTAGCTCTGTTATTCCAGAATTTTACAAAATATTCAGAATTAATATTTCATTTTGTCATATTTTCTTTTCCTCACCAGGTAACATTGAAATAAGTATAATGTACCGTGCTTTAAATATCTCAGAAAACCTTCCTTGTCCATGAGAAAGCAATAAGCAAATGCAGGGTCAACATATTTGTTTTTTAAGAGCTAGATAGTAAACATTTTTGGCTTCCTTGCCAGATGGCTTCTGTTATAACCACTCAACTCTGACATTATAGTGCAAAAGCAGCACAGACAATAAGTAAATAAATGATTGTGGCTGTGTTCCAATAAAACTTTATTTACCGAAACAGGCCATGGGCATATTTGGCCCACCAGCTGTAGTTTGTTGACTCCTGATCCAGAAGAATAATTCCCATTATACGGGCTACAACAATCCTAGGGGTCTGCAATTATAGAAATGGATATTTAAATCCATATGTACACCAAAGACTATTTCTTGAATGAAAATAACTCTTGCATGTCCATACTGCTCTGCCCCAATGAATGCAAACATTATTGGATTAACACATTTTAAAATAGCTTTGTTTGTCACTGGTTAGCAGTCATTAGAAGTTAAGCAAACAGTTATTCTCATATGAGGGTCTAATCTTTGACCATATCAGATCATCCTGAACTTGCACATAGATGAGTCATGTCTCCAGATTTTCACACACAATTTGTATGCCTCCGGCATTTTTAATCTTCTCTCTGATTTTTAATATAACATCTCTCGGATAAAATGCAGTTTAACCCTTGCTCCAGGTATCTGCCTGAAGAGGCATCTACATCTATGTTAAGCATACCCCATTACTGGGGGTGGCTGCTGCCCTGGACAGCCTCTGATAGATGGCGCTCAGCTAATCATTTCACCAGGAAGCCTTTAGAAAACTCATTTGTTAGACAGGCTCCCGGTCCCCTGCACAGCCAGTTCCTGATTAGCTCTCTAATGGGAGGAGCACTGAGGCAGAAAATCCCAAACAATAGGTGATCCAAATATAATTTATATTTGGCTCAGCAAATGACCTTATTTTGTATCAGTTTTACCTTCATAATTATGTTTCCTTAGACTAATACAATTTGTTGGCAGACACTATCTGACAACAGAATGAGGTGTGCAAAAACACAGGTGGGTGGCAAAGAGAAACAGGATAAACTAAAAATTTTGCTGTGGATAATGGGACAAATATAATAGCTCCTTACAAAGTAAAACTTGGCTCTATATCATTAAAGGTCACAAAATCAAACAAGAAAACCTGTAAAGTTTATCCAGTCCAGATGCGACAATGAATTAAATATTAATGGATTAAAAACTCAGCTAGAAGATAAAAATCATGATAATAAAGTTGATGATGATCAAAATCTGTGAAGCTTTTTTCCTGACTGTCCTAGTGAAATTACAGCCTCAGCACAGTCCACAACAGGGATCAGCAGCAGGGTTTTTTTTTTATAAAGATCCAAACAGTAAATATTTTTATGATGTGTTGCAACTACTCAACTCTGCCATTGAACGAGTATGACTATCTTCTAATAAGACTTTATTATGGACACTAAAATTTAAATTAGATATCATGAAAAATTCTTTTTCCTTTGTAAAAAATTTCAATCATTTAAAAATATGAAACTGATTTTAGTTGTAAGGCAGTATAAAATACAAGGTGGTTATTTGTGGTTTCATGCACCACTGGTTTGCTGATCCTTGCTCTATCATATCACCCTTTCTTACCTCAAATTTTTATCATTAGCTAAAACTATATTGTACATTGCTTTTTGTTTATATTGTGCACAACGTCACTCAAATATGTTTTCCAAGAACAGGAACCATGCGTATGTCTTTCAGCTAACACCTCAGAGCCTGGAAGAGTACCGGCTATGGGATAGATCTTAATATTTAGTGAATGTCAGGGCAATTGGAATCAGAATTCTGGCACTCTTTAATATGCACCTTTGTGGACATTAATCAAAAAGTGTCCCTGTTTCAAGGCACTTAACTGTTATATGCTTGAACAATACAGTAATAATTGCATAAATCTACAATGAGGACAGTTTGAATGACACCCACCAATAAGAAGTATTCCTTAACAAAGTGCACACTACCTTAAATCAGCAAAAGAAAAGGTGAATACAAATACCAAAATCAATGCAGTCATATAGATAAATGTGGTTGAATTAGATTTTCAGACCATGAGAACCCCATTCCATAGAGGTAAATAAAGAAAGCATTATGCTAGCACCATGGTGACATAGCCAGGAGAGCCCTGGGGAGGCGCCCAGGCGTTGCATATCAACCCAGTTCTTGAAAGAGCTCCCCACAAATATCCTCACACTGGGTTACTTGCATGAAGAGCACACACAGACTAATTTGACATTCATATCAGAGGATGAATTTCTGTGTCAAACAGAAATTTTTAGAGAAACAGAGAACATGATATTTCACTTGGCTACATTCTGGAATTTGGAGCAGTAAATGTTTTGGATGTGTACCTCCATGTACAATGCAGTGTTGGCCTGGGAACTTAAAAGCTTTGTGTGACACAGAGAGTCTAGGGAGGCAGTAAGACTGATCATGAATCATTTTCAACATGGCAGAGAATGTGAAGTTTCTTACTCAAAGAATGACCCAAAATGGGGCTCATTAGGACTCTGTCACTGTTGAAACTTGTATGTTTGCTTCATGGACTAGAGTTCTAGTAGGCTAAAGTTATCTTCTCAATGGGACAGATGTGATGAAATACTTCAGATGACTCCAATTTTCAGTGGGGTCACATATTAACCCATACTTCAAATCCTTTACTGAGAATTGATTTTTTTGTTCTATTTTAGTGGAAATCTACACCCTGGGGAGCAGTACTTTTACTATCTACTTCTTAGATGAAACCTATGATTTTAGAGAGATAGCTGGATACAGTAGAAGAGCACAGGATTTTGAAGTGTCAAGTGCCATCTTGAGTTGTTCTTCTGCAACACATGATTTGGACATTGAGAAAGTGACTTCTTTAAAGTACATTTTCTCATCAGTAAAGTGGGAGACATTATTGTTTCTTAAAACTACTTTATTTAGGATCCAAAAATCATAGCTGAGGGCATCCAAATAGAGTTCATTATCATGGTAAAATCTGTTGGAACAATAACATTTGCCTATGATGTAAAGTTGAGAAGGAGTCTGGAGGGGCTTACAGGGAAAGTCTACTATGATGTAAGAGTGGAATCTTCCAGGCCTGGCAGAGAGGAGGGTGCGACACAGCTATCTGCTGTCCTTATCACTGAGAATAGATTTCCCTTGAGATAGCTTGCCAAGTGAACTGGATAGAGGGGAGAGAGGTGACTCTGTTGGGTGTTCTGGTTAAGGTGGGTTCTGATAATTTAGTGTGTTTAACATGGGTTCCAGTATACTAGACTGTGCTTAGATATTTGCTGCATAAAGAACATATCTGGTTCTCTTGTAACAGCCTCCCTATCTTGGCCAGTAGAGACCACCTTCCTCAGGGTCCAGAAGCCATGGCTACCCAACTGCTGTTCCACTCTTAAGCCATAATATTTGGTATTCCACAAATAGAAGCTTCCCTGCTCTGGATTTTCACTCTGCTTGGTCTTCATCTAAATGAAAGTCTCTAGGAAGAATAACACTTTTAATCAAGTCGCAGAAAGCTCATCAAATGTCCCTTTTCTTGTCTACAAGGATTTGGTCAGGGTACAAGTCAGAACTGGGTAGCCAGACAAGAGGGCACTGTTGAGAGTAATGTACGGTCAGAAAGAATAAATGGCAATGCTGCTGAGTTTAGCTGAAGATGAGTCAGTCCCACAGGCACCAGAGGCTGGTGCTATATATGCTCAGCACAGGTACCACACAAACACACAAACTCCAGACTGGAGTCTTTGTCAGGACCCCATAGGGCAAACTTTATGTGTCTCACATCAATAGTAAGATTCCTATTGGGATGCCTCTGACTGCCTGATAGTGAATACCCTGGCCTCAATTTGCTCCTGGCTCCTCTCCTGGAGCTCTGTTGAGATCTTCAGCACCATTAGGAATCTGAAGTTGCATGTACCTGATAGCTAAAGGAAGGTTTCAGACTTTCCTAAGAAATATTAAAGTGATAAAATAGGGATTAATGTTGGTGGTCCTTGGAAAACAGTTTGAGAGTCCACCCTTACAAAGAAAGGGGGTGCTAGGAGACAAAGAAAGAGCTACAACTTTGTAACATGCGCTAGGGTGCATGTACTATTTCATTCAGCCTATCTACTTGACACAGACAATTATTCCTTATTTCAAAAAACTAAACATCAGAAAGACTAACCAACTCTTTCAAGGCCATAGAGAACACATGCAGGCTTAACTTCTAAAATCCTCTTTTATACGCACTGTGCATGGTCGGATATGAGATAAAATGCACAAATGATTGTAGCACAAAGAAGCAGAAATAAAGCTCTAGTAAGTGTATTTCTCAATTATAATTCTGGGTTGTTAGATGTACTTTAAGTTCAGTTTTTAACAGTGCTAGCTAAAATTCCTATACCCTGCCAAAACCCTTGCCCTGGTAGTGCTTAACTCCTGATGCCAAGGGAGAACACTAACAGATACAATTCATGGGAACATTTTGCTTTAGACTACTCCTATTTTAATGGGGACTTCAACATGTAGTATACCAGAGGTATGAAATGGCCTGCCATGTGTAGGCCTGGAAGCCGATGACTCAATGCTGTATGTGCATGCTTGGTTCAAAATGATCAGTAGTTTTGTTGGTGTGTTCTCACTGGAAAGAATTCCATAGAGAACATTGAAGAACTGAGTGGAATTATTTCATTTAGGCAACTCTTGGCTCTGATGGTCCCATTACATTTGCCTTCCTTTCATTTTTAAAAAGCACTAAACTCTCCAGAACTGCAGTAAAACTGTTGAAAATCAGCAAATCTCCAGGTAAATTTGCTGTCATCCATTCTGATTCATTCTAATCATTGGCATTTTAGGTCACACAAGAGCCATCTATGAAGCAGCCTTCCCAGATGATTAAAACACTCCTGTACAATATACATTTACAAATTGAAAATTAATGAGGAAACATGTTTAAAAATTGACTATAGCTACCCAAGGACTTAAAAACACTTTAGAATTCATAAAGAAATCACTTGGCTATGCAATCTTCCTTAGTGACAAATAAGTTGCATTACTTCTCAGAATTACTCCTGCTGAATTAACTTTTTAATGTGCTGGTTACTTCAGTTGCATACCAACATATCTCAGAAATATTCACACAAATCATTTCTCCCAACTCCTGTCCTCCAGGCTAATTCATTTTGCATCTTTCCAAGTCAAGGTAAATAACCCCGAATAAAGCAATGATATTTCTCACGAATGACTATTGTTACAACAAACAAAATTGTATTCTGCCACTGGGAATAGTTTATTCTCAGGTAAAAGTTTTTCTTTTGATACTGGATGCACATGTCAAATAATAACTTTCACAGAATTTTCTGGACAATAAACAGTTGACTGCAGGCTATTCATTGTTTTATGTTTTGACTTGGTCTCTTTCCTCTAGTAACCTACTTTGCTCCAACTAGGACATTCCATCTACTAGCCTTTGAACCAGAAATCTTTATTAGAGAGGTTAAGAGGATGAGAAGGCATAATTCAAATCCTCCAAAAGTATGAATAATGTCCCATTTGACCCAGCTAGTCCTCTGCTGGGTATCTTCCCCAAAGAATTAAAAGAATCATACCACAGTGATATATGTGTACCCATGTTCATAGCAGCATAATTTGTAATAGCTAAAACTTGGAAGTAGCCCAAATGCCCATCAACTGGAGACTGGATAAAGAAAATGTGGGGTTTTTTTTTATTAAATGGAGTACTACTCAGCCATAAAAAATGAGAAATTAGAGACATTTATAGCTAAATGGATACACATTGAGGCAATACTCTTAAGTGAAATAAACAGGACACACGTGTAAATACCTAATAGTTTCTCTAGTGTGAGAAACTGAAAGTATAAATAAGGATTAAAAGGTATAACAGATAATGTGAAATAGGAAGAAAAGGGGCAAAGGGGAAGGGGATGTGGGAGGGGTAGGGGAAATGAAAGAAGGGAATGAAATTAATATGAAAAAATGAAATAATGGAAACAAAGTCTTTGTAAATAGGGAGGGCTGGAGGGGTTGAAGGGAGGGCAGGGGAAGGGAGAAAAATAAGAACCAAGAGAGATTATGTAAAGGTGCAAATTTCCAATGATGAATGTCATTATATTGTATACCTAAAATGTACCAATAAAATAACTTAAAAAAAAAAAGTAATGATGGCAGTATTTGGGTGAAGACCCAACTTTGGAACAGAACCCAATATATGTTTGGACATATTCAAATGTTATACCTATTATTGTGTTCAATCTTTCTAGTATCTCTATATAAAAAAATGTGAGGCTGAAAAGGTTACCTAAGTTGCTCTGTATCCCAGTCAGCACTGAGAGCATGAATAGACCTCATTCAGGTGTGTGCATACATTATGTAAATAAAACCACATGTAAATTGGTAGCAGATGCACATTAACACAGGACTGCTGGGTTGGTTGAATATGGATAAAAACTTGCAGGAAAGTAGATCAGATGTGCATGGCAGGTACCACTCATCTAGATTGTTATAAACTGGATTGTTTCCAAAAATTCATATATTGAAGCCACAATTCCTAATGTGACTCTATTTGGAGACAGAGTCGATATGGAGATAAACGAATTTAAGTAAAAAATAAAAATAAAAATAAAAAAAGAAAAAAGAATGGGGGTTTGATCTGATAGGACTGGTGTCATATCCTTCCAAGAAGAGACAAAAGCACCAGAACACTCTTTTCTGTGGGCTCTCACAGAAAGATCATCTGAGGATACAGGAAGAAAATGGGTATTTATAACCCATTAGGGCAATCCTCACTAGAAACCAAGTTTTCTGCCATGCTTTTGTACTTTTCAGCCTCTAGAACTGTGAGAAAGAAAATTTCTGTTGTTTAAACCACACATCCTGCATTTTTGTTAAGGCAGCCCGAGTTGACTAATACAGAGATATTGAGAATCAAGGAAAGGAATTTCAGTCTTGTGGACTTTATTTCAAAACCAAGATGCGGCAGCAAGAATACAGCCCCAAGCATAGCAGAGCTACTGCAGATGGAATCCCCTACCTCTCACACATGGTCTCCAACAACACTGACATAGGCCTATATAAGAATTTGTGTTGTGTGATACCATGACTAGCTTTTTACACCCGACTCCCCATTCCCTGGACTGTGATTTGCCTACAGACAGGACTGAACCCAATTCACACTTTTAGCCAAACATTGCCCCTGATGCACAGTAGTTGCTCTTGATATATCTTTAGTGAAATGAGTGTTGGGTGTCTGAGACAGTGGAACAGGCCTGGGCTTGTAGGGTGAATGCCCAGACTCCATTAGAGGGGGACATGATCTTAGAAGTTTGGTGATGGTGAGCATGGCAGCAGCATATGAGAAAGAACAGTGGTAAAGGGACTTAGAGACTCATGGCATTCAAAAGGCTATCACCAAACTAATCAAAATACCTTCAGATGTGAACTAGATAATGGCTCTGGAAAGAGGAAAAAGGAGAAAAGATTGTGAAGAAAATCACAATTGTAATATTGAGCAGGTACCTCCATTGATTCGACTGACTTCCAACCTCGTATCACGCAGTAGGCACTGTCAGAAATACTCCAGTGCAAGAGGAAGAAAAACCACACACAGTATCTGTGCCTAGTGAGTGGACCAGAGAGGAAATAAATAAATCATATAACCACAAAAACTTGAAAATTAAAAAGTGTGAGTATAATGTGCAGAAGCACTGCATGCCCTGTAAGAGCCTGCAGGAGATGACTGTACAAGCTGAGGAGGTTTAGCTATCCCTGGAATCCTAGGGAAATGGGCCCTCCTTGTATTGCAGAAATGAATAAGCACTTTCCCACACCCACAGCACAGAGGTCTCGAATCTGTGCACTTGAAGCTCTTCAAGAACAAAGTGGATTCCATTCTTAATCCACTCAGCTGACTCTTAATACACCATTGGTCACAGGAGGCAGAGAAGCCTTGCTATAATCTGCTCAGATGACAGATGCTGAATGAGCATCCTGCTGATAACATGTTTTCTGTACATCAAGGACAGTACCTGAATCACTGTCCAACTCCTTTTTGTTTTGATGCCATTTCCTTTTGCTGTTAAGAGCAGAATTGGGGTTAGGCTATCTCATACAGAGACACTGTGAAAGAAATGTATTCAGGGTTTCTGAATAAAAAATTCAGAAGATAATATTCAAAAAGAAAGGATCAATTCAAGTGAAAGTTGCCATAGGTGTGATATTTATTTTTAATTTTATGAGTCAGGGTGAGATGGTTTGGCAGACTAAAATTTTAACATACAGTGTCAACTGTTTCAATGTTATCAATTTGGCTCCTAAATAATTTATTTTAACAGTGAGAGCTGTCATCTGGAAATCACAAAGCACTTTAGAAAGTTCACTGAGAATGGACTAGAAAAAGGAAATACATCAAACTGAACATTTTCAAATTGTTTTTGTTATAGTAGTTAATATGTTAAGGATGCATGTTATAAGAGCTATTTAAGGTCCTCTGAGCTACTCCTTAGATAATTATCAAAAAGACCATGCGGCTATTTTATTTACTATCAAATGCTACTCTCTAATCAGATTTACTAAAGCGAAAAAAAAAGTCCCATAAACACTTGAGGAAAGCAAGTTTAATGAGAAGCAAAGGCATATATGAAGGGATATGTTTGTATAGCAAATATTTATTACGTTTGGTCTATGAAAACTCAAGAGAAATCCTGGAGTGACAAGTGAAAGGTACAGGAAGAATAATTTTCACTCAAAATAATAAAAAGTATTTAGTTCAAATGTTCTCAGATAGATTCAGGTTCCCACCAATAATGGTTACAATGTTGGACTTTGATTCAATAGTTGGTATAAAAGGCTCAAGCCTCAGATGGCAAATTGACCTAAATGACCTAAAATTTCTCTTTAACACATAAAGTGAAAAACCATTGGCTGTTGCCCCAGAGATCCTACTTGTCTGTTGGAAGAGGAGGCTCATATGCCCCAAGTAAAAGTGAAATATACATATGCAATATCCAAAATCCTGAGATATTGATGAGAAGGATTTCAGGATCTGCAAGAATATCATACATAGTAAAAAAGTGGAAGTGCTGGAAGAATCTCTGCAGTGATAGGGAGACTTGAAGACCAGGCAGGAGGGTGATTGCAGGGAGCACCTTAAGGTGAGAAAAGATGAGGTGAGATTTTCAAGGGTTTCTGAAAAACTAACAGATGAATTCTTAAACCAGGAATGAAACTCATATTTGAGAAAAGATCTCCTTGTTACACTTTAGGATGTGTTAGCTATAGTGGCCACAAATTTTAGTGTAAACCTGTTCAAAAGGCAGATTCCAGGGCCTGCCAATCCAAACATTCTTATTCAGTAGGTCTAGGGTTAGATCCAGGAATCTGCTCCCCATACTACTCTACTGCCTTATTTC
The DNA here is from genome assembly GCF_000247695.1 of Heterocephalus glaber. The sequence continues at coordinate 22,898,358 of NW_004624749.1, forward strand.
TATGATAGGTGATCCCAAGATTATGGCTGGAGATACGGATTTTTGAAAAAGAAAATGGATACATATATAGCCAGCTTGTCTACTGTTAACTGAAATAAGGTACCAAATATATGAAGTTTGAATCGCTCTGATGAAAGTTCTTCAAAGTGACCTGAAATCAGCACTTTGATTCTCACTCAGCACACTTGAATTTTTTCTGACCTCTGAGATCATAAAAACCATGCAATCTCTTGTTCACATGCCAACCCTTTAAATGTCCAAAGGTATTAGCAGGTTCCTAAATAAACTCATTTCCTAGATGGATGGTTTGAGTTGGTTCAACTGTTTCTCACAAGAGATGATTTCTGATTATTTCATACCTCTGCTCACTCTCTTTTAGTGACTGTAATTCATCAATCTTTCCCCTCTATAAACACACTCATACATGAACACAACATGTGGGATTCCTGTAACTATGTGGCATCAATACTTTCTTCCTTATTTTGCACACCTCGTTTTTTCCAATACATCCCAAGAGTTCATTAGGATTTTCTGGAGTCAAAATCAGCTAGTTAAGCAGCAAAATTTATAGAATAAAAAAAGGAGTTTAATTTGTCAAAACTTGTTCTTAGTAAATTTGGTGTCTGACCACTATAAGCATTGTAAAAATTTTCTTTTAGAATAATATGAAGCTAGACATGGCAGCACATAGGCCTGCAACCCCAGTACTCGGGAGACTAAGGCAGGAAGATTGTGAGTTTGAGGGCAGCCTGAGCTATGGAATGAGTTCAAGGCCAGCCTGAGCTATGTAATGGGAAATAGAGCTTTTGTAAATGGGGACGGAAAGAAGGGTTGGAGGAAGAGGAGAGGAAGGGGGCCAAAAAATAAGAATTCAGATGTGTTATGTACATGAATACATCCCGCATGATGAACGTAATCATTATATACTGCATAGGTGTACTAATTTTAAAAAAAGAGAGGGAGGAAGGGAGAAACAGAGATGGGGAATATGGAATAATATTTGAATATATTATATATATTGAAAATACACTGTGAATATCAAACATTCACATAAAGATATTCTTGTTTTAATATTATAATTTTAAATCAATGCTTACAAATTTAGATGAGTAGAAGTCAGTGAAGACTTAAGTTTAAAAATAAGTTATCTACAAGTGCAAGGTCCAGAGTTTGATCCCCATACCCAAAAGTAAATAAATAAATAAATAAAAATAAGTTATCTAACCTTAATGCTTATCCTTTAAAATATCTAAATTAACCTTGTCACCTCTGAGAGAATCAGGATGGGATAGAAGCTGTCCAGACAACAGGAACTAGAGAAGATGCAATCTCCTCAATAAGAGACCTTGATGACAGCTAGGTCAGTAAGGAGTGGCTGCTATTGTTTCCTAGAGTATTGATTAAGCAATTTGTAACCATGACAATTATCTTGTCTTCCTGGAAAGGTAAGCGCAATGGAATAGGCAGTACTCTATGGTTTAAAAAAGAAATGATAGAATAAAGGATAGCTCTTACCAGTACTTTTATCATATTACTGAACAACAATTGTCAATGTACCTTGCCTGTTTATTACCCTAAATTTTTATCTCTATGAAAGAAAACTCTTCCTGGAATCCTAAACTACACACTCAAGTCAGCATGAGAAATTTTCAGGATACAGGGAAAGAGGAGACTAGAGTGCAGGGTGCCTCCCTTTTCTTCCTCTGAATTTAGGAACATTGTTTTCCCTTGCTGTTCACTACAGAGGGAGCTACTCTTTTACTTCTGCTGAGGACGAGTGCAAATTAATTCCTCCAACATGTATTTACTATGTATTTACTTACACCTGGACACAGCTAGGACTGCTGAACTGGCTGCTTCTAAGAGACCATGGCTTGATTGCTTTCAGTGGCTAGAAGCCAAAGGGAGAGAGGGTTAGTGAGTCTACACTAACTCCAGCCAACAGGAGGGACAACTGAAATGCAGGGTAAACCATAAGTTACACACACACACACACACACACACACACACACACATTTATTATTAACAAGGATTGTTGGTGTTTACTAGAGACACAAGAAAATGAATCAGACACATTTCCCAAGCACAAGGAATGTTTTGGTTAATAAAAAGAGAAAATCGGATAAATATTGGGTTGTTTCTTTAATTATAACAAAAAACCCAAAGCAAATCACTAATTTAGAATTTTAGAGATTTTCTATAAACTGACTAGGATATTTTCCTGTCTTTCTTTTTAAAACCATCTGTCTGCTCCTGCTCCCTAGGTCTAGTATTTTATATTATCTATCAGTTATGTCTTGAAGCCCAGCTCTCAAATTCATTTGATTTCTATTTCCCTAGGTACCTGATATCTTTTTCTCTCGGGCTGTTCTTACCCTAGCTGAGATGCGACTAGCTAGGATGGTTCACACTGCTCTTCTGACATCTCCTTTTGAAGTGCTGCGGATATCCTGAATATTCTCCTGGACCCCAACTCTATCTTGGTCCCCAGAATCTGTCCCAGCTCTATTCTAGTTATCCAGTTTGGGCCTGGGTGACCCAAGAATGCTGACTCTAGCCCCAGCCCCTTGTGCTATGACCAGAATCTAGAATCCTTCAATTATTTTTGTAACCTTCCTCTGCCTCACACATTTTAGCATTTTTGACTGATAGAGTTGGGAACAAACTATTATATGCACTCATTTTCCAAAATTGAATCTGGTCTTCCAGGCCTTGGAAAAATAATTATTTCTTTTCATAATAGCCTCTGACTAAATCTGATGTGTGGGTGGACAATATCCCTCAAACCTTCAGAGAAAGCTAAAAAATAAATCTAACAATAACGAGTCCTGTTGATAAATTGCAGTTCAAAGCTGCAAAGGTGCTTATTCACTGACCAAGAGCCTTGCAATTTATTTTACTTCATTAGATGCTGAATCCTTCAAGAAACTGCTGAAATTCCAAACATTTTGAATGTAATTATTATAAGTACGTTTAATCAAACCTCTGAAGCTACTTGGAGCCTGATGGTGAAGTTCAGATGAGATTATACCTCTTTGCCACTCACATGTTAATACAAGTCCAGATCTAAAACAATATGCATCCTCATTAAAAAAAAAATTCTTTATGGATAGTTCTTCTGCCCACCATTACTGACATTCTATTCATCTTCTGAGAATCCAATGTAAAGGAGTTGAGAAAGAGCCTCTTAAGAAGAGAGTTACAAGTAAAAGAATCTTAGCTTTAGAAAAGTCCTTACAGGGTTAATTTATTATCTGATTTTTGGACCACCTCTACTGTATTCATGTCAAGGAATTATCAATCTACACACATGAACATTTTCAGTCTCAAGATCCTGTCAATTCTATCTTTGCATATCTCTGACAATAAGGAAACCTACCTAGTCTTATATAAAGTTGTTGTGTAACAATTTTGAGCTTATACTCACATGCAAATGTACATTAAGAAGGATAAAACTCAAGAATTTAAAATGTAACTTTATTCAATTTGGAGAAAGGCTTGTAGGCCACTTGCTATGCATTTCACAAGTGTCATGCTCTGAATACAAAAATAAATTCACAACAGGTAATTGTCAATCTTTTCAAAGGCCCCCAAAGGCAGTCTTCCCAGAGAAGATCAGTCCAAGAAACCTTTGTGATCACTGTATAGTATTCTTTCTGATAGTGACCATTGTAACAGGAACAGGTGATCTGTTCATTATTTAGTTATCTAGCTCATAACTTTCTCCTGGTCACACTGGCCTGCTGAAGCACTTGCTGAGCACATGCAGACACACACAGACACATAGATTGTGTTTATCACAAGCAAAATGTACCGATACCTGCACACAGAGTTCCCTTTCTTTCTTTACCACGGTTACCATTATCTCTATACTTTAACCTTTAAATTGCAGTTTGACAAACCTCTCTAGGACACCCTGAACTTCATGCCTTCACAGTTAAATGATGTTTTATAATCCACCAAAATTTCTACACCTTGACTAGGTGATAGAAAAGTCCTAAGATTATCATTCTTGGACAAAGCAAAAAACTAGGGAGTGAAAGCCCTCAAGTTTGGAGAGCATCAGAGATCCACATTTCTTACTGGACACAAGCACTTATCTGGTAAAGTCTGCACCTTCTGGCTAACAAGATAAAGACTTTAGACTAAATACCCCTTAGGTATTCCCTAATGCAAGGTCTGAAGGAGAAAAAGAATAGGGTGGTTAGTTGCTGATAACACTCAGAATAAATGAAGTGGTGGAGACGAACACATGCTTTTACTATAAGATGGAGTCAGAAACTGAAGCTTATACCTCATACCTAGAGAATTTCCTGCCAATCCCCTCCTCTTTTTTTTGTATTTTATTATTTCTTCTGTTATCATTGTCGCAAGAAATCAAATCCTTAAATATGTATCTGTGTAGTGCTGTGGAAAAGATAGCCTACAAGGCCAAATTTAGTATGCTGTCCAAAGAACCTCCACAAATGCAGAGAGGACTGTTGGAGTGTGTGGAAGGCACTGCATTGGAGAATGAGACCCACATCCCTCAAGGCTTTTGCCTAGGTCTTTGCATTGTTGGTGCCTCTTCTCCTTGGCATCCAGGGAAGCCTTCTAAAAAAGCAGGAAATTAGATTGCTTTGGGAGTCTACTACCTTCCAATTTTTGCTTCATCTGTAGTAGAAGAGAACATTTAAAAACTGGCCTGTGCTGTGAAGTCTTAAAATCACAAGACTCCTCCATTAGGAAATCAGGTTTGGAAAAACTAGATAAGCAGGGGGAAATGCTGACTCCAAAAAGGTATATCCTAAAGATCTTTCCATGGCCTCCTAGAGAAGATAACAGTTTTTCTATGTAGGAATGTTTCTGTGGTAGAATCAGGATGAGAAAAGTTGGGATGAATACATTGAAATGTGCTGCTTTTCTGCTCTCTTTCTCATACCCTTTAATTTGCTGATGATGATCATAAACCTTCAAACAGAGAAAGGACCTTCATAAAGCACAAAATTTCTGTCCAAAAGGAAAAGAAGTACAAACAGAACAGCAGGTCTCAGCTACTTGCTATTAAACCAAGCATAGGCACAGACTCATGAACCTTGAAATACGCTTAGTTTTGTCTTCTTCTAAAGATAAGTAATCTCAAGAGACATCTCTTATTCTGGTCAACAACTTTATTTTTCAATCCTTTTTTTATTTATTTCCTTCTGTAATGGAAAAACACCAATTGAGCATCTATGTGCAAATAATTTCTTTCTTGTTTTGAAATAAAACCAAAAGAACAAAATACCTTCTCAAGACAAACTGATACTCTTTTAAAAAGCTAAAAACTATATTAATATAAACCTGTTGTACATATAGTAGTTTATATTTAGAAGAAAATGTAAACAAGTACAGAATTAAATGAATATGTCTACTTCCACTAATTACACAAACATGCTGGGCATTTATTGTTTCCTTGTGCAAATAATTAATAAGGGAAGAACAACCCTAGGCTAAAAGGTGTCCTAGTGGGTGCTGGCAGAGAGGTTTTCAATATAGTTCAGAACTGAGCTTTGCTATCAGGATCAGATTTTTCATCTGAAAATATGGATAATTACATGATATCCACCCTGTAAGAGTCATATATAGATTGAAAAAATTATTTGATAAAGGCACAATAGCATATAGTGAGCCCTCAGTAAATGATAAGCTTTATTATTTTAAGGTTGGAACATCAGTTCTTGCTTAAACAGCAACTTATTTCTCCTCCAAGAAAGTGATATAGGATGATCTCATGTTGAATAGTGAGATCTTTGAAACTTAGTGGCACTTTCTGAGGTTAAAAGTTTCCTATGGTGCTAGGATAGTAGAGCTACTTTTCCATGGACAAGCAGAGAACAGGGCATTCAGGAGGGGACAGACATCACTACTGTGTTTGAGCCCACTATTTTCAGTTGTACCAAAATGAGTATGGTGAGACATAAAGAGAGAGAGAGAGACAGACAGACAGACAGACAAAGAGACTGTCTCAAACCTCTGTGCCAGAACTGGAATAATTGGTGCTTCCTAGGTGGGAGTTGTGAATCAAACTTGGGAACCATCCTGGGATCTGGTGTAGGTGCAGCTATCAGGGGCTCTACCCAGAACTAGTGATTAAAATATGCATTTTTAAAAAGTAAAAACAAAGTTTATGTGCACATCAGTGCTTGATCAGAACACCCCCATTTTTCCTGCATTTGCCAATCCAGCTCACTCTAGAGAGCAGCCCACTCATACTATAGAACTTGCCTAGAAGAGAAAGGCTACTTTTAACTAGAAAAAAAATATCAATAGGTTCCTTCCTGTCTTCATGGAGACACCCACTGGACATTCATACAAGGTGCCCACCTGCTTAGGATGCCATTACAAGTTCTGATTTCACCTGTTGCCTTATAACTAGCCTAGACATTGGTTTCTTATGAAAAATACATGAAGATCACAATCCCTGATTTTTTCACCAATTTTTTAGCATATAATATTCAAACTGGTGGGTGCTCTTCAATGATATTCTCTGTTTCTGTATCCTTATATCATTTAGGTTTTGCTTTATTTCACTCAATTCAGGAAATGCATAGTAAGCCATCACAGGATTGTCTACACCAGGAAGACATAGACAATTAAAATTTACAGGGCTGTGGTTGCTGACTCAGCATGAAATGCCTTCCCAAATGTTCCAAATGCCTTTTATAACAGGTCTACCAGTTAGCATCAGTCAACAGAAAGCTGACATAGCAAAATAAGTAGTGCCTGGTCTGCCTCATAATAGGATTAGGGCATGGGCCAATGAGTCTGACTGCTTTGTAATAGCTGTTCTGTTAGTAATCCTCAAAACATTCTAGGAACACATTTGAGTCACAGCATTTATTCCGAAAATTCTGATAGAAACATTGGTAATCCTGGCCTTCCAGTACCATGTTTATGTTGTACAATCAAATCAGTTTCTTGAGGCCATTTGAAACATGTTATCATAGTGTTTCCTATCTTTATGAAATATTTCGTAATTTACCTGATGCTTTCATATACATTATCTCACTTGGCCACCACCACCACTCTGACATTGGCAGGACTTCACCTCATCCTATATATTCCAGGCTTTTACCTACAGATGAGGAAACTGAATAACCTAATTTAGCATGAGCTAGGTTAGTACCTTAAGATAGAGAACTCAGATGAACTGCCTTTGGTCTCAAAGTTAGTTAACAATAGTACTAGACTAATGCCCAATTATCTGATGTTAAGTCACATCCATTAGCTCCTGCTATGTAGCTGCTTCCTAACTGAGGGTTCCACATATCACAAGATGTCTGAACACTCAAGTCTCTAACTAAAAGTTTCTGCATCAAACTAAAAGGATTTTACTATGACAACCAGTTCATTCTTATATTAGCTTCCTTATTTTTATTGAGACTGCCATATTTTTTTAAACAGTTTGAGTCAGCATAAATAAAAAAATATTGCTTGTTTGATGTTTGGTTACTTAGAACAAATTTATGTTCCTCTTATAAAGGAGAGGAATTCTAATTATACTTGTGTGTGTGTATATATCACTTTTGGAAACCCAGAAACATTTATTCTTCTTTTAGGTCTTTTATTAATTTGTTCTACAGATGTTTGTAACCATGCACTAATGTGAGAATCTGTGAAACATCTGGGCTAAATTCATTTATCAAGTGAGTATGGCTTTTATAGATTGACAGATCACTTGATTGGCTTATTTCACTTGTGATGATCTGAAAACCCTGGAGAGGATTTAAAGTCATTGATTTCAAGTCAGATATTCCCAATCACTTGCATATATAGGTGATTTAAAAATAATCTAAATACAGAGCTATGTTTTCCTGTTAAATTCAACAGTAGACCTATATGCCCCGTCAAGATTACTTTGAATTCTGTGCTCTATCAAGTTAACTGTTTCAGCCAGCTCTTTGCCTTATATAGAATTAATCTACACTACACACTTCCTCATCCTTTCTTCTCTCTTTAATCCTAGTCACTAACAAAATTACTGAGCAAACATGCCACAAAGAGGAAGAGCTGTAACTATCCATGAGAGACCCCCGTTCACAATCCTTCAAAGTAATTCATCAATGCAGGCGAGGCCTATAAACCTGAAAAAGATCCATAGACAAAGAAGGTGAAAAGCTCAGTAAAAATGGTGGATATACTAAATCTCTCTAAAATTTCAAAGAAGCTATGTGTCTTCAAAATCACCTAGCCTCTAGAAAACAACCATCTCAGGAAGACAGGTATATATATATATGACTATGGATCTTTTTTTCATTATTTCTTTCCTGTATGCTAAAGTGGAAGTCTTTGGAAATGTTCAGACATATTCCTGTCCTATTTTTATGCACCATGGTAAGTCCTTGTCCTCGTTTAAGTGTGGTACAGAAATATAACCTGCTTTGGCCAATGGGAATCAAAACATCTTTGACACTTTCTTGCTGAAACCTAAGAATGAGTGCATCATTAACCATACTCTTTTCTCCCACTAATTGCAGGAAATATGTCAATAATGATGCTAGACCATGTTAGGTCTCTGAGGGTCTTTTGATTAACAGAATTCCTGCCAACCCACATGGGCTATGGATGATAGGTGACATGAAAATTTTTATTGTATCAAGACATTGAGATTTGGGAGCTGTTGGTTATCTCTCACCTTCTCTTGGCCTATCCTCACTGACACATCTGGAAGGATCAATTGCTTTTTCATACTCATAAAAGATATCTGAATTGGTTTTTTGGCATTTAAGGTCTTATTTAAATTTGATGGGATTTATCCCTCAAGTTGTCTTTCACAATAGTCATTCAGATGTCGCTATTTGCTTCCATCCAGGAAACCAACTCTTGCCAAAATTCCACCCTGAAATGTTCATTTTATTTGTCATACAGCTGAGTACTCTGGTTTGGGAGCCACACTTACTTTCATAGTTACTGAATATTTATTCCTGTATGCAAAAGTTAATAGAACATCACAGATGAATGAAGAATATAGATAATTCCCCTGACCATTTCTTTTGTTTTATTTATATAAGTGCCTCAGGAAACGCCAGCCAGAGGTGTGGGATGTAAACCTTAGTCAGGTAGGAAGTTCAGCAACCAGTTAACATATTTCACATAGCATTGTGTTATTCTATCTTGAAAGTGTATGAAAAGCATGATTTTTCTAGAAATTCTGCTACTATTAATTAACTCAAGAAGCAATGTAATAACTGTAATAACTCCTCATAATTCCTGAAATTGCTTTTGGTAAATGCATCACACATTGTAATTGTGTGTTCAAGATCTTACAAGAGTCTTGTCACATGTAGTAAGCCAGGACTAATGCATTGGACACCCCTTAAAGAGAGATTTGGATCAATGAAAGATTAGGAAGGGGGAAATTTGTGAAAATTAGGATTAATCAACCAAGGAATGCTTTGCATATAAAAAGCATCGTATGTGTCCTGAGTCAATGACAATGTCCAACAGACAGCCCATCTATTTAAGATGTCACAGAAAGAGTTTTGGCATTGGAGATATTTCTACAAGGTGATTAGTATAGTGTCTATTTGCTTTCTAGTTCTATGATTCTATTTCTCCAATTTTCCTGTGTCTATCTCTTGATATTTCCTGCCATCCCCTTCTGGGTTGCTCCTAAACCCCATAACAAACCATAAATTAAGGACAAAGAAAAGAAGCCTTTATCTTGTTCTTGGTAAGGTGGATCTACCAAAAGAGGCACTTAAGAATGTGATTCAAAAAAAGCCTAGGAGATTAGATCGGTGCGGAAGATGGAAACCAGTTGAGAATTACAAATAATTTTTTTTTCTACAGATGTTCTCTTGGCTCAACACGATACACTACCTCTCTGTGGGAAAGACACCAGGATAGCATTAACTATCTTGTGATTATAATCCACTTTCTAACCTACTGCTGGTGTCTCTACATACTTTATAAAGTAATTTCTTCTTGTAAGATGTTGACAGGAATATTAAAAATTTATAAACATATTGCCTTTTGCCCACAATGAATAAAGTGTTGCCGATTTGGGTAAAGAAGCCCGGTATAATATTGGAAGTGAGGAGCAGCAAGGTCCCTGTATAATACTAATGTACCACATTGAATTATACATTCCAGGGAGTAAGAATATTCTAGCAAGTCTGGTGACTCCAACAGAGCTCCCAAAAATGACACTTTAAGAACATCTTCATTAAAAATTGAAAGAGTAAAAATATCTTTCCTGCTTTCATTACTGTTTCCTCCGGATGTCCACCTATTATGTTCAAACAGATCATAAATGCTTGGGACTTCCAACTCTCACCTTGTCTGGCCCTGACTCCTGTTGGTGACTACAGAAACTGATGTCTGGAGCCAACTACATATCTGTTATCCAGAGTCTCCACAACCTACTCTTAGCTTGCTAGTGTGACAGCCAAGAAGCCTGCCAAAATAGTTAATAGAAGCTAGGTAGACTAAAAGGACATTCCATTAAACCAAGGTCTTAATCTATTTTCATTCTGATTTCAGTATTTCAAAACTGGCATGGGTGCAAATAGTTTTAATATTTCCAATGGCTGTTTGCAAGAGACAGACAAGTGTCTGTCAAAATAATTTCTACCCAAATCTACCAGTTACTTCACAGCCTTGGCCTATTCATGCTAAAGAAGTCCAAAGAATCAAGGCAAATCACGTCTTGAAAGGACAAGTTCTAATTTTGTTTCCTGTAGGAGATCAGAAGGAAGATCGTCTTTGAAAAATTGATACAAATTGATACTTCTTCAGTTTTGACAAAAGTCAAAACATTTTTCAAAACAGAGACACACTTCACTCTTTTTCTATCAGGTAGAAGTTCTCCAATAATAATTAAAGTACAATTAATTATCAAGTACAAGAAAGTAGCTTCTGAGAGTAAGAAATTCTGGTGCGCCATCTCCCAGAGGGCTCCACGTTGAGTGCCAAAAATAACCCAATTAGGAGATTGGTCAGACCATCCAGCTCACTCCCCGGTGCCACAGTGAAAACTCCACTGCTGAAAGTTCATAGAGTAAAAATAATATGATCCTTCTGGAGAGACTATGTTCTTATTTTCAAAAAAAGATATTCTTAATCTTTAATTTTTTATTCCTTTTGGGGGATAGAAATATTGTTTAAGAAAAATAAAATACATCTACTAATTCTGGATTTTAACTTTCTCTCAAATTTAATACAGACAAATTGCCTTCTCCCTAATTCAAAACTGTTGCCAAAATATCTCTTTGTCAAGTATTTTGCATTTTCTTCAACAAAATATTACAAAGTAGAGACCATAAGCTTGCCACCGCTCTGTTAGGTACTGGGAATGCAAAATCAGAGGCTCCAAGAGTGACTCTCTTTGTTTCTATTTTGGATACTTTTTAGAAGTATGAAAAACAAGAAAATAAAACTAAAACAAAACTTATATGTCAACTATTTGATATAAAAATCCCACTAATGGTATAAAATTATTAAACTAGAACAAAACAGCATCTGATTATGAAATACAACTCATAGCAAATTCCAGTGGGTTTGATACTTATACCAAATCTTCACACCATTGGAACACTGAAGAGAAAAAATCTGAATTCTTTCAGAAATCACAATATCAATATATTCACCCAAATTTAAAATAAATCCAGACTTAGAGAAAAATGGAAATTTTATCTATTTTGTCTCATACATTTAGTTCGGTTTGACTGGTTAGTGATTCAGGTTCTTCCTAAACCACTTTTTGGAAGGCTGATTAAATTTAAATATACAAAAGGCCTAACGAATTTCCAAACATCATGAACTTGTAAAGGGCTTGTAAAGGCTTCAATATACTGGTTATTCAACTATGTCAATGGTTTTCAAAGATGAAAGAGAGACTGGGAGGGAGGAAAGAACAGAGGAGAGAGAGAGCGAGAGAGAGAGAGAGAAAGAGAGAGAGAGCTTGTTTAGGAGAGGGATAAATTGGATTGGATGAGGAACAGTGTGACATTAAAGAATAAAAATAAGTGAGAAAAAATATAAACATATATGGTTCAAATCAATACTTACACCAACTTATATCATGCCTTTTGCAAAAGTGATTCACTGGAGTTTGGAACTTTACAGAGCAAAATGAGAGAGAGAAATGAGGGAAACGGAATGAAGGCAAGAGAGAATTCTCTTTTCCAATGCTTCTGAAGGGAGCCATTCTCAGCATTAGTGGATTGTCAGTTACTGTTGTAGATATGTACCATCAGATAATGAAAACAGCCCCCACATGTTCTAAAATCCCCCATTTAAAATTTAAATTCATTAGTTTATGAGCTGCTGGGAATTGACAGTTTTACACCCCAATCTTCCTCAAAATTTATGTAAAGGATGCTATAAAACGGAATAGGGGAGCATCTCTAAGTAAAAACATCAAACACAAATTGCTAAATAAAAACGCAGCTGAAGCCGATTTGCTGTGGGTCATATAACCGAGAATGTCGTTTTTATTAAGAGGAAGTTCTTTAAGCATTCGCTTCTCACCCGGCCACGCTTTTTTACCAACATTTAAAATATTAATGCACAGTTTTTATTGCCTCCCTCCTCTAACAGCGTTTCTATAACTGGTTCCACACCTATAAAATATGTGTCATGTATCTGCAACATGGCAGGCATTTCTCTTTTTGCAGTAGGAGGGTGTGTGCCTGTGAGTGGTTTCTTTCCAACAGTTTATATTACAGCTAGACTGCAGTGTCCTGATTTTAGAGGTTTTAATTATAATATAGCTTTATATACTAAGAGACTTGATGTTAGAAATGCATGGAGGCTTATGTCTGGTTTGTCTTTAATGTTGAAATTTAGTTCTTCCATTTAAAGCAAAGTTCACTTGGGGCTATGCACATGAGTTTAATTTGCTGTGAATAGGAGGAATCCAGGGTGAATCAAGGGATACAGTCTCCAAATAAAAAATGTATCTCTAGGCTTTCAGCTCAAATTTTTTCCAATTGGGGAAGACTCAAACTCCCTTTGTAGTTCATGTTTTCTGGGTTATCCCTAAGAAATCTTTGTCTACTTTTATGTCACAAGGGTAATCATGCATATTTCTTCTCCTACTTTGCTAGTTCTAGCTTTTAGGGTTATACTCCATGGGGGGTTGATTTTTTTGAGGGGTTGTGAATGAGTGAAGTACTGGTCAAGGTTATTTCTCTATTGAACTATGGCGGTGTCTTTGTCACAAATCAATTGAACCTGTATACTTGGGTCTGTTTATTGGATCTCTATTCTCTTCTGTTGATCCATTTGATTTTCTTTTCCCAATATTTCATTATCTGCACTACTACAGATTTACAGAAAGTCTTAAAGTCAGGTGGAATCAGTTCTCCAAATTTGTTCTTCCTTTTTCAAGATTGTCTTAAAGATTTGAACTTTTCCCTCTCCAAATAAAATTTAAGATCAGTTTGTTTCAGATGCCCTTTAAAGACTCTGATATGCCCCCATATATCAGAGAAGGGGCAGCAGGAAGTTCTGGATGGGTAGCTCTCCACACCTGAACCTTCGGACTTGGAGCAGGGAACTTTTAAAGGCTCATTAACATGTAGGGCTGTTCGAGAAAACTACTGTTTTAATATGCCCTGATCCACAGAAGCAGATGAAGTATTGAAAGGCTAGTGAATAAAGCAATAACAAGTTAAATTGAGAAGGTTGACCCCATTTTACAGACTAACCTGGCCTCCTGGAGCACTTGGAGGCAGGGCTTGCTTTCCCTCATCTTGCTGCTCCCAGGACATAAGAGTCTCCAGCCTATAGTATAGGTGCTCACATGGTATTTAGGGAAATTTTGATCTCCATGAAATATCCATACTAGTGTGCTCACTATGCCCTGAATAAGCTCGCTAATTCACGCGGGATACTGCAGCTAGCTCCTTCTACCGCTTTCATGTTGTTTTTCCATTTTACCCCCACAACATGGCTGTTTTTCTTCCCTTCAAAATCATATGGGTGATGAGGACAGAAACTACCTTTCATGTTTCAAGACATCCCCACAAACCTTTGACACAGATAATAAGACTGGGGCTTGAGGGACACAGCATAAGGTATCACCCTTCGAGCCAGATATCAAACTCCCAACATTTCACAGAATCCAGGGTACTCAATAAATATTAGTTACTTGAAAGAGCGCATGTACTCTCTATCACAAATGCACTCAAAGACAGGGGAAGAAGTGCAGTTTCTTTGCCTCAATGAGGGAATCTCCCATGGCAGCAGATCTTTCTGAGGAAGACTCAAATAGGACTCATGGTTTCTCTAAAACCTGAAAAGAAACCATGTCATTCTCTCAGTTCGCATTTAGCACAAGACAAAAGGGAACGGAGAAGTATGAGGAAGAGACATGCTTGACAAAGCATTGAAGATAAGAGCTGAGCCCCAAATGCCCTTAGTAAAGTGAAACAAACAAATACTAAGCAAAACGAAACCTAAACAAAAGATAAAAAGGTGCACCAGATGGAGCTGGAAGACATTTGTGAGATTTTACAAAGAGTCAGAAGAGGCCATGCCCTAAATGTTCTGCTCTCTCTTTCTATCAACAAAACTTAGTTGTACCCATAGTTCCTTAACTGGTCTTTCTGTTCCTTCTCTAACCTTGCAGTCAATACAGCACCTTCATGGTACTATGCATATTCTGAAGCTAGTAAATTAATGCATGCCACTCTCCCTTTTAACAGACTTCTTTTATGCTAAACAGAAGTTAGGATAACTCAAGGTCTTTTTTTTCACAAGATTCATATCAACTTTTCTCTTCCTCACTGGTCATTTTATTCCAAACAGCTAAGTTAGTTAGAAATTATTATAAGGCAGTTAGCCAATGCTGGCCCCTCAGCATAGAAGAAAATTGAGGCACATTGTCTGGCTAGCATTATAAAAAGAAAAGAGCTACTACTTCCCCTAGAGATGAAGAACAGTGATTGATATTCTAAATAGATATCAATCTCCCTAGCCCATTTCCTTTTCAGAAATTCCTTGTATGTGACTTGTCTTCCCATTTGATCTTCATTTAATCAATATTACCTAGGTAACTGTACTTGTAATCTTATTGGCAGGTCATGATTTTGTCCAACTTCATGCCTACCTTGTAATTTTCCATTGGGTCTTACAGTTTTGCTTCACCTTGAACCTGCTTCACCTCCTGGCTTTTCTCAATAAAATGCCTTTAAAAAGCAGGGTGGGTGAGTAACCCACTTTCTAGTTCCCCTTCTGTCTCTCTTAGACAGAAACTATCATTCTCTCAATAAATTATTCTACTCTTAACCTCCATGGTTTGTAGAATTCATTCTTTGATTTTAGAGAACACGAACTTGAGTTTCAGATATCTAGCAGGTTGGGAGTTATAATATTTCCCTTGTTTGGATTTCTTGCTGCCCTATATCATTTATAAGGCTATGGCTTTTCATATGTGCTTCACTTAGCTGAAAATACCCATCACCCTGTTCTTCCCAGGACTCAGACCAATCCTCATTTCCTCCGAGAGTCTTCACTGAACTTGTCAGTTAAATGTTCTTCCCCAAACCTAATCAAGATATTAGGAACACATACAATTTGCAGAATTATTTTTGGGATTCCACTGAATTATATAAAGATGTATGTCTTGTAAATTGTCCATCACAGACTATTCCATAAGTCATTTCTTGCTTCCTTTCTCTTTTTTTTCCCTTCAGGTTTAAGCAGCAACATATAAAAGTTCATAGAGGGTGCAGAGCCCCAAGACATCATCTCAAAACTACAGTTACATAGGGATTATTGAAGTTAGGCTGTTGGATATGATTTTGGTGCTATGGCACACTTTGTCATTCATGGGCCATCCCACCCATGCACAGACACAGTGAGCAAAGCAGGAGTCTTACTGTTTTTCTGCCACTTTCCCAACACATCCTCTCTCTTTTACAAACAAATGGCAAAATTGCAAATAGCATCTTTATTTACAACTTTCACAATGGGGACAAATCATTCCTAATAAAACTACTATCTCTTTAAACGTCTCATGTCATGATGATTTGTTGTGGTTGGGAAATATGAAACCAGGCGGGACATTTTCTTTAACTGAAAACCAATATGATGGAGAGTTCTTTGCATAATGTGCTTACCAATGAGCACACCTGATTTTTTACTAAAGAATGTCTGCAAATTCCAGCCATAAATCACATTGTCAAATAAATACTAATAAATATATAAATAAATATTTTAAAATCTGAATGAAATCTCTTTGTTGTACTATTATTTTCAAAAGTCAGGTGATGATTTCCCAGCTGAACAACTATCTTGGTAGAGTCAAGAATGGAAAACAGGTTTGGAGACGAAAGCCCTGGGTCACTACATATCACTACGTATCTGCAGGTCAATAAGTATTAGAAAGATTAGACACTCTATTTGGAAACACTAGAAATAGAAGAATACCACAGAAAGAGGAAAGTTCATGATAAAACAATATCCAGACACTTAAAGTAGTGTTTAATAGAGTTTTTAATGACATCAAAAAATACTTATATAATTATTGTGTTACAAAAATATGCTGTGATGCCAAACCTGTAAGAATGTGTGTGTGTGTGCCCGCATGTGAGCGGATTTATTATGTAAATGAAACAAGGATGACCTCTGCAGACTGGCCCCAAGTTTTCATATTTTCTTACTGCAGGATTAAACCCATTAGCTTAAATGTTTGCTGGCACCAAACTCAAAATTTACACTCAATTGTTTTAAAGAGCCTAAATGCTTACAGTTTTAACCCATATTATAACTTCTTGTTGTTCACGCCCCATTCATCTGGACTCAATACCTACGGTCACACATAAGACTTGGGCCATAAAACCCCAGGCCACTGCTGCCCTCTGAACACATTTCCCAGAGACTCCCCATGTTGCTGCGCTTGCTAACACCTAGGTATACAGGCTCAGATCTCTGTCTTCCTCAGGGGTTCTCTTGCTCTGTCCCCTCCTGAGGTGTAACACTCGGGTTTACTGCTGGATAGACTCCTGCTGTTAGGAATTACCTTGTCCCCAAAGTGCCCACAGAGATTGTGTGTGTTACTACTACTCTGTGGTCATATTTTTATTTTGATTAGCTCTCAAACATCTTAAATCCTTTACCACTCCACCTAGATTTCCTCTAAGACATAAGAGAAGATTGGCTATGACATCATGCCACAAATCTTAGTGTTCACTATTTCATTTTTATCTTCCTACTCACAATGGTTCCTTATTTCAGTTGGTTCAAATATTAGAATCAGTCTCCTTACTCAATTTCTACACCAAAGTACAATGATACCACATATATGATAATAGAGTTAATTGACAATTGATGCTGACTTGAGAGGCTTTTTGCTAACAGTAGCGGAAATGGTAATATCCAGTAGAACTGACACATTACTCTCAAAAGTCTTTTTCTGATCCCTCATCATCACAGCTTCCTTCCTCGTTGACCTTTTACCCTTCCTACTTTCTCATTGATTCCCATTCTTCACCTCATCTTTTCTGCTCACAGTAATGATTTGATCCATGCACTGGGATGGAAGAAGTGGGCTACTGTTGTGGCTGGTACTGGAGTGGTAGACAGAAGAAGATCAACTTCCTATCAGCATTGTCTTGGTGGCTGAGTATGCCAACTTCGAAGGAGAAAGTGGAGCTACCTTTCCTTTATTTACAGCAACTGCATTTCTAAGAGATATGATAGGAGAAAAAATACATAAAACCTTAAAATCAAATATGTTTGTGAAAATGTAAGTGTAATCAATACAGAGCAGCAGGGCATGCAAAAAGCCACTTTTCAAAGATTAAATGCTAGAGGAAGCCTGTGCGGCAAGATCTGGGCTGCCTGGGGACCTGGCAGAACTGGAGCAGGACTTGGATCAGTTGGTATAGTTAGCGGGAGGGAAAGGGTGAGGATGGTAGGATGACATTTTATGGGAGAAACGGTATACTACCTGTGCAGAGTAACAAATGGGAGCAAGTGTTATGGAACTTTGAGTAGCCCAATTTGACTGGAAAAACAGCATATATGTAAAAGCAGGCTAACACAACCAGATGGAGCTAGATTAGAGTGACATTAAAATATCAGGCTAAGGTTTTACACTGGCTTTAAAGCCAGAGTTTCTCTAATTGAGAATCTGTGAGGCTCTCAATGTCTATCTATAGACTCCAGTTTAAGAAGCATTGCATGTCCCTGAAAAGTGTCAAAATCTGCCAAAGTATGAGTCTCTTCCCAGAGCATCTGGAATTCTTCCTCTCCTTAATTTTAGGTTTTGAACCTCCAGCACCCCCAATAATTAATTCTTCAGAAGCCAAACATCCCTATTTTCACTTATAAATCCAAGAACCTTTTATGTTACCTCTATACCATAGATTATAGGAAGTACCTTTGAGACCAAGTATGCAACCACTTCAGTGATCACCCCATCCCTGCCGATGTTCTCATCTATTAACTAACAGTATATATAAGATTGAACAGTATTTTAGAAAAGCATCAATCTTTCTTTCAGTCTAACTCTCCCTTCCCCCATATTAAGTGCAGGCTGGGACCCTGCTCAAATTTATTGAATGTAAGGGCCTGTAATGACTTATCAGTCTGGGCGAGAGAAGTCTATTACCCTCCAACCATACATCAAGTGGTTTTCATCTCAGGTCCGCACACCATGTCAGGGAACCCACAATGGGAGGAGGCCAGTAAATTCATTCCAGGGTTAATAAAACTTTGTAGGGAGCAACAATGACAGACAAGGTCTTGATTGCAACATGTGAGACAGCGATTTTATATGGGTAACTGAATCCGTATTTCAAAGTAAAAACTTAGAAAAGCTTTCAAAGGAAGGCATTCAACAGAGCAGGATTCTACAATTGACAGCATAGAATCAAGGGGCGGCGGTATGTTTTGCCAGAACTTTATTTGCTATCTCTCTCCTGCTTTGCTACATTTCTTCCATCAAGTATGTTTTGTCCTGTAGTTTTTCAAAGAAGACGTCAGCCATTTTTCCTTTGTATGATACATTAACAACTAATACATAGGACCTATAAGGAAAATACAGAAGTGATAGAGAAAGGCTCAGTCTAGGATAAAATGATGTGAACTTTCTTGTGGTAGGGTGAAAAATGGCTGCCAAAGCTATCAGATCCAAATTCCAGAAGCTGTAATTGTATCTTTATTTGGAAAAAGGTCTTTGCAGTTTTGATTCTATTAAGGATTTTGAGATAGGAGGATTATCTTACATTATCTGGTAAGGCCTTAAATGTAATAAAATATATCTTTGTAAGAGGGAGGCAGAAGACTATTTGACACAGACAAACATTCAGAAGATAAGGCTATGTGACCATGGACAAAAAGATAGGATCATATGGTCAAGGAAAGCTGGCAGCTGTGCAAAGCTGGAAGAAGTAAAGGACAGATTTTTCTCAAAGAGTTTTAATTTTGGCCCAGGGAAAGTCATTTTGGATTTCTGCATTCCAAAACTGTGAAAGAATAAGTTTATATTATTTTATGCCACCAAGTCAGTGGGAATTTCATACAGCAGCCACTAATATATGTCTCAACCACAAGTCCCCTATTCAGGATTTTTATGGAAACTAGCCAGGGAGTATTTCTGTCTGGTCATCATCCCACTGATTATATACTTAAACACAAAATTACCTTATAAAGGAAGAGTGGAGCAACAATTCTTGCCTTAATATAAAGTCAGACCAAATTAGAATCATCTCACCCACAACAGCAAAATTATATTTTATATATAAATTAACCAGGAAAAAGGGGAGTTATAGATAGCCAGAGTACTTTATCTGGACTGCCAAGGGGATACTGGCATACTCTTCCACAATAAAGGTAACTCTTGAATCTAGGAGCTCCCTTAGGGTATCTTAGAATTAACATGCTTTGTAACTAAGGTCCCTAGAAATCACAACTTTTCCATGTAGAATCACAATGGCCCAGATCCTTTGGGAGGAAAAGTTTATATCACCTCACCAGGTAAAGAACCATGAACAGCTGAGGTACTTCCTGAAGGTAAATGGACTACAGAATGGGTAGTAGAAGAAGGTAGATATAAATACATTTATGATCAATTACAGAAAGGAGGGCTACCATTGTCATATTTTTTCCTTGTGTGTGTTTATGTAGTTTTCATTAAACTATTCCATTATGCACTACAATATGCACTGTAACTTAATATTTCATATTAGTATAATATAAATATTTAAATATTGCTAATTTTACATTATTGTATTTAAGTTATAGGATATCAAAACAAGTGTAAACACCTCTCAAGGACTTTACTTCTTCTTCTTTTTTTTTTTGGTACTGTAGATCAAACTCTGGACCTTGCACTTGCAAGGCAGGCTCCGGAACCACGGAGCTAATTCCCCAGCCTGGCTTTACTTCTTTTGATGAAGGGATTAATGCATTTTTGGTTGTATGCAGAGTTATGATGTTAAGTGAAATTATGACTATTGTCTTTATTTACAGATGGAGTATAATTTAGGAAGATAGATGCATATGGGAGATCAAGTGCAATTTAAGGAAATAGACGCATAAGGGTACCAATTGGACAAGGGATAGACGTTGGATGGCTAATTTTACACGTCAGTTTTGCTGGGTTATTGATGCCCACATAACTAACAAAATATTATTTCTTCGCATGTCTGTAAGGGTTTTTCAGGAGTATGCTAGCATTGAAATAGGTGGACTAAGTAAAGAAAATCAGCTGTTCTCAATGTAGGCAGGCATTTGCATAGCATTTAACCTAATGAGGACATAAAGAGAGCAAAGCTAACAAAGATGTGGATGAAGGGTATCTCTCTCCCTCTCTCCCTCTCTCTTTCTCTCTCATATGTATGTATGTATGTATGTATGTGTTGAAACTCTGCATGTGTATGTATGTATACAACCTTTATCTTTATTTTTTTTCTGCCCTTGGTAATCAGAGCTTATATTTTTTTTTACTGACCCTAGCCCAGGTTCTCTCTCCTGACTGTTCTCAGGTCTATCATGGAACTCCTCTGTCTGCATAATTGTGCTTGGGAAGCAATTTCCATAATTAATCTCTGTCTCCCTGTCTCTGTCTCTCTCTGTTTCTCTCTTTCTCTTTCTGTCTCACCCACATACACACACATTTTCATACATCATATATGGATTATAGTTCATTTCCCTTCCCGCTAATTAAAGTATAAGGTCTTAGTTTCATAGGAGGACATAAGAAATGTTTGTGGTAGTATTTTAAGAATAATTGCCAGGTTCTTGGGCCCAGGAGAGAATTTCAACTGGCCATTTACTGTTTCTCATTTTTTTCCCCTTTCCTCCATCCACTCCCCAACTCCCAAGTTTAAAAAAATAATAACTGTGAATTAGCAAAAATGTCAGTATCAAATAAAAACTCATTGTATTTTGGCAATGGCCTTCAATAACACACTTGGGCCTTGAGTATCAAAGAAAACTCAGGCTGTCTTAATAAACAGTAAGATGAAAAGCAGTAAGCCAACAAAGCATGACAGGTTTAAAAAAATCATAGCAATGTGCAAGGAGTTGCAATTATATTTCCAGTTAAAGAGAGATGGGGGAAGTTCAACTCCATTGCCAGCAATTTGCATGTTTCCCACAAAGAGATTTCACTCTAGTTAATGGCCAAGATGATAAAGAGGAAAAGTACAACCTCCTGGCTACCTAGTACCATTCCCTGAAGGCTCTCTAAGCACTTCAAAGCACTTGGCACACTCAGTTCTGCTGCATCTCTTCTAGATAATACTGTGCCTACAAGCAGCGCTATGAGGTTGCTCTTTGGTAGTGTTCAGCCTGTACCTATTGGGTCTCTCTGCTGCCTTTCCTCTTCCATCTGCCAGTGCATCTGAGCTTTCTTGGTCTCCTCATGTGAAAACAAGTGCATTTGTAGCTGATTATTGTGTAATGAATCATCTTGAACCTGAAAGCTCAGAGCAACAATAAACATTTACCTCTCCCAGTTTCTGTGGGTCAGAATCAAGGAGCAGCTTGGCTGAGAGGTTGTGGCTTGGGGTCCCCTCATGAAGACACAATCAAGATGTCACGGGCTGGGGATTTAGCTTAGTGGTTCTGGTGCCTACCTTGCAAGCGCAAGGTTCCGAGTTCGATCCCCGGTACAAAAAAAGAAAAAAGATGTCAGTTGGGCTGCATTTATCACTAGGCCTGACTGTGACCACTTCTAGGATGGCTCACTCATGTGCTTGGCACATCTGTCCTTGATGCTGATAGATGCCTTGAGTTCTAGACACATAGCAGCCTCCCCAGGTTGGTGCAGCCTCCAAATGCAACAGCAGACTTTCCCCAGAGTGAGTCAGCCAAGACAGCAAGCGGAAAGCTCCAGTCTCTTGTAAGACCTAGCCTCACTATAAGTTTTATTTATCACTTTAAAAATTCTGAAACTCATCTGTATATATAAGTACAGGAGTGAAGAATTAATCAATTATGAATTGTGTCAGAAATAAGCAACCAGATAATTTCTTTTTGAATATTATTGTATTATTACTGTTGAAATTCCCTATGTATATGAAAGATAAAGCAAATTGAAGCAGAATCATCCAGACATTTTGGTATTATTATTTTTAATTGACCAATAAAATGGCATATATTTATGGAAACTACATAATGTTTGAAAAACGTATACCGAGTAGAATGGTTATATCAAGCTAATTTATCAATGTTTAATCTCATGTCAGTTTTTTTTAATAGGAACACTTAAAACTTACTGTCAACAATTTTCAAGACCACAGTACATTGTTATTAATTATAATCACCATATTGTGCCTCAGATCTCTTGGATTTTTCTCTCCTGTATAAAATTGTTATTAACTAAAGTCGTGCTGTTATGTCAGAAACCTGTGACTTTATCCCACAAACTGACATTTTCTATTCTTTTTATTTTCCTTAAATTTTTTATTGGTACATTTTAGGTATATAATACATTTACATTTATCATTAGGTACTTGTACCTGTACATGATGTATCTTGGTTCTTATTTTTTCCCCATTCCTTGTCCTCCCTTCACTCCTTCCACCCTTCCCTATTTACAAAGTATTTGTTACCATTCTTTCCTTTTCTCATAATATTTCCTTTCCCTTCTTTCCTTTCCCCTTCCCCTCCCACTTCCCCTAACTCTTTGGACCTTTTCTTACTATTCCAAATGATTGATTATTCATTTTAAACATTTTAATCCTTATTTACACTTTCAGTTTCTCACCCCAGGGAAACTACTCAGTATTTACACGTGTGTCCTATTTATTTCACTTAAGAGTATGGCCTTAATATGCATTCATTTAGCTATAAATTCTTCTAGTTTCTCATATTTTATGGCTGAGTAGTACTCTATTTTATAAAAAAAAACAACCCACATCTTCTTTATTCAGTTTCCAGTTGATGGGCACTTGGGCTGTTTCCATGCTTTAGCTATTACAAACTGTCCCACTATAAATATGGGTGCACATATATCACTGTAGTATGATTCTTTTTATTCTTTTGGGAAGATACCCAGCAGGGGAATAGCTGGGTCAAATGGGACCTCTACTTCTAGGTCTTTGAGGTATCTCCATACTGATTTCAACAGTGGTTGCATCAGTCTGCACTCCCACCAAAAATGGAGAAGGGTTCTTTTCTCCAGACAACCATGCCAACATTTGTTATTGGTTGATTTCTTGATAGCAGCCATTCTTTCTGGGGTGTGGTGGAATCTCAGTGTTGTTTTCATCTGCATTTCTCAAATGACCAGTGATGGTGAACTACCATGCTAAAATCAGGAACAAAACAAGGATGCCCACTATCACCACTCCTGTTCAATATTGTTCTGGAAACATTAGCCATAGCAATTAGACAAGAGAAAGAAATGAAAGGCATAAAGATAGGAAAGGAAGAAGTGAAACTGTCATTGTTTGCTGATGATATGATACTTTACATAGAAGATCCAAAAAACTCAGTCAAAAGTCTTCTAGACCTAATTGATAGATACAGTAGAGTAGCTGGATACAAGGTAAACACTCAAAAAACAATAGCCTTCTTATATGCAAATAGCAGACCCATTGAGAGAGAAATTCAGGAAATAATTCCTTTTACAATAACATCTAAAAAAATGAAATATCTAGGAGTCAACTCAACAAAGGAAGCAAAAGACCTCTACACTGAAAACTACAGCACTCTGAAGAAGGAGATTGAAGAGGATATAAGAAAATGGAAAGATATCCCTTGTTCCTGGGTAGGAAGAACCAATATAGT
>NW_004624749.1:22924225-23003746 GCF_000247695.1 Heterocephalus glaber
CCCAATGATAAATGTAAATGTATTTTATACCTAAAATGTACCAATAAATATATATATATATTTTTAAAAAACAACCATTCTCTTCTCTTCTTCCATAAATTTGATTTTGTAAATATTATACACATAACTGAGATCAATTGTAATTTATCTGCCTGTTCCTGGCTTATTTCATTGAATACAATGTCTTCTAGGTTTGTCTAGTTTTTCCAAATTACATTTCCCTCTTTTTCATAGTTAATAGCATTCCATTGTGTATATTCCACATTTGCTTTATCCATTCATTCTCTGATAGACCTTAGGTTGTTTATAGATATTGGTTATTGTGAATATTGCTACAGTGAACACAGGAGTACAAATAACATATTTTTACATAACCACTCATATTTTCGGACAAGCACTTTTTCAAAAATATTCCTGAAGTCCCTACTAAAGTGTTCTAATACTATTCTGGCTCCTGTGGCTATAGCCACTAATAAGACAGATTTGATCCTTGCTCAGTTAACATTTATATTGAACATTTTGGGTGTATTTAGGGAAGCTAGAAGCAGTAATTTCAGATGACAGACAAGTACATTACTGTTTTATCATGTAAGGAGTAGCTATTTTCTTTTTTTGGGGGGGTGCTAATTTCTGTACATAGCAGGTATGAACAGAAAAGAAGGTGAAAGTTTACATTTTAAAGTATTTATTTCAATAAAAGACACAGTGCACTTAATACCCCCTCAGAGTCCTTCCCCTCACTTTGAACACATTTATTCCATCATTCTTGCCACTTTCTAAAGTAGTTCTGAAAGTTATCTTTCATAAATGTCTTTAGTTGGGCTGTTATGGCTGCCTCAATGTCTTGAATTAATCCAAAACATTTACCATTCATCATCATTGGGGAAGTGCCAGAAGTCACAAAGTGGCAGATTTGGTGACTAAGGTGGATGGGGATACACAATAATGTTTTTATGACCCTGCCTTTTTGCTGGATGGCATTAAGCACCAACACTGACCTTTTTTTTTTTTTTAATTGAACCTCGCAAAGACATTACAGAAGAAAGACTTCCAGAACTACTTCAGAAAGTGGCAAGAATGATAGGATAAGAGTGTTCAAAGTGAAGGGGAGAATTTAAAGGGGTATTAATGATAATGTATCTTTTACTGAAATTTCTGTGACCATTCACCATATATTTTATTCATTTCTTGTATTTTAGATATTGGTTTCTTATCACATGGATGGTTTGCAAGTATTTTCTCCCATTTCATAGGTTGCTTTCTGACTCAGTTGATTGTCTAGTTTTTGTGCCAGAATCACAAGAAAGAAAGGAAAAACAAACAAATGGGATTACATCAATTTAAAAAGCTGTGAGGCTTGAGGTATAGCTCAGTATTCGAATGCTTGCATATAGGTACAACACACTAGATTCAATCTCCAGCCCAAGGAATTTTTAAATATTGTCTAAGCACTCAATTTCTGTAAATCTTTTTCTGTTACCCTTTCTGGATTAGAGCTTCATAATATGGGAGTAATATTACACAAGGGAGTATATATCATAAAGCAAAGATCACTAGAGACTGGCTATTATATTGGCTTTTACTTATACTATAATGGAAATGCTAGTCATTACATCACTGCTAGAGATTGGGAACAAGTTTGAGCAGTCATTCTCTCCTGCCCTCATGGAATAAGTAGGTTTGACCTATCTTCATTCAGCTTTGTAGATTTGGAAATGACAAGAAATTGGCTGAATATAAATTTCTTTAGGCACCTGTACATTTCTCAAGTGAGAACTATGTTATAGGAGCAATATTTTTTCCCCTCTGGAATAATAATGAAAATGATGATAACAGCTACATGCTTTGTAAGCTTTCTTTTAAAATCTTAAAACATCTTTGTGAGGTGTGGAGAAGTAATTTATTTACCCAAGATAGGCAAAGCAAAGATAAAGACCTAGACAGGTAGATAAGATGATTTTTCACTACTATTTTATCCACTTTCTCCTAAAAAGCAGTTCATCAAAAGATCATCTGTCCTCCTCACCTAATTTTCCCCAGATACCTAGAGACATATTACTTAACAATTTTTCCCAGTGAATCATCAAACCAGATGACATTAATAAGTGCTGTACATTTTCATGAGTTGTTCTTGAATATGCACAATTTTCCCCACATTGGACATAAGTACACTGAATTTTTACTAAAACAAAACAAATAACCAAATAACACTTGGCTGTAAGTTATTGAAAATGTTTTTATTTAGAAGATAAACTTTTATTTGCATTTATTTATATTTTAAAGTGAAAATCCTTTATAAGTTGTAGTTTTTAAACCATTGTCAGACACACCAATTTACCTATTCTAAGTGTGACAGATTGTTGACAAAATAGCCCTAGAAACTCCTTCTTCCATTACAATATGATTTTCTCATGAATTCCATCAAAAAGTGGAATTTCTTTCTCTTTCCTATAAATCTAAACTTGGTCACTTGCTTTAGTCAATGAGCCATTAGAAAATAAGATATAAGCAGACTTTTGTAAAGTGTATTTTTTTCACATTGGTACATGCCCTCTCTTGCTGCTGGGAATCTTCAAACTGCCCTATGAGGACAGTAGCCTGTCTATGAAGAACTCAAAGAGGTTAGACTAGCCTAAGTTAGTCTGTTGTGGTGAACTCATGGAGAAGTGGTGCTTTTGACTGACAATCTGCCAAACCCAAATGATTTGACAAACCTAATTTTTACCATCTGGTCTCAGATGAGCCACAGGCTGCTTGGAGCTTCATTAGTGAGCCTGGCCAACACCAGCAAAAGCACCAGCTAGCTGAGCACAGCCCTCATTGCCAATCCACAATAAAATGTAAGCTCATATATGACTGGTGTTTCAGCAGAAAATGCTTATTAACACAGTAAAGCTAAAAGATAGTTGTGTACTGTTTCTCTGAGTGTCCTCTATTGATCTGATACTTCTAACAGAATCATCTGGAGCTCTAAAAAAATATGCAAATTTCCAGGACCCACCTAGAAAAACAAAGTCAGAAATTGGGGTGCTGGCCAGGGATTCATCACTCAAACAAGTTCCCTGATGAATATTCTTCACATGAACAATGACAGCCCTGCCCTCCCATTTCACTGAAGGGTTCCACTAGGATTTGACAGCTTAGGATATGGTTGTAGGTACTTCAGAGCCCCCACAGAGTAAGCCCCCTCCTCTCCTTTCCCCTTGCCCCACTCCAGCCACAAGGAACAGGGAACTTCCACATAACTAAGGCATGACCTCCCTTTGTTAGTGACTCTCTGCCTAATTAAGGTCTTTCTGCCCCACCGGTTTCTTAGTCAGATGTTCCAGTAAGGCTTCCCGAAAGCAATTACTCCATCCCCTCCACCGAAAGGTGTTTCTACATACCCCAGCCCCAATTATCCACCCCCCACCAATGGACTAGTGCTCTCCCACCTACAAAGTCCCATATAAACCCCCAGTTCAGCCCATACTGTGGCTGATCTCCCTCCCGTGAGTCAGTCCCGGCAGGCTGCAGGCTGCCGCCCCCAATAAAGTTTTGCTGCTTGACGCCCGTGTGTGCCCCCTTCTTCAGCGACCCTTTCATATGGCAACAAGGATAGTGAACCAAGAAAGTCATAGAATTGTTGACTTTTTCCTCTCCTCCTCCCTCCTCCACCTCTACATTTTTCATTATTGCTTTCTATTTCAAACAATCTGAACATCTTTCTTCATATTTTACGTGCAGTTTTATACTGGTTTGATAGCTCAGTGACTTGGTAATATAGCCTAGACTACAGAATGATCCCAGGGAAGCCCTCAGAAGAGATCCATATCAAATAAAGAGAAGTAGGTAGAGTGTGAATTCCTATACTTTGGAAATGATAAAATGCTAAATAGGCTATTATCCTGGAGTAGACATAGCAGGTGTTACTAATACCAATTCCGTTTTGAAGCTCAAGAGAAACAAGCATAAAACAGGCTAGAATGAATGCTCAAATTTATCAGTACTGTAAGGTACACAATGTCATGATATATATCTAATTAATAGTTTGTATCTTTCTCTAAGGAGTTTCAAAAAATTTTCTAAAGGTGTATAAATTCTGTTTTCTTAATCTTCTGATGTCTTCTAGGAAAATACTGTTCATCATGTGCAGTTCTAACTGTAGACATGTATTTGAAATGTACCCAAAAATATACTCCCTAAAAAATAGTTCTCCCTTATATGTCTGGCAAAAATTCCTAAGTTTAAATTTTGCATTCAATAAATATTTTTATACATCTAATGCATTTCAAGATCATTGGACAGTGGAGATATGTGAACAGTCCTTATACTGAAAGCATTCAAAATCTTATTAGGAAATAAAAATAGAACTGATGGCCATATGGAAAATGGGAAACTAGAGGCGTATGAAATACCTAAAGAATATGGGGGGTAGAGCGGAGTGGGAAGTCGAGATGAACAGGGATGGAGGGAGGACAGGAGTGGGG
This sequence comes from Heterocephalus glaber, assembly GCF_000247695.1. The sequence continues at coordinate 22,928,695 of NW_004624749.1, forward strand.
AAAAGAGAGGGAGAAGAGGAGATGGAGGAGAGGAGAGGAGAGGAGAGGAATGAGGTTCCATAGGCATAATGACTGGACTTTGCCTTAAGGAAGGATGTGGAGGTATCTTTTAATCAAAACCTGGAAGAAACACAAAGAAATGAGAGAAATGGCTCCGTTAAAAAAGGCCAAATATTTGCCATGCCTGGGACTCACAGTACTTTAGAGGAGCAGAAGCTAAGACAAGATGAATATTCAAGGACCAATCTAAGAAGATTCTTATGTAGATCACTAGCAAATTTGATTCCCTGGCCTGTAGGTGAGGGAGAGAATGGAAGAAGGGAGCTAGGTCTTTCAGTTAAGGTGACAAAGCTCTTATTAACATAAATGTATTACCCAAGACATTATAGCAATGCTAGTTCAAACAAACAAACAAACAAACAAAGAACCTCTTAATGCCTTTGCAAATACTGGCTAATTGGTTTTTTGTTTTGTTGTACCGAGGATCAAACTGGGGGTCTTGTGCTTGGCAGGTAGGTGGCATCACCACTGAGTTAAATCCCTGGCCCATAAATTGTCACTTCGAAAGAGAAGGTAGCCAGGTGTGGTGGTGCATGCCTGTAATACCATCGTTCTGGGAGGATAAGGCAAAAGAACCCCAAGTGTGAGCCTATCTTGGGCAACTTAGAATTTAGGGAGACTTTAAGGGCTGGGGGGGGACCCGGGATTTAGCTGAGTGGTTCCGCCACCTGCCTCACAAACGCAAGGACCAGAGTTCGATTCCCAATGTCCCCCCCCCCTCAAAAAAAGGGTTGGGAATATAGCTCAATATGAAGTGTCTTGGTTCAGTTCTCAGGGGAGAGAGGAGAGAGAGAGAGAGAGAGAGAGAGAGAGAGAGAGAGAGAGAGAGAGAGAAAAGATAAAAGCTAACACAGGGCAGTAAGGTAACTAACTGAATTGTACATTATAAAGTGATGATTTTATGATTTCATGACAAATAAAAAGATAGTGATTTTTAGTAGCTGTAAGAGAAAGGGGAAGGGACAGAAAATATGATCAGAACCAGAAAGTTTTATGTGCAATTTTCTACACTTTGACTTGGATAATCTGAAAGTATTCCAGAGGGAGCACTGGTGCACCAGCTTTTTTTAGTGTATGGGAAAAGAATAAAAAAGAGCATTGTGAAGGTGAAGACAACATTCATCACTGTTTATTTCTTCTAAAACAAACTGATGCTTATCTTGAAAGCCCCAACACCACACAGCAACATCAGCTTCTTCCAGAGTTTCTCCACAAACCATGCAGGCGGGAAGTCTGACTTAGCCTCTCATTGTGTAGTGATCTATTCTGAAGCAATTAGAAAACATTAATTAGTATTTTGATGCTTCTTTCTACATTCTTCTCCTTACTTTCAATTTATTGTTGTCTCTATGCCAATCAAATTTTTGATGCTTCAAGCCTCCACTCCAAATGCTATTTTACTCATTCATTCATTCAGTAAAATAGTCAGGGCTTACAATGTGGATGCACATATAAGGCATGGAGATATGATCTTCCACCTTCATGGAAATTTCAGTGTAAAACAAAAGACAATATTGAGTATTTCCTATACTCATTTGGTTAATTGTAACAATAGACAAATATATAGAGGCACAAAGTTGCAGAAAACAAAGACATAATAAGCTCCATAGGCCTAGACAGGGATGGGCAAGAAAAGAGCCCAGGGAGAATGACCATAAAAGCAGAAGAATCTCATTTTTCTTCTAAGAATGATCTACCTACAGTTTTGTGTTCCAGGGGTTTGATTAGCAATATTTTCTCATTTTACTCTTAAATGTCTTAGGTTTTCTAATAATTATTTGCTCATGCTAGAATTTTTTTATGTAAAGTGAAACAAAATATCAGAGATAGACATATATATTTTAAGATTAGTTCTGCCTAAGAAGATTTTTTTTCTTTTTGTTTCACTCTTTTTTAATCATGTATATTCTTGCATAATCAGAAACATAATGCATGCACAATTTGCCTCTTATTTTTGTATTTACTTCATTAACTAGAACATTTTCCTATGTCATTAAATATTCTCTAATACATAATTTAAAATTTTTAATGAATTCCTATCATTTCATACTAGATCTGCCATGCCTTAGGGTTACCTGGGAAACAGACTGAGAAAGAGGTTTGCACACTGCAGTTTTGCTGGGGAGAGCTCTTGGATTGTTAGGGAGCGATGGAGGCCCCGGGCAATTCTCTGGGAAGTTCTCAGCTAGGAGAATTCTTCAGAGTTGTCTCCAACAGAAGCACCACAGCCTTTGTATAAAATGGTCATTGGTTTTGGGTTGATGTGAACTTTGGCAAGGTAGCTTCCCTCACCCAAGGCTATCAGCTAACTCTCCTGACAGCTGGGGGACAAGGGTCTTGGCCCTGTGGGTGAGAGTGAGGTGGTACAAAACAGCGTCTATCACATGGGGTATTTCACTTGCTCATTATCCTATCATTAGACATTTAGGATATGTTTTTAATATAAAGAAGAAAGGAAGGAGATAGAGTGTTCTCAGTCAATTGGAGAATAAGAATAACAGTGAAAAGCACTACAAATAAGAAAAAAACTGATTTCTCATGGTTAAGGTAAAGGATTGTAAGCAGTGAGTGGTAAGAGCTGAGTGGGAGAAGTAGGCATGGAAGAGCAGGAGAGAGAAAATATTGGATGTGTTTGTCTTTTTGCAACAGAATATTCATGAGGACATGCTTTAGTCATTTTCTCATCACTCAGACAAAATACCTGACACAACAGCTTAAAAGAGGGGAGGTTTGTTCGAGCTCCTAGTTTTTAGAGGTTTCAGTCCATAGTTGTCTGTCTCCAAAGTAGAAATGACATGGCAGAGGGGCATAGTGGAGGAAAGGTATTCTTGTCATTTTGACCAAGGAGCAGGGAGAAATGGGAGGCAGTGGGGAGTGAGACACACCCTTCCAGGTCACACCCCAGTGACCCAACTCCAACCAAGCCCTGCCTCCTAACAACACATTCAGCTGTTGAACTCATTTGTGGATGAATCCACTGGTAAGTATAGCATCCCCATGATCTAATCACCTTCCAAAAGTTGTGCCTCTGAATACATAAGGCTTTTGGGGGACATGCTATATCTAAAACCTAACAAGGCTGCTGCTTCAGCTTATGGGTATGACATTCTCTCTTAGCACTGGCTGGAAGGCCTAAATGAAGCTGAGTTGCCACCAGATTCTCTGACATCTCAGCAACAATATGTAGAGACCTCTTTAGCCGTATCTGCCTTTAGGCAACTATGGTGACAGTCTGTTCCAGTGCTGAAACCCCCAGGTCCACACCTATGTTTTGTGCTAGTGTCTCACAAGGGTGACCCCTACAGAGATATAACTGAGCTCAGTGAGCCTACAGGAAAGGGCCTATGAAGCCAAGTCAGGGGCAAGAGGCCACCAGACAGAAACAAACACAAGATGTGCTCTAACTAGAAGTCAAGTGTCACAGTACCCTTTCCTTGACCTGAATTTCCCTGCCTACCCTCAATGTGAACTGGCCAGGCATGAGGAATCCTGGTATAGACAGACAAAGTAGGAAACTATATCCAAATAGTTCAATCCTTTTCTCTAAATGGTCTATTGATTATTTGACTAATTGATATATAAAAAGAGACTAGATAATCTGGGAGTAGGTAGTAAAAATCAATGCTGGGAATATTTTTCTTGAATGATAACTGGGCCAACTTGATGGCAACACTGGCCTCAGTGAGTTAATAAAGATCTTGGACGTCAGGCAAGAGATCTTCACTGTATAAGTTTTGTCAGGCTTTATTAAGCCGGCAGCAATGTGATGATTTAGAGCAGGGAGGGGTGGGCAAGAGAGCAAGTGTATTGCCATGGTAACAAGAAAAGATGCAACTTGTGTGGGTGCTGTGATCATCCTGATTCTAGGAAGTTTATTTAGAGATAGGCTTACATATGATAAGGAATTATGGCTCTGACTCTCTTGAAATCATTATGGAATCAGTGATCTCGACCCACTCTCCTAGCAGCATACTGGTATCCAAGCAATGAAAATATTCCTTGAAGAATCCGGACACTCCTCTGAATCTGGCCCTTGTGAAGGAAGGAAGGTAACGATGACTTATTCAGGGAGGCTCAGATGCTAGTGATTCAAATTTAGAGATTAAAAACTTTCAAAGGTGGGGTGTTGACATTTCTTTATCCACTCACAAATATATTTGGGCTCCAAGACCCAGACACTGTTTTATCCCAGAATGCAGTAAGCACCTGTTTTCACATGTTACTCCTAATGAAGTATGTGGGCTGATAGGTCCTGCCCTGCATGAGGGTCTTGTTGCACTGTGTGATGGGGAACCTGGAAAGGGCAATCTGATTACATGCCATGAAATATGGCAAAAATAGGGTGGGACAAAGAACAATTAAGCCCTGCCTAGGACATAAATATGCTGGGCTAAGAGGACAACATTCTTAAATGCAAGAGCCTGCCCTGTAACTCTGCAGAAATGCAGTGTCATTGTGCTTCTCAAGTTGGTATTTTAAAAACATACCCTATTACAATAATTTAGAGTCACTGTAAAGAAAAAGAAAGAGTGGAAAGAGAAGAAGGCTGTTGTATGAAGTATGTCAATTAGAGAGGTGCTTAGATGTTAGCTAAAAATCCTCTGCAGATAGTATGCAAAGTGAGAGGCTAAGAAAAGCCACCTGAGATGCATTTCTTGGTCACCTACCTGTCCAGATTCCTTTATGCAAGAGAAGTGGCTGGAGGAAGCTCACAGAGAACTCCAGAACTGGGCTTTTGTAGTGCTTAGCAGTGGGGTCTTCGGTAGATTATTGGACTTCCACAGTCCTGGCTTTGTTTTTGTGAAGAAAGAGTTGAGTTGGAAGATCTCTACTTCTAGTTGCAATAGTCAAGGTTCTACGGCACTTACAATAACATCTTCTACTCAAATAGCTCCCAAGAACCCATTTCTCTCACAAAGCAGCTGGGTGGCCATTAGCATATACTTAGAAGGTCATATTGCTGTTACAGAAGTAACAGGTCTTGCCAAGTTGGTAGTCATATGGAATCCTTCCTAACAAAAATAATTTTAAAGGTTTTTCTGTTCAACCTCTCATTTTTTGGAAGACTCAGAAAATAGCTGAAAACATCCAAACATTATAACAAAACTGTTCCATGGAAAGCCATGAATAAGACAGGAGGTTGCCTGTCTCTCTCATTATCTAACATGCAACTTGAACCAGCTGCCAATTTTCTAGCCCTCAGTTTTCTTCTTTGTAAAGTGGGAGCAATAAAAACTTTCAAGATTTCAAAACTCTGGAAATGAAAAAGAGCAACTCTGATGTAACAATATAAAGGGCTCCCCATCTTCTCCCCTCAAAAATAACTCATTTTACAGACTGACAAGGAGACCTAGTATTCTATTATAGCTCTCTAGAGAATCTACAGAGCAGATGTTGAGAAAGACAAGGTCATGCTTACAGATAGGAAACAGGAAGAAAATTGAATAACCGCTTCTAGTGACCACCCACTGTACATACTTAATAATTTTAAGTATACAAATAAATAAAGGTCTGTTTAGGAGTGACTGAGGGGTTTCAATTTGTTTCCTAGCTATATCTTCTCCTCATTTTTAGTATAAAATCTGTTATTTTATTTATTTATTTATTTAAAACCAAGAATTGTATCTTCTACAGTAGTATGTTAATTCTCAAGACATATTTCCCTACTTGGTGGTTGTAACCTAAGGTTGTCATAGCCAATCTAAAATACACAAAACAAAATTACTGGGTTTTTTGTTGTTGTTGTTTGTCAAAACTGTGACAAAATTTTCTTGAGAGTTGATGTGTAGTTTCAAGTCTTGATCACTCCTTTTTTTTTGCATGGGAAGAGGTCAATAAAGAGTGAAAGAAATCACCCAGAGACAAAAGAAAAGCAGGGATCAGTATGTGGCTACTTCACTTGTTCCTTCTTCACTGTTCCCTAGAGTGCTTACCGTGTGCTCAAAGGCAAACAGAGGGCTGATGGCACAGGACACAGATTTATAGTGGGAGCAGTCTTGTCATCTTCAACACATAGGCTGTCTGCAGATTTAAGGCTACTCTTGGATGTCTGCTCCTTGAAACTTGCAAATCTCTTTAATTACTATTTAGGGTTCACAAATGTATTTTTTTTTATTCAACACACAAATGCATTCACATTACATCTTACATCTTGGGAAGCTAATTCATGGGAAATTATGATATTTTTCTTCAACAACACAATGACTGCATCATCTCTCCCCACCTGGGAAACAATCAGGTATGTCTTCAAGAGTTTAAATGGGATAACTATTAAATGAGTCACAGGGGAGATTAAATCTCAAATACATCAATTTATGTCTCAATCTTCCTTAGGAACAACCATTCATATGATTATTTTTACCATATGGATTTGGGGTTTTTTTGGATTTAGTTTTTTAAGAGCTTTATGTGAACTTTTGTAAACTAATGGACAGTTAAAGAATCGAATCAGGCCTTAAAGTTATGGTTTTAGCTTACTATGTGGAGTGCTCTGAGGAATATAAAAACCACAAGAAACAGTCCCTACAGAGATTTCAGTGACACCCTGATGTCCACTCAATAAGGTCACCCAGATTAAAGACTATTTTAGACATCTTTGCAATTAAATATCCCATTTTCTGGCCAATGGGATATAAGCAGAAATGATGCATGCAACATCTGCAAGGCTTCCTTTGATGGAGAATACATACCTTTCCCTTGTTTTTTTTTTCCTTCCAGCTAAAGTGTGAATGTAAAGGCTAGAGATGTAGCAGGCATCTCAGTTCACAAAGAAGAAGCCCCATGTTGAGGATTCTGAGTCTGATGATTGAGAGACTCATACCAGCTTTGAACAGTCCATCCAAGTTTATGTGACAGGTGACTCTGCATTGCTCTGTTTAAACAGCTATTATTTGAGATTTTCAGTTGTCACAGCTGAACACAGTCTCTCTACTAAACTCTTCTTTCTAGATAATTTAAATTTATACCTGCAAGATCCCATCTTAGATGGTTGATGTCAGAAGAGAGAAACATGGTTTTGCATGTGCATTGGGTTTGAGCCCATTTGGAGCATACTTGGATTCATGGGGTTAGTCAATTGCATTGGACTAAGAGAATGCAGACCTCCATGGCCTCACTCCTTTGCAAAGGCTGCATCAGGGTAACACACTCAAATGCAGAAACTGGGCATGTAACATCAGTGAGAGCAGGGAACTGAGCCCAAGAATGATTGGGACTGTGGCAAACTGGAAAATGCATTCCCAGGCTAACGGGGCTCCTCACCTTCAGCCACGGGGCCTCCTACATCAGCACAAGCCCTAGGATGACAAGTCATTCTGTTTTGTAAAGTTATTGCAAATCTATGATATTGCTCAATTTTAAAATTTTAGCAACTGAAATAGTAACAAACACTGTGGGCTCAGTAAGATGTGGTTTTAGTCAAAATTTGGTCAATTGGCCAGATGTTCACAGGCAAGGGAAAAGGGCAGGATTATAAACTGAAAACATGGAGAATATGCAAAACATAGAATGTGTATTCTCCAAACACAACAGATCACCATTATGGAGAAATGTAAGGTGTCACCAGAACCAGGCTCTTAAACTATTAAACAGGAAAAATTGTTATTTAACTTTAGATAGCGTACAAATAGCACCATCCTCTCCACTGTTACCTTCCTCTCTCCCAATAAAGATGGTAGCTAAATATCAAGATACTTCAGGCGTGATCTCTGGAAAAGAGATTTATCCCTACCCCATCCACACCACCTGGTGGTGAACAGCCACCTTTGCCAGATAGTAAGTCATCTTTTCTGTTGCAAATGATCCATCCTGGAGCAGACCAGGGATCAGAACTCCAGGGCTCACACTTCTGCAAAGTCCTTTCCCCTCTTTCAGAGAGCAGCAAGGTCTCCATCCAGCATTTCCTCATGATATTAATTACACATGCCCACTAACAGTTTTTCCTAAGGGACACAGATGTGGGACTGTAGACTAGGCTTTCTGCCAGAAACCACAGAATCCATCCTACTCCTGCCTGGCACATAACACTAGGCTACTGCAATTAACCTCCCCACCTCAGATCCTTTGTGCCAAGAAATAATGCCAAAGGCATTATTAGTGCACAGCAGGCCAAGCTCAGCATGGCTGGAGGGTTAAGGAATCACAGCTTTTCTGGAATTTTTACTCTAGGTAAAATTCACTCTATAACAACCTGCAGCTCAGTTAGCTGAAACTACTCTACAAACACTTCTAAATAGTTTTGACCTCCTGGTTTAGAGTCTTTTTCAGAATTGTGACAAAAGCAAATGCTAATGCAAACCCTGCTGGAGTTTTTATTCCAGTTAAGTAAAAGGCTCCTTAGAGACTTAGATCTTAAAATCCAAATACCTCGGATGGGGCCGTGGAGGTTGGGCCCTCAGAACCAATCAAATCCCAATTTGGTGGCATAAATTGAGCATTAACACATAATGCAAAGAGTGAATAGGCATTTTTCATTTACCTTATGCATCTGGATTGCAGTCACATGAGATGCAAGGCTTTGCAGAGCACTGTCTGCCAGTGTACGGACCACTTAACTAAAGATATTCCTGCTGTGCTATTTTGTAAAATGACTATTTGTAAGCAGAATCATTTATGTTTATTGAGATCCATTACAATTTAAGATATAAACTTTAAGATTTATAATGAATGTATGATGATACATACATTCATGCTTATACGCATATTTGCAAGGAGAGGCAGTTAACCACATTAAAAAGCAAACATTAGAAAATATAATAAGGTTCCAGTGAATGTGCCATGCTATCCCACTGTGTGAACAGAAGATTGCTAAAGGCCTTTTAACTCAAATTGTGCTCAGTGGACCAGCACTCAGGAGTGCCATAAGAAGTGTAGAATCTCAGGCATTAAGGGTCATGAGTTTGTTAAAAGAGCAAACTCTCAAACTAAGTCCAAGTCAGAAAATGCACTTTAGTAAGAACTACAGGAGATTCTTATGTACTGATCACAGCTGAAAAGCAACATTGCAAAGATAACCATTGGTGCTATTGTTAGACACACAGTCACTGACCAGGAGAGGCTCATCTGGGAAGAGAACAATTGACCTTTAATCTTAACTATACTATTTAACAGAAATATTTGACTTCTCTGTTGTCCTCCTCCATAAAATGAGAGTAAGAATACATATCTCACAGGATAGAGGTATTTACTTAGTAGACTATAAATGATTATTTAACTATGAGGTTATCTCAACATTATCTGCGCTTATTTACATACATGGCACACACATCTCGAGACCATTTCTTGAAACATAGCACCCTGGTGGAAATCACTTGCCAAATGTCCTGGAAACATTGGCTGGAATGAAGGCCAGATGGCCACTTGCCTAAATCCAAAAATCTAGACAAGTGTTAGTAAGTGATGAAGGGTTTGCTTGCTAGTATAAAGACAGGCCATACAGAGAGGTTCCATCTCCTCACAAAGCCCTCAGCAACAATTAAGAATTCTACATATTCTAATTGTAGAATATGGCAAGATACAGTAAATATGGAAAAGAAATTTGTAAAAGAAATTCTTTGATATGCGTAACACGAAAGTATCCTCACATTACACCAAATACACAGGGATAAGGCAAAGTGTTCATTTAATTTATGCAAATTGTTTCTACCCATTTTAAATCTTCCCCATCTAATAAATCAAGTATACAATTACTTCTATTGATAATCACTTATGAGTATACTAGAGTTATTAAAATTATTATACACCTGATTTTAGGGAAATATACACTAAAATATACACTAAAGTTTTATCTGTATTTAAACTAAGTGCAGCGTCACCAATACACCCTGTGTATAATTTCACTTTCATAAAAGTTTTACAAATACCTGTATTGCAATCTACAATTTCAAATGGTGAATGAACTCAAACCAAATGAACTCCACCAACTGATAAGTTAATTACAGCAAATCATACATTGCATGAGGAGGTTCCTTTTTTGACACAGAAATGCAATGTGGCTTGAATTAGTACCTATATGACATCAGAGGCATATAATACTTATCATCCACATTTCTGTATGTGCATATGGTTGAAGTAGGAGCAAGGTATGTGTTTCAATGAAGAAAACCATATTTTCAGTTGACTGGGATATAATGTATGTGGTAGTGTTTATGATTCAGTTTTAGTACTTTTCTTTCATATACAGGCTAATGAGTTTTGTACAAATCACCTTGACTCTTTCAACCTTAGTTTCTTTATTTGAAAATGTTAGTATTTGAGATGATATTTAATGTCCTGAATAAGTCAACATTTTATGATCCTACACTTTTAAAGGTCACATTCTAATTGAATACCCTTTTCTACCTTTACTGCATTCTCATTGCTTAAAATCAAGAAATGTATATACTGGTTAAAACACCTACTTCTCTTAGGTACAGAAGTAGTTGAACACAGTTTTACTTAGGATACACACTATAAAAAATAAAGTCATCTATAACAAAAGAGAAAATAACAACACTGGTTTTCTATGTGTGAGCTTGGGAAAATCAGGGACATGGCAATGCTTCTGAACAAGGGCACTTTTCTATATATCTCTTCCCGAGGAGCAGCACACTGGCCCAAGCTTCACTGTGAAGCAGCCATTGTCTTTTCGTTTTCCTCTGGAGTTCTTCAAACACAAGCATGGATGAACCAAACAATTTCTGACTGGAAAAAGACTTCTTTTCCTTCCTATATACTCCTTTCACTACTTGGTTACCTGAGCTAGCTCTTGTTTTTTTACTTTTGTTCTTTTTCATATTGATTTGGGAATCAACTATATTATATCCCTGCAATTTTGCTAATCTGCAAAAATGCAAATTTATAGAAAAATGCAAAGGTATACGATTTGCACCAAAATTTATTGTTCATTTTTATAAAGAATAAACAGCAAGTGTTTACATTAAAATATGAATGGTTTGTGAAGCAAAGCAGCATTTACCTAAATCACTGTCACTATTATTTGCTTGAATCTACATTGTTTAGGAAGCATAGGAAACATGTCCCAATCTTTCATTTTTCCTTGAGATTACACAGTGCTACAGAATTCAGAAAACAGGTTAATTGGCTTGGCCTACTGCTAACGGTTCCATCTAACAACTGTAGAAAAACCCATTTGACATAAAAATACAATAGAAAGAATAACGATCAATGACAATCCTCTAAGGTACTGAAAGTTGTCACAAAGTTTCAAAATTTTGCTGGCTGACACTCTAAAGATCTTGTTGCTACTAAAATTGTGAATAAAATTCACCATAATATTATATACAAGGGCTGATGAAAATATACAGATAATATTTAAATTAAAAAATAATTATAGAATACATATTGGCATTAAACTTCCTCAAAATACTCTCTTGCTTTGAATGCACTTACCCTATCATTCTTGCCACTTTCTGAAAAAGTTCTGGAACTCCTCTTTCATGAGTGTTTTTATGAGGTGAAAAAAAAAGTACAGTGAATGTTGCTGTTGCATGCCATCCAATATCAAGGCAGGCTCATAGAAATGTTATGGTGCTTCCTCATCCACTTCATTCACTGATCTGGGCCCATGCAAAATCTGGTTTTTCCCGAAAGCCAAAATTGCCATAAGTAAATATTTTGAATATTTTGATTTAGAACTATGATGCAGCCACATTAGCTCATGAAAAGAAGTCTCCCAGGACTGCTTCAGAAAGTGCAGAATATGGGAGATAAATGGCAATGTGTCTTTTACAGCAATATATTTTTAAAATTTTTAAATATTCTCTCTATTTCTTTATCATACCTCCCAAATAATTAAGTAGTAATAAATTGGATTTTTTTACAAGTAGTTTCCATCAAGTGTTCTTACTCCCTGAGCATTTAGGTCTATAATCTATATTTAGCCACTGACTTGTAAACCTGTGGATACTTCCTTGTAGGAGCTGTCTGTCCTGTGCAGATAGCCAACTTCACTGTACTAACTTTTCAGATGCCTGTAAGTGGGAAAAAAGGCATATATCTCAGCAGATTGCACATAAAGGCATGAGAGCACAGAATACAATACAAAGGATATGTGGTAGACTGACTTTGTAAATACCCTGCAGTCTGAAAAATGATGAACCACATATGTCTATGATTTATTGGTCAGCCGGAAACAAGAGACAGAATCTGTTGATTCTGTACTTCGAGGAAAAGGAAATAAGACACCAAATAAACAAGTGGGAGAGAGAAACACTGCTCACATTCTTAGTGCCATCTTAATTTGTAACCAGTATTTTATGGCTTTGTTAGGAATGGTAGTGTAGAGATTTTCAATCAAATTTTCAGAATTTTATTTGCGGTCCCTCTATTGGCACCTGCCACCTGGAGTGGCATTCTGATATAGCTGCTTAGAGACAATGTTATCCATAGAGCAACTTCATTGGTAGCATCTCCTCACAAACAGAAGTCTCTGTGATCTCTGCCTGACCAGTGTGTGAGGCAGTGGGGAATGGAGGATGAAGAGCATAGCAGGGGAAGACTCCTACCTGTATCAGGTGACAGAGGAGGCTCTGGAACAGGTCATATTGATGCAATAAGCCAACTTCCATTATGGCCTTGGTCTGGAGGAGAGGGGCTGTTCTGATGACAGCTTGGCTCTTTCAGCCAAGGTCTAATGTATGCATGTCTAAGACAACAGAAAAGGCAAAAGAAATTTTTTTAAAGAGATATTTCATCAAACTCTGGAATGCCTTGGAGGTGGAAGAATTAGTGGAAAAGACAACTGCACAGATTTGCAGCTCCAGGGGGACAAGTACAGAAGTGCACTCAGTGGAAGCCTGGGGGCTCTGATGCCCAGAAAAGCAGAAATGCTGATGCCAGAAGAAATGATGCTGGAGAGCCTGATGCCTGGAAAGGGCAGGTCCCAGTAGGAAAGACCTGGACGTGAACTTGTTTGCAGAGCCCACAGGCTTTTAGGAACTGCTTAGTTGTAATTCTTTAAAGGAGCCAGAAGGCCTCAATTAGCAGTTGGGTGTGAGAATAAGTAAATGTGTGAAATAAAATATTTCTATCAAATTTATGACATTTTAATTTGTAGAACACTGTGTCAGGCATTTTATTTTAAGTATTTTGTGTGCACCTTATTTTTGAAACTCCTATATCCCTGTGAGGTATATACTGTTGTCCTTCTTGTTTCAGATGAAGGCTAACGTTAAATGTTATGCTGAACACCTCAGTGTCACAGAGCAATGATTCAGTTCCAACTTCATCTGACCTAATGTCCATGATCTTAACTTTTGTTCCTTGTTGCCCCCTTGTGAATGACATATAAAATGTCCAAAAACGAGATGATTTAAAGGGAACACCAAAAAATTTAACTAGCATGTCTAATCCTATGTCAAAAGGATTTTAATAATACTGCCACATAAAAGTCTTATTATTTCCCAAATGCCAGACTAGACCTTGCTACACTCCTGCTCAAATGTCTCCCCATTGTTTTCATATTGTGGTCCCTAAGACATGATTGTAGCCCATCTTTTGATTACTATCTGTCTAGCTTCCCACCTGTCCATACCATGGATCCCTACCATAGCTGAGCACTGGCCATGTTCCTGATCACAGCTACCCTTCATGAATCAGTGTGCTCTCCTGTGTGCTTCCTCCAAAGCCCAGCTAGAAAACCACTTCACTCAGTGCAGGACTCATGGGTCCCCGTTCATATTTTAATTAACACATGAGTTCTAATTTCACCTATAGCAGTTTTTCTGATTGTCAGTTTTCATGTGTGATTCTTCCACAAGACAGAAAGTTATTCAAGGGTAGTGATTTTTATTTTAATTTTATTATTGTTATGGTTTAGATCTAAAATGTCCCCCAAATTTCTCATGTGTGTGAAAGGCGACTGGAACATGGAGCACTATACTCATCTTCCCTTCTCTGCTTCCTAACTGCAATGGGTTGAGTACCTTTTCTTCTGCCATATTCATATGTCATCTGTTTTTGCCTTGAAGCCAGCCAACTATGAACTGAAATCATGAGCCAAAACAAACCTCTCTTTCTATAAGTTGTGGGTGTCTGCTATTGTGTGCAGTAATGAGGAAGTAGCTTAGACAGTCATTTTGTTTTTAATTGATACAAAAATGTCGCACATATTTTTGCGAGACTGTGTGGTATTTTAATATATGTACCTATTTTATGATAAGCAAATAAAACATTTTAGTGTGCCATCACCTCATACATCTATGATTTCTGTTAGGGTGAAAACATTCAAAAATCCTCTCTTCTAGCTATTTTTAAATATTCAATAAAGTATTGTCAATCACAGCCATCTTATTGTACAATAGAACAGCAGTACTTTTTCCTACCATCTAACTATACTTTTGGGGCAGTGGCTTTGTCTTCTCCATCTGCATTTCTCACTGTATGACATCGTATATTTGATATACAAGAGTCACTCAATAAATTCACCAAATCGAATCTCCTGTCTGTTTCTAAATGAGTTTACCTGCAAATTCTATTGACCACATCATTCTTCTCAGGTCTGGGAAGCAGAAGCAAACAGAAAACTCCCTCTTGCATCTTTAGATTGTTCTTGACCCAATTAAAGATCCATCAGTTAAGTTAAAGACACCTTCTTTTCTATTATTGTTGAGACTTTACTCTGTGCCTGAGGATGTATATTCCCTCACCGGTAAGTCTTCTACTTTCTTCTAAGGTTACCACATAAAATATGGGTCTCCCAATTAAATATGAATTTAGAATTAACTGTGAATAAATATCCTGTATAAATATATCCCGAGTTTTACATGGGACATACTTATACTATTTGTTATATACATGGAATACAAAGTTTAACTGTGTGCCCCTCTTTTCTCTTTTTAAATCTGTGAAATCTGGCAGCCCTCTTTTCTTTACAACCCTCTTTATACCATTATTTTCCACAGGTTATTCATATCATCTTCTTCTTTGGTGATAAATAGGGCCATGCTCTTACTGGAATGTCTTTATTTCATAGAAGCAGCATAAAAAAATCCCCACACAGTTCCCCCCAAATCTTTAATGGGGCTTTTTATTGCTTGGAAGGAAAACATCCCAGGAACAAACTAAAAGGACTTCATGAGTATTTTTGCTCCCATATCTGCTGCCCCTCACCTTTCAGATTTGACCTAGAGTATTGTATTATCTTCTGCTTGTTGCTGTATTCCTTTCATCACTCTTCAAGGTATCCCCTGGCAACGCCTATCCTACCCCAGTTCTAGGTGGGTCCAGAATTTCCTACTTCCCTGTGAGTAGCCAATCTATTCATTCCTGACCTTTAAGGGAAGATGGCTTGGTCTGTAGTTTTCTTTAAAAGGTTCTCACCTGCATTTTCCTGCATTCAGAAAGACCATGGGGCAGACACTGGGCCAGTGACCACTCTATCTGCACACACTGAGAATTTCTGATGAGGGAGGGGCTTTCTGGTTTCCTGCAGAATGAATAAGGTAAGTATTATGGGGACTGTCCTCCTCCCCAGTGTCTGAAGAATCACAACTGATGAATCTCATTCTCAAAGGCCAAAATTCACTAGATAGTTAAGAGTCTTTCTATAGCATGGTCATTACTATTGTTTGGATTTAGATATCCCATAAGAGCCACACATGTTCAGAGGCCAGGTTTTTGGAAGGTGATTGAATTGTGGGAGCACTACAGCTGACTTGCTGTTAGGAGGGGGCTTGACCGGAAAGGGTTCCTCCCCAGCTCCTCTTCTTTCTGCTTACTGGCCATCAAGCTGTAAGCAGCTTTTCTTCTGATATGTCCCTCTGACATCCTGTTTCTGCCTTAGAGCCAGCTAACTGTAAACGCCAAAATAAACCTTCCTTTAAGATGTGGGTGTCAGGTATTTTATACTAGTGATGAGAAAATGACTAAGACATTCACCTGCAAAATTTTCTGAGATAACTGAAAAGCACTAATCTGCACTATTCAGTATGATAGCTGCCAGACATATATGTCTAGGAAGAACATATTGATATGTAGTTAGTGTGATCATGGGATGGATTTTATGTGATTTAAATTAAAAAGTTAATTTTGTGTGATTTAAATTAAAATAGTTTCACATACCTAGAGGCTATCTGTGCTGGACAGTGCAGGCCTACCTATACCAATAAATTGCCTATAGGAGCTAAAGTTATTTTATGATAGAAAAGAATGACTACTGTTTTGGGCAAAGTCTAAGCCAAAAATCTTAAATAGGACTTATTTTGCTCCCAGAGACATTTGACAATGGCTGAGACACTTTCAGCTGTCAAAATTAAGGGTAGGAGGTACAACTGGCATCCAATGAGTAGAACCCATGGGTACTGCTAAACACTCTACATTGTGCAGGGCAGCTCTCCTCAAAAAGCTATCATCCATTTCAGGATGACAATAGTGCCAGTGACCCTGATTTGGAACAAAAAGTAAATGAAGTGACAGGCACAGAGCTTATTTTAGTCCATCCATCACCACCTTCATCCTAGAGACTCCATTCACTCTAATCTCCAGATTATGCCACAAACCTTATTTTTATTAATTTACTTATAATTGTTACCCTTTCAGATTGTTATGTCCTGGTCCTCATGCTCAAACCTTTATAAATTGTCTTATCTTTACAAAAATCCTTCAATACTGGTCTTTATGCCCATTTTATGTATGGGAAACAGAAGTCTAAGATAAATGCGCTCTACTAAGAGAAAGAAGCCTAACACAAAAGGCACACATTGATTCCTCTATTATATAAAACATCTAGAATAGGCAAATGCATATTGACAAAAAGTAGATTAACAGTTGCCCTTGGCTGGGGGTAGTGGAGAAAAGAGAGTGACTGACAGCTGTAGTATTCTTTTTAGGGTGATGAAAATGTTCAAAAATAAATAATGGTGACAGTGCAAAACTGTGAACATATTTCAAAGTACTGAATCACATTCTTTCAAAGAATGAATTTTATGTGATTCACATCTCAGTAAATTAAAAATGTGGTTGTATTTCAAATGTACACAATTGCATTTTCATCAACTATGAAAATTAAAGTAAATATAAAAGAAAAAACAGAAATATAGATGAAATAGCCCATCCTTCTCACAAGGTGGTGACCATGTAATCAGATCTAAGGGTGCTGCATATTGATGTCAGGATAGTGACATGATGGATTTGCTTCCTCCCTGTATTTCTCCCCAGAGGGTTGGGGTGCTGACTTCAAACATAGGAGGACTGAGGTTTAAATCCCTGCTATTGCTCTGAATTGGGGCAAATTATTAATCTTTCTTGAGCTCCAAATTTTTTAATAAAATGATGTTAATAAATCTATAGTACAGGTGGTTATAAGGACTGGAAATTATGCAAGGCATCTGGAAGTAAGTTTCCGCTCAGTAAAATGCTGCAATTATTGAACTGTTCAGCTGATGCAACTAAGAGAGCATCATTTTTTAGGTCTTGAGAGGACAAATCCTAGACCTTGGTTGCTTGGCTTCCTGGGGTCTGGTGGAACTGAATAACTAGGATAACTCCATTTACAGCTGTTTTATCTATTGAGGTTTCAATTAAGACTCATTTTGGAAACAGCTCTGAAAAAATAAGAACCAAGAGAGATTATGTAAAGGTGCAAATTTCCCGTGATGTATGTAACTGTATTGTATACCTAAAATGTACCAATAAAATTAATTTTAAAAATGTTGAACATCATACCTCTAACTCATTAGTTATTCTGATGCAGAAAACTAGACACAAGCAGGAGAAAGAGAGTTATTTGAGAGGATACTTATCCTTTCATTCCCCAACTATACTGTATATTAGGTTTCATCCACAGAGAACCTAGAAATAGTCTTTCTGATTTCTTTTTCTTGTAAGTGGAGACTTATCAACCCTGAGAGTCCGAGTAACTTGATGGATGCATTTAGGGGCACTTAGTCTCTCTTGGATGAGTGACTAGATAATTTTTTTAGGAAAAAATGGTGTCATCAAAGCAGCCCAGAATCAGAGAAGGCATGGCATGGCATCTCAGTAATTTTCCAAATTGCTCTCAAATTTTCATGTGTTATCATTGTCTTTACACATTTGGATGAAGAACTAGTGTTGAACTCACTTGATTCTGTGAAAGCCTGGGAAACAAGAATGCACAGAGAGGATGGATTCTACCTGAAGCTTGGCCAAAGCAGCAGGACATTCGCCATTGTGAAACTGTTCTTAATGACATTTGCAATGCTTTAATCTCTTTCTTTAAAGCAAACATCATCTGTCTGCTGCTCTGCTGAGTGATCTATTCCTACTTTTTGGGATACAGGCACATTTAACAACTGGCAATCAAATCTGCTCCAGCAGCCACAATGGATACTGTCGAGGTTCATTACTCTGGAAAAATATGCCATCTTTATATTCATTCTATTGTTTCCCCAATGATTAAATATGCACATTTTTTCAATGCCCCATTTTCATGAAATTTCACTTGGATGTATTTCTAAGCCCCCAGTCCAGATGGTACAACTCAGAGTGAAATTGGAATATTGCTTCTTGCACTGCTACTGTAAAGCCTGACACCACAATTCTGTACAAATCCCAGAAAATGGCACCAGGAATTCAAGAGGCAAAAACAATTTGGGTTTCAAAAGTTTATGATGTGGAAGTAGCAAAATGCACTTTTGATTTAGATAGTCATCATTGATAATAGTTTAACAATTACTTATGGGTTCATGGTAATTATTTAACTACTATGATGAATTCTTTCAAAATTTCCTAGTTTGTAGTAGAAGCTTAATATGTGTTTGTTGAAGAATACATTAAAATAGTAAACTCCTTGTAATAGTTTTGGGAAGCTTAAAAAAGATATAGGAAACAAAAAAATAATGGTAAGCTATTGCAATTAAAAAAGCAAACTAGAAATAATTGATCCTGAGAAAAGGAAACAGTGGTACAGTTAAAATATGGTCTCATTTTTAAGTCCTTCTATTGATAGGGAAGTGTCTGTCTCTTTTCTTTGGGTACACTTACTACTTTCACCAATAGCTATGGCAGAAATGACATGAAGAAATTCCAAGGCAAGGTCATAAAAGTACCTGGTTGTCTTGGGACACTTTTGGGAATCCATCCACCATTTATGAAATCCAGTTGCCCTAAGACCATCAAGCTGGAGAGTTCACAGAAGTGCTTTGGTTGACAGCCTGGTTGAGCTCCCAGATGCCCACAGCTTCCAGCTCCCAACCATGGAAGTGAGCCATTTTGTGTGCCCAACTCACTTGACCCTTTAAATCATTGTACCCCCTGTTGACATATGCCTGCAACTTCAGGGGAATTATTCAATGTGGAGTGCTCAGTGAACCTTTCCAAATTCTTTACCTTCAATATACTGAGTAAAATGAAATGCCTGTAGTTTTACACCACTAGATTTGGAGGCAATTTATCAAGCAGCAATAGTAAGTAGAATAAGTAAAAACTGTGCCCTGAACTTGGAGCAGGTTTTCCCAAAATGCTTATAGAAAGAGTTACTTTGGGAAGCTGTCTTGGTCTGCTTGAACTGTGTGGTGGTTAAGTTGAATTGTGTCTACTTGATTGGCTCAGGAGCCATATATGGGATTAGGAAAGCAAACTTCTGGGTTTGTTCATGTGTGTCCTGGAGGTGTGCCCTTCAGGTCTGTATCTGACCACTGGCACCTTATTCTCTGACACTATTCCCCGGTCTGCTTCCCTACCACTATGAACTAAACAACTTCACTCTGCCATATCCTTGTGCCATGATATTTCTGCCTTGAAGCCAGCCAACCATGGACTGAGTCCTATGAAACCACTAGTTAAATAAAACCTTTCCTTGTTTTATCTTTCTTCAGTGAGAGGAAAGATGACAAATACAGGATGCTACAACAAAATACCATAGCCTAGGTGACTCACAGAACAGAAGTTTATTTCCTCATAGTTTTAGGGAGTGGAAGTCTGAAATCAGAGTAGCAGCATGTTCTGATTCTGTGTAAGGGGCTCTTCCTAAATTACAAACAAGCTGCCTTCTTGCTATGCACTCACATGATCTTCCTGAATATGTACATGGAAAGAGGACTCTGATATCTTTTCCTTTTCATTTACAAACACTTATCACATCACGAGGGTTCCATCTTCAAGACCTAGTTACCTCCCAAAAGCTCCATTTTCAAATACTATCTTATTTAAGGTTAGATTTCAACGTATGAACTTGGAGAGGACACTCATACTCAGTACACAACAGAAGCTTAGGAAGAATATTTCTGTATGTGAAAGAACTTAAAGGATGGATAGCAAAATGCTAAAGCCAGCACAGGTGCTTGCCCAAAGTCATTTACCCAGTTTCTAGAAACCAAATGTGTTATAAATTCAAATGTACCCAAGGCTCAGAGGTCAGTTTTACTTCCAAGTTCCCAGATTAAATGGTAACTAAAACTGAGTGATGGGGGTGTGTTAGACTATCTTGTCCCTGGTCTACTGACTCAGCTGATCCAGCATTTGGATGTTCTCCTGACAATCTCTTTTCAGTAGCTCCTGTGAATATACTGAGCATTCATAGCCCACACCCCTAAGCCAGAAATCTTTCAAAATCAAGTTATGGGCCTTCTAGGATCCTAAAGTATACCAAAGACTTTTGCTCTTTTTTCACTTACACTGATTGTGTATCTAGAATAAATACCTTCTGGTGTGGTTGTTTTTCTGAACCTAAAGAAGAAAAGATCCAAAAATAATCCCCACATTCAAAGAGCTCAGAAGAGGTGGACAATCAGGAAATGTTCTATACCAGGGTTTCAAGTTCCTTTGAAGATGAATGTACCAAGATGGAGGGGAGTTCAGAATGGGGGTACCTCATGTTGCAGGACACTGGGAGAAGGCACACCAGAAGAAGGAGGGGAAGACACTGGGTTTGCTAAATGTTGCTCTCATGCTGGTACCAGCTGCATTTTGTAATCAGTAGAAAATAAAATGATTTCAACATCTGTATATTTTTATAATGGGATGTAGTTTAGATGACTATTTGCTTTATAAACCATGGGAATATCTGAACTAATCAGCATTCTACATGAATTTAGCATTTAATTTTCTTTGCAAAAAAAGCATTTGCATCCTTATAAACGCACATATTCTTGCAAAATGATGCCCTTTGAATCATACAATGAAAGCACATAATTCAAAGGACAAGAGCTGAAATAAAACAACTTTTGGGCACCTTGGTATGTGAAAGGTATATTATTGTATAATCTTTCTATCTTATAGAAAATACCAAAATTTTCCCAAAGTTGTCTAGTTATACATCTAATTATACATCAGCGTGTATTTTTTCTATTTTAACTACTACAAATAACTATCCTCTTAACATTTAAATGGACTCAGAAATCCTGTCCTTTTGTACAAAAGTTTTGAGAACCTATCAAATGCATATGGGCAATGATAACTATGTGTAAGTTCTATCCTTATCATCTCCTTGCTCTCTATGCAAACCTGGGTGTGAGTACACACACACACACACACACACATTCAAATTGGCATATAGAATTCTCCCTTAAATTCTTGAAGTGCTTTGACTTTTAGAATCACATAAAATAGCAAAGTATCCCTTCTCTGCCTACACTGGGATCATCTGTTCTGTTTTCTCTCCTACCTGTAACAGAACATGGAGCAGGGCAAAGGTGAGAACTTCCAGCTGGGGCCTGTGATTCACAGACCTTATGGTATCATACTCAATTCGCCAGGCCTCCATTTCTCTGTCAATATGATATGGAATCCACTTCAACCTTCTATGGGTGTTGAGGCTTAGGTGGGAAACTTGTTCCATGATCTTTGGGAGCTCTGCATTCAGCCAAAGATGATTCCAGATTCCAGCTTCCAGCTTCCAGCTTCTTTCAGAGCCCTCTCAGGGATACCTTGGGGAACAAGCTCCAGAACGAATCTCTTGAGCTTTCATGGAACAAACCACAAGCCTTAAGTCTAACTCTCAGTCCCAAGCTGATCCTAAACCACTCAAAGCTATAAGATATTTCATATCACCTACAAACCTATCAATGAATTTATTAGTCACAGAGAAAATTAGGCCAAAGAAAATAAAAGTTTATCATTGTAATAATCACAACGTCATAATAACATACCATAAATCCCTATAACCGTATCTGGCTATTATTTTATAAAATGAGTTTCCTTTAATCTAGGTGAAATTGCCAACTGTGTGCTGTTGTTCCTGCAAGTCTGCTTAATGATATCACTAATCAATCATGCTTCATTTTCCCATGGGAAACAAAGGTCTGCCTCAGGACCCTCCTGAAAATATTGCTCAATGGGTTAGAATTGGCCCTTTAGATGAAACCTTTATCACCACTATAGGTAGAAGAGATACCAGAGAAAAGCTCAGAAAGGCTAACTCAGTGCAATTTATCTTTATTTTAGATATTTGTTTTGGATAAGTTAATTTCCTTTTCAACAAAATAAATGTAGAAATATTCTTATACTGGTTTCTTAATAGCATCTAGTGAACTAGTTGAAGTTTTGAGGCCATTCTCCATTCCTAAACTAGATCATGAGAAATGGGTTTCAGGGCACTAACATACTAGGTTATCCAACGACTCACTGATACTGTTTTCTACCCAAGACAGAACTGCATGGTTTACTTTAAGCCTGTACGACTGCTTGTCATCTGTACCGGGGAACATCTTGGTCCTAATCTCTTAAATCAACACTTCTAGAGACAATGCTTCAGTTATAAATATTTGCCAGGGATTGGAACTGTTTTACAAAAGACTAAAACAGTGTTCTGAGTATGGTGTTTCACTGTCTAATTGTTTTATATACTATCCATTTTGTAAATATGGATTATTACTAGAGGAACTCATTCCTCTTCAAAGATGAGAATGTAATAAAAATATTCCACAATTATTCTATTCTTCCAAACAAGCCATTTATTTACAAGCAATAACATTAATCATATCAGGGGTAAAGTCATTTCAGAATTTTGCAAGATAATGTCTCCATGTACAAGCAGCTACATTATCATAATTTGACCTTACATTGGGTGGTCTCTACTTAGCTTATATGCTCTCTACTTCAGGTCTGATAAACAGAACAAACCAAATAGATCCTTGCCTATACAGGAGTCTATTAAGTAGCCTTATTGTTTTGACTTCTTCTTAAATAATTTAAGAATAACACATTTTTTTCCTACCACTTAAATTAACAGAAATTTAATCTTGGAAACATACCATGTAGTTGCTCAAACTTTTAAAAAATTACTCTTTATTCTTTTTCATGCTCATTCATCCATGGATGTAAAGAAAATAAAAGTGTCCTAAACAATAAAAAGTATAAAATATTATTTAAAAGTAAATTAAAATCACTTATGATTTCCTCACCCAGATATTAATATCATTACTGTATTGATGTATAACCTTTCAAACTTTATATATCCTAAATATATTATGTTGTTAATAACATTGCTTTTCTTTTTCATAAAATATTGTATTGATCTTTGCCTTTTGATACACCAGGCTCTACACAGACATGCCAAAAAAATTGTACAATATTTCATTGTGTGGATTAATCATAATTCATTTACCTAATTTCCTGTGACTAAAATTTTAGATAATTTTCAAGTATTTATTACTACAAACAACCTTCTTAATGCACTTTTTTGGTTCATGTATCTTTGACTCATCTATCTTATTTCCTTAAGGTAAAATCCTAGAAGTCAAATTGCTGGTAAAAGTATAAAGACATTGAATTCAATTTAATTGACTTTTAATTGAATTGTGTGACACCAAACTGTTAAGGCAGTGAAATTCTAATATAATGGGGAGAAGCACAAAGCCATTCCCAAAGGCCTGGGAGTGATAATGGACTCTGCACTGGCATGTGAGGATGCTGTTCCTGGCTGAGAGATAGAGCCATGTCCTAGTGCACAATCTGTATTTCGTTTATTTGTTTTTAAAACAAATAAAGAGACCACCCACCTGGGCCCAGTATTGTAAATAACAGTTGAACAGATGCTGATAGTAGAAATGTGGTTCTCAAGACCAATTCAACTTAGAATTCTATTGTTAAATGAGAATAAAAAGGGGCTGGGGATTTAGCTCAGTGGCACCATGCCTGCCTTGCAAGCTCAATGTTCTGAGTTCGATCCCTGGTACCACAAAAAAAAAAAAGTGAAAAAAACCCCCAAAACTAGCCAGATCTGACCACATCATCTCTGTCACAAACATGCTATATGACTATCAAAAAGTCACCAAAGCACTCTATGCCTTACTTGACTAATTTGTCAAATATCAAGGCAATCTGCCCATCTGTTTCTGACAATATTAAAGAAGATAAAAATGAAAATGCTTTGGAAAACAATAATTATTTGAGTGATATTTAAGTCATTCATCCAAGGAAGATGTTATTTTGTGTAAATAATAATTTTTAAAATAATATTAAGCTTAGCAGATAAAACTGCATGAAATTATATAATGTGTGACAGCTTGGAATCAATTGATTTGCTAGAAACCTGAAATTTGGCAAAAAGATCCAACAACATGCTATAAGCTGTCAGAGTTTGGTCCCATCATTGCTTGGGCAAACAATCCAAAAAGCTTTCACATGTAGGAAGATTGACAGACATTCTATATCTAATTAATATTCATAGCTTTATTATTCCTTTAATTTTAGTGTTCACACCAAGTTTTCAACATAGGGTACTTCATTTTTGTAGTTCAATATCTGACCAAAAGTTAAAATAAATCTCTCTTTTGATTAATTTGTTGTATTTGAAAATTTAATGTGATCCATGAAATTACCATACAAATACTCACCTTGGTTTCTGAGCATGTCATGCTAAGAACTATGCTGCAGTGTTCTCCTGGGTTTGAATGAAAAGAAACTTCTGTCTTTCTGGTGGTCCTCTGTTGTTCCAGCTCAGACTAAAATGCAGAGGCCAATATATCATCACAGGAGAGAAGCAGAGAAGGCACTGAACACAGAAATAAAAGCCAAAGGCAAAACCAAGCCATCTACTGGGAGCCTTCAGATATCAAGTCAGGACTCTCAGGGTTTAGAACCAATAGTTTAGATCTGTCCAATGAGAGTCAGACAGAAAGGAGCTGGGAAGTCCCCTGCCCCTCCAAGTGTCCTGCTTTCTTTAGACAAAGACTTTTCCTTAGAGTTTCTTTGGTGCAGAACTCAGGGTAGGACCGACTGGGGTTCTATCTCTCTTTGGAGTGAGACCATCTTCCCAGGGAACCATGGAGACTGATGACAGAAAGAAACTTGATAGGAACTGGCTGTAACATTCAATATCTCCCAGCCATCCTGATTTTAGCCAATGTGAAGTCACTGTGTTCTGGACTCTGCCCCTGCCCTGAGTATCCACTGTGCACCTGGAACAGGTGCCTCAAAAAGGTGATGGGAGCATCTTGCCACTTTGCTAACTAAACAACAGAAAGCCTTTATTGTCCCCTACTCCCCACCTACCCTAGGCTTCTTGATATTCATTATCATTAAGGATATAAAAGTAACATCTACAAAACCAATTTCATAGAATTCTATCAAAAAGTAAGCTTAGGAAAGCATCTTGCCCTGCCTTCTCCCTGCATCACACATTACCACAGGTGCTCCCCCTAGGGGGGCCTAGGTCCTCTTTTTGTACTACTCATTCCAGTCCAGAGTCTCAGCCTGATTCTTTCCTCCCAGCCCTGAAGCTATCTTTTTACAGGATAGAGACTTTGGTTTCCGTGCCTTTGTAAAGTGATACAAATTTGATCATTTTATATACTTTTGATTTAACTTAAAAACGCCTCATCAGCTGGAGTGCTGTGATTCTCCAAGAACTCCAATGATACTGAAATCCTCAGAGCCCCAGAAGCCCAGGGCTAAGAATGAAAGAAGTCTTTTTAAAAAATTTTTCCCCAATTATAAAAAGTCCTCCCCCTCTCTCAAGTCCTTCCTCCTTCTGACAAAAAGAGTACATCCAAGCAAATTGTTTGCATTCAAGGACGGACATTACATTCCGGCCTCTTGTGTGCAGAATCCTGACTTTCTAAAGGCTACCTCCAGTGTCACACATGGTCCCTCTCTTGTGCCAGGACCTACTGGGGTTCAAAATACAATGTTTAAAGTCTATGAACTGGACCAGTAGCCACTTTATTTTTGGATTTTAATAATCAATTTGAATGAATTAGTCAATGTCATAATGACAAGTTTATCTGTATCAACCCATCAATAATACTCTCCCTATGTTTTCCAAAAATAACAATAATGGTAACAAGTATTTAATGAAAACTCACCATGTCACACTGTTCTAAATCCATTTTATGTCATCAGAAAGGCTCATTCTGTAAAAATGAGTGGGTTTCATTAAATGATGCTGACTTCGTTATCATCAAGAATGAATTGGTCCAGTTCATTCTTTGTGCTCAGTGTTTCATAAGAAAAACAATTTCTTTCATTACCATATGACAATTAATGAAAAAGAATAAGCTGATACTTAATTTGAGCTTTAAAAATAACATTCTTTGAGCCATTGCTCTCTAGACTATTCTTGTCTATACATTATCTTCTTTAATTTTCACAGCAATCTTGGAAGTACGTATCAAGACATCCCATAAAATCGCAATACTGTTGTTTTTTCTCAGCAGCCCTACATGATTGTTCAGATAAACCAGAGTCAGAGACCTGACATTACCCAGAGTGCTGTGTAACATTATCATTCTAGTAATATCATTAACAATTTCCTCCTCAGTAGTCAACAAGAGGATCACTTGCCTCACATTAGGAACCAAATCTCTAAGCTATTAAAAAAATCATTACTCTAATCTTTTAGGGCTGGGGACTTAGCTTAGTGGTCCCGAGGTTCAATCCCTGGTACCAAAAAAAACCAAATCATAATTCAAATCTTTAAGCTATTATGATGATGATGATGCACTTATCGAGAATGAGATCGGAATGAAAGATCTTTTTCTTTTAGTTGTGAACTGACAACACCACAATTACGAGGACATCATTACTGACATTACACATGAAGAACTCTTAATGAGAAAATTTCCCTTATTGTGTTAAAAACCAGATCATGATTTCCCTAAGATGATGCAATGTCACTGTCTTCAAAATAGAAGGCTTCCAAACAGGAATACTGGGACAGGGTCAAAATTAAAATGAAGCTATGTGTGACCCATACTCACATATTCTTAATTTTCCTTAGCAAGTACAGGATCTGAGCTAGAACAGCTAAAAGAGGAACTGCTCCATCCAGCTTCTGTCTTCATATTCAAGTCATCGACTCAGGTATAGCATTCATCCCCCCTTTTCCAAGTGCACATGAATTTACTGGACCTACTTCACCAGTGTCAAAAACAGAACTTTCTTATATCTACCTGTTCTAGAAACAGATTCACTAGTTTGAGCTCTGCCATCCCTGTCTTTCCAATGGTTTCTCACTCAAAGCTCCTGAGGGAGAAATACCTCCTCCTGCTTCTCCCTCCTCCTCCTCCTCCTCCTCCTCCTCCTCCTCCCACTCTTCCTCCCTTCCTTCTACTGAATGAGTCATTGACTGTGAATGGCATTCTTTATTGTCCACAGCTTTCTGTGTATCCTACATGGCATGGAAGTGCTTGGCTTTCTCTCTCATTGGGCTTTGACCATGGGAAGCTCCTTGCCATCCACAACCATATCCTATCTCATGATTATCTCGAGTGCCTTTGTTTTTATCTAGACAGTCTCCTAATTTTAGAAACAGTCACCCTGTCTCTCCGTCTGCTTTTATGTCTGCCCCCTCTACCATGGACCCACACTTTGGCTTGCTGCAGTCCCCAGGAGGCTGCTGTACTGGTTCTATACAGTGCTCTGCCAGGGCTGGGTGATTTGGTTGAGGTGGGAGGGGTCCAGTTCCTCAGACCCTGATTTAGAGCCAATCTGCAGGATGCATTGATAGGACTGTCATGTGGGACAGAATCAAAAGACTTGCCATGGCTCATGCAGATTACATCTATTGCTCTTCTCCTATCTCTGTGACTTGTCATTCTGTCATAGGAGGAAACTGAATTGGCCCACACAATTTTCTCTTTACAATACCATGCTGGTTGCTATCCTGCTCCTCAGGCACCATTGAGAGATGGAAAATTGATTGCCGGATGCTTTTTTGGTGTCTTCCTAGGCACTGAAGGTGACTGATGATTTGATACAGGTGGAATTTGCTTTATCCACTGTTTCTCTGAGAAATTGTGCAAATCAAATTTCATACAAATTGGATTTTACTTCCTTCTTGCTATTTTAGAGAGACTTGATTTCAGATGGAGCTGTAATGTTCTGTGCCTCTTAATGTTTGAGTTACAATGTTACCCCCTTTCAATCTTCAGACACTCTGGGCTTTAGTTAAGGAGATATATTTTTTTAAATGCATAAATACATTAAGTGAGCTAAACAAATAGGAAATTTAATAAGGGCTAAGTTGTCAAATAATTTCCTAAAGTTTGTATAGTAAAGGCAAAGCTTCTCTAAATATTATTATTGTTTGTATCATACTTACGAACTAAATATCTCACAAAGTGCTTTATAATTAATTTCTTAATTTGATCTTTCCAATATCTTCTTAGGTGGCAGTTATTATCTCTACTTAATAGTTGAGGCTACGAGATCGAGACACAATGTATAAGTTCCCCAAATTCACCCAAATGTAAGAAGAGGAGACAGTGTTAAAACCATGCAAATATGATTATGTTACTCTTTTCTCTCTTTAACGTGTAAGGCAGCCTACTGCACACACTCCTCTTTATTCTGAAGTTTCTCTTAAGAGTATCTCTTAGAAATCTATCCAAAACAACACACAGAGTATTGTCATATTCATATTCTTTTTCAGTTACATAATGTTCATTTTTGTGTATGTATCATATTTTATCTGATCAGTCTCCTAATCATGAGCAATGGGTTTTTCCACAATCTTATGCTATTTTGGAAACAAATATTACAATACATTTTACATATCATTTCACAAGATACAAATTTTGAGGGTGGAATTTATATTCTCAGTGGTATATGAATTAAGAATTTATAATTTTTAGTTGTTTATATATAGATTTCCACAGGACTTGTGAAAACCTATTCTCTCCTCCTTCTCCTCCCTGTACCAGTGCATAAAAATGTCTAAATCTTCATAGGCTCACTAATTGTGTATTATCAAATTTTGGAATTTGGCCAAATGGGTAAGTGAGGAGGGATCTCAATGTACTTTCATTTTGCATTTCTTTTATTGAAAATGAAGTTCAGATTTTTTAATTTTTAAAAGGTTTTTATTTATCAATGATTTTTTGTTTATACTACTTAATCAGGTTTTTAAAAAATTTATTTCCATTGCGTCAAAAGTTTTATACTTCACAATTTCAGGAACTTTTTTTTTGGTACCCGGATCGAACTCGGGTCCTCACTCTTGTGAGGCAGGTGGCGGAACCACTGAGCTAAATCCCCAGCCCCAGGAACTTTTTATAAAAGGTAAAAACTAAGCCTGTTATCAGAGTTCCAAAACTTCTCTCATTTTTCCATGGTTGTTATGGCTTGCATCTAGATATCCTCCCAAAGCCTCATGTGGTCATCAGTGGGGCTTTTCAGAGGTGGTTGGATCTACAATGTGTGATGCTGGGATCAAGGGCTTGTGATTACTAAATCCACTGATTTGTTTAGTGTAATTCTGGGTGTAGATCATGGGAAGGCCCACCCTGGGTGTGGGTGGCACGCCCAAAAGATAGGTAGCCTGGAAGGGAGAGGCAGGCCTGCTGCTGCTGCTGCTTTTGGTGCCTCCTGCCTTGCATGCCATGAACTGTTGTTTCTCCTCTGTGATACCTCTCTGCCTTGGAGCCAACCAACTATACGGACTGAAATCTCTACAAATTGTGAGCTAAAAGAAACTTTTTCTCCTTCAGCTTTGGGTGTTTGGTATTTTGTCTCAGCAGAGAGAAAATTAACTAAGACAGTGGTCTTTTGACCTTTTCTCCTATATAGAAGGTTTCTATTTTCATGTGGTAAGATTTATCATTTTCTTCAATGAAAATGATATTTGGATATTTTTTGGATATTTAGTCACAATTTTAAAAGCCTTTTTACACCAAGGTCATAACAGAATGTGTCAATGTTTTCTTTTAATGCTTTTTTGTTTCCACTTTTTAAATTATATATTTTATTTATAATTTGTACAGCTTGTGCTAGAGATACCAAACTCAACTGTAATTTTATGTAGTTATTTTAGACCACTACCCTGTTTGTTGAATGACTTAGTTTATTTTTTTTTTATTTCTTCACTTATGGGATGATGCCTCTTTATAAACTGAATTTCTATATACATTTGTATCTAGTGCCAATAAATTCCATTTTTTCTCAAAGATCCATTATGTATTTCTAATCAAGTAGCCACTTAGTTGGTCCTAAGGCTACATACCCTCTTTAATCTTCTTATGTAATGTACATAGATTTTCTATTTTTTATTTTTGAACATGAATTTTTTTGCTTGAATTCTTTATTGGTACATTTTAGGTAAACAGTGCATTTACATTTATCATTGGGTACTTGTACCTGTACATGATCTATCTTGGTTCTTATTTTTTAACCATTACCCATCCTCCCTTCACCCCCTCCACCCTTCCCTATTTACAAATACTTTGTTTCCATTTTTTCCTTTTCTCATAATTTTTCCTTTCCCTTCTTTCCTTTCCCCTTCCCCTCAAACTTCCCCTAGCCTTTGGACCTTTTCTTCTTATTTAAAATTATCAGTTATTCATTTTAATCATTTTAATCCTTATTTACACTTTCAGTTTCTCACACCAGAGAAACTATTCAGTATTTACACATATGTGTCCTATTTATTTCATTTAAGAGTATTGCCTCAATATGCATCCAGTTAGCTATAAATGTCTCTAGTTTCTTATTCTTTATGGCTGAGGAGTACTCCATTTTATAAAAATGACCCACATCTTCTTTATCCAGTTTCCAGTTGATGGGCACTTGGGCTGTTTCCAAGGTTTAGCTATTACAAACTGTGCTGCTATAAACATGGATGCACATATATTGCTGTAGTATGATTCTTTTAATTCTTTTGGGAAGATACCCAGCAGGGTGATAAAAACCCTAAAGAAAATTGGAATAGAAGGTCTTTATCTCAACCTGATTAAAGCTATCTATGAAAAATCAACAGCCAACATCATACTAAATGGTCAAAAATTTAAAACTTTTACACTAAAATCAGGAACAAGACAAGGTTGCCCACTATCACCACTCCTGTTCAATATAGTTCTGGAAACATCAGCCACAGCAATTAGAAAAGAGAAAGAAATAAAAGCAATAAAGAGAGGAAAGGAAGAAGTTAAACTGTCATTATTTGCCGACGATATGATACTTTACATAGAAGAACCAAAAAAACTCCACCAAAAGACTTCTAGACTTCATTAACAAATTCACTAGATGAGCTGGATACAAGGATAACACTCAAAAAACAATAGCCTTCTTGTACACAAATAACAAACTCACTGAGAGAGAAATTCGGGAAACAATTCCTTTTACAATAGCATTCAAAAAAATGAAATATCTAAGAATCAATTTAACAAAGAAAGTAAAAGACCTCTACACTGAAAACTACAGCACTCTGAAAAAAGAGATCGAGGAGGATATAAGAAAATGGAAAGACATCCCTTGTTCCTGGGTAGGAAGAACCAATATTGTGAAATGGCCATACTTCCAAAACTGCTATATAGATTTAATGCAATTCTGATTGAAATTTCAATGATATACTTCGCAGAACTAGAGAAAACAATCCAAAAATTCATTTGGAACCAGAAGAGACCTGGAATAGCAAAAGCAATTCTAAGCAACAGAGACATGGCAGGGGATATCACAATCCCCAGCTTGAAACTATACTACAAAGCTACTGGGATAAAAACAGCATGGTACTGGCAAAGAAACAGACCTGAGGATCAGTGAAATAGATTAGAAGATGCAGAAACAACTCCAGGCATACTCAGCCACCTCACCTTTGAACATGAATTTTTGAAATAATGGTCTGATTCTACAAATTTGGTGGTATTTTTATTGGCAACATGTTACATATATAAATTGCATTGTGGCGTCTGTCATCTTCATGTGATTGTGCCACCTTGTCCAAGTACATCATATGTCCTTCCATTAACTGGAGGTTTCCATTGTGGTTTACAGGAATGGGGAAAGTCTCTTTACAGGGGTCATGCATTAAATAATATGTTTATTTCCAGGTATCTCAGTTTTTGTTGCTATTTTAAACTGATGTTTTCTAGCATTATAAATCTTCAACAGTTATTTTTAGTAGCTATTAAGTTTTGCATGTTAATTTAATGCATAATACTTTGCTGAATTTCCTTCGCAGTAATTGTTCAGGTATTATGTTTGGGGCTAAGATAGATATATTTCATCATATTAAAGAAAGGAAAATAGGAAGGAGAGTTTCATATCATAGAAAAGGATTCATACATTCTTATTTTGTATATATTTTTTTTAAGGTCAAGATGACCCATAGAATTTTGCTAAATTTCATTTCAGTATCTTAGTTGATGATTGATCATGTGATTATTCTCTTGTATGTGTTAGTATGATGAAATATATAAAAAAATTCCTTTGCATTTTTCCAATAAATCCTACTTCATAAAAGTATGATTCTTTTAATGGATGGTTATTTTCTGATCAGTCATATTTTATGTGGGATTTTCTCAGCAGTACTGCTTGTTACTTTTCCATCACAGTGAGAAAAGGCCTGAGATAAACAATTTAAAAGGAGGAAAAATTAACTTGGCTCATGGTTTCTTGTCACCCATCAGTGACAAGTGAGGCAGAACATTATGAGGAGGA
This sequence comes from Heterocephalus glaber, assembly GCF_000247695.1. Next base: position 22,961,545 of record NW_004624749.1, read on the forward strand.
GTTCATGGTTAAACAGGCTGCTCATCTCATAGCAGTCAGAAAGCAAAGACAGAAAGACAGGGGGACAGCATACCAGCATCCCCTGCAAGGGCATCCTTCCTTCTGGTAACTTAACTTTCACCCAACAGGCATCATCCTCTAAAGCTCCATCACCTCCCAGTAATCCCACAGGCTAGAGATCATGCTGTTAGCACATGGTCTCTACGGGAAACTTATGATCCAAACCATAACAAGTATTCATAAGTGAGCAGTCACACCCGAACAAGGGCTAAAGCTTGGAATGTTAGAAAGAGACCTCCCAGTAGAACAGGTATTTCTGCGGAGCCTGTCTGAGCATTGTCCCAACATGATACATGAACATCATTCCTCACTCTCTTTCCCTTCCAGGCCTCTTTAGCTCCATTTTAGCCTTGGCCTTCTTATAGGTGCTTATGAAGCTTAGAGAGTTTATGCAGTATCAAAGAAAAGGGGTTAACATGTTTTTCTGTCTCCTCCTTTTTATGTTTGTGAGACTTCCAAGAGAAGAAAAATACTGTCATGCATATTCACCATATTCACTATCAAAACAGATATCCTCAAGGTTTATCTTCCACATTTAGAACAAATGTGACCTATTTTTATGTTCCACTAGCACAATTATCTGTAGAATAATGCTGGGTTTTGCATATTTGTTTAATCCTTTCTATTTTAGAATGCCCTTAGTTACCATCTGTAGGTACATGCAACCATATCAATCAGAATTATTCAACAATTTTCCTAAATAGATTTTTAAAGCATCCACATGCTATTTATATGAAATTACAATACTTTATGCATATGTTTTCATTGTACGATATTTATACAATGTAGAAAATCACAACATATTAAGTAAAATTCTCCCTTCTTCCATTATCTGCCATATTTTATCTCTTCTCCAGTCAACACTGTTAAAATCCATTGTATAGTTTTGAGCTCTACTTCCCCATCCATATTTATATGCATAGGTATTATGTATATATTTTGATACAAATAATACTTAGTAAATATTCTTATGTATACATCATTGTTTATAATTAATCTTCCTAACATGAAATGTTCTGTTTCCCCATTCTTATCCATCATTGGATATTATAAATTGGTTTAATTTTTATCATTTTTATTTTAGCTTGTATTTGCCTAATAGAAAGTTGAACACATTTTTCATGGTTATTGACCATTTGCATTCACTTTTTAGATTTCTTGTTATATCTGTTGTCCACTGTTGTCTACCATTCAGTTTTCTATCTTTAATTTATGATGATACTGAAAGTTTTCATTCTTATGCAATAAAAACTTCTCTTTATAATCTCTCTCTCTCTCTCTATCTCTCTGTTGCTTAATTAAGGGAACTTAATTACAAGTACAATCTGCCAAATACAACTACAATACATGCCAATACAACTACACCTGCCAAAAATTCTCTGCATCCAGCCTTGGCTCCCTGGCACTGGAGAATGAAACCAATGAGATAAAGCATTGGTGCCCAGAATTCCCAAGGCAGTGAGAGCACTGGTTACCCAGGAGCCCTTATTATTAAAAGACTCATTCATGTTCTTGAAATTGCCAATGTTGAAATTTTCCCCATCAAAATAGTTTCAGGATTTGAGTCTTCCTTTGCTGACTAAAGATTATGTACATAATTATGCTGACCACAAGCTTTCATTGTCCGTAACCAAGAAGAATTGGAGGAAGAGGAGGTAGCACTGGGGAATTATATGAAACAATTGACATTTCTTTCTTTTTATTTTAATTTATTTGTACTTTTAGATCCCACACATTTGTCTTTACATAGGAAACTGCATGTAGATTATTAAATGAAGATGACAAACAAATTGCATTTCAGTTCATCTCAGTTTTCCCTCCATCCTTTTCTTTATAAATGCCTCTCTCTACTGAATTTATTAGCTAATTTTACCAAAAAATGCTGTTTCTAATTTGTATTTAATAATCCTATTTCCTCAAAGCTGGACAATTACTCAACTCATGCTCTGGATACTTTGTTCAATTATTTCACTCCCTATGCTCTTCCCACTAGCCAAGGCCAACAGCAACATGGCCACTTACAGAATGGTACCATTATTTGGCTTATTGCCTCCTTTCTTTTGTGTCTTACAGTAGATATTTTTGGTAAACGAGCCTGCAGCTCCACAACTTCACATTTACAGAAATCTTTGTTTCTGAAGTTCATTGATAACAGTGCTCTGTGTTTTAACACTTGCTGTGTGCTTTAGTGTGTTACCCTTTATCATGAGTCTATGTATAACACTATTCTATAACCACAGCGAGGAGGATCAGACACTAATCCTAGAATCCTAGCTCCTCCCTCACACAATGTGGACTTAATCAAGATAAGATACTTAGCAGAAACACAACAAATCTTAGTTTGTGAATGTGTAAAAAAGTCAGTCTGTCTTGTCACAAGGTCCCCCCCCCCCCCGCTCATCTATCTGCCTCTCATTAACTTCTGGAACTCAGTAAGCCCTTCATCAAGAAATGTGCACCTAAACTAGACCTTTGGTACTGAATGTTAATTAACTTTTCTTAGCTCTGAAACAATGCCCTGAGGTTTTTGTCTGTCATGGAGCTAAGAGACCACTGAGATCCAAGTCAGTGTGATTCCTCCAGAGATGTGAATTTATAATTGAGGTTACTGAACTCATGCAAACACACTAGTTCAAGTCTCTCCTTCCACATCGCTTCACCTGCAAGGTGTTGGCAAGTGAGACTGTAATGGAGGAAAAATAAGTTGTACATTTGGAAGCTAGTGTCATACTCCCTGGGCCAGAATTGTAGCCTAGATGTTTATTAGGCCTCAATCTTCTGTTTTGTAAAATAAGAGTAGCAAAAGAAATTTAGAACTAAAACAGTGGGAGGAATTCAAATCCAACACTAGGAAGCAGAGTAGCAGGAAGAGAGTAGTCATAGTACTAATCATAATAGATCTCAAAAAAGGATGAATTGAAGAGCCTAGGTAAGCTCTTCCCACTAGTAACATCAGTACACATTTATCTGGCATCTCCTTAAAGGTTATGTCCTCAGGAAAAGCCAGTGCAAAGTGAATTCATTTTCTGTTGCTATTATCATAAATTACTAAAAATATGATTAATTAAAACAAAAAGACATTATTTTACAATTTTGCAGGGCAGACACCCCAGTGGATCTCACTAGGCTATCGTCAGGGTGCTGACAGGCTTTTTCCCTTTTGAAACCTTTAGGGAAGATTCTATTTCCTTGCATTTTGCAGTTCTGGAGGTCACCTATATTCCTTGGTCCTTGGTCACTTCTGTCTACAAAGCCAGTTCTTCACATTTCTATTCTTCTGTTTCCTTCTTCCATACTTAAAGACCCCTGTAATTATATGTCACTCAACTCTGTAATCCACAATATTCTATTTATTTGAAGATCAGCTGGTTAGCAATCTTAATTCTACCTGAAACTTTAATCATAAACACAATTAATTTCCCCTTACCATAAACATAATCCTGTATATTCAGAATCCACCTATTAGGATGGGGGGGGCATCTTTGAGGACCCATTATTCTGTTTCCCGTAACTAGCACTGGTTCTGAAAATGAATTGGAAAAAATTAAGAGACATTCACAAGTAGTGAAGAGTATGAAAGCTTGGAAAAAATTATCAAGACTCCAAAAAGTATCTGTGTTTTTAGTCTCTGTAATTGTGATTTCCCCTCATGATGACCTTAAAAAGAAAAAAGGCCACAGGAATTAGGGAGCTAAAGGAGAACTGTTCTCCTCGCTATCCAGGTTTGCTAAGGAAGCGATCTTTAGAGATAATCAGAACAGATCAGTAGACAACAAGCCACAAGGAATGGGGGTGGGGTAGTTGAGGGGGAGATCAGCTGGGTCCCACCTATGATAATCAGAAAGAAGGCTAAAAAGATTGATGCCTAAACTGTAATCAGCAGGAGCAATCCCATCCAAGACTCTTTTTGGTAACAAATTTGCAGGTCTAGACTTTTCATATACTATAGTTGTGTTGTGTGTTTCAAAGTCACCCATCACCTTCTGAGTCTCATGTTCATTTACAAGAAGTTACTAAAAAGTTCTGTATTTCTTTAATTTGTCTCTATATTTCTTTAATTTGATTTATATGGCCAGTAGTACTCAAAACTGATAGACAAGAATACAATCTGTTCTCACTTGTCCACTTTAAGGGTTACCCAAGTCCCACATTCTCTTGCTGGAACAACCCCCTATCAGATTTCCTTGCTTTTCTTCTTGTCTCAATACGGTCCATTTTCCACACAGAAGCCAAATTATCTTCTAAACTATTGAGCTTAATCGCATTATTTCTCTTTTGAGAGCCTTCTGATATTTTCTCAATGGAGGAGAAAAAATGGATGAATTCTTATGTGACCACAATCTAGAGAGGGTCCTATCTGAGCTGGGTCCCATGTATATCATCTATCCCCATTTCACACTCTCCTGCATTCGTGATGTTCCAAACATACAGTTTTCTGTCTGTTCTTTGAACACACCAAGCTGAGACCTTTTTGCAGTGGTTGTGACTTCTACTCTCACCCTTCCCATGTCTTAACTGCAAGCCTCTCTAGTTTGAACTCAAAGACAACCTCTTCAGAGAAAGGACATCACCACTGATTCTAACTAGATCCTTCCAATACCTAATGCATAATTCCACTTTGTTGTCTTTATGTCAGTGATCTCTATCTGAAATTGTTTTGGCATTTACTAATTTACCACTTTATCATCTACAATTACTGATTTTATTTCCTGCAAATACACCTATCAAGCATAATGCAAATGTTAACTGAGTAAGGACAAAAACCTGTTTTATTAGTTGCTGTAACTTCAGAAGCTAGAATAGTGCCAAATACCTAATTACATAGAAACTTAACAAATATCTTTGGATAGGTACTTTTTTGAACATACATATACATGGAGAAGGTGCACTTATTCTACAAAATAACATTCACAAGAATAGTGTTTGAAATAGTAAATGGATGCATTTATATTTATAGCAGTATTTCATTTATAGCTTTGTGCCTCAGTTTCTCCAACTATGAGAGTTGGATTAGATGATGAATAAGGCCCTTCTCAGTAATTACAGTTCTATGATTATGACTCAAATGAAAAAGATTAAAGCTAATTTTCAAAAGGACAGTTACTAAGTAAAGTGATGTCCACCCCTGTAATTTAAAAAATGACTCATCTGTCTGATTCATCCATAGTGGAACATACTTTTTAACTCTTTAGCTCCAGATATCTCTGTTTAGCAAAACCTCCACAATCAGCAGCAATGGGACACAAGGCCACACAAAAGTATACTGAAGTGCAATTAAGCTCATATTTCCACAAAGTTAAGTCAGAGTGCTATAGAAAACAGGAAAATTTTATTTCTCTTTGCTCATGATTCTACTTTCCACCTGTAAATACTTAGGTGAGTGGATCCTTCAATCAATAAGCCTTTGTTATTCCTTTCATTCACTGACCACTGAATCAACCCCATTTCATTCTTCTCTTTGCTTAGACAGCCAAGCCTCCTGCTATTCTGTAAAACCACTCAAATGCACCTCAATGGTTTGTGCAAACTTTTTCCTGTCAGCCTATGTTCTTCCTGCAGCCTGCTCCATCGTATAAGATCTTCATTCAATGTTACCTCCCCAGTGAGACTTTCTTCTGCAGACTCTGTCACTAAGTGACAACTGTTATCCAGATTCACCCTTGACCCCTTTTCCTACTTCATCACATCACATCAGAGGTTCCACGTTTGCTTACTCATGCTGCTCCCCATCTCTCGCCTGAGTGAATGAACGCTCCAGGAGGGCACCATGTCCTTTACTTCCCTCCACTGATCTCCAGCACCTTGAAGGGGACTGGCACAGCTCAGGAGGCCAAGCAGTAGCTGTGGAAGGGAGGCAAGGGCTCACTGCTCTGTGATTTCCTGGTAACTTCTTATCTACACCTTTCCATGCACATGAGGATGATTGACACCAGGAGCTGTCACTACCTCCTTGTATTTTGCTAGATTAACTCAAAGTTTAATCTTCTGCCACCAGAACTAATCCCAAGTGTTTGAGAATAGGCATTCCAGACCCGAGGCTTCCCTTCTCACCTCTATACATTCCCATCCTTCCTGACAAGCTTCCTAAGAGAGGACCAGGAGAGAGATGGAGGGAGGAAAGGAGAGATACACAGAAAAAGTGAACCATCCTAATCACTGTCCTTCAGTCCTAGTAGTGTCTATAAATGGCACAATTTTAAAAAAAGGTTTTGAAGGGGACAGCACTTCAATGGTCATTGTGCCTGTGTATGGAATTAAACAAAAATGAAATATCACCCTTAGAATCTGGGGGCAGTTTAGTAGTTCACGGAACAGAAATGAACAATTTGCTGTGAGAAGCCCTGAAAGAAATAGATCCTGAATCCACAGTCCAAGAGAATCATTGCCTGCCCTTTGGCCAGAAAAGCTTTAATTAAGAAGTAATTTCAGAAATAATAGTCACATGTATACACTGTTTGTAGAATGGGACTTAGAACATTTTGGGTCCTCAAAAAATTCATTAACTCTCATAACAACCACCAATGTTCTAAGTAAGGCAATTAGCAAGTACTAATGCTCACTTTAAATAGAAGTCGTTACTTTTTTATCCATAAAATCTGGGGGGAAAAAGAAAAGATAGGAGAAGTAAAGTTTTGAACTGGATTGCATTTGAGGGTTTACCAGTTCATTGGTCCTAAGTTTTTCTGGGTTATGAATCCTTTTTGAGGATCCAGTGAAACACTTTTGCCCCAAAGATATCTATATGCTACATTTTCCACAAGCCAAGGGAAATAGAAAGTCAAATAAAATTCACAGACTAATGAAAACTCTGGTAGTGTTTTCCAAATTCATTTCCTCCATGCTTCCCCTACTGGCAGCAAGACTGATATTCATAAAGTTAGGCAGAACATATCAAATTCAGAATAGAAACTGGTTGATGGGAAGAAATACATAAAAAAGAAAAAAGCCTTTTATTCAGAAATTATTTTTTATTTCAATATGTGAAAAGGACAAAGAACAAAATAGAATAACAAAATAGTCTAATCACGAGAGTGGTCTATACCACTTCAATTTCAGATACTTAAATAATACATTGGCATTTGAAAATAGATCTATTAGCTTGATACTCATGATTCAGGTTCTTCTTAGCTGATTATTATTACTGGGTGCATGAAAAGACATTATTTTCAGACTTACAAAATGAGATTTATTCTGAACACTCCATGCTAATAGGTGGCTTTCTCTACTTCTTTCCCTTACTGGATCACCCAAAGTGAATGTTGCTTACCTATAACATCCCCAGAGACTTAAGTCACCCAGACATCTCTCCACAGATGGAAACATCCCCTTATACACAATAGGCTGTTGATTGGCATACGACTCCATTCTGGTGTCCTCATTCACTTTTCCTGGGCCTTTTTTGTAAATCACTTAACATTACTGCTTGGTGTGCTTGGTTTATACAATACTACAAATGAAAATATCATATTTGCAAAGTGTCATGTAAGCTATTGTTTCATTGTTACTTTAATTACTATGCTCTCTAGTTTGAGCTCTTTACATAATGGTGCACCTGGCTAATTTCTTGCATGGAGAGCAGGGCCTCATCTTTTTTAAAACTTCCTTTTGTAACAGTGTATGACCCATGACCAAAAACAAGATCCACTTGCAACAACTAAACTTTTGGGAAACAGTGAATGCTTTAGAAGATTAAAAGATACAGAACTATAGGGAGTAAGTTGTATGATCTTACAAAGACTATAGTTAGTCCATGAAATTTCCTGCATTTAGGCCCAATTGGATGCATCATTTAGTTATATCAGAACAAGGGTGAGAGAACTGAAGTGCGGAACAGCTTTTGATTCACAGGCTTCTTCAGAATGTGCCACCCCACTGTGTTGATGACAGGGGCATTACTTTAGGAATCTGTGAGTGGGTTGCCAAGAGCAAGAGATGCCCAATCGTCATCAGGATGGTGGCTGACAAAGATTGCAATCAGTCAGCCACAAACAAAAATAAATAGCCTGCCAAGAAATAAGGACTTTAGTAAGGCAGAAGAGATTTTGAAAGGAAAGGAACGAGAGGAGAGGAGAGGAGAGGAGAGGAGGAAGAAAGAAAGGAAAGAAAGAGAGACACAGAGAGAGAGAGAAAGGAGAGAAAGAGAAAGAGAGGAAAAAAGAAAAGAAATTTCATTTTGGCTTGACAATTTCAAATTGAAGGCCATCTTCAGTGAACTGACTCTGGTGGTTCTCAGCTTTAAAGGTAGCAAGTGATGCACGTTTTCATGGTCTGAGCAGGTCAAGGTCTGAGTAAGACTGAGCTTTTGAATTGCTGACTATTTTTGATGTAGTTTAAGTGGTAAAATTTCTTCTTAAAACAAGCACTTGGTATTTCAAGTTGTTTCTCAAACACAGCTGTGCTGGTAGTTTCAACTCTGCCTCAACTTAAAGTATTGAGATCATCCAGTACTAATCAATATCTATTTTTTCAGTCTCAGAATGATAACTATCTTCCAATATTAGCCAAAGTATGCTGGATCTCCATGGGAAAAAAGGGACCAATTATACCATTTCCTGATTTTCCCAGGGTAAATATTCTCACCATGACGAATTTCAAGGCATTGCATTAAGAGCTGACAAGAAATCCAAAAAATTGACCATCTTGAGCTATTGGAAGCCAGCTCCAGCATACTGTTAAGCACAAAAAATAATTAAACGACAAAAACACACTAACATTCATCAAGTTCCAGAGCTCACCACATAATCCTCTCACACATCTGCTCATCCAATTTTCAGGTTTTTGAGTGGAAATGTCCTTGAGAGTAACTGAAGTTCAAATGTTTATGTAATTATACCTGCTTGGACATACATCTTACTTTAGAAAATTCTAAGATGTTTTCAAATTCTACGTGTTTAAAATAATTAATGAATCAGTAAAACCCATAAATTTTTTTCTACTATGAATAAGAACTGATTAATACTTCTATTTTGGAAACATTTTTGCAGCTATTAGTTTGATTTCAACATACACATGAGGTAGGCCAGAAAGAGCCGATTATATTAATTAATATATTAATGTAGATCAAAATTCTGGAGTTCAAAAAGAAGGTAGAAGATCTCACAGTAGGCCACGCTATTTCACAGTGTAAGTGAATGGATTTCTTGGCCTATTGTAAAAGAAAGACTAGAACATTAAACTAAAATGGGTATGTTTTATCAGAACCATCAATGTTGAGGCCCAGTAGAAGGGCACTCTCTGTGAGGAAACTGAAACCAAAAAGAAGTCCAGGCCTTCTTAGACAAGGCTGTCATGTTGACTCCATTTACATTACACAGTGGAAAGAACATGGAAGATTAAAATATTAACCTCATGCTTCAGATGTAAGATCAATTACATAAGAATGTCTTGGAATGATACCTAGACGTTGGCCTTTATAAAGCTACTCCAGTTGACTTATAGATGGAAAATAGCCATTTATTCTTTCATTCATGTATAATGTTGACACACTCATCGATTCTTCCAGTCATCCAACTAATATTAGATGCACAACTATTAGTGCTCAGAGTGCAGGCACTATCTTAGATGCCAAGTTGCAGTATGGTCAGAGACACCCCCAGTTGAGTTTCCATTCTAGAAGGAGGTTCCTTGACTTAGAAAGGAAATGTACATTTTGAGGACTGAGAGAAGAGTGTAACAGTAGAAACTTCAAGTAAGCTGTTGGTTCTCTGCTAGTTAGTCCAAGGTCAGGGCCCTACAGATTTTCAGAGGAGGTCACTTTTAAATAGGATCAGGATGCTGTTCCTTATACTGATAGTTGACTTTGAGAATCAAAAAAGCAAATGGCTTTGGCAGGTTGAGATTTAATCATGGAAACACCTTAATTTATGCACTAGAGAGGCTCCTAAATTGTTCTGTGTAAATTATTTTTAAGGTAACATTGAATACTGCTTTCCTATTAACTTAGATTATCATTTATCTTCATTAAAAATGAACTTTAATTGGAAGTGGCTCCTAACAAATTTAGCTACAGATGTCTCACCAGGCCCTCTATTAAGTACCAATCAATAAAAAACAAACCAACCACAAGACAAAAGAATTCCTGGTAAATACATGATAGTAGTTAGTTATTTCAAGTTAATTTCTACCAAGAGACAAAGACTTTCTGAATTCCCTGATCCCCAAAGTCATTTGAAAGATGCCTTTGTAAATATAATGAATCTATATTTATTCCTCTTTGGTCAGGAACCAAACTCTCCTTTCATGCCAGATTTGCTTGCATACTTAATTGCCATTAAATAATGACCACATGTAAGAAAGCGACCTCATTCCCTGAAATGCTGTTCTGCATTCTTCCACTGTCTTACTGACTTATTGTCATACTTCACATGTTCCTATTGGTCATAGAGAGAGGATCTATGACTCACCCCACTTTATCTCTGAGCAGCATAGCACTGGAATGGGTTCACCCCATGGCAATGTTACTTTGCCTTCAGAAGTCCACTCTGAGGCACTCCACAGAGTAGCAAGAGAGCCTTGTGATTGTAGTGTCAGGAACACAGCCTACTAGTACTTATTCCTAAAGGGTTAATGAACAAATTAATAATTTGTTTAAAATTTAATGCAAAATATAGTCCTCCTATATTGCAAAAAATTCTCTTGGTCACGAAACTTTTTTCACAAAACCTCATTTTATTTTTTTAAAACATTAAGGCAAGGGAATCCCAGTTTGGGGTCTGTTGCGGAGGCATCCAAGGGCTGAAATGTCTGAATTGCCAGTAGGGATCATAATGGATTTTCTTAATGTGAGCACTGTCCACAGAAGCAAATATGAATTCTGTACATACTGATTTTCATGCCTGTGGATTAGTCTTCTTTCTCTTTGCTTCACTCTCTCCCTTACATTTTCCTTTTGGGCATTCTATACTGTTACACAGTAAGTAAGAAAATTCGTTGGAATACAAATTGAATGCATACCACTTAGTCAGGGAAGCAATTTGAACGGCCAAGTAGAGAAGTCTATCTTCAGTCTTGTAGTACTGACTATTTATAAAAAAAAACCTGCTTATTTCGGCAGATGTGGATTAACATTTCCACACTGTAGATAAGAATATTGAGAAGGGCAAGGTTATTATCCCAAATCACCTAGTCAGTCAATTGGAGAGCAAGTAAACAAACACAAGTCTCCCAATTGCATACAATGTTTCCTTCTGACTACACCATATTCTGTGGGTTCCACTAAAGCACACTGCCCTTTCCAGTCATCCCCTCAACAATGGACAATAATAGAGAAATAGTTGCAACTGAACACAGTGAGGACCCCACCAGGGAATGCTTTAGAATGACAGTTTCTCTGGTGTAGGATCAGTGATCTGATGGCTTCATTGTTTGTTGTAATGGCTGTGAATGAGCCTTCCTTATTGTCATATCTATTACTGAGAGTAATTAAAGCCAAAGCTCTTTCTCTTTCAATTATAGCATGTGGCTGGTTTAATTTCAAATGCAAAGAGAACAGGTACACAAGCAGGCTAAGAGGAAGAAAGGAAAGGAAGAAAAATATATTATGTGATTATCAGGGCAGCACTAAATAAAACTTCATCCAGAACACATATGGAAGGAAATTCAGTCATTAAAAAGATGTGCAAATGAGAAAACAAGTACATTATTTGTATAAGCCAGCCGGAAAGCATGTCATTAATGTTCACCCATTATACTGTTGCTTATAAAAACCAAACAGACACTCATGTGATGAGAAACTGGATAGATTTATTAAATAATTTGTGGCCAAGCAGTCTAGTTTGGTTGGGGATGATAAAAACAGGAACAAAATAAAACAACAACTGAAAATCAAACAAAAAAATTCCCTCCTAGAAGCTTTTGCATACCTGCACTATTGAGTCTCCAGATTCTTCCTTTAACTCTTACATTCTTTCCAGTTTTAAGGAGATTCAAGGAAAGAATTTCTCTGGATAAAGAGGAAATCTATATTGCCTGAATAATTTAATGTTTAGTACAGGGTAATCGCAAAGCTATTATCTCAGTCAGGGCATTTATTTTTAGAAGAAGCACACTCTAAATTCAGGTAGAATCTGTAAATTCCTCTTTTGCATGACTGTTGACTGATATTTATGAGAAAGAGGAGAGGGTGAAGGTTGGGAAGAAAGTGAGAGAAAGCTAGAAGGACAAGAGGGGGAAAGGGAGGGAGAGTGAAGGGGAGAGAGTGAGAGAGGGAGAAAGAAAAAGGAGAAAGAGGAGGAGAAGAAAAAGGAAGAAGAGAGGAGGCAGTAGCAAAAGCTCGGCAGCATGTGTTTACGTGTTTGTGTAAGTGCAGGGCCCCTTCTGGGTGTCAGTGGAGAAAGTGAGCTGGCCAGCTCAACTGGCACCAAGTCTTTTAAGATGCCACACTGCTCTGCATATACACTATGGCATGTGCTTTCTTGGCAAGAATCAAAGGATATTTTGATATATAACAGCACTTTGAAAAACATCAAGAGTTACACAAGCATGAGGCTTTCTTATAAGAAATATATGTCTCAAGAGATGAGAAAAGTTTGAACAATAGACAAGATCACAGAATGAAACTCTTTCATGAGACTACATCTCTTTTCTTGCTTCATCAGCCCTCGGGCCCCAAGTCCTTCACCATGTCAGGAAGAAAAGCACCTGCCCAGCTTCTCCTGTAGCTTCCCCTTGCCCTATCTTTGATATCCCACTTTAAGGACTACCAAAAGAAATTATTGTTATACGAATTAAATGTTCACAAGAGTAAAGCATACAGTGATTCATTAAAAGTACTAATCAATGAACCATGTAGTGTTTTTAAAGGCAATAATAATAATATTTAGTAATTTTGTAGTTATAAAACCTGACCAAAATTGCTCTCTTTAGTGTTAAAACTTTATAGATTTGGCTCCTAATCATACCTTCAAAATATTAATTGCATATCAAGCAAGTCTTCCTTTCTTACTAAGTTTCAGATCTTTTGCTTCTGGAAATAAAGACTTTGTACTGCACACATGCTTTGAAGCCCTAGTAGACCTGGGGTGCTGAGACCTGTGAATCTGACACTACTTTAGGAGGAGCCAACAAAGAGTTAGCTTGTGAGTTACATTCTCATTTGCTTCGGGCTTTGACTTTCATGAGTAAATGGAATGCTAGACATCTGTTGCTTATATACAGTGTGGGGAAACATGCTTGAACCATCACTCTAATATTCTAATTATAGATGGACTCTTTCTGCTTGGTGAAATACCTGGTAGGTAGCATGACACAGATGAGGAGAAACAGTAGTGCTGATGTGCAGAGACAACCAATACTGCTTTGCAGAAGGTATAGGAAAAGTTTGGGGCTTATATTTGAACAAGAAAAGTGAAGAAAGCAGATTGGTGTACCTTTAGGGCTATTTAGAGAAAATAGCCAATTGGTCCAAGCTAGTTTTGGAGTGGTTGAAAGGAATCTAAAAATGGTAATGTTTAATGTTCAATTACAAGTTATCAGCATTTTTTTAATGTGACTTCTCGTTTCTACTGCCCTAAAATATTTAACTAAGAGCAGTATATTCATGTTCCAGATAGTCTGATTGTTGATGCTTTTGATTGTTCATTTATAAACTTCATTAAAAGGGTTCAAACTCACATCTGGATTTAAAATTGCAGGACAGAAATAACCTTGAGAATGCAAACTATTATGGATTGAAGATCTTTTGAGAGTGTTTTAGACTTTCAGTGAACATGAAACAAGAAGAGTGTCTGATGTCATAAAGCATAGAAATACTCAGTGATCATTTATTTTATTCATTCTCATCATCAGCAGGTAAGAAAAACCAAGCTGGCATGTAAGAGGCCTTCCTGAGACTTTTAGATTATAAGGTAGGATCGGGACTAACAAACTACAACCCATCAACAAAACCCAGGCTGTCATCTGATGTGGAACATGAAGTCTTATTGGAAGATACTTATGTCATTTGTTCCACAGTATCTAACGCTACTTTCATGCCATCACAGGAGAGCTGAGTAACTGTGATGGAGTCCATATGGCCCATAAAGCCAAAAATATTTGTGCCTGGTCCTTTATCGAAAACGCTTTTAGAGAATTTTGGCATAGAAAAATACTTTGGTGGGAACATGCTTTTTGATAGACTTAGACTCCCAGAAAATGGAGTCCCCTTCTCCCAAGATGCAACAAGACATTGCTTAATAAGACTGGCTTCAAGAATTGGCATAGTCTTTCTTCAACAGTTCCTAATGGACTATTATCTCAACACAATGCATTTCAAATAAGATAACACATCTGGCAAGTGGAAGGAATTTCTGAATTGGAAACTCTTAACTGCTTAGGATTCTTCTCATCACCACCCTTGTACCCTCATCTGTTTATCAAACATGAACAAAGCACCCTCTCTCTGGCCAGCACCATGGTAGACAATGAGCACTCAGAGACCAATAAAACCCATCTGCCTTCAGAGAGCTCATGGAGGAAGGAAGACAAGACAAATCCCTGCAATGCAGTGCAGTGGTTACAGTAACAAAGGCCTATCCATGGTGCACCAGTGCTGGACATTTCCTAAGATTTTCCTGTTACTGTTTCATGGTAGGGAGGAGTGCCCAGTTGCTTCAGCTGGCACAAATGCCCCATGCCTTTGGCCAACACAGTCAATCTTATTCAAACACAACCCATCTTCATGAATCAGGAAAAGATAATGCTGACCACATCTTCAAGCACTTTAAAGTAATGAATGACTTTTAAAATAAGTATGTTTAGTACATCAAAGAAACTGGACATAAGAATAGCTTAATCAATATGTGTTGAAGTTGAAGCCATATATTTTTTAAAAGGAAAAAGGGATGCCAAATAACTTTACTGCTTGCATGTGTATAACAAGAAGAGCATTTGATAGAAACAAATCATTTAAAACAATATGACAATATGTTTGCCTCTGTCAGCGAACACTCACCTACCTGAGGCAGGCAGAACTAGTCCTGGAACTTCGGAGTTCTTTCTTTTGATTGGTCCCTGCTATGTTCGGAGCAACCTTTGTGTAATGAGTGATATAAAGAGGTCAAGCAGGTGGGGATCCAAGCCTCCAACTTCTACAAGGGCATCTCTTTACCATATGTTAAATAATGCCATGTTTGTTTGAAAAGGGATAACACAGTGATCAGGTTTATAAATCAGGTTTTCTCTGTGTCAGCTATGATATGAAGGGTCCTGAAAGACTTTAACTTTAGCAAGGATTCTAAGTTTTCAAAATAATAATAAGCACCAATTCTTTCCTCTCCAGGGGTATAGAAATAAACCTGTAGGTGGTGTGATTTCTCTGCTTGGGAAAGAGGAAGTTCCCTTGTGTCAGGCAGTAAATACCATGGTCCTGGTTTGGCAATGTAATTTACAGCAAGGATGACAGTGGTAAGATTACACTTAAGCCATCACTTCAATAAGGTCATTGATTCTATACTTGAAAATCTATACATGGAGAGCCTCAATTTCACAGAGATTTTGATGCTCTTCAATTTCTGCATTAATTTTAGATAAGGACAAAGATTCTTGAAACAGTTGCAAAAATGTACAACCGCTACTATTTTCCAAAAGTGTATGCTCAAAACTAAGTGTGAAAATTTCCCTTTATAAGATTGCTTATAAGACCATCCACATCAGCAACAACTTCAAAATGTTTGGAGGATGATTGCATTTGTTTAAAATCACCTAACACAATTGGTCTACAGGATACTTAGAAAGGCAGCTCAAGAGATAACCTTGAGTCAGTCCCAGTCTCTTAAGGGGCGGTCTGGGAGCTACAAGTCAGATTCATATCAGAAAATGCCATGAGTTTCTAAGAAGGAATATATAGGGAGAATTTCATTACTCTGCTCACATAAACCCCATGGACTGAAGAGGAGAAAGAGTAAGGAACGATTTACCTCAAAGTGTGTCAGACATTTTACAAAGGAAATTTCTATTTCCATGAACACGTTTAATTCTAAAGTTATTGGAGGTAAGTGATATTTTACTCGATGAGCCTACACAATTTTTTTAGGTTCATGCAAACTATAATGTGACAAAGACAACATACGGATCTACCATTTCATTTTCCAAAATCTCTCTCTAGGGCCGGGGATTTAGCTCAGTGGTTTCTCCGCCTGCTGCGCAAGCACAAGGACCCGAGTTCGATCCCCGGTTCCAATAAAAAAAACACAAAATCTCTCTCTCTAGGCTAGTGGTGGGAGGATTTGTTTCTTCTTACTAATATTAATGCTATTTCTTCTATCAATAAATAGATTAGTCCAGTTGCTAATTAGGATTTTATAATAATTATTGATATTGAGATAATAGATTATTGTTGAGCATGATGGCTTTCTTAATTTATGGCTGCTTTTAGGCCAATTATAAAAGTTAATTTATTTGCTCTCTATTTGACATTCCTTCCTATTTCTATAGAGCTAACCCTCTACAGATTAACAATTAAGTTTACATTAAGATTTACATTTTTTTCAGTTTTTAGTTTTATTAGTACATGTTTTCAGTGTATAGATTACATTCCTTGTGGAGAGTGGTACATGTCCATGAAACATCTCACTACTTTTTTCATCCCTTTCCCTCTTTTCTCTGTTTTTCTTCCATCTCTTGATCCTCTTCCCATTTGAAAAGGATGAATCTCCCTACATCCTATTGTTTCTCTTTTATTTTGCCCTTAATTTATATTTTGGGTGTCTCATATAAGAGAAACTATGCAATATTTAAGCTTTATTTCACTTAACATTATGGTCTCAAGGTCCATCCATTTTCCTACAAATCATTGAAGCTTATCCTTCTTTATGGCACCATAACATTTCATTGTGTATAGATACTGTATTTTCTTTATTCACCTGTCTGTTGATGGACATATAGGATGTTTCTACAATTTAGCTATAATGAGTTGTGCTGCTATAAACACGATCATGCATGTATCACTGTAATATGAAGTCTTTAACTCTTTTGGGAAGATACCAACAAGAGGAACATTTTTTATGAAAATTTAAGGTTTAACCAATATGTTTGTTTTATTAGTCCATGGTTACAGTCCCTAATAATTACATTTATTGTGGGAGTTTTTACATGTACATAACACATCTTAATTCTTTTTCCATCTCTTTCCCCTCCCATCCTTCTCTTCCAATTCTTGGTCCCCTCCCCTTTTGCAAAAGCACTATTTCCATTTTTTTTTCAATTTTTTTTTGCCAACTCTTTTCCCTCCCCTCTTCCTCCCCACATCTTCTTGAAATAATATTCTTGTCTGTATAACCAGCACCCCTAAGCTCAACTGGCTTTTCAACTGTACTTCTAGATTTTCTCACACACACACACACACACACACACACACACACACACATACACACAAACCAGCTTATATGGCCCAGATTCTTCTTGGCTATAGTATCTCCAAAATTGCTCAGAATCAATGCTACCTATAACTGAACAGAATCTCCTCACATAGTAACATGCATTCATCCCTATTCTGCACATATGAGTGAATATGCATATATATGTGTACACATGTGCATGCCTGCGTGTTGGGAGTCATGCTCAGTGCCAACACTTAAGGCAGCTGCATTTCACAGTTGAGTTTTCAGGCAGCAATATTTTAGCAGAATGAACATCAAATCTTCCCAGTGACTTGCGAGCTGTGAAAGACATTGCAGCTAACTCTAAGTGTAAAAAATTTATTGGCTTCAGCAGAGGAATGGTATTTGGAAGCCTATGCCTTAAAATGATGTGGAGAGAAAAACAGAAGGCTGAAGTTCTTAGAGAAAAATAATCACACTGAGGGCCCAGGTGCAGAGCTGGGCTTTGCTGATTAGTAGACTCACTGCAGATCCTGCAGGAAAATGCAGTTACAAACCTGTCTAGACCATGTACTAAGATAGGCTTTTGATCATGTTTTTCTCCCTTGGTTCATTGTTTTCTATTCAGATCTCTCAATTGTACCACTACAATGCAAGGTAGCAAGAGATGCCTTTTAGCCTATCCAAGATCTCTTCCTCAATGCCACAGCACATATGTGTCCAGTAATTTTGTGTCCCTGAGAGGCTAGAATGTTTTCTGTAAAGTCTTCACCAAGAACACCCTGTCCTGCACAAAGTTGATGGTCAATAATTGTTAGTTAAACAAGGGCTTGATTAAAATACTCAGAAAGGCCAGTTACTGAGAAAGAAGGTTGTGAGAATATTATGGAATTTACATAAGTAATCTCCTCTGACACTCAAAATAACCCCATTGAGGGTGGAACTGCTATTTCTGCTCTACAGGTGGTAAGGCTGAGTATGAAAGAGGGTAAGTGATGCACCCAAGACATGCAGACAGCAGCATGGCTTTGATACAAACCTGGCAATCTGACTGCAGATCCTGTAGCTGAATGTGGAAGGAATTTTAAACCTGTAGCTGCACTTTACTTTCCCTGAGTCTGAGTCCACAGTCTCCTGAGTTCTTCCCAAGCATAAATACTCAGAGAGAGGTAAGAAGAAAAGGAAGTTGATGATCAAGTGATGAAAAGAACTGGAGAACTCCTTCAATAGATATCTACCCATACGTCTATCCCTCCTCTTAATTAGTAGTGAGTGCCTAGGGAGAAGGTTAGCTTTCCAAAGAGCTGGTTCACACAAAAGCTAGGGAAACTCATTACTCCTCACTGCAGGGATTCAGTTCTCCCTCCCCAATCCTCCTTAAAAGCACAGTGGGGTGACTTTAGGATAGATAGGGAAACATAAATAACAACTGTGCTTTCTAAACAGCCTGGTCTGCAATACACTTCCCCTTGCAGAGTGGTATCCCAAAAAGTATATCAGTTTTGTTTTCAGATCATACAGGATGTGAAAATAAGAAGCCAGAAGGGCACTCATTTTCATTCTGTTCTTGGAAGGGCAAGGAATGAAGCAAGTGCTTGACCTAGATCTCTAATGAGAATTATTAAAGAAACTGATATAGATCCAAGGATTTTTAGAGAAAAGGAATGTTGCTCTGTGTCAGAAAGTTGCCAATGTCAGGTTCCTAATGTCTTAGGCAGGGCAGGAGGGTCTTATCACCTCCTCTCCAGCACTGCCCTACCATTCATGAAAGTGTGGACACCTTCCTCTGTAGCATGTTTTTAGGAGCACTGTAAAGTCTATCTCCCAAGCCAGGATCAAAATTCAGGAAACCTGGGTTTCCTTCTGCTACTAATCAGTTTTAAGGCAAAGCATCCAAACTCTTCATGTAGTTACCTGGTTTACTGGAAAACTTGGAATATTTCTATTCACTTCCAATTAAGGTGATTAATAAAGTTTTGACACAACTGGAAAAGGAAAAGCTTGAATAAACTCTAGTTCATCTAAACTTAATTAATATAGTCTCTCAGTTATAAGAAATTATTATACAAGGGTGTGTTGCCTTAGATCTTTAAATATTCTCAATAATCTCATAGGCTAAATGTCACTACCCACTACCCACACTGTATAGACAAGCACTCAAAAAAGTAAATAAGCTCAAATGAGAGGTAGAACTGACATATAAATTCAAGATTCTAGATATTTCTGCCTCTTGTTTCAAGATGAAATAAATCTGGAAATTCTCACTGGGAGAGTTAGAATCAGAATATGTCACATATGAAGGGTATATTGATACACTTCTAGCTAAAATTGCACTAGCCATGTGATGCTGAAGAGCAGAGTAGGAAGGTCTCAACTCTTCGGTCATGCCAAGGGATAGGAGTCTATGCAGGAATTGCAGCAAGAAGAGAGTAGAGCAGTCTAAGGAAGACAAAGATGGCAGCTAAAGGAGACAGAAAAGTGAACAAAAACCAGACAACATTTCAAAGCATCTTATCAGAATGCCTTGAATTTTTAGTTGTTCTGATAACAGGCAGAACAGCAAGGGTATAAGATACTCAGTGACCAACCTCAGCATTTGCTTCTATCCTGTAAACTTTAGCCTTATATACAGTACTCCATTCTTGGGATCATGTACTTAGTGAGTGGAGTGGAAATGTGCATAGGCAGGAGGAGAGCTGAATCCACTGTTGCCAAGGTTTTATATGAATGTGGCCAAGGAGCTGGTGATTTGAGGAATGACTCTTACAAAGTAGACCTGGAGTTTGAGACAAGTTACTTGATCTCTCTGTACCTCAGTGTCCTTATGTGTATTTATCTTATATAGTTGCAATGGTGATTCTAAAATTTTATATGCATATAATGTAGCATATTTTAAGTACTTAAAAGTAGAATTACTTTTTGTGATTGGGAAGATTTTAAACACTTCTTGCAAACACATATATCTAGAACTACAATTCTTAAATTTGTACAGGTGAAGCAACAGAGTCACACTGCAAAAATATACAGCACAGTGGTACCTCAGTTCACGAACTTAATTTGTTTCATGATTTGGGAAAAGATGGCCACATTTTTGTTTGTACCGGAAAGATGGCCAAGGTCGCCATGGTCATATTTGTCACCTGATGTAGAGTTTGCAAAACAAAACAAAATTTTGACTAAAGCTTTTGAGTGTGATCTGAATTGTTTGCAAACAAAATCATTCATGGACCAAGGTACCACTGTTTTTGAGCTCCTCCAAAATCACAATAATTCAATATTGTTAGAAACTTTGAAATTGATTTTCCTTAAATGTTAGGTACCTAAAATGTCTAAGTCTACTTTATTTAAAACGTGATGGTAAATTATTAATATAGAGAAACTTCTGAATAGTTGTTGAATGAAGAAATTTGTTCTTTAATGGCTATAAATGTCCATGGGTATAATTTTAATTGCTGCATGCAAAGTATTCATAGTTTTACCATCACATATAGTCCTAGTTTATGAAGTTAAATTTAAAAATAATTAAATATCTCAATATTGTATCACACTCCAGATGTTTCACCACCTGAATTGTTTGAAAATCACTGATCTAAAAATTGCCTAATTCCTTACCTATCTTTGTTAAAACAAAATACTGACAAACTCGATTTTTTAGCTATTTTTAAATGTATAATATGAAAAGCTAAATTGAGCATGCAGCTGACCTATTAATTTAATCAAAATATCAATCCTCAGAATAGCTTTTCTCTTTTCCATAGCTGGTTTATGGGTAGAGGCATTCTAGGATTTTCTTTTTTCATATCACCGGTTAGTAAGCCTAGGCTGGTTCTATCTATACTGCCAATTACCAAAGCCATGATTTCTACCATAGATGAATGAAACAAAGGAAGAACAGATAACATTACTTGCCAGTAAGGGCTCTAAATGTTTTCTTCCTTTTTTTTTTTTTTTGGTACTGGGGATCGAACTCAGGACCTTGCCCTTGCAAGGCAAGCACAGTACCACTGAGCTAAATCCCCAGCCCATGTTTTCTTCTTAATTGTGTCTCTTAAACTCACTCAGTGAGTAAGACACACCAACACAATTTGTGTGTGTGTGTGTGTGTGTGTGTGTGTGTGCTCTGAGCTTACTAGAGGAAAGGGTTAAAAGTCCTCTCTTACTAAACATGATAGGAGCCATATCTATCCCTTATGGAATTTTTAGGCAAATTTTTTAAATGCACCATTTTTTCTGGATTGACATAGCTCCTGCTTGCTCCTGCAATAGAGTGTATTTTGCATTGTGCAACCACACAAGTACAGGGATGCACACTGTGAGTCTGAGCTCCATGCCAGATTTCCAAGTTCTCTGCTGTCTGGTACTTCCCAGTCTTCTCAGCATCACTTCCAGCAGACACTGCTTATCCAACCAGCTAAGGCCTGTGGTTGTCTCCCTGGGTAGCACCCTGTCATTGAGAGCAGAAGCTCTGGGGTTAAATGCTCCCTTTATGGCTTCACATCTGTGTGATTCTGAACAGATTATCCAACTTCACTTCACCTCCTCTATAAAATGAAGATGCTCATTGTCCCTATATCAAAAAGATAAAATGAGAAAATGCTTGCTCATGGCCTCTCTTCTTCATCTTTGCACATTCCCTGGGTCCTTTAACAGCCTCCTTTTCTCCATGAACCCTATCATAGGAAGCCATCCTCTTGACTTTTTGATCCCTTATAGCATGTATACCAGTAGCACTGAATTATGTCCTGCATTTTATTATCTCCTAGCAATGAAGTTTGTAAGAATATTAGTCAAAAAATTACTTCTCAGAAAAAGTTATGATGCATAGATAAATTGGAAAGACTGTTGTGATTTGAATATCCTATGCAACCCTGGAAAGTCCACTGTGATTGGAGGCTTGGCTGTCGGGGTGACAGTGTTTAGAAGTTGTGGTTTCCTTGGAAGGATGGGCCTGATTGTAGGCTCTAAGATCACTGAAGGTATAGGGTAGCTCCTGTGCAACCCATTGAGAACCTGTGTGATCTCTTGAGTTCTCACAAGAGTACTGTTACCGAAGGAGCAATCCTAGCCCTATCCACCCTCTTTCTCTGCTCCTACTCAAGACCTGTTTGCTCAAGTCCATGCTTCTACCATTACTCCTGCCATGAGGTCCTTAACTGATACAGGAGCCATGCCTTTCAACCACCAAAACCATGAATTAAATAAACGCTTCCACTTTTCAGAGTGAGCTTCCTCATATATTTTGTTGCAGTGATAAAAACTGACTAATAAACTGTACATTGTGTCTTTCTTCTTGGAAGTCTACAAACTTTAAAGTGTAGTAGAGGCTCTGAAATATATTGCAATAAAGAATTTTTTTTTTTACATTTAACTCCTTCTGGAGAAAATATCTCACCAATTTGAGTAGAGAAGATTGGCTTAATGTAACACTAAAGAGTCCATCACACAAGTGCGACTCAGATCATACTCTGGGAAACTCTGCCTTACTGCTGAATCCTCTGGAGTAGTGGAGCACTTAGGAGAGAGGGGACAATGTCCCACCTTCATTTCTTATCATTTCCTTGTTCACCAAAGGTGCCTTCTTTCTATGATGCTGCAGCAATCTAGTAAATCTAGTGAGGAAACAATCAACACGGGTACCCTGTCATGATCCACAAAAGACAGAGTGAATACTGTATTTATTGTACAGATAAGAAAACTGAGTGACCATATATCAACCAAGCAGTGTGGGCAGAACCACAGATCTGATTCTAAATGCAATGCTCCTTTTCCTTGGCCCTGCAGATTTCATTAAATGTTTAATAAGCATAGAATTCTATGCACTTCCATAGACCTGGGACAACAAAGATGTGAGAAAAGCCGCAAAAAAGAGTCAGAACTTCATTCTTCACTCTGTCAATTAAAATGGTGCCCTGATTATGGCCCTGCTCACACCCTGGATCCAAGGGTTCTACATGCCAGGAAAATCTGCATTATTTATGTGGGTTTTAACTGAAGGATGCATGAGCAGCAGTGTAAGTTCACTACCCAGGGGTTGTGCTGTCAGGGCCATCTATTTGTCCCTAACACCTAACAGTTCAGTCCCAACTTTAATATATGAAACAGAATCAAGAAAAAACAAAAGTAATACTCAATTATAACAGGGTGGGGTAAAGTGAAATAGACACGATGACAAAGATAAATCTTTCTCAAAACCCAATAAGGAAAACTTCAGGGCAAGATGTTCAAGAACAGCACCTACAAGATGAATATCTGACCTAGTAGCATGGGGTTAGACAGTAATGGCTACAGTGGTTGGCTTGTTGTACATGCTGTAGCCACCAGCATCGCCACCAACGTGACCATCAATAATAATCATGTGAATCTTTTAAATTGCTTTTTGGAGCATCCTGAATAGAGAAACTTCTACAAATGTGGAATTAACTGAGCTGCTGAGCTGAGAAGAATATTGTTACACAGGGATAGGCATTCTGGCCTGCATAAAACGCTACAGGCAGGAGGAACAGTTAGGGCTTTGGCTGGATGCAGGAATGAAGGAAACAGTGCTCCGCGGGTGGTTCAGACACTGGCTGACAGGCCCGATGCTCTACTGGGGGCAGAACTGTGTCAGTGGGCACTAGGGAAAGCACAACTCCACACAGGCTGATGGGAGACAGCAAGGCTTTAACTAAAGAAGTCACCCAAAGTGGGAAAATTTCCCACCCAAAGTAATAATCACTGCATTTCTCAAAGAACAGCATTGGAAAGGTTCCCTGCACCAACAGATCATTTGGGATATTTTAGGATCATCAACAAACACTGATGTAAAATTTAACATTTTTTTGTGGGGTCTAGAGCTTAGAAGAAAAAAGAAGTATGTTCACAATGAGTAAATTCTGAGTTACATCATAAAGAAGCAGAATCTGACACTCAGCTATAGAAAGGAAGATCAGCATCCTAAAAGGTAGTTGTATGGTTTCTAACCTTTTATAAAGCTAGACTAGCACAATTAATTTCTTTTGCAAGTGCAATCACACTTGGTGTTGTGATATACAAGACATGACAGTATTGTTGCCCTGGCGGCAGTAGTGGAGAGGACCCAAGGCTGTGCTCATGAGGCTTATCCTTCATCCTCACAGTATCCTCCTACAAAACCAAGGGCCCAAGGAATCAAATCTGCAAACTGCAGTTCTAGTTCCCCTCTCTTCTTTTAGAATAGATAGGAAACTACGCTGGGTTAACTATACACATCTTGGTGTTCATTCCTATCTCTGTTAGCTACCAATCTGATTCCCAGGAAAGGATTCCCCAAAATACTCAGTTTCTGTTTCTTCTCTTATAAAATGTGAAGAAAAGGATGCATCCACATTACGTTTCAAAGGTTTGTTTCAGGAGCAAGTTAGATCCTAAATTTTTAGCATTTAGATAAATGTACAGTATTTTTGGTCACACAGTTAATTCATAGCTACTTTCAAAAGAAAATAGAGAATGATAAGCCTGCATGCTATTGTAAAAGGGACACAGAAGAAAACAACAATTCTGGATGACCATAATCTCTGAGGGATATTTGACTTAGGAAATCTTCATTGAATACTTAACTAATTTGAAGGGCAACAATGGGTATTGCAGTATTCTGCTGGGAATATAGGTTCTAGGGGAAAAAGCACTGTCAGTGAATCACTGATATCTTTTAAATACATAAACAAAAGAAGCAGTTCCTCAGACAAAGGGCTACTATCTAGAATATATAAAGAACTTAAAAAAATCAGACCCCCCAAATTAAAGACCCAATCCAAAACTGGGCATCTAAAATGATTAGGCAATTCTCAGATGAAGAGGTAGAAGCAATAAATAAACATATGAAAAAATGTTCAACATCACTGGTCATTCGTGAAATGCAAATAAACAACACTGAGATTCCTCCTCACTCCAGAAAGAATGGCTGCTATCTAAAAATCAACCAATAACAAATGCTGGCAGGGCTGTGGGGAAAAAAGAACACTTGTTCACTGTTGGTAAGAGTGTAGACTGGTGCAACCACCGTGGAAATCAGTGTGGAGATTCCTCAAAAAACTAGGACTAGAGGTCCCATTTGACCCAGATATTCCCAGGCTGGGTATCTTCCCAAAACAATTAAAAGAATCATATCACAGTGATATATGCACACCCGTGTTTATAGGGGCAAAGTTTGTAATAGCTAAATCTTGGAAACGGCCCAAATGCCCACCAACTAGTGAGTAGATAAAGATATAGTTTTTTTAAAAAATAGAATGGGTACTACTCAGCTATAAAGAATGATAAACTAGAGACATTTATAGCTAAATGGATGTACCTTGAGACTATACTCTTAAGTGAAATAAATAGAACACACATATATAAATACCAAATAGTTTCTCTGGTGTGAGAAACTAAAAGTGTAAATGAGGACTAAAATATATAATTGATATTGTGAAATAAGAAAGTTTTCAGAAGGAAAGGGGAAATGTGGAGGGTAGGGGAAAGGAGAGAAGGGAAATCAAAAATGGCAGAAGAAGGAAAAAACAAAGCTTTTGTAAAAAGGGAGGGATGGAGGGAGAGTGGAAGGGAGGGAAGGGGAATGGGAAAAAACAAGAATCAAGATATAACATGTACAAGTACAAATCCCCAATGATGAATGCGATCATAACATATACCCAAAATACACTAATCAACTTAATGAATAAAAAAATCAATTAATCAAACCAAGATCAGGAACAAGTGAGGTGCAGATGTAATGCTTTGACTACCATTCTCTGGAATACCCTAGCTTAGGTCTCTTCCAAAACTGCTGCATCCACACTTGTTGGAAACATCTTCCCTGAGCCTAGGATGGCAGCCTGCTGATACCTGGCCTGAGGGCATGAGGGTAACATAATCTCAAATGGCAGGCTTCTTGGTCAGTTGTGGACTCACCATTTCCCCTCTGATGTCCTTTTCATTTAAACTCAGCCTAGGTTGTCTTGAACAATTTACCATAAATCCCTGGACAGGAATCTCAATGCAGGACAGCAGGGCTTCTCTCCATTGAGGGAATGTAGGGGAAGGGGTATCTTGTCCTCACTCAGCATCACTAGTCACAATCTTCTCCCAGTGTAAACCCAGGGTTTTGGGAAAATGTAAGGTTGTATCTCTTAATTCTATCTCTCTGCTGAAAGTATGATATTGATTATCAATTAGGAGGGAATTCTAATTGGGTCAAAGCAGTTAGCAGTGAAAGCAAAATATGAAAACATAAGAAATTTTGAAGAAAAATTATTTTTAAAATGTTGACTCTAAATATTAAAAGACTGATCTCTATTAATCATAGATTTCTATAGTGATTGCTTTTTGTTTGCTTATTTGTTTTTCATCATCTCTCACTCCCCAACAAAAATTAATTCACCTTTGCATCAGAGGCTCTTCTTTGCATTGTCAAAAACTGCAAATACTCATTTCATGCCTACAAAATGCTGTAGACCAGTGTGCTGTGATATAGCTCTGTGTCTCTAATTATGTGATGTTTGTAAGTCAATATGACAGCACAGAAACCATGCTTTCCCATTTCCCTCAAAAAAACAAGCCCTTAAAAGGAACTCCAAATCCAATATTCCAAACTTAAAACTTCAAAGTCATTTTTGAGTTCCCTGCAATTTGGCTTTCCATATCCCATCAGTGGCCAAATCCCAGAATTCTTCATCCATAAATATTCTCATATCTGCCTTTTCTTATAATTTTCAATGCTATCATCTTCTCCAGGGTCTGCATTAATTTTTCCTGAATTATTGTCCTCCCAACAGGTCTCCCTGTTTGACTCTTCTCATCAATTTCTTTTTGGTATACTCGGCTGAGTTCAAATTCCCTGAGGACAATTGTGAGCATATCAATACCTGACTAACAATGTTCTATTCCTCTTCTCTCTTATAAGAGCATCTTGATAATCTTCATATAATAAAATTGCTTAATGCCTATAAGGAGAGTGTTTGAAATGTACTTTTTAATATAAAGTCCATTAGTGTGAGAAGGCAGCAGTCTCTTACTTTCTATCTGCAATGTAGTTTCTCCTGGAGGTTGGAGAAAGGAGTGGATTGAAGAAAAAGTTTTGAAAGCCATAGGCATGAATATCCAAATGGTATGAATTTTAATATATACTTCTACAGTGGTTAGGCAATGATGCAAATATATGACTGCTTTCCTTTCATTTCTCTATTAAATTAAAATTCCGACAAAAGTGCAATGGCTAATTCTTTGAAAACACTGAATAATTTTAATCTTTGGAAAGGTTTATCTTTCACAGTCACAAATCTATGCAAAAGCCTTTGGCTATAGGAAACCCAGGCTTCAAGTCAGTTGTATGAGGAAGGCTTCATGCATGCTTCTGAAAAGCAACTGGCTTGAATCAGGTACCCTTCCATCGAAGCCCCCTGATTATCAAAATAAAATAGAAAGTTTCATAAAATATTCTCCTTATCCCAACTTGATAAGAAGACTGAGCTCTCATAACATTATGCACAGGCTATAATTTAAAATTTTTCTGGTATCAACTATAGCATCTGCCCATCTAAAAGGAAGCAGTTCCAAATAACATTGTAAATCTTATTCCTTATATCTGTGCTTCTGAACAGAATAGGCAACAGACACACATTTGAATAGAATGTCAATGAAATGAATCCACAGTTTATTGCTACTATCTATCTTGGCTAGTAAATGGCTTCCACACTCTTCTTCATTCATTGAAAATGGTTCATTTCCTTTGGCCTTTATTCATTGCCTAATATTCCTAATGAACTTAATGTAGCAAGTGATGTAATCAGACAAAAGAACTGTAAGAACTCTTTTCTGCCACTATAAGCAGAATTAAATCATATTTAATTAGGATTTTAGTGTTCACCCAAAGTCTCAGTTAACTATCCATCACTCATTCAGTTGTCTATTTTAAGCACTTTCCCTTTCTCGTGCTAAAGTAGAACACTGTTTTGGGGGCTAGTTTTCTGTGTTGGAGACCACAGACTAGCAAGCAGATGCCTAATCCAGTCCTGGCCCCGAATTAGTCTTTGTATTAAAGTGACCCTTAATTCTCATTTTCCAAGAGGGTCCACTGTGGTGTTCAAGACAAGTAGATGAAGTAACTCAGGAAAAATGACCTGTAACCAGAACAGAGACCAGAAAACCAGAGAAATGTTCTGAGAAACCTTGGTATCTGGATAGCTCTTATCAGAAGCACTCAATACATTTCAGTTACAATGGAAAGAGTTCTGTTTCCTGAGACAAAAACTGAGAGTACAAAAGGTAAGGGAAAGAAATGTGTGCAAGAAAGGACCCGCATACTGCAGAGGCACAAAGCCGTGCTGGGCTCCTGGAAGGCATGCAGACTCAGGGGACTGTGCCAAACCCGCCTAGACAGAGGAAAGGCCTGAAGGGTGTTTGGATTGGTTTAGTTTCATGTTTTTAGCAGAAATAAACACTGTGGCAAAAGTGTTTTGAGAAATATGATTAGGTACTAAATAGTGCAGCTAGAAAACAACTCTAGTTGGTTTGCCAACTATCTGGTTTAGATGCACTGATGTCTTAGATAGGGTGTTAACAGAGATGCACTTCAAAGGGGACATTTCAATAGGTCTGGGAAGGATGAATTGGTGATGAACTGAACAGTCCAAATGGAGACCTAAAGGAAAGAGAGTAAAATTTTTCTGAAGCATTTTGAATTGGTTCTTTTTCTGGCTCCCATCATGTCTACACTTGCTTCATATCCACATCTTTTTCTGCTCAGTCATCTCACAGCCACCCAGTTGACCAAAGTATTCCTCCACTGAGCTCAAGCAGCCAAGGAGGCCAGTGGCAGCCATCCAACTGTGGGATGGCTTGTTCTGGCCATGTTTCCTGGTGCTCTAAGCTACCCAAGGCAGCAGATTCCCTGCAGTCTGCCTGTAACCACCATGCTCTGGTTTGGCAAACTCTGGGCTGTGGATGCCAGGCAAGTATTTCTAAAAAGAATAGTGAAAATTGATCACAACAGTGGTGTCCAAGGACTTTATTTAAATTAAAACTTTAAGGTTATAAAAACTACACATATATAAGGAATGGTATTATATTTCAATACATGTATACAAAGTCAAATGATCAGATCAAAGTGGCATATTCAGCATCTCAAGAATTTACACTTCTTTGTGTTACAAATATTCAAAATCCTACTACCAATTTAGAAATATAAGATTAAATCTTGCTAACTATAGTTACTCCACTGTGCTATGCAATTTTAGAAGTCATTTCTCCTATCCTACAGCAATTCCGTCTCAAGGATTTTCCATAGGAGCCCAAGTCTTAGATAAGTGAATAAAATCTTTCCTTTGTGTAAGTGCTAGAAGCTGACTCAAAAAGGATCATTTTCTACCCAGATTTGGTCTCTGTTAAAGGTTGAACAAGCTTGAAACAACAACAGAAAAAAATCTGTCTTATATGACATTTCAAAAGAAAGCTGAGAATCTGGTGATGACAACTTATATCGTCCTTTTTTTTTTGTTCCATCATCAGAATACCAGGGAGGTATAACAAAACTGCTCACACATCTCAAATATAAATTATGTTGAATTTTCTTATGTAGTCAATGGTGAAGGAAATTCAGAGGCCAAACACCAAGCATTAATTTGCTTAAAAGGCAAACTCACTAGGATGCTATTTATGTTATGTATCTAATAATACAATCTCTCTCATGTTTAGAGGATACATTTGTGAAAATGATTTTATGTGGTGGTCATGCATCAACAAGCTAATAATTCAGAATAGTCTCCTGATGTAGACCTGTAAGTCTTCTTAAGAGATAACAATAACTAGACAGTTGCATCTCCAGCATCATAGGTATTTCCTTGAAATCCTCAGTGCTCCTGCCCCAATGTCAAGGCCAAAAGATCTTTAGACTTCCAAAATTACTTCTCATAATCACTGCAGAATGAGCTTTATAAAAGAAACCTTGAATTGTCTCCAAAGGGTTTAAACATAGGGAATAAGTGACAAAGTTAAACAGTTTCTTGGACAAAGCAATGCTCAGGAGACAGTTTATTTTTAAGTGAAGTCATCAAATCAAGAATTGGCTTATTTCTATATTCACATTTGGTGAATATAGGATATATTTGAACATAGGATACATTCCAAAGCATAATTGACTTTTTAAAAAGTCATGAATGACTCTGGATTATCTACATATTAGATTGCATTTGTCTGTGTAGATAATCTGGGTTTGACCAGCATAAGGGAAAACGATTCTAAAATACAAATGCTAGATAACTGCAGAAGAACTAGTCTCCTTCACAGGTATCAAATGCTAGGAGGGAATGAATAAAGATATAAGCCCCAAGGAGCTGATTAATGGTTACCCCTTCTAGGGTGATTCATATGACACTACTTCCAGTGTGATCATAATGGATTTATTAACATTAAGGGAATGCAATTTAAACAGGTATTAAAACATTTTAATGCAATGGAATGCTGGATGAAATATTGTTGCTACCTCTCAGCAGACTGAAACA
This sequence comes from Heterocephalus glaber, assembly GCF_000247695.1. The sequence goes on from NW_004624749.1 coordinate 22,992,392, forward strand.
AGATGAGAAAATTGTATTGCCAAGACAACTGACTCAGCCTCCAGATGCCCCTTAAGGCTTTGAGGTTTGTCTTCTAAAATGGTGTTATTGGGTGTAATAATGACCTAATAGTATGCACAGAATCACCTCTCCTCATGTTGTGATATTGCATACCCTGTGTCCCAGGAGGACCTTCTGAGGTTTAATAGCAGAATTAGTGAGGAGTTCCTATCAATAGCCTGCACTGCATGGGTACTTTATGGCCAGGGTACATAGTGGGAGAAGCAGAATACAGGTTAGGACCTATCTTTCCAAAAGCTCAAGAACTAGAAGGCAAAATTATTTGTGAACAAATGGTAAGCCCAAAAGCAACAAGTGTAGAGTACCAAACAAACCTGAAGATATGTTTAGAAAATGTACTAAAACCAATTTTTGTATTTTTCCTTAGAGATATTTTTTATTTATGAAAGTAAAATTTAATTTCACCTTTCCTGAATTTATCAATCTTATTCTAGTCCCCCTTATCCTTAGGCTTCAAGTCTTTTCCTACAAAACGAAGATGTGGCAGCACCTGTATTAAGCAAGCTTGCTAACATGTTGGGCCTCCAAAGATTGTTCATGTGAAAATCAGCTAGTTGTCCAACATAGAATGTGATCACCACAAAGCCATTTTAAGAAAACAACTCTCTGAAAGTGATAGTGTATGTGTGGAAGTCTGACCTGGGGGACAAGAAGAAAAAATAATAAAGTCCATCAGGTAAATGCACGAAGTACTATTTGAATATATTACAACTCCCTTTTGCCATGTTTAGTACTAAGGTCACTTACTGAATGCTTCTTGGACTAGATCTGTGATCCCAAAGAGAGGAAGTTTCAATGGGACACTAAATGTTTTTAAACCATGATAAACTCTCCACTTGTGCTGACTTTGCACTCTGCCAACTGTAGAAGCTTGGCACAGGCAGTCATCACACCAAGCCTACTTTATTTCCCACAGCCACTTCTCATTATGCTAACCATTCCCATCTGTCTCCCAAATTCCTGAGCTTTTCTGGCCACAGAACCTCAGTCTTTGCTTAGTCTAGCCTGTGAACTGGAATGCCTTTCTTCTATTTTGTCTCTGTTTCCTACACATATTAACTGGTCTATTGACTTCCACTCAAGCATCCCACTCCCAAGTACTGTAATGCCTTCCCACCCTGGCTACCTGACACATTTGTCATCTTGTCACTTGATCATTTACCACCTTTGTTGTTATTCCACCTCTTCACGCAACTGTACACTGCATCTCTGATGAGATCTTAAGATGCCTGAGCTCAGCAAACTGATAACTCCTGGCCAGAATTTTGATTTTGGTAACAGACTGAGCAAAGTATGAAGATGTGTGAAGATTTGTGGCTCACTTGGAATCCATGTGTGATTCCAAGGAATGAGGGAGAATTAGAGAGAATAGACCGATGGGTTGCAATGAGATTTTAGTGGAAGGTCTGTGTGGAAAGTTGGATTTTCAGGGCAGGCTTGAAGTCAATTTAACCATAGTACTAATGTACTCTTCTTTTGAGCAGGTTAAAAGTACATTTTTAAAGATGAAATGAAAAAAATATCTATAATCTAAAGCTTCAGAAGTTAGGAGGTAGCCACTCTGATGTTACACATGAGTTTAATACAGTACTTTTTTCCATCTTTCCCACCACTTAGGAGACAGCAAAATAAGTGTGGGCATCTATCTGTAGGTGGTTCATAGGAGATAGGGAAAAACGAAGGAACCCACAAAGAACAGTTAAAGGAGGAGTACTGAGAGTGAAAATTTGCCAGTTTCACAATTTTGCCAGGACTCTGTATTCTACCATATCCTCACAGAGAGCAGGAGCCAAGGGACAGTGTTTGATTCTGGTCCTACTTTCCCTCTTCAATGAATCCAAGTCCAAAAATTAAAACTAGCAAAAATTTTTCATTTATGTATATATATATATTTATATGTATATATATATTTATATATATATAGTCTATGAGTAAAATAATATAAATAGCAAATAATGCTGCTCAAATTATGTCCCTAACAGATCTTATCAAAATAAGACAGGAAATTAGATTCAGGCATTTTAGAAGGATTTTTACCTATAATTGTAAACAAATATATCATTTGCTTAAATACAACAAACATGATTTTGCCAGAATACCTTATTACTCATACTTTTTTGTGGGGAGAGAAGTTGTCTCCTACCTCCATTTCACCATGTGCAGCACTAAGAATGTCTAATTTTCAAAGCAGGATATAATATAAAATTTATTTTTTTCAAAGAAAATGCTGGGTAAAAATCATCACTAATACGAACTTTGAATTCCAGGTTGTTAGATTCAAATGAATATAAATGCTGTTGTCTCTAAATTATCTTTCTAATTTGAGGCAAAAATGGCCTTTTTGCCCTCACTTTCAAGGCTTACCTTTAATATTCTCTGAAAGATAAATTACATTATTATCTTAGGAAAGTCTGCTGAAAATCATTGAATTTTTAGTTCTAGAAGCTGAAGATATTTCTTATTTGACAAAGTATCTCAATACCTGTCACTGACATGGAGATTGGATTTTTTAAGGTATTTGTGGAACAAAGAAACAAAACAAATTTTACCCTGGCATTCACTTTAAAGCAAAATATCTAAATAAATCAGATCTAGCAAAAAACATTCCTGAAGCCTTGGTTGGATTTAATTACACAAAAAGTTGGCAAATATACAGTTGTAGCCAACATGCAGACAGCAGTACTGTTCAAACTCTTCATATCATCTCAACTACAGTGTGTCTCAGGTTGCTGATTTTCAAACACACTGGAGGCTGGAGCCATATGAAAGCCAGAGCTGATGAACAAGTATGGCTGCCACCAGTGCTTCTGGTTACCATGGGTATTTAGAGCAACTTTCTATATTCTAGATTAAGTATTTGTATTATTGAGTTCTTAAAATAATAGAATAGGAATTAAAATAGCTTTGCACAATGATTATACAATTACATTTATAGTCTCATGAGCATGGCTTCCATGCTGAGCACTATATTTAATGCTTCAGTGCAGTCTGCATGGATTCACTTGTTTAGAACTCAAGACAACGTCTGAGTTTGCGTTGTTGCTAACTCAATACATGAAGTAAATAGAGGAGACTTATAGTAATTAAATGGCCTGTCACGTATATCTTCCCAATTCTACCCAAGGTCCTCCTTTTGTCTTATCCCCTAATGCTTAGCCAGGATACAAGAGACACATCTGCATTTAATCTCGCTGTTTCTTCCCACATCTAGAAGAATCTTATTCTCAAGAGCTATCTGTCATGAATTTGAGATCCAAATTCAAATCTTGTGTCAGTTGCTAGGGACATGAATAGGAAGACAAAACCCAAAGCTGCCCTGCTTTCATTAATATTTCAGCAAAGGCAGATAAGTCTCTCCTCCCCTCCAACTTATTTAGTTACTGAATTCCCATGAGGTCTGGTGAAATGTCACCTTTCACTGACATACTCCTTAGGCATCTATGTAGCCCAGAAAAGAGCTTTGGTTTGACTAATCTATAAGGAAACCAAGCCCAGAGGGTTTAATCAGAGCCTTTCGAATGCAGGCATATTTGAATCACTTGCACTCCAACTTGAAGTGTTTTCCATGGAAGAGGGAGCAGTGCCTCCATCTCACAGTTGAGAGTTAGAGACTAGAAATATGCACAGGGAATATATTCAATGTTATTGCTTCCTTTGAAACATTTACATTTTAGTTTCTTTCTATTTGAACTGTAAAACCCATGCTTTCCAAGGATTTCTTTGAGGAATACTGCACCATCAGTGCATATTTTAATACAGAGGTATGACAAACACTGCTTGCAGTCTATCTTCTTTGGCCTAATGTACTATGCAACTCTTGAGATATTAGGTTTACCCTACATGCTGGAAAAATGTCAATCCATTAAGCACTGGCCAAAGAATTTGTCTATGATTATAGACAAAAGTATTTCTGTAACTAAATCCTTCATAAGAGCTATGCACTTAAAGCATTTCAACAAGTATAACTTAGAATAGACATTTTTCTAAAATGAACCCTAGATATGCAATATTTTATACAAAGAAACCTTCTTGCACAATCTCTTTATCCTCAGACTACACTCATATATTGATTTTTTTATTCCTTAAAGTTGTAGAGATAAGCGAGCAAATGAGATATTTTTCTTAAATCCACTAAATGTATGAATCTTAGAATCTCAACTCTGGCAAATATGAGAAAGTTACTCTTCTCAGTGAGCCTGGAAGTACAAAGAATTCTCTCAAAATTACTTGTTAAATTAGAGTACAGATACAGAATGGAAGCTAATATACACAGACACATCATATACCCACATAGTTTTCACACATACACACATACACGATTCATATAAAAGAGCAACACTAAGAATATCAAATCCACTACTTTTTCTCGATGTGGTTAATGATCTGTGCTCTAGATTAATGCATACATAAAGCTTAAAAGTCAAGTGTTATATATTCAAGTAGATGCATCACAGAAGCTTTGAGGTCTCCATGATAAAGATGATAATGTTAGCCTTGTTCTAAGCTCTTGCCTGTACTCTGTAATCATTAAGGAAACTGAAGCACTAAATGATCAAATGAAAACTTGCCATTGCCATCCAGGTGCTGTATGCAGCACCCAAGATTAGAACCCACAAAATACGATTCCATAGGTCCTACACATAACCTGCCCAAAATGAGACACTCACTCTGACCTACCCACAATCAGTTCTTGGAGTGACACAAGCTCCAGATGACTGACACAAAACTCAGAAGTCTGTCCTTCTGTCATCTCCCAGGAGTCAGGATGTGATAAACCCCACTAAATAAATTAAACTTCACTTTCTTCAAACCACAGAATTGTTTCGAGAACTGAACAGAATTAACTGTGAGCTCTATCTAACAGGATATGGTGCCTTTTTTGGCACTTGGAAATTATTTGTTGAATCTGAACTTGAACTAATTTTGAAAATAATTTAAGAATTACTGGCTGTGCTATCTTTTCTGCATTTTCCACTTTATACCATTTATCTCAAAGTGTTTTCAAGTATGTTCCCATTGCTTTCAACCTTTTTGACGTGGTCATGTTAGAAGTATTACTTTTAAAAAATGTTAAGAATAATGAACATTTAAACAAGTACCTCATAACTACTGTCCTATCATGAATAGGGGGACATATAAAGCTTCTTCCTTATTTGTATCAGTAATCATCCTAAATGAGGGAAACCAGTGAGGCTCTATGTGCCTGTGAGTTTTAGCTTTCATTCAGTTAGGTCCTACTGTGCGTCAAACATGTTTCTGTTTCTCAGCCATTTTCTGGGTAACATTATTATATTATTATTACTATTATTACCTTTCCTCAGATGAAAGCAAGTGAGACTCTGGAAGACTAATTTGCCCAAGGTCACACAGGTTAGTGAGAGGCACAATTGGAAGTGAAACCCAGTTCCATCTGAATTCAAACTTTCTGCTCTTCTGTCGCTCCGGGCTCTTTCAGTGAGATGCTCGAAGACTAAAACAGTAAGAAAACTTGAGATAAATGGGAATTTGAATAAAACTCATGTGTGTGATTGTCATGTATTGACCTTGCAGGATTTAGAGCATTTTTCTCCAGGACAAGTGCTTACATTAAGAAGGGTAGAGACCTGACTGGGAATAGAGCCTAGCACTAGGTCCGATCTTTATAGAGGATCATGGACTTGAATTTTAGAAGAGATGCAATTTACAGCAGATAAAGAAGTGCTACTATGAGACACTAAATATCCTCTAATACTTTGAGCCTAAGGACATCAGCCAAGAAAAGCATCCACAGGGCCACCAATACCCCAGCAATTTGCACTCTGAAGCAGCAAGATCCAATATATTGTGTTACCTTTTTTATATTTACTTATCTCTGGGAAATTAGGGCAGACCAGAGTGTCTGCCATATTCTGGATTAAATACAGAACAGTATGTAGGCAGAAACCTCAGAGTACCTTCTTTCAGGAATAGCTTGGGCTACTTCTTCACTTTCAAGCAGAGACAGAATGTTCTGAGACATTCCCCTCCCTTCTATCTAACATTATCTTCCAATAACTCTTCACCATTTTTTCCATTTAGTCTATCCCAAAAATGGTATGGGGTAGAGGTAAATGGAACAGTATATGTTTTTGGTCAGCAGGCATATTGCTGTAGGCATAAAAGAGATGAGAGCAATGAGTTTAGAAATGTAAATGGTGAGTTGACCCCTCTATCCTAAATCCACCTCCACAAAACTCCCCAGAGGACCAATGTCTAGGGTGGTGACAGCGAATCTTTTAGAGTTTTCAATGGTGCAAGCAGCCTGCTGTGGCATGTGTGCCACAGGTTTGCTACTACAGGTCTAGGAATACACAGGAAAGCAGGGAAATGGGAGGCAGGATTATAACATGGCAGAATGAGTTCTTTATTGAGCTCATTAAGTCTTTAGGAATTCACTAAAGAGGAAATCAACAAGGCCACCTCCATTTCTCCAGAGGACCAAAGCAAAGGTACTCCATAAGGTCATACAGGGTGCTATGGGTAGGCACAGAGATCTAGGGCTTACAGTAGAGATAGGCAGCAAGTAGTGACTACAAAGTGAGGAGGAAAATCAATCCTCAGAGTCTTGAGGTATTCAGTAGCCACTGAGAGGCTCTTCTCTCAGAACAAGAAGCCAAGACAATAGTTGCAATTTTCAACTGTGCTCATTTAAGTCACGTGACCAGAAATAATGTTGCTGCTAGTGTTTGCTGAAGATTCAAGGCCATTACGACAATTTTTACCCTCGTATGCTATTGCATATTGCAATGAGATGTTAATAATTTGGCAAAAGGCTTTGTACACCTGGAGTTGAAATGTGTCCTTTAAAGTAGTAAACTCATCTACCTCATGTACTTCCATAGATATATGTCCCATATTGCACTATGGGGCAGACACATTGTGGGTGTAGGCAAGTGATCCCTGGGAGAAAATATGTGTCAATATTTGATTCAGGATGGATACTTGAAATTCAGCCATCTTCTTGTACCTGCCCTGGTGTGCAGTCTGGCAGTTTTCCTACTTGCTTCCTTCCAGGTCTTCTAGGAGATGCCCAGAAGGTTGGAGGATGGCTGTTAGCACACTCAACTCAGGCAAGGCTAAGCTCAGACTTCTTTACTGCTGAGCCTGCTGCTCACTGTTTCTGTTTAGGTACTGTCTGTCTCCACTGACATTATCACATAGACTATTTTGCTTAATGAGCAACACTAATATATTGAGTAATGTGGCTATGTAACAAACTTGCTTTATTCAAACATAGCCTTTGTTTAGTGTATGTCACTTTATGTCTTTGTTATCAATTAATATCTACTTTCTGAGTATCTACTGTCCATTAAGGGCTGACAGGACTCTGGGGAATGCATGCAACACAGTTGGAAGCTTCTATTCTCAGCTGAGAAGCAGGCTTCTCACACCCAAGAAAGAACCAACTGGTGATTGGAAGAATGGGCCCTGAGTGATACTGAAAGACTTTGGCACAGAATTCAACTAGAAGGAATGGGGCCAGGCATCAGTGTGAAAGGGAGTGCCTCAGGGGCCCTAGAGTTGAAAGGGTGTGGTGGAAAGAATTTCACAAGTACTGTGTGGGGTTGAAGTATGCAGCATGATGTAGGAATGATGAGTTATCCACGTGGCTCAGAGCACAGGGTGCATTGGAAGAGCTGGCTGCAGTCAAGCCTGCCAGGTAGACTGAGTACAGTGGGTAAATGCTGTGCTTAGGTTTCAGTTTGGTCATGCAGGCAAGGGGTCAGCCAGCATTCTCTGCAAAGGACCAGACAGTAAATATTTTTGGATGAACAGTCTCTGGTGCAACTATTCAACTCTGCCTTTATAGAGCAAAAGTAGGCATAGACTAGATGTAAACAAATGAAGGTGAATGTGTTCCAATAAAACTTTATTGATAAAAACAGGCAGTCTGATGGATTTGTCTTCGGGCTGTAGTTTGCTATGGAATCCTATAAGGTTTATAAGCAAGGAGATTATAACTTGATATAGTGAGTATATTAAAAAGGTCATGGTTGCACTGATTAGAGAATATATTGTAGGGAAAGCAGATGGGAGGCAGAACAATCAGTCAGGAAGCAATGATGACAGGCCTTTGTGTTTGTGACAGATACTTTGGGGAAGTGTAACCCTCTGTTACCCATCAGCTACACAGGATGTCTCTCTCAGCAGACTGACTCACCCCATTCTACTCTCAACTTCTACAGACTAAGGCATCACTCTCAACCCAGCTGCACTGCCTAAAGTACACGTTAACAAAGACATCTCTTAAATTAACTATAAATAAGCATGCAGGTAACAACCAAATTTGAAAAGGTGTAGGAGATGAAAAGGATAACTTTAAAGGAAAGTGTGGAAAAATCAGAGTTTAATTAAAGTAAAACAGAAATTAGAATGATATATGAACAGGATCAATCCTTTCACTGTTAACTATTGAAATGATAACTTAGATCAATACCCGCATCAAGAACTACCCCTCCCTCTCTTCTCAGAACAACACTAACTTGTTATTTGTGGGGACAAAAATAAAATAAAAATAAAAAAACCTCCCTTAGGCATCTTTCCAAGACAGGTTTTGAAATAGAAGTCCTTCTAGTTCTACTTTCATGAATAGATAAAAATTTTGTGGTAATTAACAGAATCCATCTGCATTTATGTGTTAACATTTCCACAAACCAGAACTAAATTGAACGTGCCAGCTCCAAATCTATCACGGGACATTTTGTGACAGGTTTTCATAATAGGACAAAGGTAATCTTCAACACAAACTGAACTGAAATTAAGATTTTGAAGTAATGAACACGTATGATAAATGAGGACTTGTCTTTTTAAACATAGTCCAATGCAGGTTATCCCCATCTTAAAAGAACAATGTTCCAAATATTTTCAGAGCTATTTGAGGTACATTATCTCTCAGAAACACATTGTACCTGTGGGTTAATTTCCTCACAAGCATTTCAAAGTTTAGTTAAACCTAAAGGAAAATGACTTAAAACAGTAGGAACTAATGTGTTTGCAGTACAACTAACAAAGCAAAGAAAACACAATTAAGATTAGGAATCATTTTTAAAAATATATCTTGGGCCAGGGATTTAGCTCAGTGGTTCCACCACCTGCCTTGCAAGTGCAAGGTCCCAAGTTCGATCCCTGGTACGAAAATATATATATATGGATAGATAGATCTTAAAAAGATGGAATTTAAGGATGTAGAAGAGACAAACTGAGATTCCTTCTCATCAGTTACAGTCCTCTCCTCCCACCTTTTTCCTTAATCATAAGACACACTGGTTTTCACGCTGTTCTTTGAAGACTCACACTTGTTCTTCCCATTGGGCTTTAATGAATACACTTCATCAGTCAGAAACACATTTCCAAGACACTTTTAGATGTCTAAATCCTTCTCGGCATGAAGGTATCTTAGAAAGTCACTCCCATGAATATGTAAGAGGTCTTCCTACCCAGGCAGCATCTGTACTGTCACAGAAGGCCAATTTCTTCATAGTTTTTATGAGGAATTTTATAGCTTATGGTCACTCACTTCAATTGTTTGCTGTCTTCTTCATTCATATATAAGTTCCATGTAAGCTGGAGCATATCATTTCAACCTATTTCCTACAAGTGTTCAACTAATACTTTAAAGTTGTTGAATGGATCCTAAAATTATTATAGTGGTGTTTTCTGAGTTGTGTGATTTAGGGATATGATTTATTTATTTTCTCTAATTTAATTTCAAAACCAATAGCCATCAGTTATTTAATAAAGAGATTTAGGCTGAGAACTATTTTCTTATTGTTTATGGATCAACCCTAAAATAAGTTGGTTCTTCATAAATGGAATGATGTATGGTCCTGAGGAAGAAAGTTTTTCCTTAGATTCCCAGGTCAAATCTGAAGTGAAATAAAAGAAACTGAGTTAAAATAAGTTTATACATGTATCAGTGGGAAGAATGTTTTGAATGTTGACTTACTAACTGCATGTTAAAAGGCACAGCAATGCGGAATATGAATGAGTTGCAGAGAAAAAAGGGAAACACGGACAATGACAGATAAAAATATGGCACAGTCCTCCAGGTAGTGCCAGTGCCCCAGCCTACAGGTCTGCTTAAAGTGTATTTAGCACCAAAGAAAAAACTATGCTAAAAGGAAGCAAAAGGCAATGAAAAAAAAAAAACTATATCAGAAATCTACCTGAGCCAGTGTCTTGGCTAATTTTTGCTATATTTAATTCTTTAAAAACCTCTTGAAATTCATATTATACTACATTTTTCCCAATAAAGAAAATGAAACTCAAAAAAAAAAATATTACATAATTTAATCAAGAAAACATAGGTCCCAAGTCATGCAGAAGACGCCGAGTCACCCCGCTGCAGACAAGCAGGTCTGCCCATGCCCTACTCAGGTCCCCAGTCGCATAGGACACACCAAGTCAGCACACTGCAGACAGGCAGGTCTGTGCACCCCCTACTGAGGTCCCGAGTTGCTCAGAAGACAATGAATCAGCCCATACCCTGACAACAATCCACTGGACCGCCCCCCTCCTCTGTACAGCCACCTGGTTCCACACTACAAAGACACAGAGGAAACCAGACCACCAGACCACAGTACTGAGTCCTGTTGCTCCCGGCCCAGAGGTAGGGGCTTCTGAGCCACCCTCCCACTGCTCCTGGTCCAGAGGAAGGGGCTTCCCAGTCACCATCCCTCCCACTGCTCCCAGCCCAGAGGTAGGGGCTTATGAGCCAGCATCCCTCTGCTCCTGGACCAGAAGAAGGGGCTTCCTGGCCACCATCCTTCCCACTGCTCCCAGCTCACAGGAAAGGGCTTCTGGGACACCATTGCTACAGCTGCTCCTGGCCCCTGTCCCACCTCTCCCAGCTCAGAGGAGATAATCTGTGCAGGCGCCAACAGCCCCACCGCCCCCCCCCGCCCCAGTTGAAATGAGAAAACACATAAATAAGTTTCAAAACCAGACTTCCAGATCACCTACAGCAACCCCAAAGGGAAATGAAATGGAACACTCTGATACTCAACTACCTGGACCCACTGAACTGGCAACAAAAGGGGATCTGGAAAAAATGAAATCAGAAATCATTTCTCAGATAACAGGAGAGATTGTGCTCCTAGTGCAAGACATGATTAATAAATCTAAGAGAGGAGCTCAGGAACATGATGGAATCCCAACATAGGAAACAAATGGAATCCATAAAATAGATGCAAATAGATTTCCAGGACATCAAAAACTCCATTGAAAGTCTACACAGCAGAATGAGCCAATGTGAGGACAGAATTTCAGATATAGAAG
>NW_004624749.1:23021055-23104565 GCF_000247695.1 Heterocephalus glaber
ATTAGTTTTGGTTTGAAATCTACTTTGTCTGCAAATAAGATTGCTACTCCTGCTTTCTTCTGGGTTCTTGTGGCTTGGAGAACTGTTTTCCATCCTTTTACTCTCAGTCTATGAGTTTCTTTTTGAGTTAGGTGTATTTCTTTTATACAGCATATTGTTGCTTTTTCCTTTTAAATCCATTCTGCCAGTCTATTTCTTTTGATTGGTGAATTGAGGCCATTAAGATTGATGGTTATAATTCATATATATTGATTTATCCTTGTCATGCTGTTTTACTTTTGTTGGCTCTTTTATTTATTTTTCCCCCTTTCCCTTTAGTGTCTTACCTTGCCTGGTGGCTTCCCTCTGTTGGGCCTCATGGAGTTGTGGCCTTCATTGCTTTTTTCTAGGATATTGTTTAGAATTGCTTGTAGTGCTGGTTTGGTGTTCATGAAATTTCTCAGGTGTTCTTTGTCATGGAATTATCTCATTTCCCCATTGATTTTGAAAGATAATTTTTCAGGATACAACAGTCTAGGTTAGAAGTTATTTTAAGGCTTGAAATACTTCACTCCAGGCTCTCCGTGATTTGAGGATTTGTGTTGAGAAGTCTGCTGTGATTCTGATGGGCTTTGCTTTGTAGGTGATTTGTTTCTTTTCTCTAACTGCTTGTAGGATTTTGTTTTTGTGTTGGGTTTCTGGGATCTTCACTATTATATATCTAGATGTAGATTTTTTTTTTGATCATGGCTAGTTGGAGTACTATATGCCTCAATTATCTGTATGTCCAATTCTCCACCTCTGTCGGGGAAGTTTTCCACTATTACTTCTGTGAACAGTTTTTTTTATGTCAATTGTGCTTTCTCCTGTTTTTTCATGGGCTCCTATCAGTCTTATGTTATTCTTCTTTGCATTGTCTAGCAGTTGTTGGATTGATTTCTCATGGTCCCTTACTATTTTTAAGAAATCTCTATTTTCATGGTCTCTAACCACAATTCTGTCTTCTATATCTGATATTCTATCTTCAGATTCCCTTAATCGGCTGTGGATACTTTCAATGGAGTTTTTGATCTCCTGAATATCTGTTTCATGGATTCCATTTCTTTCTTATGTTGGGTATCATAGTTTCCATTTCTTTCTTATGCTGGGTATTCATGGCTTCCAGGATGTTTCTCAGCTCATCTATTTTTTTTATCTGTTTCTGTTCTAGATCCTCTAATCATGTCTTTCACTCTGCTCACCATCTCCATAGAAATCTGGGAGATTATTTCTGTTTTGAATTTTTCTAGAGCCTCGTTCATCTGTTTTGTTTCTTCCTGTGCTATCAGTTCAGGGTATCCAGGTGGCTGGTTATGGGACTTTTCCATCTCATTTCCCCCAGGATTTACCTTTGGTGGGGTGGAAGTCTGAGTTTGTGCCTTGCTTAAATGTCTTCTCATTTTTGTTTTTGGTACTGTCCTTGGTTTAACTCCTGGGTTGATAGTTTGAAATTGCTTATTGTAGGTATATTTGTTGCTTGTAATTAGAACCCTTATGGAATGATTGCTTCTCAGAGGTGTCTTCCAGATATAGCTGGTCTTTAAGTTTTGAGTCTCTAATGACTCTAAGGCTATCTCATTTTCCTTATACTAGGACGGTTCATTGACTAGATCAATAACAACACCTTAGCCCAAGTGATACAATCAGCAACACCACTGCATCAAGTACATCTTCAAAAATGACACTTTGTGGTAGTTATTAATCTATCACCTTTAGCTGTATGAATTAAATCATTATCGAGGAACAACCCAACATATAGTGAATAAACTCTTCAATATAACAGTTTTACCCTTTGGGGTGGGAAGTTAGAAGGGGCTGGGGAGGGAGGGACAGATGGGAAGAAGGATAGGGGAAGGTTAGCAGTGTGGCCAGAGGACACAGGTGAGAAGGAAAAAGAGAATAATAGTAAAATAAAGAAGAACTCTGAATGAGGACCAAAACAGGGACAGAAAGGGAAGATGAATAATGTGATACAGCAAGAGAGTGAGTGTAAGAGAGAAAGGAAAGAGAAAAGAAAGAAGAAAAGAAAAGAAAAAAAGGAGAGAAAAACAAATATTTGCAAAGAGTAGGAAAAAAATTAAAGATAAGAGGAGCAAATGAAAAGAAAAGAGAAAAAAAACTAATAATACTAATTTTGGGAATAAAAAAATACAATGAAGATGTAGGGCCTGTTTCAGAGTATGTCTCTACTGTCACAATAGACAATGTGGGTAGCAGTGTGCAGATATGTCAATGAGTCTCAGCAAGCTAGTCACAGACCCATGAGATTGAGGCAGATTTCTGGCTGCAGGTCCCAAGTTGAGCTCCCTGTCCTCCTGTAGGGTTGAACTCTGCAGAGTTGTATTTCAGGTTCCAGCTGCCCTTCCCCTGAAGACAGACCCAGTCCTGATGGGAGGTGAAGATGACTCCAACTTACCCAGTACCGTGGTCTGGTGGTCTGGTGTCTTCTGTGTCTTTGTAGTGTGGAACCAGGTGGCTGTACAGAGAAGAGGCCAGAGGAGCGGGGCGGGGCGGTGTCTAGTGGATTGCTGCCGGGACACGGGTTGATTCTGTGTGTTCCGCTTGCCTCGGGACCTCGGTAGGGCGTCTGCAGACCTGCCTGTCTGCAGCAGGCTTATTCGGCGTGTTCCGCATGACTCCAAAGCATGTATTCTTGATATCTCAGGGACTCAAGTATCTGACGAGTGAAGATGTAAGCTGGGGAACCAAGAAATCATCTTTATCTGCCTTTCGCTAATCTCCTTACATTGCAATCTCCAGGTAATTCACCTTTAGTCCTCTCCCCATTTGTTTAGAAGCATTTCTAAGTCTGGAATAAGGAATAAGAATGTAAAGAAGGGGATAAAAGTAATCTGCAATTTCTTTAATTTTGACCCCTTTCTCTTGATAGCTTTATAGAAATCCTGAGGATGGAAGGACAATCAGCTCTTTTGCCACTTTCTTATGCAAAGTGCTTAGTGAATTAGCTTAATCAGGAACAAATGTATATAATTTGCTGTTCTTCACATTCAAAAGAGCCATCTTTGGAGCATGGGGCTTATAAAATAGGCATGAGGGATAGCTGGCTAGGTTGTTGTTCCCCAAAATATTGAGCTCCAACACCAGCCAGGTGCTTAATAATTATGCCCTTCTTGTTCATACCAAATTTTGTTTTTGTTAATTTAGTGGCTTCAGCTGAATCTAATATTTGTTGGTGGTGCACAAGGAAAGCCAGGATAATGTAGTCATTAGTATTGGTCCCTGAAGTCAATGATCTATACTGGACAGCCAAAACTGTCACTTAACATAGTGTGACTGTGGACAAACTGCTTGACCTCCCAGAGCCTACTTTATCATCAGTGACACAGGGATAATCATAGTACCTGTCTCATAGGGCTATTAAGTGTATAAATTTGATTATGTTCAACACTTTCTCTAACAAAAAAAACACTTCCAAGAAGCTATTATTACATAAAATACTGATAAATGTAAGATCAGCGTATTTTTTTTAGGAATAATTTTTCTGTCAAAAGATTTTTAAAAATACAAAAGCAAGGTTATCTCCTCCTGTTTAATAAGGGGAATGTTTCAGGAAGACAAAAGGAGAAAGTTATTTTTCTTATAAGTACAGGAGAAACAGATTGGGGCATTAAAATACATAGCTCTTAACATATTGGAGCAGTGGCCATACTTGCTCTCTTGGCAGGGCTCTGTGCTATGGCCTCACTGTGCATACCAGACTGCCACTGTAGGGGGAGCAGGACTTTGGGACAATTTAAAACTGCTAAATAGGACAAAGAACAGACCCCTAGCTTTGTCAAGAGAAAAGGAAAAACACTGGAGATAAATCCCAGGCAGGGAAGCAACATCAAATTCTGATCACATTGTACATCAAAAGTGCAAGAGGAGAGATAAGGGATAGAGTAAGACAGCAGGAACTGGATGCCTTTAAGAGGTCTAGGCAAAGACAAGTCCTAGTGACTGTCAGTCACTAGGTCCAACTGCCTTAGGAAAGTTGACTGTGAGCAAGGGTGCCAGGATCTCTGTGCCTGGAGGAGGATTCAGCCAACTGAAAAGCATTCAGGATACTTGAGGATAGAAATAGA
Source organism: Heterocephalus glaber (assembly GCF_000247695.1). The sequence continues at coordinate 23,025,159 of NW_004624749.1, forward strand.
AGAGACTCAGAGATTGAAGCATGAAAAGCAGAACTATTCTCTTTCTATGTACTCCATGCCTAAGTTGGGGCCCATCTGGAAGACCGCAGTTCAACGTCCTCAAATAAATCAGAAAGTACGACGATCTTTAAGGTTTTTAACTCTCTGGTTAGAACAGCCAGTTGTTATTCCTGAAATCTCAACTACAAGTAAGGACAGTAGTCCCAAGGAGAGGTGATAGCTGGAAGAGCACTAATACAATCTGGAATAGAACAGGAACAAGGAAAATGTAGTCTACAGGAAAAAATAGTATGCCATGTAAACACTGGATTTTCAGCTCCCTAGAAACGGCAAAGATAAAGGACTAATATAATATCAAGGACTAATATAATATCAAATCACTAGATGAACTGAAAGTTTGTGTCACATAGATTTTTTTCTTTGAATATGTCTTTATTTTGTGGTATTTTACCTAAAACTATTTAAAGCATTATTATATTCTTTAACCCAAAAGATAGTAACAATTTCAATGTTCTGGGTGCTGAGGGTATAGAAATAAGCAAATTCCCTTTCCTCACAAACCCTGTGTTTTTATCAGGAATGTCCTAAGTGGGCATTAATACATGACTAAGGGGCATGTTTCAGGAACATGGAGCAGAAGACATGGACTAAGACATGGAGCAGAAGTTCCAGACTAAGACATGGGACAGAAGTTGCAGCTGACTGCAGATGGGCAGATGATAGGAATCAACTTTATTTTAACTGAGGTGAAATTCATGTAACATAAAATTCCCCATTTTTAAAAAAAGAACAATTCAGTGGCATATGGCACACTCCTGATGTGGTGCAACCACTATTTCTATCTAGTTCTAAAATATTTCTTCATTCCAAAAGGAAATGCCATATCCATTCCAAAGGTTCCTCCTCATATCCCCCTTTTTCCAGTCTCTGGTATCCACCAACCTGCCTTCTCTCCATATTGATTTATTCTAGTCATTTCATATTAAAGGAATCATGCGTGACTTTTTGTGTCCGGATTCTTTCACATATACTAATATTTTTGAGGTTGTCCATGTTACAGTATACATTAGCATTAGGTTCCTTTTTAATGAATACATAGTATTACATAGTATGGATATACCACAATTTTTAATCTGTTCATCTGTTGATAGACATTTGGAAGGTTTCAACTGCTTGGCTATTGTGAATAATACTGTGCCATAGCACATGTGCACATGTATTTGACCAACTATCTGTTTTTAGTTTTTTGGGGTTATATACATAACAGTAGAACCACTGGGTTATATGGTAATTCTGTGTACCACTTTTAAGGAAACCCTGGTATTTGAAACAACTGAATTTTACGGGTGGTTTGTGGGATAGAATAGCTCATCTTGATTGACTCCTCATGGTAAGGCACTGAGATTTTATTCCAGAAAGTTTTAACAGGAAATACCATGTTTCCATCTGTATTTGTAAAAGGTCACTCTAGCTGCTATTTAGAGAACTGACCTTTATAAAGAAAAAGAGGAAACAGACAAGCTAGAAGCCTTAGTGTAGTTGAGAGTGTTCCACTAGTGGTATTAGTGAGCGTGTTCAGATTGGGAAATTTAAAAGGAAAAGAAGAAGCTGCAGATGTATTAGCTGTAAGGTGTGAGGCAAAGAGTGATTCTTAGGATCAGTACCTAAGTGACTGGGTAACTGAGGGGTGGGAACAGCTGGAGATGAAGCAGGGTTAAATGCAGAGCACAACGATTCTGTTTTACACATATAGTTTTGAGATGCCTGTTAGATAAACCACTAAAGATCTCGAGTACACAGTTACACACACACACACACACACACACACACACATTCTGGGGCTCAGAGGAGAAATCAGGGAGGAGATTGTAAAGTTCAGTTATGGGTGGATGGAAGGCATTTAAAGCCTCTGGCATGAGCAGATGGTACCTACTAAGGAATGTGTATGGGGGGCAGAGCTAGGGCCTGTAAAATGTAGAAGTCCGAAGCAGAAGCTTCAGGAAAGCAATTCTGGAAGAAATTCTAGGTATGTTTGGAGGAAAAAAAGAGGGTTTGGTGTCTCAGGACAGAAGGAGGGAAAAGAGGAAGAAGGAAGAGAGACAGAAACATTTCATCATTTCAAAAGGAGATCCACACCCAAATGATACTCCTCATACACCCCTTTCCCCAGGGACATGAAAGAGAAAAAGAGTGGGAGGAAAACAGATCTGAGAAAGGCCAGGAAAGAATGACAAAGAAAAGAAAAGAGAGAAGAAGAAAAAAGTTTCAAGAAAGGCACAGTAAATTATCTGGATTGTATGTTGCTAAAAATCAAAACAGATTTGATATTTAGATTTGGCAAGATAGAGATCACTGATGCTTTTGAAAGGGCAAATTCTGTGGAGTGTCAAGAATTAAAATAAGTTTGAGTTCTCTCTTTCTTGCTTCCTTTCTTCCTTCCCTCTTTCTGTCCCTTCTTTCATGAATTGGGTTTGCTATTTTCCTGAGGGCTGCTAAGGTTGATGATGTATGTATAAAGATCTAGGTTCCACAATCTATATAACATGCGAGCAAAGAGAGCATAGCCATCAGGTGCTAGCAATAGAAATGCATATGTGGACTTAAAAAGTGAACTACATCCCCTTTTGAACATAGGCTCAACTCTCAATAAATGGTTGGAAAATAACTCACTACAGAAAATGAACAGGGTACTAAGACCTCTTTTGGACATAAAGGACAATAAATAATAAAGTGCTTAGAATTCTGTGAGTAAAAAAGAACTATGTATATATTTCCACAATCTAGTGATGCTAATTATTTTATTTTTAGATGCATTAAGATACTATGTTGATTATTAAATCTTATGTCAGTCTCAATAGACATTATACATTAGGATCATCTGCAATAAATGAGTCTCAAAATATTGAAAAGCCATTACTTAAGACTATGAAGTCATGTTCAATACGTCAAATCCAGATGGTAGAGTTCAGAAACAATATTGATTTTAAATAGTGGAGAATGTTTTAGACTTTTTAACTAATCATGATAGAATTCTGACCCACATATTCCATGTAACATTCCCAAGGGATTTCTGACTGTTTGAAATTTTGTAGCTAAGCATATGTCAAGGCATGCTAAATATCACACAGCCTGGCAGAAAAAGGTTGCATTTCACATCCAATGTCATTCAGCTTGAGCTCTCTTTTAGCGGGTGCCCTCCCACGATGTGTTACAGGGAACGCTTGTCACTTACATGCCATAAAATGGTGAACAGACAGAAAAATGAAAATGACTCCTCAAAGAATGATTTGAACAGAGAAGAAAATTCTTGGAATTACCAATATTTCAAAATGCCAGTCAACCCTGAGCATTTGATTTGGCAAATTTTTTAAAAGTCATATTTCAATGGATTCTTGTCTACAGTCAGGGATCCTTTGCCACTTAGTATGGTTTACTGAGGTCAAGTGTTGGCACCGCACTCACAGGATGAGTTAGTCTAAAAATTAATGATTTTAGACTAGAGGAACTGGGAAATAGGACTTCTTGTTCTTGTAGATTTTTCACATCTGTCATCTTCTCTGAAACTGTCCCAGTACACTGAAAGAGAGAAATAAATCTGGTGGGGCCGAAGGAATATGAGGGAGGGCAGCACGTGGACAGCATGATATTACGTCAGGCAGATCTGCACAGATAATGCAGTTTGTTATCACTGGCAGGTCCACCTAGTTAGTAACTTGTGTAGTTCCCCTATTGCCTCACTGAGAGAATTACCTTAAGTCTCTCAAATTTATTCTTTAGTAGGAACTTATAGAAGAAGTCACATCTTTTTTCATAAATCAGAATCCACAAAGATTTGGATTATTAGGGAAAAAAGAAGTTTTTGATTACATTTTTCAAAAAATACATTAATACTTTTTAATAAAATTTTAAAAGAGAAGTAACTTTCCTTTGAGCCAAGAAATTTAATCATTAACCTTTGATTTGCATGTTGTTCTGTCATTGCTACATTTAATAATGTGAAGGACATCCATATTTGCCTTAAATCCTAGGAGCCTTATGAAAAATGAGATACTAATACCCATTTCTCAGTGGCATTGAATGGATTAAATAATTATGAAGACGCTGACACATGGCAGAGGGTTAGGACATATAAATTTTCTTTGCCACCCTCAATTAAATCAACCTAATTGGAGTGAGAAAAGAACAGAAGATCAACTTAATTCAAGTAAGAAAAGGACAGGAGATAAGATAAATCAAGAGGTGGGATTTCTGAGATGAATCAGCTGACCATGGAGATATTCCAGACATGTCCAGTCTATGTAGTATGTGGTCTTCTATCTGATAGCCCCTAGAACACCCATAGTATAATGCAGTGGTTTGATGTTAAATTCTACTGAATTCAAAGGCAGTGCCCACCTTCCTGGAAATGCCAGTAATAACAAAAGATGATATATGCAGAGCTCCAGACGGATTCAGGAATAGAAACATGGCGAGACATCAATCAGGAAGATAAGTGCTACTTGAATGTGGATCAAATAACCAAAAGACCCCCTGGCAGGGGTTTGGCTGTGCTTTGTAATATCATTTGGGAAATTTTTACTAAGTAAGATAAGACAAATTTAGCACTGACTCAGTCACAAGGGCAATGTGGCCTTGTCATCATTCAGTGCCTTGCTGGGATGAAGTGGCTGTGTGGCAGGTGTAGTGTGGACCCCATGGCCCATGACACAGCCATGGCTATTTCTCCTGGCAAGTAAAGGCAGCTGTGTTCAGTGGACATTCAAGTGACCTTCTAAGACAAGAGTGGCCAAAGACAGTTGGTTTTATAGTAGTATAACAGGAATGAGTGTGAGGCTGGTTATCTGAAATGCAGGATTGAGGTGCATTCTGTGCTTTCAGAAAGAATTCTGTGAATAAGCAGCAATGTCTGGCAGGGACCCTATCATGGAACACAATTGCATAAGTAGATCACATTTGTCCTCTCTTGTTTACAGACCCTAAGTACAAAGGCTGACTCAGGCTATGGCCCTTGATAGCCCTCTATCGGCAACATCCCGACCCACTGTGAGCACACACAGCACTCCTCTGCTATATACAGAGACCTTTTCACTTCACTTACACAAGGGAAGCAGTTGTGCAACATAAAGGTACTTATACATGCTAAGGAGAGATGTGAAATGTCAGAGTATTACATTTTGAATGTAAATTGAACACTGTCTAACAATCATCTAGAACATAATCTTTAAGGCACTATGTGAAATAGAAATTCTGTGCAACATTAATTCACTATGAGACCAGTCCAACTTTGGCAACTGGTCCCAGTGACCAACAGTCACCTGCAATCACATCTGGCAGGTCAAAGAGAGTCTCACTGCTCATGAGGAACCCATTCTCTGACCTCAGCTTGCCAGCACAGTTGGTTCTCCACTGTGTTGTGAGTTAATATCGCATTTTACATCAACATGGAACACCTAAAACACAACAAAAAGTAACTAAGTCTTTGATTATTGGCCAGTTAATGCACTTTTGTTATTGACAAACAGGAAAGGGATTTTTTAAAATGTAGATAGTTTGAATTTTCATTCCAAAATAATAAAAGATGAAGCAAGTTCTTACTATGTATGGTCTGAATGGCTGTGTTGTCCCCAAATTTTATGTTGAAAATTATCCTCCAATGTGATCATATTTAGAGGTAGGTCCTCGCAGGGAGTTTATGATGTGAGTTTTGGGATGATGTACCTTCCAACAGACAGACCAGAAAGGAGGACACAGCTAGAAGGCACCATCCATGAGAAATGGACCCTCACTAGACATGAAATCTGTCAGTGTCATGATCTTGGATTCCCTAGCCTCTAAAACCAGGAAATGAAAAAAGAAAACCCTTGCTTACAAGAAGCACATTTTATGATATGTTGTCAGGATCCCTTGAATGGACTCACTCTTGTAGCACCTTTAAAAGAAAGCTGCCGATCTAAGCTTTGGTGTAAGACTTCACTGAGTTAGCTGCTTATATCCCTCTCTAGCCCTCTAGGTATGAGATAACTGCCTTTCAATCACATCCTTTGAGACCTCAATTCAGTCATCTAGACTAATTATAATTTTTGCTAACTGGCCAAGAGACCTCCCATTCTAACATCTTAATTATCAACTCACAAGAATGGTAAAAGGGCCCACTTTCAGTTAGACCTTGTCTGCATTTTCTCTGTTTACATATTGTTCCCAAGCCTCACTACTCAAATAAGAATCTCAATTTGCCTTGGTGGATTAGGAAGCCCTTTCCCTTGACATTTCCCTGTTATGCTTGATTTATTGGTAATGTCAGGCCTTGGGTGACAGTACAGGGAGCTACCGGGGTGGGGCTGGGACTCCTGGGAGACAAAGGGAACTTGAGCTGAGAGTTCATTGGCCAACAGTCTGCTTAGATCAATGCCTGACACCTCGCAGAAGCTCAGAAAGGTCTAGTCTGGCACAGAACAAGACACTGTACTACAGGAAGCCTGCAGTTCAATGAAAAAAAATCAAAACAAAGAAATTTTAAAAGGAAAGGAAAAGATGATAGACTCTTGAGATTTCCAAATAAAAGTTATTTTCTTATCCCACTCTTTACTCCATAATCTCATATGTTATATACACAATTTTAATTCATACAAAGGAATAAAATCTCTAAGTTCTGTTAAAGGGCATGGTGTTGACTTTCCGAGTCTAAACTACCTCTTTTTTGAGATCACAGAGGCCACGTAAAGGTCACTCTGCATTACCCAGTGATTACTGAATCGGGAACTCCTGCAAATACATGCTTGTTCTTTCTGCACAGCAGGTTGTAATTCACCCTCATGGGCCAGAGAAACGACTTATACTGCTCAGAGTTCAAAGCCAAGCCCTTGCTTATTGCTCCAGTCAAACAATTTCATTTCTATCAGTTGGTGGTTGTACTTCAGATTTTATGGATCCAATGGGTCTAGTGAAATTTTATTACCCTGCAATACAACAAGAAGAAAAAAGCCCTGAGAAAAAAATCAATATAATGTTTAAAGTCTTTGTTACCTTTATAACCTCCAGTGTTCTTTTACATATAAACTAATAAATCAACCTTTTAACGGAAGATGCATTCTTCAGTGCTTGCTCAATACTTGGTGATAAGCCTGATCATAAAAACTATCAAGAAGTGGCTGATGGTTTTGCTACCTCAACAAGCACAGTTAAAACAGAATCAATTGCAGGATGAAGCGATTGTTTGCTTGTAGGTGTTTTTTCTTCATTAGCACATGATAATCAAATGTTACCGAATGAAGACAGCAACTTAAGAAAATTAGAGGGCTTTTCTAAGCTATGTGATATTTCCTTGAGTGTACAAATGTATGTAAATTAAATATGTCAAACATCAAACCCCTCACCACAGGGTCCTTCTCGGTGGGAGAGACATACTCATTGTAACTTTACAGTTGACTCAGCAGAAGGGCAAGGGAATTTCCTGCCAAACCTTCAAGAGAATGGCTTTTTCTTATGTCAGGCTCTTGGAAATATGATCCTAGCAGATATTTCTCTAGTGGATTTGAAAAAGTAGCTATGAAGATGCTAAATATTAGAATAAGACTAAAATTAAATTATCTGACTCATCTAAATGATAAATATACCTTTTCTCATAAAACTTTTTGGCTGGGCATAGTCTGAGCCTTGGTAACTCAAACTCAGAATGTTTTAAGTATGAATTAGCATCATGTAGCCAATTTGAATATTCTGTGTTAAATTAAATTAAATCAGAAACAGGTTTGGGAAAGCAGTTCACCTATTTATTATGACAGAACTTTATAGCTCACCATATAACATAGTAAGTACCATTCAGCAGCTGAGACAAATTGATATGGATCCCATTCCAACCAAGTGTCTTGCAAAAAATACAGACTTTCTCTGCAAAGAAAAAATATGATCCAGTGAAAAGGCCAACTCTTAGAGCTCCTGCTTATTTTATGTAAGTGGCTTAGGAGAGGCCAGAAGACCCCAAATCTCCAAAGAAAAGGAACAAAGCAAAGTCAGAGGTTATCCTCATTCCACTATTAACAAGGTACCTAATTATGGACTTGATGGCCACTAATAAATAAGGTTGTTTCCACAAGCTACCAGGGGATTGCCCCTTTCTGGAATCCTGAACTTTCACATAGAGACAAGGTATAAAGAGTAATTTAAGCAAATACCCTTTTGCCATTGAAATAGGAGATAATGAAAGCAGAATTAATTCATAATAACTTTTCTTTTTCCTCTTTATGTGGATTATCAGGCTATAGCATTGTCGTATGATGGGGCTGGGATTTTAACTTTAAAACTTTCCAAATTGTGTTTAAATTTCTCATAGCCTATTTTGCTATCATTTTTTGTTAGAATTACTGGAGTGGTAGATTGGAGGGGGCTTTTCTAAGAATGTTTCTCATTTTTAAAAAAAGATATTTAACAAATCTTTTCTGATCATCTAGTAAATGAGATATACAAATAGTACCTGTGTCATAATACGGTTGGATAAGCTTGCAAGTCATGTCATTAATACATCACTGTTCTTTGCGAGAGACATACCAAATCTCAAACCTCTATACTTTTATCAGAGTCCTGACAGGACCAATATCTGCCTTAGTAACATTGCTATGCTGAACAAATTTAAGAGTAAAACAATCTTCCTCAGAAAGCTAGCATACTAAATAACAGACACATGGCTGAATATATCCTCGACATCCTGGAACAAATGGACAAATGTTATGAAACGAATTGAAACATAAGATCAATGTTCCACACAAAGTGTATGTTTTCTCTTGAACTGAAATTACCACAAACTCAGCAACCTAAAACTAAAATCAATCTTATATTTTCTTATGTCTATGAGACACGTGTCTCACTGAACTAAAACCAAGGTGTCATCAGTCCAGGGTTCCTGGCAACTCCAGGAGTGATGCTGATGCCTTCTTTTTGCAGCTCTTAGAGGCCTCCTACTCGCCTGGTTCAGGACTCCTCCTTCCATCTTCCCAGGCATCAGCAATGAATTGATTGTTCACCTGGTGTCCCTTTTATCATCTCTTCTCATTTCTCCGTCTACCTTTATGGGCCCTTTTGACTCCACTGGGCCCATCTGGACATTTCAGAATAATCTCCACGTTGTGATGTCATTAACTGAATCACATCTGCAAAGATTCTTTAAACACATAAGCTTTCTATAAATTTTTAGGTTTCAGGGATTAGAGGTAGAGAGGGCAATATCCTGCCAAATATATGAGGTTGAAAAAGGGGGGAAATGCCACAGAAGGAAGGAATAAAAATAGTTAATTCCTATTGAATGAGATGGCGTGTGGGATATTTTGTTAAAGTTCTGACCATTATGGTTAAAGGGGAATGACCTTCAACCAGAATGTCTTCAAAGGAGTGACTATAATGGAGGGAACACTTATAACCAAGTCACAAGAATGATGTTTAATTATTTTAGACTGATAAGCTCAGAAAAATGCTGGTACAAGATCCTATTCAGATCCTGTGTCCAAGGATCTGAAGATCTGCCAAGGATCCTATTTAATCCATAAGGGAAGATCATTAATGGAAATTAGGCACAAGCAAATTCAAGCTAAAGATGATAACAAAAGGAGCTGAATGAAAAAAGAAGAGGTAGTCTGGGACAGTTAAAGTAAAAATGAACATCTGTATTACTTGCCATGCATAAAATACTTTCATCTATTACTGCATATGAATTTCTCAAAAACTTGGAGAGAAGCTAGGTCCTGGTAGGAATGAGAATCAATACAAGTGGTTCAGGTCACTTTGGAGGGCTGATAGAGAGCAAAGAGCCAGGTTAAGAAAACTAACAAGAGAGGTTGAGATTCTTAAAGGTTTTAATAGCAGGAAGGGGAAGCACTATTACTCCAGTTCCTACAGAGGTAAAGAGAAGAAGGAACTTTACAGGGACCAGGAAAAGGCCTGGCAACAAGTAACAAAGGAGCTATAGACAGGGAAGGATGGCATCAGAATATGTGGCCAATAGCAGTCAGGGAACAGTAAACTAGACTCTGTTTAACTCCTGTGGGCTGATCCAGCTTCTACTAATACCTTCCACTAACACCACTCAACAGCACTCTGGTAGGCAAGGGGACAAGTTAAAGACTTTTTGTAGCGTCAGTTCTCTAGGGCCTAGAGTAGAATAAATAAGGGCAAAGAATGAGTGGGGTACAGGGTAAGATTAAACATAATCATAACACATCTACACCCATCTTATAAATGAATACATCAGGAGTTAGCAAGGCTGAATAATTTCTGCAAGATCTCACAGTGTAAGGCATGCTGCAGGGCCAGAACTCAAAGCTGGGCTTTGGAAGAATCAACTGCTAGGCATGTCCATGACAGTGCACTGCTGTCTCTCAGGAGCTTCCTGTCATTGGAAACTGCAGAGGAGGAGCTACGGATATTGAAGTGGGGATCCTCTTATTCTATGATTTCTCACTCATCACCTTTCAACAGATCTGCTTGTTTTTTATTTCCATTCTAGCCTCTCTTCAATATATTCAAACGCTGAAAAAAAATATGTACTAATAATAAGTGAGAATGATTCAGGATTCTGTAGATACTCCGGAGAAGACATTGCGTTACTCATTGCGGCTTTGTGGTAGCATCTTTGTCTGTCTGGCCTTTCATCCATGAAGGTGGCTGGGAGATATCCTGAGGTGCACATTGAAACAAGAGACACTGAAACTTCCAACATCCTTTTGATAGTTCAGAAAAATGGGTTTCATAAATGCCCTCTCACTGCTAAAATTTAATGCTAATGAATTTTGTATTCATTATTCCATCTCTGGAAGTTGGAAATAATTAAGAAATGGCCTTTCCTGTCTCTTTTGCCTCAATTACATGAAGACATGGCTCTTATATACTGTATGAAAATACTTCCCCTTCTCAAGGTCCTAAGGTGTCATAAGATCTTTTTTTTTTTTTTTTTTGGTACCAGGGATCAAACTAGGGTCCTTGCGCTTGCGCAGCAGGCGGTGAAACCACTGAGCTAAATCCCCAGGCAAGACCATTTTTATAATAGCACAAATTCATGAGTATTCTGTAAAGAACAAAATAATTTGTGTGAAACTAACATGAAAGTCATAAAATATAAATGTAAACTGATTAGGTTAGAGCAAAATTTCAAGCAAACTTCTGGAGTCTCAGTGTATAAAACAGGTAAAAGTTAAATTGCTCTGAACAAGTTGGGGTGAAGGGAATAGACAGGGACCTTATCAACTTTTCACTGGACACCTGAAGAGTCTGCATCATAGATTGGAACCATTGTGCCTATTTTTTATCATCAATCATTTGGGTATCTCTGTTTAATAGTTTTGATGTAAATAGGAACTGTATATATGCTGTTATACTGACAAATTGAGAAAGATGTTCTTTCACTTGCCACCAGAATTCTGGTACAGAAGCACCATCCTGAGACCTTCACTTGGTCAGGCCATGACGGATGGCTGGTGTACATGCTGGCTCCTTGCAGAGGATGAGTCCTCCAGAAGTGCCCTGTGTATGAGCCCATGAGATCCCTCAGGGAACCTCCAGAAAGTTTTGCAATGTTTGCAGTCATATTACAGGGAGATGAAATCCTGACTGAGCAGGTGAGAACCAAAAGTGACTATATGTAAATTGTATCTACTACTGCGGACTTCTCAAATCTGATCTATAGAACAACATATTATGAAGCACAATGGACTTCAATAAAAAACATCATTTCCCCCCTCTCATTCTAGATCCCTCTCAGAACACCACAAGCATATACCATACAACTCTCCTTGGTTATTCTAACTTCTCCGAGCTTCCATAATGTAATATATTAAACTATATTAAGATAGGAGAGATCATTGACATGATGGTGGAGGGACTTAGCAGATTTGAGAAGGGTGGTTATCAAGGTATCTAAACATATGGTACAATAAATATTTAATATTTACAATGGCTTCATGCTTTGCAAATTCTACCATAGTAAAACATCTCAGATATTTATATGAAAATATGTACTTTAAACTGATATACTTAGGTTGAGGGAAACTTCTGGTTTGGACTGAAATGATCTCCAAGAAACTAAGACTTACAGAGATCAGATATAGCATTCACAGAAACAACTGTGCATCATTTTAATCTTTGCTTTTTTCAAACAGGAAAGCATTTCTTCTGAAGTCAATATGAAGGACTGTTCCCAAACAACTTCAAAACAGTAGATTTTAGGCTAAATATATCAAAAGTATCCCCTCCTTTGTCTATATCATACATCATTTATGTTCCCTGAATAACAATGACAGTGACTAGAGAAAACTCACAGGTTCTTTCCAAATAAGATAATTTAAAACCCAGTGCATACTTTGCATCTTTACACTGTCATATTAGGCCTTTTGTTTTACACATTTGTGATTCAGAATTTATGAGACCAGTAGACACAATACAGTTGACCCAAAGGTTTTCTTTTTGTTCCATTTACATTGCCTCTTGAACCTTGTATTAAAAGAAGACACAAAAGTTCACCATTTGCTGACTCTAATTATGCTCTTTGAAAAGTTTAGGTAATTCGTGCAGCAGAAAAATCTGAGTAACAATCAAGTGACGTCAATGGCTTTACAAATAAGAAGACCTTTTTTATGGCTGCAACATCTGTGGCATACAGGAATGAAAGAGAAGGATGACAGAAAAAGACTGGATTGGGGATCCACAATCTAGAATAGGAAGACTGAAGAATTCCTTTTTTTAATCATGGAAATAAAGGTAAGTCATGTTCTTTTTTGGCCCAGTTATAAAATGTCACATACTACTACTTCATAATGTTCTAGAAGAATAAACTAATTGAAATATAAAACCTATGATACCGGAACTCATTCTAACTACCTGAACCAAAAATTAATGAATGATCATTGAGCTAGTAATCAAAGTTGAATTCAAAATTGGTTACCTGTTTTGACAGTTTCATGAATATCATGTACCAAATATTTTTCTTTAGTACACGTGAAAATTCACAGAAATGGTTTCTATTATTGTCCCATTTTTCAGATAAAGAACTTGAGGCTAAGTTCACACAACAATTAGGTGGTGCCATAATCCAGAAGCAAGCTCAAAATGGCAAGGCCTACATTACTCTGTTCTGCCTTACATGTCATTCACACTTCCCCATCTGACCTAGAATGGAGCTAGTACATGAGAAATTCTGACACCATATCCCTGTGGGCCTTCCTGGTTCACACAGAAGAAAGCCAATAGTGGTGGAAATTGGCTACAGTTATTTGGGGATCAGAGTCAAAAATAGTTGGCTGCTACTTCACAGGGATAGGTTTGTAAAGCAGGTCATATTCATCTTTGTGCCTCCATTGTATGGAATTGTGCAAAGACAAAGTGTTTATTTCAGGTTTTGGAGGGAAAATTATGCAAGTGATTGCTAATCAAGGTGCAGTGAGGAAGAAGGAATCAGAGGACTGAAAAGTGAGACTCTTCCAGTAGAAGATGGGGATGAGGCTGCTGGTGGTGGTACAGGGTGACATCTCAAAAGGGCTTTGCAGGGCAGACAGGATGCAAGTGGGAACCAAATGTCATCAGGAAGGGCAGCATGCCCTACAGCCAAACACTGTGCCTTACATTAACAAAAACTGAGGGAAGGGAGGAAGCTCATTGACATGACTTAAATTTCATAGGGCTACAGCCTTAGATATCACACACACAAAAACAACCCTAATGACAATCAAAACAATTTCATGAAGAAGGATAACTCTTTGTGAGTATGCTTTGAACACACATTTTAAAGCAGAGCTGAACAAGTTGTTTCCACACAGGCTCAGAGAGTAAGTACTGCCATCTTTGTGGAGCCTATGGTTTCAGATACGACCTCTCAGCTCTGCCCTTAAAGGGAGAAAGCAGCCACAGGGAACAAGTATTAAAATTTTAATCTCAAAAAGATTCACCTGGACTTTCTTTGGTAGCCCTATTCTCAAGAACTATCCCAAATTACCAGTCCCCAGATCAATCACAGAGCAGTTTTCAGTTTTCTTCTCATGTTAATGCCCCCCCCTTTTTGATAAGGAAACTAAAGTCAACATTTTCAAAATGTCTTTCATAAAACTTTTCACCACATTTTGACAACATTTTCATGTGGTTGCAATTTATATAGCTTAGTATTTAGTCATTAAAAGCATTCAGTTCAGTGTTGTTTGAATAGTGACAGAGTTTTAACACACATCACAAATGTTTTACCCCCGGCCGTAACTCAACAGGTATCTATTGAACTTCTACTCTCTGTCCATCCCTGTCCTGTCCAAAGATGGTTTGGGGGTTTTGGGGGCCAGGCGGCCAAGGAGATTTGCTCCCCCCGACACACACATAGAACCAGGTCAGAGCCCTTGGTCCTGCTCAGCCTGGCCCATCTACAGCCTCTCCCCCAGCCAGGCAGGCCAGGGCCAGGTCTCATCTGGGTCACCATGCAGGGATCTGTTGCCCCAGGAACCCTGCTCAGGATGAGGGGATCTACCATAGTGCCTTCCGGCTCTCCATGGTCCTCCCTTACTGCTCAAGCTCACAGTCACCCAGCTGTGGTCCTGGGGCTGCTGGGCACCTCCAGGTAAATTGCCTGTGTGCAGTGGCACCATGGTGTCCATCCTTATCTGCAGGTGGTGTGACAGCACCGTACTCCTGAAGAGGAGAACAACCAAGATGACTGTCCAGGAATGCCTTATGGGTCACATCAGGAGGCACATGAGGCAGATGGCACAAGATGTGGTCTTGTAAATGCTGAGGGCCAAGCGAGAAGACAGCTCTGGAACTAGGCCCCAGGGGCTGAGAGCACAGCTGGGCCAGACCGGAGCAAGGGGAGTAGGTGAGCTGTGAGAGATGAAGTTTCACACAGTGTGAAACCACTGTGAAGGCTGGACAGCCGAGGACTAGCAGAATGCCACACTGACCCTCCAGGTTCTTCACCTTTCAAGAGCTGCACTTATTCCTGGTTCAGGAATGTGAGCAGCATACACTGAGCATGGCTCTGCCATGCCTCAGGCTGCTGTCTGGCTATCACTGTGTCCTTACTGACCAGAACTGCTCCTTAGTTCATTGGGAGGTTTGCTACCTGAGGAAGAGCAGTTGTTTAAGAAGCCTCACCAAGTGCTGTATAACATTATATGTTTCCATAGGGACCCCTCAAACAAGCTCTAAGCAGGTCCCAGCCACCCTCTACACCCAGCACACACAGAGCAAAGTGTTCACTGACAGCAAGGAGCACATCCACAGGAATCTGCCAAGTGGGAAGATTTGGATTTATTGCCATCTTTTGTCCTGCCCTTGGTGTGAATGTGCCCGTTGATGAAGAGAGAGGGGATTGAGAACACACTGCTGAGAGATGAAGGGTCAGAGACCCCTACGTGAACAGGATACCAGGGCCACCCTTCAAGGGGAGGGACTGCCTGAGTTAGGTGACAGGGATGGGCCTGAATATGGTTGCCAAGAATCCAGCCCAAAAGTAGGAAGATCTGCAGAGGGTGCCAGAGACCCTGGTCAATGGCCAATGTCCTGCAGCTTCTTTGTGTGTGAAGGAAAATCTCAGCAGACCTGTTCCAGTCAAGCCAGCCATGGACACAAGCCTAGTAGATGAAAGGAGTTTCATGTGTTCTCCTTGAGCTAAAGCCAACCAGATCAGCTGTTCTTGCTTTGGCCCCCACAAGAGTTTGTCCAGAGGGAGAGGAAAGAAAGTGGCCAATGTGGCAAGGTGAGGACTGGCTGGGATGATGCTCATCCTACTTGCCAGTGTCAGACTCTCAGCTCCAGCAAAGATATCACCCTTGGCAACAGGCTGAGACTGAGGGGAAAGGGTATGTGGTCCAAACCACATAAAGTCATGGAATACTGTGGGCCAGGTACTTCTCCTGCAAGCAGGATAAACAGAGTGGGGTGACCTAGGGCACTGTTGAGATCTAGGTGCCAGCTGGACATGGATGGAATTCATGGTAGACAGAGGAAATATTCACCCCAAAATTGGAAGAGCTCAAGAAGGACAGACAGTCTAGTGAGCCTTCCCTCTGGTACCTCCCCCAAGCCCCACTGGCAGCTTTGTGCAGCTGGATCCCCAGGGGTGATAATGGTAGGGCTGCCTAGATCCTCAGGCCCACTGCAGCCAGAGGCAACTCTCCTGGTGGGAGAGGCCTGGCTGACCTTCCAACCCTCCACTGTGGGCAGCCATGTCTCTTTTCTCTGCCTGTCTCCCTCTGCCCTCTCCCCACCCCCATTCTGCACTAGTGAACCTCTCTCTGGAAGCAACAGCTTCCCTACTCTGTTCTCTGTGTCATTGCTCAAGCTGCATGCTCTGACTACTGCCCATGCAAGTCTCCCCCAACCCCTGTCCCAGACATGAATTCAATGACTTAGTTGTCATTTCCAAGTTCAAAGGGAGAGAGAGGAAACTAACAAAAATAATCCAGGACTGTCTAACTTTGCTGGCTTGTCCCTTGACTTCTTCTAGGCTCAGACTGTGGGCCAAGAGCTCTGCCTCAATCCTTGCTGGCCCCCTGGATCACTGCTCTGTGTCTCTTGAGTCTGCTGGGAGGGGTCCTGCTCTGTTTCATAGGTCAGCTGCTCATTCTTGAATCCCAGGATACCTGAGTGCCTGGCTACCTCCTCCTCAGCTTTTTGGTGTTCTGTATTGAGCCATGTCTGAGAATGCACCTCTTGCCAAGGCTCCAGCATGGTAGTAGACTTCTTGTCAGAGCCAGGTTCAGGAATCCCAAGGGCTCTGCACCCCAAAAGCTTGTCTGCTCCCCGTTGAAGGCTGCAGAGCACAGATCCTGAGCTTTGGGGTGCACACGGCAGTGCTTAAGGATGTCTTTGATGTGCAGCTGTCAGTTGACTTTCAGGTGTAGCATGTAAATGGAGCCCTTGCACTTGCTGGTCAGGTTCTTGGAGCATGGGAAGTTATCTCGGTGGTCTTCTGCACAGGCAACATTTTTTGTGATGTTGGAGTCACTGTAGGGCGTAACACCACAGACCATCATATAAAGGATCATGGCCAAACTCCAGAAGTTGAACATCATTCGCTGGTAGGGGAAGTGTTGCAGCACCTACATTTGCTGCTGATATGCAGAAGGTCTTAATGTAAGTTCACCACTCCTATCCCAGGTATAGCACTTGGAGAAGCTGAGGAACACTTTATATCAAAGTCATTGTCAAAAGGGAAGTTCTCACACTTGAGGTCTTTGTAGATGATATCTAGGTTGTGGCAGCACTTGACAGTCAAGGAGAGTTGTGGAAGTTCTTATGACCATCATTCACTTGCAGGGCTCCATGGGTGTGGAGGAGGTTGCCCTCATACTGAGGTCCATCATGATATAGACCTTGCCATCTGACATTTCAAAGATCTCGTTGGTATTGATGATGGAAGGATGACTTAATATCATCAAGATCTCAATTTCCCTTGGAAGGAATTTTTCTAAGTAGTCCTTGGGACTTCTTTGCAGTTGATGATATTGATGGCCAAGCTAAAATTTAGGCACTCAGAATATGCAGATTTGACTTTTCCAAAGGAGCCCTCTCCTAGTTTGTCCCCATAATATAGCTTCTTTGCTTGAGTACATCCACATTCATGGTGATGAGAGTGCCTAGGCTGTCATCCATATGCCTGAGGGGCTAGCAGCAGCCTCAAAAACACTGGACAGAGTCCTCTGGGCTAGCTGTGTCTGCTGTCTCTGTCTGCTATAGAATGATAGAACATTCAGCACTGTCTCCTAGGCAACTTCAGGGGGTGAAGTCACAAAGGTGGTGTTCCCAGGGCAATGAGGCTCTGCTCTGGTGCAAGCCACTTAGATTTGAAACCCTAAAGGTCTGCCAATGAGCTGGAGCAGACTGAAGGCCAGTACAGTGGCCTTGTGCTTGGCTGGAACCTAAAGAAGGAGAGGTTATGGGGGACCAAAAGTTGTACCTGTATTTCCAAACCCAGAGCCAGGACTGCATGTGGCATGGTGGGGGCTAATAATGGTTGTAAATTAGATCATTCCAGGGAACCTAAGGAGGGTGGCCCTGTCAGTCAGAGTCCCAACAGGAAACAGAAGACTCAGCTGATTTAGTACAATCTGAGGAGAGCTTAACACGGGGATAATTGACAAAGGTGGAGGTAGTGTGTGGGGAACCCCAAGGGTGGTACAAGTGCTCTTAGGTAGTAACAGACACCTGAACCACATAAAAGAGGGAGGTGATAGTTGTATAGGAGGTCTACACTGAGAGAGACAAAGGACCCAGTCTGCAGTGACCCCTTAGGCTGGTAGCAGTGAGGACAAGCCTGATCTCTTTGCTGTCCCTTCAGGTTTAGTCACTGTCCCCATCAGGCAGGCTTCAGGGGATGAGAGCAGGACCGAGAAGGGTATAGGAGAGTCAGGAGGGTCAAAGGCTCTGGTGCAGCTGATGTTGCCATGTGGGAAGCTAGGACTCTGCCCTCTTGCTACGTGGCGTGGCTGGGCTTTTCACTTCCTTGCACATCTGAATCTTTGTTGCCTTGCTACTCTTACCTTTGTTTTCTGGGGCATGATTGGCAGCAACATGGCTCTTGGCTGTGGAACCTGCCTGGCTCTTGGGCCTAGCAGCACTGTTAGGACAGACTGGGGCTGAGGAACAGAAGATTGAGCCCAGGTCCCATGCTAAGCACTGGCAGCTGTAGCTGCTCCTGGAAATTCTCCATGAGGACAGCACAGTCACCAGAGCATCATTAGACAGGGTCCTTTTCTCTTGCCAGAATTTAAGCTTTTCTGGTGACAGGCAGTTTCACACTTGAGACCACCATCCCTTGTCAGCTCTAGTGCTGCAGACTGGAATCCTGAGACTCACATGAGAACACTCAGAAATTAGTGAGTTAGAAAAGAAAGAAGGCATCTTTTCCCTCTTAACAAGCAGAAGGGGGTGTGATTTGACTGGAATATGACAGACAACTTTCCCTTGCTACCCTTCTCCCCCTCTGGGGTGGCCTGGGACAACTAGCTCCAGGGTCTTCCCACCACCCTTGGCCACCTAGGCCATGCCTCAGGAGCCCAGTCTAGACTAATAATTGCCACTGACCCACCCCCCAAGTGTTGCTTCTGCCTCTCTGAGGGGCAGCCAGAAAAGGGACACCTGTAGGGGAGGCATCAGGATCCATTGCTAATATTCCTGAAACCCCAGAGTGCCAGTGAGCTGACCACGGCCAGTCTCCTTTTGACCTGAGATAGCAGAGGTATCTCAAAAGAAGGCAGTTTGAGGCCACAAGGACCCTGGCTTGATCACCTGATGATCAAAGCAACAAACTGCTTGTACCACTCTAGTCCTCCAGGTAGTATATTGTGCTTTGGTTTGCAGCATTGTACATTGTGACTGTTATGGTTTGTATCTATATGTCCCTCAAAAGGCTTGTGTACTCACGGGTGGTGCTTTTGGGAGGTGTCAGACTATAGGGTTTATAGCAGACTTGCTGTTAGGGGGTAAGGTCTGGTCACTAGAGGGGGTCATTGGGGCATAGCCTGGAAGGATTTCTCTCACTCTCCAGCTCCTCTCTTCACTCTGTCTGTTTCCCTACCATGCCTTGAGCAGCTTCTCCTCCACCATCTTACCCTGATTTGGAGCCAGCTGATGATGGACTCAAACATGAGCTAAAATAAATTTCTCTTACCATAAGCTGTGTGAATTGGGTATTATGTCTCAGCAATGCGGAAGTAACTAACTGTGACAGTGACCAAATACTCCCTTCTTTTATTCACAAGGACCTAAAAGCTATTTGAATTGGTGTTAACTAATTATTCTCATTGGGAAAACTAGTTGTACATATTCAGGAAAGTAGGTTTATAATTCTGAAATTTTAGTAAGTTGTTGTGTCACATTGCTGTGATCCTAGCATTCTGAGAGGCTAAGGCGGGAAGATCACAAGTTTGAGCCCAGCTTGGGCCACTTAATGAGGTTCTGTCGCAAAACAAAATGAGTTGGAGATACAGCTCATTATGAAGGCTTTCTGTTCATTCCCCATTATCACACACACAAGAATCTGAAATCTTTGCCTCTGCCTTTTCCTTTGTCTTGGTGAGACACTGTCTCTCAGGTAAGGAGTCACAGTACTCTAAAGGGCTCTCAGGTACCTAATTACTAATTAGGATTTGATGAATCTCATAATTGTAATAATTTTTAAATATTGATCTTCTGGGGAATGGAAAGAAATTCCTGTAGGAAGAAATTCCCATAAGATTTGGAATCAATTGGGAATAAGCTACCAGGTCCTGTTGGCCTGTTGTGGTTGATTGTTGGCTTGGAGGAACATTTGTTCTTTTCCTATTGAAGACAGACTTTTTTGTTGGACAGATTTCCTTGTGTTTATTTCTCACTGCTTCTTGCTCTGTGCTGTCATTAACTGCTGTGTCTGTGCTTCTGCCTCTACAAGTACACACCTACAACCCCCCCCCCACACACACACACACAAAACTCCACCAGGGTTGCAACATTTGTCCCTTGGGATAAGTTCTCTACCGGATCCCAAGGCTCCTTCAGTGTGCTGAATACTTCTGTGGTTCAGTCTTTCTTCAAGGCACTGTGGGAAAAGAAGCACTTTTCCCTTTGGGATGTGGTTACTAATGTTCTCTTATACCAGGTGGCCAAAGGGAGGTACCAAGTTTAGAGACTCTGGAGTCTTTTTGTTGCAACTGCTCTATCCAATAACAGTTGTGCCATAATACAGGCGCCACAGAGAGCCTTCCAAAGGACTCATCCGTAGAAAGCCTGTTAGCTACTGGAGCAAGTTTAATAAAGAAAATTAAAAGAAGCACACTTTTTTTTTTTTTTTTTTGGTAAAATGGCCTGGCCTTGGTATTGATTGGAGAATAAGAAGACAGGGCCAATAAAATGAGTCTATCAGCCATAGCTGGAGGGAAGTCAAATGAGTTGAAATTCCTTGTGCCCATGCTTTTATGGCTCTATACCTGGATAAAGACTGGAGATCTATCATCCCCTCAGACTCCTTTCCCTTCAGTCAGTCAGCTGTTGCATGGCCTCCTGGCGATGTTTGTCATTCCACCCACTTTAAGATGTCTCGATCCCCAGCACTCTGGGCATAGTGCCACCATATCTTTCTGCTCCCATTCCATATCCCTCTCTGTTTGAGGAACCAAGCTCCACTAGCAGCAGGAGTGTAGTTCCTTACCAACCCACCCCCAACTCTGTTCTCTCCAAGTGGTAACAGAGGAAGGAGGTTGCCTTGACCTTTGATCTGACCTGGGGTGACATTCTGATATTGTTATCCGCCCACAAGGGAGGAGACAGTGGGGACCAGGAAGACTGAACAAATGCCTGAGTTCTTAGCTGCCACCTTAAGCTCCCAGTTGATTCATGGCAACCCGAAAAGTGGTGCCTTAGAGAGACTGGACCCCTGCGTTTGGTGAAGGTAAGAGTCTCTGGATGACCTAACCCTTAGGAATAATCAGTGAGTTCTCTGTAAACAAAAAGGTCACTGAAAAAGGAAATGACCCAACTTCAGAGCAAGCCAGGGAAACCTGAACCCATGACTTCCAAAACTACAGAAGACTGGTGGAACCCAAGGCCTCCCATGGCTCCCATTCAGCAAGAAGACAGCCATTAGTTAAATTGGATTTCCTTAAAAATTCTCTGATGAGTTTGACGTTATGTAGTGAAAAATAAAAGATGATTTTAAAGGTGGGGGGCTGAATAAATTATATAGAATATTGTGGCAAACTCGTAGACTATCTCCCTAAAATAAACCCTCAAACCCATGCATATTTTACAGATTTCAAAATTTAGGTTTACACTGCAAATGACACAGTGTGCTCTAGGTTGCATGTATGGCACAACCCAAACACCTGTACATGTCGGGTAAATGTTAATGTATTCTGTCAACAACAGATTACCTTACATGGCTAAATTACTCAGTGCCATTATCTGTACCAACCATCTGTAAACCTAATTCCCTCTATGTTCTAAAATCCTGAGCGCCTGCTACACTATTTTTATTTTACATTCCTGCATAAATCTGTTAAGCTCAATATGTTACCGCAAATTCTCAAAAATCAAAGGCAATCTGCTGGCTTATAAAACACCGATTACTGAAAATCGAAGGGTATAATATGTTAGCAATTCAACCAGTCAGTAAACAATCTTTACAAGAATGGGGTTGAGCCACAAGCTAACTGAACTCCTTAGCTAGGGCTTGCTGTAAAATCAGATATATTCTTTCAATACACCGTGCAGGCTCTGAAGCCATTCATGTATTTCATATCTAATAAAAATCTGAACAGTTGGCCTGATTGGATTTTAAGTGATGCAAATTTCAAAATCAAATAGGCAAACTCCCTCTAGACTTCAACTCTTTAGTCTGTAATTGTAAAGAACTACAAATTACATTTACCACACTACTGAATTCCCCAGAGTTTCAATATGAAATTTACAGAAAGGGACAAATATTTGCAGGTGTGGTTTTTTGTTCCTAATGAATATAATTTCCTCTTGCATAGGATGTCTTCTCCTGATGTTGCTGCATTTTCCTTCCTACAAGAACTAAATCATGTCTTCTGTGACAAAATCTTTATTGATCTTAGGTAATAATGTTAATGCATATATGTAATGCCATGCTATATTTTAGCTGAGATTAAAATTTTCTTAATGCAGTAATTATGCAGCACACATTTACTTTCCTATTTACAATTTTAGTCATATAATTGTATTCCTTGAAGAGACACTTAGGAATCTACCTCTGCAATGATTTCCATGACAGAGAAAGCTATCCCCCTAAAATTTTAGTTAAACACATTCAGCTCCTGGTATTCAAATAACCATGGAAAATAATAGAAAAGTCAGCATTTTGGACTCTCACACGTTTAGAATTATCAGGTAATTTTAGAAGCCAATGTGTCTCCTCATTCTTTTATAATGAAACTCATTATCCTGAAATCTGAATAAATATGGATACAAATTCTGAAAGTTAAAATGGTGTTCCATAAAGCACACACACACACACACACACACAGACACACACACACACACATATATACCATTTTCTACATAAAGCAATCAGTGTAAAAATTTCCTATTTCTTTTGAAGTATTTTCAAATAGAAGTTTACACAATTATAGAAACAATAAACCCACCCATGTTATTCCCTCATCAAGTCTAATCAAATCCTTGGGGGTCATAATATACTTTCAGCTAACTGAGACTTGCAATGCAAAGCAAAGATTCTTTCATTGTTTGTACTGTTTCTTTCAAACATATCTGCATTTTAAAGTTTATAGATACCTTTATTTTCCAATAACCATTTCCAATTCCTATATCTCATATTTGTACACAATTTGGTAGAGATTATCAGATTGACAGAATAAATTCCATATGCTGAACAAGAATCTAATACCTGCCTGGAATAGACATGTAGATTGTATTTATTTAGATACACTGTTGCCTCTTTTTTAAAAACAGTTGCCAGGACTTAACTCTCTCACATCATGTTCTTCTTTAACAAAACAAAATAAAAAACAGTATCATGTACCATGTAGTGCTTGCAGCACTCCCTTTGCATTAATGTCTTTCATTCTCATAGCTGCAAAGTAGTACAATCATTAGCCCAATTTTACAGATGAACAAACTAAAGCATGCAGCCTATTGTTAGCCCACAGGATGGACTGTCCCCGTAATGGCATGGCATCCACTTACACTTCAGGAGAAGCTGAAAACTTAATTTCATTATTTAGGTAAACTTGATAGGATACCCTGACATGCACAGCCTGCATCCAGGGATATACTGTTGGCATTTTTTTGTGCACAGTCTCTGCTGAATGAATGAAGGGCAGGTCACTAGACTGCCCTCCAAAGAGATCTCACCCTCTTGTTTAAAAACAAAATAGAACAGATTTCAATAAAATTCTCTAATGACTATAACTGTGATTATGAACTTCATTTCAGTCCTTAATATACACCAAGGCGTTCTTCTGCGTGAGATAACTGCTGCTTGCTTTCACGTGCAATGAGGGCACTGGGTTCCTCTGTCGTCTAGACAATCTGCAGTCCCCATAGCTACATGATTATCTGCATTGCTTGCTTCTTCTCAAATGCCCTCCCAAGTGTCATCTTCATGTTTCACCACCTTGTCAAAGCTGCCTCTTCAAGTCCGCTGAAAACTCTGCCTGCTTCACAGTCATTGCAGTCCTCCTTTCCTCATCCCCCTCCCTTAGAGACATTATGCCATTTCAAGGCATGGCCTCTGTTACTCATCTTCTAAGTGCTCAGTGGCAGAGCCAGTATCCTACAAAACCTTTATAGACCCCCATCTCCTAACATCTAGCACGTGGGAAATGCTGTCATTAAGAAAGAATAACCTGATGAACAGCAAACAATTCCCAAATACTTATTGTAGTAGCTGATTTGGGTTGAAAGAAACCTACCTACAACTGAAACCAATTTCATGACATACAACTTCAATGGAAATTCAAATCCTAAATTCTTTGATTTTGTTTCTGAGTCTACTGCCTTGTAACATTATCCATTATAGCAATACTTCTGTCATTACAAGTTATGGGGTTGTTTTAAAAATGTTAGAAAGGAAACAAAAATTCCAAACCTCAGTATCAGGAAACTTGTCTAGACTCAATTGAACACATAGTCCATTAAAACCTTACTAGGAAATGTTAGCCACCTATGTGTAAGAAAATCCTGGCTAATCAACATCAATGAAGAACTTCGGGACAAAATGAAACACTTATTAAAATGTCAGATTCTCCTTTGGAATTGATGATAAATTTTTTCATCAATCAATGTAATTTATCTTAACATGCTAAATTCTATCCCTGAATTCTGAAAATGACCTCTATGTATATAGGATTTAAGGGGCAACAACGTATTAATTTAAACTACCTAGAAACTTAATACCTCAGAACTTTCAGGATTTGGTGTTATGGATACTTGATTATTTATATCTAATTTAGTCCTCTTCAACCTCGAGTCAGTATAACTCTATGGGCCGGTGAAGGCCGGTGTCTTCCATCCCTGAGGGTGGCTGCAGTAAATATTAGTTTCTTGGTGTCTCTGTAGAACAATGGAAGGTTTGGTTAATTGTGTGCTGACCCTGAAGTGACGTTCTGAAATAAATCTCTGTTGATTCACCTCAACTCTAAGCTCCCAAGGGGCACCACTCTTACTGAAAGTAACAAAGAGTTCTTAACACAGCAGGGAGCTCACCATGAGGCCTCAGAACAGTGTCTGCCATGTTATCAGCTTGTGGTCTGATAACATCCCTTTATTTTATAATTTTCTCTCTGAAAAAGAAAAGCAAGATTTATAATGGAGAATTGTGGGTTCTGGCTAATTGAATCTTGCTGCATTTGATATTGTGCTAAACTTGGCACTTATCTTGATATCATCTAGCCATGTATTTTGATGTGTGAGTTTAAGAAGCATAGCATTTTTAAAAATCCTCTTGGCCCAAGTAATAGTATCAGTGTTCAGTTCAAAGCAATAGTCTCTCAGTTTGGTTTTCAGTGGTTAACAGAGTGAGCAAAGGTCTCAATATTCCTATTATTGTGAATTCTTGATAATTCTCCTCCTTCTGTGTTAAATATGAAATGAAGTGGGATGACTTAATTTAGTCTTTATCCTTCACAATAGCTCCCACACTGAGGGTAGAGTCAAGAGACACTATCCGTTCCCCCTGAAGATTCTTAGTCAACATAATTTTGAACACATTATGTGTTCTGGAATTCAGTTCCCTGGCCTGGCAATGAAGAGCATTAGAGCAAAGGATGCAGAAGGCCCTGAGCACTCGCACTGCATCTTACGTCAATTTCCTTCTTTGCTCATGGACTTCCTTCTACCTCGAATATCCTTTCCTTCCTTTCCACATAACACCTTCAAAAATCAGCCTGAACATCACCTTGTCACTCAATGACTTCACTCTTAGTTCCCTAGGTGAAGTTTAATTGGCACCCTGTGAGCAGCTCCTGTACCATAAAGTTATAATCACTCAACAGACCACTGGATCACTTGTGAGCCTTCCCAGACTGTCCTGACCAGTAGATTTCCAGTATCTGGTTACAAGGAAATAACTGATGCTGAACTAAACACTGGTTCAATAAATTAATTTCTCTAGAACTCCAGAGGGTAGAGTTTGTGACTTAACTTGGCATGGTACCTAGAATGCAGTAGTAAGCTATGAAGTAAATGAATATAATTTAATAAGCAAGTAAAAATAATCCAGTGCTTTGCTGATTTCAAATGGATAGTTAAATTATCATGTATATTAAAAAAGGAAGTGAGGAATTGAACATGCATGGCGCTAACTAAGCAGAAAAAATTAAAGCTTTTACACAGAAAAATACTGGAAATATTTGTACTGAGTATAGTAAGGTTTATCTTGGTGATAATAGTATTTAAATATATTCTAAAAGAAGTATTATTGCTTTTAAGATCCAAATAATTAAACCAAACCATAAAGTTATTTTTGAGAAAAGTTGAAAATGTTAGTATCATTTTACCTTCACCCTTCTGAGAATGGCAGCAAATTTGACTTGATGCAAACGTTGATTCATGCAACACAGTGAACGTGAATAAAACATGTTCTCATGAGCGGCCTTTAATGAATGTTTAACAGGCTTCATGAGAGGTTCAAAACAATGCTGTCAGTATGTTTGGAGGGCAGTATTTGAACCCTATTTCTCCTCTTCTACTTATTACATATGACAGTTCTTTGTGATTCACACATAAAATTTGAAATATTTCACTCTTTTACTCAGGATCTTTTTTATGTGCTTAAGATGTTGGTATATTTCAAACCTATGCCACAGATTTCATTTCCTTTAGCTTTTTGTGGCAATCATTTAGAAGCCTAGATTTCCAGGTCCCCTGCTTTCCTCTCCCAGTGCCACCAGGGAACTTTTGGTCTCTTAACTTCTCTGCATGCACCGTGGGATCTCTACACTGCCCTCTAGTGACCCAATGCCCTACAGAACCACTTGGTCACCTACTGAAAGTAGAAGTATAAAAGCAGATACTGCTTGCATAACCTCCTAGGTGCTCAAAATCCTGCCTAAACACCTGAGTTGTCACCTCAAAGTCATGTACTTAAGTAATTTGTTGACTGAATGAATAAAGTACATGCTTTCCTGTATTAGCAACTTAATGAAATAAAATATTTTAATTCAAAAACAGATGGCCGGGGATTTAGCTCAGTGGTTTTGTCACCTGTTGTGCAAGCACAAGGACCTGACTTTGATCCCCGGTACCAAAAACAAACAAACAAACAAAAACCCATTAGATGCTTGTTTATAATGGGTGTTTTCAAGGTGTTAGGATAATTTTTTAAATTAAGTAACCAGGCTATACAGGTTTTAAGAGCAGAGCTCTGCATTGCCTTTTTCTCTTCTTTCTCCACCTGCTCCGTGCCTCCCCACCCAACAGAGCCTAACTCAGGGCCTTGTACCTAAGAGACTTTCAATGAATATTGGTTGTGATAAGAAAATTTCAAAATCCTCCTTTACTGATTTTCCAAAGAGTTTTCTTTTTCTCTTTAAGCAATTTCAGGCTGAAATATGCTTATCTAGGAACCAATACAACGGGAAGAAAAATTGGTGTGTTAGTTAACTGTGGAATATATTCTCAAAAATCTCTAATCCTTAAGCATATTACACATGAAATATGCTAGGATGGGTATACTCTAAATAATTCATTTTATCACTTATCTTTCAGCATCCCATATATTAACAAGGTCAGAATTCCCTATTTTTGATTACTCTTATTTTTCGGGCATCTTTTAGAATCTCCCCATACCTGTGGCACTGGCAACTAGTAGCCTACATTACACCTTATTCAAAGTATCCCTTTAGTTATTAAATGGTTATATTGTTTAGAGATGCAGTCTGCTTATTTGAAAAAACAAACACTACACTTCTTTATCTGTTTAGCTTTCTTTGCAAAAATGGAAAGCCCATCAGCTGAGGGTTATTAGACGGTGGTTTGGGGAAACTTTAAAGCACTGTTGCTGAGCTCGTAAAAGCTTTCTTGCTTTTCCTACCTGGATGAGGAAGGGGATGAGGAATCCACAAGAATGGATTAGCACTGAACATGTCAGAGGTGACATATGGAAAGAACCTAGGATAATAATGTTGATATCCCAGAATTACCAGGACTTCCTTCTTTCTATGAGAAATCCCCCATCCTTTGGAAGTCATTGTTATTTGGCTGTCTCTTATTAACAGCTGAATGCAACTCCTGATTTCTTGTTGCTAGGGTGAGTTTGCTGGAGAATCCAGTCTCTTTGCTAACTTCTTCTTCTGAAGAGTTGTTTTATGAGCTATCTGGTCTGAAGAACTTCTTTTAAGCTAGAAATTCAATGAATTATGTCTATAAATGGAACTTGTTCTCAACATATCAAATGGACCAATTCCTGTAGGGCTTTTCACTTCCACATAGCATCTCACATGATTTTTTCCTGCATTCAAGGATAGAAAGTGGAACACTAGGGAGATTTGTAGCCAGACTGACACGAAGCATAATTAATACAAACTATAGCACTTTCTGGGATTTTGTTCACTACCTCTCTGGTTTGGTGACTCAGGGTAATTGTCCCTCAGTGCATGAGAACAATAAATGGTAAACATTAACAGATATATTACTGTCAAGACCCCTTCCTCTGGTATTTCATTCCTACCAATAAGGTACCTGAACTAACAGAGCCATACTTTTAGCTGGAAGGATAAAGCAGGAGACTCCTTCTCTGAATAAATAAATAATAAAAATAATAATTAAACAAAAAAGGGCTGAGAATGTGGTTCAATGTGAAGGCCCTGGTCTCAATCCTTAGTACTGAAAAAAATTTAGGATTCAGGCTTACAATATTATAGTTCTGCAGTTTTCAGCACTACCTAAAACAATAATGTTTCTTCGAGTTTCTTTGTATCTCTTATACATGGAAACAGAGAGCAACTTTTGAGCAAAACAGAATCTAGGGCATAGAGAACAGAGACATGAGGGGCAGCCAGGTGCTGGACTTAGAGTCTGAAGCCCTGGGAATGGATTGTCGATACCTTGCACTGGGCTTGTGTCTGTGAGCAAGTCCCTGCCTACCCTCATTCTTGGCTCCTGGTCTGTCCATGCTCTCCAGTCAGTTGTCCTGGACCTAATTCCTGGGACAGAAACCTGCAGGTTGCACGACCCTGGGCAAGGTGATGACCTTCTCTAATGCTCAATATCTTCAACTGTGAGAATTAATTAAAAACGGTCCTTTATCCTGCGAGAGTAATGATTACATGAGGAAACATATAACGCCTGGAGGTTGATTTTGAATAAATGACGTGTTGGATGTTCTTATTATATTTATCATTAATTCCAATATGAGATATTGGACCATAGAATCTTAAGAACTACGGTTCATTTTAAAACGTATCTCTGCTGGCTGTGCACTAGTCTGGTTCAGAGATGGATACCTTCCAGCCCTCGCAGCCTGTGTGCCCATGGAGTGTTTACCTGGTGGGACTCTCACCACTTGTGAAGCAAGGCCATCAGTGAGGTGATGTGTCCTGCTTACCATGATGGAGTAGTCCGGGTGTCCCGAGTGGGGTGTTAGAGTGCACTCAGTGACCCAGAACACAAGTAAGACCAACCCCAGCTGGACGGCTGCAGAGCCAGAGCAATGCACGGACAACAGAGATTGTGACCAGACTAAGGACTGATATAGCCCTTGAAATACTAGTAAGGGGAGTAGGGCAGTTAAAATAAATGGGGTAAGACCACACTGACAGACAGGACATTCAAACCTAGATTACAAAGGAAAGAAAGCTTCTGATGAGAAGCAGGCTAGCTAGGCTGTGAGCCTTAAAGTTTTAGTAACGTTGCAGAGGAACACAGATCTAAAAGTCAAACATGAGAACCATGTTAGGCTCTGCAGGATCCCTCTAAGGTGGGTCTGGCAGCTGCTCAGCTGGTTAAAAAATGCAGAAGCTCAAATCCAGAACTCCTAATATATGTTATTTAATGACGCAGTCATGTGGTTTCCGAACTTTAGTTTTGTTTCATTTTGTTTTGCTGTTGTACTAAAGAATGAACCAAGGGCCCTCATGCTGAGCTAGACCCCCAACCTTTTTCCTATTTTTATTTTTTATTTTGAGGCAAGGTCTCATTAAGTTCCCAAGTTTTTCAGGCTGGGATAGAACTCTATTCTCTTTCCTCTTACTTTAAGGATCATTCCTTTGGGGTAAAGCACTATTTCTGAAAACCACCTTTAAATTGCAAATATATACCTTAAGAGGATTATCCACAAACATATCAGGTTAATGCATTTTTGTTTATGTTCTAATCAAATGTCAACTCAAATGGGACATCTTTTGATATGGAGATATCGGTTATATACTGCACATTTGTATTTTCCCTTTTCTTTTAAAACATTATCTATGCAGCGTTTATTTAATGTGCACAACATGATGCTCTGATATACATAGTGAAATGGTTGCTACAGTCAAATAAGTCAAGGGAGGAGTGCTGAGAACAGAGCAAGGCAGCCTAGATTTTGTGCAGGGAAGATAATCTCAAGATGGAAGGAGAGGCTATGATCCTGGCGAGAGGGCAGGGACAGGTGAGAGGAAAGGACAAGGTGAGAGGACACTGAAGTAGGGAGGAAATGGTAGGAGAACCTGAGGTCCTGTGTAAATATCCCAGAGACAGTTAAAATTCACCACAAAGTGTATATGACCACACACAATATTATATCCTTGAGATTCTTTGTAGACCACCACGTGTCACCACATTTTAGTCTCAGTGTTGTCCAGGGAACTCCTAAGTTACATGTGATCCATTGTAGCTACGCAAATGGTCACAGTGGGAACTGTATTAACAACAGGGAATTGCGCCATGGAACATCCTCATGGGTACTAGGAAAAAAAATTATTTTAAATACTACATTGATGCTAAGCTAGTAGCATTAATATGATTAAAATATATTTGCTTATTAAGAAATCTGTGCAGCCAGAGTGGATGTTTCCACTCTTTACAAAAAAGTAAGTATATCTAAGTTTGAAGACTTTCAAAGGTAGTGTACTTCTTTGGGAGATCAGCTCTAATAAAAATTTCCTGCTACTTGATGATCTTATATTTTCGTTAAGTACTCTGCCTAGAGGTCAAAGTTCCAACGATGGCACTATAGTAGTTCAGGACTCTCTCTCCCTGACTTAGTGGTGACACCTATACCTGAAACACACTGGGGCCTTCCCTCTGCGCTCTCTGAGCATCCACTCCTGCATAGACAGGGTCTATTATCAGCACATGTGTCTAGGACAAACACAGCACAGAGCGCCATCTGAGTCTGGGGCTCAGATTTAATGACTGTTAGCTCACTACTGTGAATAAGGGTCATCACACACAGAGTGAAATATTCTTATATACAGATATGTCTCATGTTTGACACTAAATCTTCTGTATCAGCACTTCAGAAATAATCCCGTGAACTGAAAATAATAATTTTCTTTTCTAAGGAGACTCAAGTAACAGTTGGCTGAGCTGAGCCATTATACGACAAGTCTCTACATATTTCTTCAGAACTGGAGATGATCTATCTTCTGTTTTGTCCCTGGGGCCATGGAATGAAGAGTTGTTCCCTAAGCCAAAATTGGATTAACCCTAGGATCCTGGGCCAATAGGTTAGGATTTGGAGGGAAATGCTCTTGCCCTGCAGACCACTGGTAGGTACCAACAGAAGTGTCCTAGAGGAAGGAAGGCTGACATCTCAGAGGGGAAGAATCCTGAAGGCCTCATATAAGCATGGACGCCTGTGCCTGACTGAATCATGATTTTCATGGCGACCTTCACCTGCTGCCTGCTGAAAAGTGGTCTTTTTTTTTTCCAGGTAATTAGGCAAAGGAAAGCTTGGATGGAAGAAGAGAGGATGGTGGGGGATTGACAAAAACAAAGGCATTCCCACACAAAAATTAATGCCAAAGGATCTAACACATCCTTTAATTTACCTTGGAATTAAATATTTTTAAATCTTCCTTAAAAAACAACAAACAAAAACAAAATTCTCCTGTCAGAAAGTCCTGGAGTATTTGTAGGCAAATTTTAGAAAAGATT
The DNA here is from genome assembly GCF_000247695.1 of Heterocephalus glaber. Next base: position 23,057,211 of record NW_004624749.1, read on the forward strand.
TCTTTATTTTCCTTGTATATATGTTTATTCTTAGACTTCAAGAATGCTCCTAATTACTAAAAAATAATGTGATTTCTAATCTATAAAAACAAAATTCTCAACCCTAACCTTTGTTAAAATATCCGAGGCAAATCAAAATATGTAAAAACTTGGTACAGTACATGTGTTTGTAAGAAATAACTACTTTAAAATTCTGTGAATAGGAATTTTCTTTCTTTATAACTGATCTTTGCTGACATATAAGATTGTTTTAATTTATGTCTACATATATCTAGACTTCTTAAAGACCCTTTTAGTGCTAGTAATGTTCTAATGAAGTTCAGTTACAAATGGTTAATCACAGAATTAAAAGTTAGCATATTACAAACAAGCAAAATTAAAACAAAACTTTCAAAACAGCATTTAGGGGAGAAGAGGTAATTGATGTGCTTTAAAGAAGGTCCATCAATATTAAGGAAAAAATTTTTTAAAAGACTACAGAAAACAAAATGAGTTCAGAGCATGTATTTTATGATCACACCAAGAGGGAAATCATTTAAGTATATGTCTTCTGATACAAACAGGTAAAGAGAGGTAGAGTGACAAGGTCAGACTTTCACAAAAAGTTAAATCTTAAAAAGTCACAAGTCTGGATTTGGAAGTAGATGCCACTTCAGTTCCTCATCCACATAATCAAGCATTCAACACATTCAGATAGATACAATTCGGTGCTGTGTCTTGAATATTTCTTCTAAAAAAGCTAACAAAACAGGAGTACTGTGTTTGAGTGTGCTATTGGCTTTGTAAAACTATTCTATTCTTTGTTCAACATTCTGTAACATAACCAGAGTGCATGTCTCTGTTTTCCCACTTCCCCAGTAATGTGACAGTGCAGGGTGCTCATGGTCACCCCATCTTGTAACATCCATCCATCAGGACTTCACCTGCCAGCAATAGCTGCCTGGTCTTTAACACAAGAGCCTCAGAAAACCAAAGGTTTTATTATATTAACATGCTTCTGACCAATTCTACCTTATCTACTTACTCAGTTCAGCTTTAAAACACAATTAAAACCTAATTTATCTGATCTCTGGATTCAAAATACTATTTGGCAATGACTCTAACAGCCTTGTAGTAACTACACTACTACTCATTGTGCCTTAAGGTGTTCCGGATAATATTTTTTTTTAAGTGGGCAAGCATCATTTAAAGCTATAGCAACCTCTCTAGGGCCTCCCCCATCATATTTGAAGAATAAATGCTTTGTCCTTTTGCAAAAAGTTCATACTACGATTTTTATACCTGTAATTTTAGGCACAATTTATGTGCATAAATGTGAATAGATCATAAGCTCTTCTTACATTTTGACTCATTTTTAAAAGTGACAGATAATAAAATTTTCTGACAGCTATAAATCTCTTTAACACTCACAAAGTGTCTTAACTTTTCCAAACTGTGAATACACTTAATATATAGGAACTATCCAAAATTAGAATATTGATCCAAATAATTCCCCACTACTATGTCTCTGATAGTTATTTTATAAAAGTACAAAAAAAATCCGATATTAATCAGTTCTATAAAACAAGCTCTGAAATGTTTATTCTTATCGTACCATCGCATCTCTATAAAAACAAAAAGCTTGGTTGCCTTTACACCTTGGCAGTGCCCTCACCTCCCTCCCACTTACTTCTCAGCTTCTAATTGGCTGGAAGAAGGAAGCGGAATAGAGGGCACTGACATCGTCGAGACCCAGGAGCTTTGGCAGGCATTCGCACTTAGGTTGCTCTTGCTTAACCCTCACAATAGCTATCACAAGTCAGGATCTTACCAATGAAATCTAAATAATGCAGGGTAAAAATAATGCTCACTACAGTGCATCATAACTTCCAATCCCCTTCTATAATTGTCTAATGGAATGAATCTCAGAGGGCAGACAATGCCTACAAATGAAAGGCAACTACATTCTCCATAGTGTTTCTCAAAGACAATCTTATATAGAAAGTGAATATGATATTAAGTACCATGAATTTGCTTGGAGAGAAAAGTATTCCCCTATTAATTGTCTTTTAAGACTCCTGAGTAAGCCTGGAATAACATCGTAGCATCTTACTTTTACTCCAAGCCTATCCAGCATCTTCTAATCTTCCTTTTAAAGAGAAGGAACAGGCTTCAAGCAGGCTTCCATAATCGCTCCCTATTTAATTTCATTTTCACGTCATTGCATTTATTCTTGTGGTTATCTTCTACTTAATGACAAATGATTCTGATACCCCTTTGAAGGCAAGTTGATATGCCATTAACATTATACATACATATGATTATAAAAGTGAAGACATTTAGGAAATATAGGAGCTGGGTTAAGACCTATCAAGAAATCATAAAAGTGAAGACAATGCCTGAAGATTGTGATACTACACACAGAATCCCAGACAAAAAGTCAGACTGCCTTCCCGGTCATGTCACCTCGTCCTGCTTACCAGCAGGTTGTTTTCTCAAGTTTCATTTCTGACCTTTTTATTTGGAGCACTGATAGTAGTTTCCCTTTAGAAAAGTGATTGTTAATTTTTCTAGCCAGGCCAGAAAGTCCTAATTTAGAATACAGTATAATTAGCATAACTGACTAATGTTTTAAATAGAAATCGATTTTTAAAATCGTTACCTAATACAATTTGTTTGTAATTAAACAGAACTGACCACAAGTGGAATAAGAAACTTTTCTGTACATAGATTCTGAGCTTTGGTTTTTGAGGTGGGAATATGATTTGACAAAAGCCAGGGAGGAGAAGACTGTGAAAATTCCTCTGCTGGTCAGTGGCGTCTTTTTCTATGTCTAGTTTCACCGCACAATCACAGGGAGTCCCTCCAAGTCAGAGAGATAAGAAGGGTAACTGGAGAGGCTTTTTACTGTCTTTCATATTTTAAGCTCACATAAAAACAAATGACGTGCAAAACCTGACAGAAAAAGAAAAAAAGGTGGATGCACTTAGTGAGTGGGAGAGAAAGCTAATACAGTTGAAGGTTCGGGATTCATCACCTGAACAGCCACCTCCAACTCCCAGTGTCTAATGCTTATTATTTTGCTTTTTTCCCCAAGACACCCAAATTGTATAAATTCTAGATTCCTACCCCCAGAAAGACTATCAGTTCTGTTCTTCAACAAGGCAGAAACAGGAAGATGGATAAAGATGAGAGAAATGGTGGTGTCAGTATCAAAAAGGAAAACATTCTTTCTAGAGAACTTGAATTGCGCTTGACTACAAACCAGGTGGCCTGAAAAGATACCAGGGAGAAAAGGGCTGTTGGAGTTCCTGGAGAAAGCCACTAGGTGGCGACATTCCAAAGGTCGGCAAGGATGATGGTACGCGGAAAGAGGAAGAAGGTACCATTTGGAGAGCAGGTGGGGAAAGGGAAGCCGGCTGCCTAAAACTCTGTTGACCGTTCAAGAAGTGAGTTCATAACTAGTAGACTTGTACTATTCCTCCTTTCAGCAGCTAAGCAAATTGAATACTACTAGCAACTGTAGAAAATAACCTGTTCACCATTATAAAGTTCCCTGACATCAGAAGCACTCATGACTAAAATTCTCCAGGTGACTGTCCAACACGGAAAAATCTTCAGAAATATGGAGAAAGTCAGTGCTACCTTTGAAAGAAAAAACAGATTTAAACCAAATACTTTTCAGAATGAAGAAATCCCTCTTCATTGCCGCCTGACAGCATCAGCAATCCTGTTCATAGTGACCAAGGAATTTTAGAGCAGGCAAGTTCGCCCCCTGCTGGACACATTGTCTAACTGTCGCAGGAAAGGAACTGCTTGCATTTAATTTTGATCTCAACAATTTCTTAAACAAGGCTAAAAGGGGGAAAAAAAGTATCACTCAGAAATCTCTGTAAGGTAAAAGAACGGAGGATTCATTTCTTTATCATTGCCAGGTTTCTGTCAGTATTCTTTGGAAAATAATCAGGAAAGATAGGTTTTCCCCACCCCAGCCTGACTTCTGCATTTGTCTCATGCAGTCTTTAGATAACAGCAATGTGACACGAAGCCTTCTATTGTTTGGATATTTAAAGTTCAAAATTTCACTAGGACACTGAACAAGGTGGTTCACTCTGGGCTGGCTGGTTATGAGATAACTAAATCTAGCTAAATCTAAAAATAAATGCCAGACTCGGTGGGGAAGCATGCTACAGGAGTGTGTGGGCTCTGAAATTGGCTAAAATATTAACAGGCAAATCTAGATAAAACACATACACTTGTTTTCTATACAATTTTTCTCTCTGTTTTTTTTTTTGCTTCTGTAAATTTGAGATCATTTCCAAATATGAAGTTTAAAGAGACAACAATAACATGGGTTAAACTGGCTCTGCCTCTCTATGACTTCGGGCAAAATGTTTAACTTTTCTGGGTTTCCATTTTTGCATCTGTAAAAAGGAGACAATAAAGGCTTGTATGGTTGTCAGGAGAATGAATGCTGCAGTTGGCAATGACACTTTTTTCATTATTGTTATTAGTTGGAGAGGAAGACAGGCTTCCATCAAGGAGATGTGCCACCTTGGCTCCCCAGGTCTGGCAAGCATCAAACAAATATTTCTAGTATCAATTTATAGCTTGTTAAAGATCTATACAATTCATAATCTCATGCAAATGACAGAGGCTTATTTATGCATCCATCTTATAGTAACTCTCAGGAAAACTACATCTTCTATTCAGCTTTCTATGTGAAACCTTGCTATATTTATTCTGTTTTTAAATGGACCTATATCTAGAACACAGGACTTACTACATTAAGTGGAGTTCTTCATTCCACCAAAGGACCTCCTATGGAAAGATGAAAGGGCACTCCTGTCACCTGCTACAGTATTGTTCTTGCAGGTGCCTCACCCCCAAGCTGCTCAGATGGCATGCGGCCTTCACCAGGACTGCGACAGGCAGCCCTGAGCCACTGTTCCTCGTACTGGAAGTTCAAAGACTGCTGAGGTGGGGCTTCCCTTAGGAATGATGCAAGGAAAATGGGCTTAGAATTCAGGGAAACATGAGTTCAAACTCACATCACACATCATATAAATGTAATGGAATATGTCACATCTCTTGTAACTCCAATCCAATTAATTTATTTGAAGTCAATTTCCTCATCTATAAAATGAGGATAAACATTCAACAACTTTTTGGGGATTTCAGGGTTATAGGAACTATGAAATTTTAAAAGTAGGCATCTGGGCCAGGGGAATGTAGCTCAGTGGCAGAGCACTTGCCTAGCCTGCTGGAGGCCCTGCATTCCATCCATCTCCAGAGCAACAACAAAACCAAAAGCAAAAAAGAAAAACAATAGTCATCATATTGTTGTTAATGTTTGGCTGTTATTGATATTATAAAGTCTTGTAATCTAGGTAAGCTTATTTTCACCTACTTAAACCCATTCAAAGTCAGAGAAAATGGACTTTCTTTAAAAAATTTTTTCTGATAGTAGTTATATATAAAATAGTTCAGTGAATGTTTTTAAAGTTTTCAGTTGTGGGCATCTATTCTTAAAGCTAGACCTTAAAAACAATGTGGCCCTCCTTTCTCACATTATAGATTAAATAAATAAAGTATCTGTCTAAACATGGAGTCACAGCTTATTGCAGACATGAGCCTAAAACTCAAGACTTTTTCTTTTGTCATTGTGATGTAGTTTCTATTTAACTCACATGGCTTTTTTAATTTTTATTTTATATTTTCATTGATCTTTAAATATGTCATATATAATATTATCTAGAGGTGACATCATACTGTTATATTCCAAAACATTAAGAAACTAAAACCACACAAAACATTATGACAGATAAAATGAATATTTTAAACATGTATAAATCTATAAAGATGGTGTGCCATCTAAAGATCGGGGCTATGAAAAGCCCCAAAACCAGGATTTGAATTTCAGCTCTATTGTTTGACACTGGGTTAGTTGCTTAAACTCTCTGAGATTTAATTTTCTTATTTAAAAAATGCAGGTTAAAATCCTAGCCTAATACTGCTAGTAGGAAGATTGGTCATGATAGCATGTAATATTCTTAGCATATAATAAATCTGCAATAAATCATAGTTGCTTCCTCCTGCCCAACCCATAAATCTATGCTGTATACAGCAGTGTCTACCCAAGTCACAGAGAGGTCTCTCAGGAAATGCTAATGCTGTGGTGGCAATGACGCTAACATAGAAACCAAGAGCCCTGTAAAGCAGAAACAGATAGCTATAATTATCCAAGATCTCCACAAGCAAAAATCTCCAATTAGAGCTAATCAAATATATATGCATGAGATCTTCTCTGATAGCTGAGGACTAACCTGAAATGACAAGTACATAAATATAACAAGTTAATGACCCTTGAAACACACACTTCATCTCAGAGGATCAATGCACACTATTCTAGTGGACACACTGAAGGCTCTTTTGTCAGGGCTTTGAGAGGAACCTCTTGTGCCCACAGCATAATATATAAAGTGAGATGGTAAAAATGACAGGACGAAGTTGGAGTGGAATAATGAGTTTATAACTCAATGTATCTAATGAAAAGTTTGAGGATCTAGTTTTCAACTATTTTATTAGAGATAGCCCAATTTGAACTTACAAAGCCTTGAGTGTTCTTAAATCAGTAATTACAGGAAATGTAAATAACAATTTATTTACACTTAATATTGAGGATACTTATAATGTTGCAAATTGGGTACCCAGAGTGCTCATAGATAGAGCATAGTTCCTTCTGTGACTTGTTTACACCAGCAATTCAAAATGGAGCAATATTTTAAAAACAAAACAAAAAGTTGGATTTAATTGCTTTCAAAATAAAACATGAAAAAGGAAAGAAGGGAATCCCACATACGAGTACTTCAGCATCAGCAACTGAGAGGTGGCTAAGGTTCAAAGATAAAAGAGTTTAAACTATAGTTTCACAACTCTTCCGACACCAAGTGCACTCGTTCACTCTTCTATAGCACATACTAGGGTTTCCCCCCAGCTCTCTGTTCTCTTTCCTTCCATCATTCTCCTTCCCTGTGAAAGCAAAACTATCATAAGGCAGGCAGTGCCTTTTCAGAGCCTGAGGCAGAGAGCTGAGAGCGAGGCCTGCTCCACTGGGCCTTTATGGGTGCTGCTCAACAGTCTAGGCCAGCGGAGGATGCCCTCTTCTTCCAGACCCTCAGGGGGTGAGACTCTTTCCCATGGGAATCTCTGGCATCCAAAGAGAACTCAGGCTCTTAGCTCTGCAAGCCTCAGATCCTCAGGATGTGTGAGGGAGACCTAAAGGCCAGACCCATGCAGCATGCAATTATCTCCTCTCTGTCTTGATCTAAAAGATTGGTGCTGAGGACTTTTGGTGGTAGGATATGTTAGAGTAGGATGGAATCTGAGGGTGCGTGACCTATCCAAGAGCCTTCAGTCTTTGTTTCTTTATATTTGGATTAGGAATAGTGTAAAACATTAAGCTGAACTTGCTGACCTATACAGCCTTCGGGGACTCCTGTTTGCCTTTTTGTGATTGTCTAATCCTCTATCCTGTTAGAGTACTAACTTATGAACAGCTTAAACAGTACCTTTCAAACCATCTGAGTTGAAAAATTACTTTAAAAATCAACTTCTCAATCCATTGTGGACTTTTATATAAATCCATGAAACTACTGTGGCAATGAGAAACCACTACAAAGATGTCTAAATGCTAGCCATTATTGTACTTATCTTGTGAAATATTAAAAGTTTTATAGACTAACACTTGTCCTCGGATGACACTTTGCAGAGCAGTTGTAAAAATCACTGAAGAAATGCATTCTTCTACATGACCTCCCTTAGGTGAATAATCTAAAAAAATCATAGAGAAAAAGAGTAGAATGAGGGTTATCAGGGTCTAAGGTTGGGGGTAGGAAATTTGATACTGAAAGGAAAGAAAGGAAATCATCCTATTTAATTAAATTTTGTATTTTAAAAGGTTCCCATATTCATGAGAAATAAATACAGTTAATAAAAAAGACAAATAAATTTAAATGATAGAAAAAACACAACTTTTTGGAAAGTCAGTAAGAAACAAGTGTAAAAATCACTACTGAACTTGTGTGCACTCTGTAGAGCTTCAATGTATAGATACTAAGTATCCATTACATTTTGTAGTTTAAACATTATGCAATCAAAAGCCCTAGATATAAAGAGCATATATCATTTTTGTAGTTAATGAGTCAAAGCCCATGAAGGGATTGAAAAAACGAGTCAAATTCCAACTTCGACTGCTCTGTCAAAAAGCAGAAGCTCAGGTCTGTTTATACTGTTGAGTGACATTTACTGCTGCAGAATTCAGCACCAGTCAGAGGTGCTCCAGAGACCTGCCCAGCTCTTCCTTCAGTGTGAATACACATAGTGTTAAAAGTAATGTAATTATCTTTCAAAATTATGGTAGAGTTTATCACTAGAGAAGAATGGAATCATAAAATTAACATCTTTGTAGGACAGATTGATTTTCTGGTGGCAATCTCAGATGATATAGTGTAGCTTTTGGACAAAACATTCCCAGGATCATTATTACTATTTTACAGCCAAATGACCTGACCTCCAGAGAGGCTACAGTGGTACACAGTCTCAAAGTGACTGTCCAAAAGGGAATCCAAAAGTGAAATCCATGCTTCACCAGTTGCCCCAAAGTCTAGCAGTTTTCACTGTCTCCAGAAGCAAAGGCAATCTAGGTTAACTCTAAGTAGCTTTGCAAAAATAGCTAAGCCAAGAAGAACCTTCCCCAGTGAAGAAGGTGGCTAGAATCTATATTATTCCCATGGCAAAGAAGAATTACCCCTGTCTTTGCTAAATTATACCCAGGTTCCTTCTTCTTGATACCAACTTAGCCAAAGATGCTTGGTAACCAGGAAAATGGCTCTCCCAAGAACAAAAGAATAAGGAACACAGGGATGAATATCATCTCTATTGTGATCATTTCAGAGTCTAAAGTTTCCTCTAGTTTTTCAAACTACTTCATGTGTAAAATGAAATAAGGCAAAAACTAGACAACTGATGTTCAGAGGACAGGTATATTTTCTTGAGTGTGATGGGCCAACCTGTGTCCCACAGATAAACACCTCTACAAAATTACAGGAGTGGTATTTTCAGAGTTAGAAAAGTTAAAAATCAGACTCCCTCATGTTTTAATTTCTTGTGACAGCATCCCTGGTAAATGGTCACAGTTCTTGTGCAGTGCACGACTTAGTGAGGTAACTTACTGACTTCTGAGTCAGCTCAAAGTGCTATAGAGGGTAGAAGTTGAGGGAAAGCGGTCTCTATTCAAAAGAGTTATTTAAATTGAGCCTATTTCTTTGTGTTCTTATGTACACATAAGTTTTGGGGGTCACAGTGAGTAAGGCCATTTTGGAGTCATAGAGAATGCATCCCCTTTTCCTTTTATAAGAGGTCCTTAAATATTGAAGATAGCTCTCTTCTTTCACAATCATTTCTAACCCAAACACTTCTTATTTCTTGAGTCCCACTATTTTAAGTTGCATCTTTGATACTCCAGAAGATAACACCATAAATCTTCCCCAGGAATCCATTTTCTATCTGCTTTTGGATTCAATGACTTCATCAGTTAGCAATCCACCAACATGCCCCTACAGCTACTCCAGAAAGACATTTAAAAATGTGTAAAGACTTTGATGAAACCTGTCACATTTCCCTGACACAGGAAGGAATGAAGCTATCCTTACATGACATATTTAATGAGTATGTATAGTCATGGTGATTATAGATTCTTTATCTATATACTCACCAGTCATCCATTTAATAATGTGCTGGGCAAGTTTTCCCACTTACTTTTCTTACTATTATGAAAGAAACAATATGTATCGAAAGGTCAGGGATATGGTAGTATTTATCATGTTATTTTCAGCACCGTATCACCACATAATGTGTCAAAGGAAGAAGTTCATTTCTCAGTGAAATTATATATCAAACCAAGATGGCTGACCTAATCAGATAAGTCTGCACACACATGAAGCTACAGTAAGGTGTACATCTATCACCTATGTTTAATGAAACTGACTTCATGCTGATTGGAAGTTGGGGAGATTCATCAGTTTTTTTCTATCATAGGAAATAATTTATTTATTGGAAATCATATATCAAAATTTATTTGACTAAGATTAATTTTAATCTATAAAATATTTTATTCCTCCATCATGTAATGAATAACCATAATATTCAAAATATGACTAACTTAAAAACAGAGAAAAAAAATAGAGCATTACATTTCTGAACACTATAATGTCCTTGAAGGTAGACAGTGGCTAATTTATTTAACTTTGTATCCTTCATAGTGTCTAGAGTAATCTTTTGTCTAGAATGGCTACCAAATAATGTTAACACTGTTATCCAATGGAAATGTCACCTAATTTAAGTCCGCAAATCACATAACACTTAAACCATAGCTCATAGCTGTCATGGGACAGAATTATCTAAAGGAGGATTCCAGGTCATAGGTCACCCATCTGGCAGATCTCTAAGTTTCTTAACGACTGTGTCCTGAGATCTCTGTGAAATATGATACTCACAGTACTTCTGTAATATGCAACTTAGGAAGTATAACTGAATTGTACCTGAAAATGTTAAGTGATCTTTTCAATAAATGTGAGAACAAAACAAGGATATTCTGTTAAGGTCATTTCTCCCACAAATAAAAAATATTTTTCACCTTGAAAAAGTTATTATGAGCCACACGGTGAGTGGAGAATGACCACAGGAAGGCAGATGTTGGCCTCCTCCTAGGGAGAGTCATGGGCACAGACACCTCGCCTTCAAGTGAACCTCAGCAGGTGAGACCCACATCCAGCCCTCCGCAGGATGGCAACAGGCTTTGTGCCAGGAGCTCTGACAGTGGAAGATATCAAGTCAAAGGCAGTAATGTTCTACTATGTGAATACGATAAGCAGAAAATGAAGACAGATATTACATAGTAGGACTCCATTGTCAAAACCAACACATGGGACGTTGTAAACACTGTTAAATGTTTTTTGTTATAGAAAAATAATGTTGTCAATGAAAAAATCAGTCATCAAGTTAACTCTAATGCTTCTCCTTGATTTGTGCATCCCGCCTCATTCAGACTCTTGCTTATTTTCTCTGTGGACTTTTCTCAGAGTGCAGCCTCCTGCCTCCCATGGACAATCTTAGAAGCCATTCTCCATCACAGGCAGGTAGCTGTTCCTCAAACCACACAGGATATCTGATACCACTCTATGTTCAAACCAGCCAAAGTAACCAATGAATCAAATATTTTCAATAAACAACTGTCTGCCTAACTAAAGCATGAGTTTCTCACCCTGGAATTCTGACCTTTTATAATCTAATCATTTTTTGCTAATTTAACTTTAATTTCTCTCTCTCTCCTTTTATCTAATCAAGCTTTCCTACTCACCATGCTCAGAGTGTGCCTTGTACATTTGTATAACACGGTTTGTCATTTCTACGACCTAAAGTATCCCCCTCCATCTTTTGTGTATTTATTAATATTCTATTTTTTGACTGACACACATTATTTGTACATACCTATTAAGAACTATGTTATATTTCTATGGATGCTTACATCCAGTAATGACTAACTCAGAATAATTAGCATGTCCAGCACTTTAGCTGTTCTCATTTCTTTATGATGAGCACACTCAGAATCTCCTATTCTGAGATGTAGCACACATTACAGTTAGTTACATTCACCCTGCTATGCTTTGAAACAACAGAACTTCTTCTTCCCAACTGCAACACTATGCCCAGTGATCAACTTCTCCCCATCCTTACTGCCCCCTTCTCTCCCCAGTCACTTGTGACCACTATTCTACTCTCAACATGAGAGTTCTGGGTTCTACATATAATCGAGATGATGCTGTCTTTAGTCTCTGCTTTTCTGTGCTGTTCTTATTTTACTTAACATAATCTCTTACGGGTCCATCCATATTGTTGCAAATGATAGAACTTTTACAGCTGAATGGTATTCCACTACGTACTTGCAACATATTCTCTTGATCCACTCACTCATTCATAACAGGTATTTGAGTTGATTTCATATTCCAGCTATATGAACAGTGGGGCATATACAGGGTGACTTCATTTCCTTTGGATATGTACCCATTAATGGAATCAATGAATCACAAATTATTTCTATTTATAGCATTGTAAGGAAATGTTATGCTATTTTCCATAATAGATATACTGATTGACATTTCTACCAGTAGTGTGCAAGAGCCCCTCTTTCTACAAATCCTTGCCTGCATTTGTTAACTTTTGTATTCCTGAAAATAGTCATTCTAACTGGGGTTTATTGATATCTCTTGGTGATTTATTTATTTACTATATTTTTAACTGATACACAAAATATAAAAATGTATATATTAATGAGGTATTTTGAAATGTCTTGGTATATTACATTGCATAAAGTTTAAATCTGACTAAACATATTTATCTCTTCAAACTGTGGTTCTGACTTGCATTTCCTTAATGGTTGGTGATATTGAGCTTGTATTTCATATTATCTGTGGGCCACTTATATGTCTTCTTTTGAAAAGAAAGAGAAATGTCTATTCGGGTTTTTAGCCCACTTTATAATTGGATTTTTTTGTATTTTCAACATCTGTCTTACCAACAGAAAATGTTTTTCGTTAAATAAAAATCTACATGAAAACCAAATGTTTAATTAAATTAGTATCAGGGCTGCTCAGAAAGAATTAGGTACAGGGAAGTGGGAACCAAGAATCACTCTCATCCCTGTCTCGCTCACAGACACCTGGAAACCCTGAGGCACCAGGGATCCCAGGAAATGCAGCATCTAAGCTAATGAATCATCTACATAGATTTGGGATTTCTTCCTACCTTTATACATACAGAAATGTATTAAACTATATGAAACTTGCTAGTACATAATCTTTGATGTAGTGAGAAATATTTGATGGTTGTATTCATTTTATAGGAAAAAGTTAATAAGGTATAATGTAATATACACAGTATATTAGGACTATGTCAGAGAACTTCCTTAATGACTCTCCTGAATGTTTAGAATTCTACATTGTTTTTTAAAATCCCTGTTTTGGGTGGCTGCATAAGGACTTCATGAAGAGGGAAAGTCATACATAAAATAACATCACATGGGGAAAAGCCACCAATACAATAGATGAACTTATCTGACAGAAGAAAATCTTTTTTTAAAACAACTAAGCAATGTAAAGAAAAGATTCATTTGAAAGGATATTGTGTCTCCAAATATATTAAGAGATACTTCAAATTATCAAATTCTAATAAAATGGTTAACCACAAATCTCCCTTAACATAGTGCCGTGCATCACATTGTGTCGTCATTTGTGTGGCTGTTGACAGTCAGTAACTAACCAGAAGAGAGGATTAAGCAGACTCTGAAATAATTAAGAGATGGAGTATTCACAACCACACTTTCTTCAAGATCTAAACTGCGAACCAGAGCTCTACTCCTTTCATTAAAAATGGAGTGAACTAAACACAACACAGTATTTACCACTGAGGTCCAGGAGATTCTAAGCTTTACTCCAATATAATATTTTTACCTCTACTTTTACCCAAAACTCTCAACTCACTCTGAAAATTAGTTTTAATCATCATATCTTGATTCATCTCCTTGGTTAAGTGAAGGTGAAAACCTGCACCCTGGACACAAAATGGATGGAACCTGTAATTTTGTTCTATAATAAAAATAGGGTATGGCTGAAGATGGAAGATTTAACACATTTATCATGGCTATTTTCTGAAACCCCATTAAAAAGGCCATAAAGCAATTTTCCTTTAAAGGTATCACTTCTTAAGAACAAAGACAGCAGGAAAAAAAAACAGCCTTACTATGAAAGCCAGATAAGACAGGGAGAGGTGCTAGCTCATTTAACAGTACTGAGAAAGATAAATCCTCATCTAGAAACTAGGAAACTCCAGACAACCCTATGTATACTCCAAAACCATCAAAGATGCAGGAATTCAAGAGGCCAGCTTCTTTCAGAGGAAAGAAGATATTTTAAAAGATGATTTTGTGAAACTCCAATTAAAAAACAGTTAGAAATCTAGGTTCATCCATCTTGTTGCAAATGATAGAATTTCCTTCTTTCTGATGCCTGAATACAATTTCATTGTGTATACATAGCCCACTTTCTTAACCTGTGTGTCCACTGATGGAAACTTGACCCTGTCTCTTGGTTATTATAAATAATGCTGCAATGCACATGAGAATGCAGATATCCCTTCAACAGACTGATTTCAATTCCTATGGACATATATCCACAAGTATGTCTGCTGCATGTGATGGGTGGTTTTATGTTTAGTTTTTTGAGAAACAACCACACAGTTTTCCAGAATGGCTGTATTAATTTATTTTCCCACCAGTACAGAAAGACAAATACTCTATTATCTCTTATAGGTAGAATCTAAAAATGTTGGTCTCATAGGAAAAGAATAAAAAACTATTTATCAGAGACTAAAGGAGATTTTAAAAAGGCCCAAAATTTCAGTTAGACTGGAGAAATTAGTTCTAGCGATCTTTTTATAACACGGTAATATAGTTAACACGATGTGTATTTCACCATATTGTACCCCATAATATTTACAAGTATCTGTTAATTAAATAAGCAAATAATAGTTTAAGTCTTATTTTAAACCATACCACCAGATCTTTTTTACTTCAAGCTGCAGGCAATTAGAGGTTTATTTTTCAGAAAACGATAAAAAATTAGGTCTTTGGACAGACATGGCCAGGGGAGCACAGAGCTACTGCACTGAATAACTTGGGAAAGTTCACATAATAATGCTGGCTGTTGTGGTATTACCTCTAGCTTTCTCCTACAAAGTACATAAACTTCACCTAAACCAAAGCTGTGAGAATCTGCACTCCTGGGAAAAAAACAAAAACAAAAACTAAATTCAATTGCCTGCTTCCATTTACTTCTTACCCCTGCCAGAGGCTCTTCTTTGCCCCTCTGAGGAATTCTGATGACCCTCCTACAAGACTGTGCTGTCTGCCTTCCACATGCAGTTCTGATGGGGTTCTGCCAGGGTCTATAGGTAACTGCAGAAAGATCTGTCTGGAGTCTAACTCTAAGAGGACAAAAGAAGTTATTACAGAAAAGATAGGCAATTTGAAATATAGGGTTTTAGATGGAGAAGAGAGTATGAAAAATCATTGATGTCTATATCCATTAATATAGGTAGCAGAGTGCTCTGTGAAGAATGAGAGTGGCAATAAAGGAACCAGGAGAAGACTGAATCCAGGTTTGATTCTGTCTAACCATGTGACCTTGGGTGGGTTCTTTACCATTTGTTTTTTCACAGGTGTCCTCTTCCTCATGTTGATGTAAATGGTCTGAAGTCAGAGAGCAGTGATTTTAGCAAAATACATGGTGATTTTTAAGAATTCCTACAACTAAATATAAAAAAAAATAAATGTAAAGAACAGACATAGTTTCATAAGTTTTACACATTTTTACAGATAAACTTAGAACAGGGAAAAGGGGCAAACAGAAGAGATAAACATAAAATTAAGGCATGTCTGTGATAACATGAATTTCAGGGAATCTTTTCAAGTTTTATGGATATAGAGAAAAACACCTTTCCTAAATTGTCTATTTTGCAGGGTTCAAAAATATGAAATTAGCCACTAGACCAAAGGCCATTTAACCAATTTTTCCTAATACCCAAATATACAAACTGAATACTAAAAAAGCCAGTGTTATCTTTTGGGAAAAAATGGAAATGAAATTCCCAGAAAATGCTAATATTGTCTTCTTGAGTCACTTCAAGGGGAAAAGGGGAAGGAAATGTTGGCCTTCAAACATCTCCATGGCAGGGAGTGGAGGAAGATACTTTAACTTATCGTACCCACCTCTGAATCTAACTATGGTCGGTCCTGCTATGGCTCATGCTTGCCTAGTCCAAAGTAGATGTGCCCCTGAAGGCAGGAAAATCCTGTGTGAAACTTGAAAAAATGAAGCTTCCCAGGCTCTACCATTGCAGATTTTGTTATTTGAAACTGGGTTGGACCTTGAAATATGTGTTTTTAAAGATCTTACGTGGTTCTAGTACCCAGATTTAAGAATTCCCAGAACACTCAGGCAAAACTTTTCTTCCTCTTAGAACCCACACCCTATAATAGGCATGAAAAGAACCTAGAACAAAAGCCCACCTCAAGGAATCAATCAGTTAGTAGAAAGTAAAGTCATCAATTAAAAGGTTAAGAATGAGGATTTTTAAAATAGTATGTGAAAGTGGATATTTTAGTTCTGGCATTTATTGAGGACAAGTACTGTAATTCCAAGGATGATAAATTGTCTTCTTAAAAATGAAAAAGCAGATATGTAGGAAAAGGTGTCTTTGAGGGTAGGTCGAATAGACAGATAAAATTTTGATAAAACAGTTACCCCTCAATTAGCAGCTCACAGGGTGAGATGCTGGTTCAGATCTGCTGTCTACTTGAAATAAATTCAGAGAAGAGATTAGCCATCTAGCTACAAATTGTCCTATGATATATTGCACACCCAGGCTGAGTAATATATAGCTCAAAAAGAGTTTCCAAGAGACATTTTACTTAATGGTTTCTTACAACAGTATTTATTCCCACTCACAAGAAGAAAATATCTTCTAAGCCCACACTGTATTAAATCAACCCATGATTTGATCCACTGACCTATTACATCAAGGGTTCCCTGACTCAATTCGTCTGGTGTTAGGAACCATCAGGCTACTTGCAAAAGTTAGAGATTAAAAAGTCCTCTGTGATTCTGCAGTCTGAGCTTGGTCTCTGGGGACAGTGTGCCTAATTTTCAAACCCTGAATTGTATTTTCTGTTGATTTATTTCTTTAGGTATATACAAAAATCGCTTTGTCTTTTTTAGGAAGCAGATGAATTAGGTAGTTTCCATCTAGTCTAATCTGTAAAATGCTACAGGAACTTAAAAAGGTCCAGTTCCTCCAGTCCCTCAGACACATATCTATAGACTTCCCAAATAGGTCACCAGGTAGCAGCAGAAATAAGAGAGAGAGCTGCTTGGTGGAGCTCTCTTAGCTGACAAACATGCGTATGGCATGTTTTGTCAAAATCAATTTTATCTGTAGTCACAGTTACTGGGATCTTTTCAGGCCTTTCTAGAAAGAACAGATGTGTGCTCCTGCCAGGGCTTTAAGTAAGTCTTTAACTATAGAGAAAGGTCTGGGGACTAGAGCAAGTGAAACCTGTGGAGGCCAAGAAGAGTTAATCTCATCTAATTTATTTTGTCTTACCAGGTAGTACGGCAGAGGAAAAAGAGGAATCATTCTGTTCCAGGACTCAATGGACCCAAAGTACATACTTTGGTAGTTTTTCTTTTCCTCATCCCTCTTCCTCTCACTGCTTCCTCTCCCTCCTCCTTCTCCTCCTCCTCTTCTTCCCATTCTTCTTCTTATCATCATCATCATCATCATCATCATCATCATCATCATCACTATTATTAGAGGAGAATGAGGGAACTCAGCTGAAAACACTTATTTTCACCCTTCAATGGACCGGGCTAGATGCACTATGTAATGTGTATTTGAAGAGTATGTTGGTCTCACTTATGAGAGTTAAATTCCTATAAAGGAGAAAGTAATACCTACTCAATGCAGGGATGTAATTTTGGAATGTGTCAGGTACAACTGCAGATTTCTATAATAAAGTGATATAAAACTTAGGAGAAAAGAAGCTATCCCTGCAAAGTTTTACAAAGAACACTGTAATCAGAGGGATAACAATTGCAAAATCACCAAAGCAGCACACCTGCAGCACAGACAGGCACCACAACCAATGAAACACTCAATTCTTAGAGTGTAACAATTTTCTAAATGAATCACAAGAAATATTTCTTGGGGTGGACTCCAGGCAGCATCAGGCCCAAGAAGGAGGCCGCTGGAAGCTTATCTTTGGAACAACCCATTTAGGAATGAGAAATCCAGAGTTCTGGTCCTCCTGCATAGTTTGGAAATACAAAGGAAAGGTTTATCCAATATTTTAAGTGTGACAGAAGAGTACAGCATGCTGATCTCCCTGAAAATTTCTGTGAGGTCTTCCTTGAAATACCATAAAGATTCCCCTGAGAAGATCAATTGATGGATTATTCTGTCCAGGCTGCCTTAACTAAGATGGCCAAATCTGATGACTTGGCAGCTACTGCTGTCAACAATTCCTGTTCACTAAGGTAAAGACAGCTTTCTACTACTATCACATAGTGTTACATGTTCTTTCTTATCACATTGATTGACTTTCTATGATTCAGAACTAATTCCGAAGGACTCAGGGAGAACATTATCTCATAAGGAAAAAAAAACTAGCTAGAATTCTAAGTATAGGATGTATTTTGTTAGTGGGGCAGATTTTTATTTCCATATTCTGTTTCATTTTATTACTATTTTCCATTTCTGTAACTAAGAAGTGTTCTTTGTGGAAGTCATCATGGACAAGTGGATTAATATTCAACCATGAGGTTGCTAAGAGATGTCCAGCTCCTAAGCAAGAGTGTAGCATTACTCTGTAAAGGGACAGCTGGACACTCTCAATTACCATGATTCCTTCTTCTTTATGAGTCCAGGCTTAAGGCAGCCATGATACTTCTGCTCATCCCCCCTCCAGTAAGCCCATTATACTTGGCCACAGCACCTCCAAAACCTGCATTCTAAGTCTGGCCAGTCAGATCGACAGTCTCTTTCACCACACTTCCAATGTTCTTTTCAATTTCTTCAAAATATTTCATAATGTGTATCTAATAATTGCAAACCTTCCAGGCTTGCAGGTCTAACATATAATTGGATTTTTTGCTAACTCTCATTTGTGGTGGCTTGCTTGATTTTGTTTTTAGTGATTCTAGAATGTCAACTTCTGTTCTTTGTAACTTCATTTTGGGAAATTCTTTGAGATTTGGATTCTAAATGTACATCTTTTTAAAGTGTACACCTGGAGGGCACTGATATTTGCTTCCACCAGGTACTTGACAACTGACCACCCAGAAAGTCTTTAGAATAAATTCTGGATAAACTTTATTTGTGTGTGAATACAGTTTCTGTTCCTGATACTGAATGATAATTGGCTTGTGTTTAGAAATGCTTGAAGAAAGGGGATGTTTTCCTGCTCATATTGCTAAATAGCAAATATTCTGATTCTTACTGTAGGGAAGTTTTATTTTCTTAGATTATGCTTTAATGCTGTGATCATCTGAGAATTAGTGGAAATATGGAAGTCTCTGATCTAATTGGCCATGCATCCTGGTCCCCAGCCTTTGTGTCTTATATGCCCCTTTGAAAGGCACATTTAGACAGTGAGAAATCCACAGGCCTACTTCTTGTTTTCTAGTCTCTTGTCACTTCTTGCACCTTAGCAATTCCCTTACATTTCTATGAGTTGATATATGCATTCAAAAGAATGCTTAAGGATTTTACTAGGTATATAGTTGGTAGAAACAAGAGAAGAAGGGAGGGAAGGAGAGAGACAATGGTAAGGGCAGAGATAGGGAGAAGAATATAGAAGTATTGCTGGCTCAATACTGCTTTGCCATTATGAAGAAGTTAATAGTGAATTTCTCAGTTTTGACTATCATTTCTCAGACTTAATTCAGTATAGAACTAAGACTGACAATCCCATTTGCCCAAAATTGTGCTCGAGAGATCTTTGGCCAGTAGACCTTACCTTTGCTAACTGTGCACATGTCAACACAATGTCATATGTTTATGCTGTTAAATTTTAGTAGATTTCAATAAAAGGAACTGCCTCATGGCTAATCTTTCAACCTACCATAGAGCTCCTAAGATTCTAAAGTGCACACCCTGGTTAATCACTCCGAACCATTCCATGGAAATTTAGGTTCAAAATAAACATAGCTTCTAATCTTTGCCCATCAATCCCAACCCTGAGACCCAAGACCTATGGAATCACATTTTAGAGCTATAGGAAAGAATTTTAGTATTATACTATACTAGGAATTTCTCCATACTGATGAGAAATTTCAGTTCATCTCCCTGATCTAAGGAACTGGAGATATTCCCACTAACTGACCCCCAGAAGAAACATAAGGGACCAATGAAAGGAACAGAGCTCATTTCCTATCTCAGACAAGCTTATCAGAGTTATTGAATCCAACCTCTGCATCCAACTGAAAAACCCAGAGAGCTGGTTCTTCTTTTGTTTACCCTCTATTTTCCCAGGATCGCTAGTCTTGGTCAATTTTTCCCAAGCTGTTTAAAATTGTTCCAATTTTATAAGAATTATCATTACACATTTTCCCAGACTTGGAAATTAATAATAATAATAATAAAGTGTCCCCTACAGGGTTCCTTGAGGTAGAACATCACAGCCAGAGAGTCAGATAATCTCTGGTCACTCAGGGACCAGCATAGGAGTACCAGACCTGCTATAGACATAGACAAAGAAACTTTCTTTTTCCTGTCTAGTTCCTATGCCCAAAAGACCTCTGTAACTTGTACAGACAGCTTTTGTTTGAGGTTAAGAAAACATAATAAGGAGACAAGGCTATTGAGAAGAACAAGGAAACAGGAGTTTCCTTTGACACTGAGCTTTCTGATTGCCATCCTCTCATTGACCTCCAAGTATACCCATACTAAGGATTTTGGTTTTGCCATTTTGCAGCCAAGAAAGTTAAGGCATTCTTGCTTAAGATCACTTAATTTACACACGATAAAAGTGGGAGTTGAACCAAAGTATAGATGCTTACAAAGTACAGGCTTGTTACCTCTGCTAAACTATCCACAATGGAGAGTAACTGCAGGGATGAGGATCATGAAGAAAAGGCCCTCCTTGCCAGGAAGATACTGTGTAAGAAATACTAACTAAAATGAATTAAATCTCTTTAGTTCTGTCTGTCCTGTAATCCTGTGAGTCATTTAATTGTATGTCACCAGCTGATAACAATGAATTTTCACAAGGCCTATGGAAACTGGAAAGTTGTAACACTTAGGATAGTTCAAGTCACAAGGAGACATTCCATGTCCCCACAGGGCCTGATGTTATCTACATCTTTACCCCACAGCTAAGTTGAGTACTGTGTCCAGATCACCCTAATCCCAACCAACTGCATGTGGGGCTGGCCCCTCCTGTGCACACTGTTTGGTGGGACATTTGAACCTGGCACAATCTCTCTTTTACTCTCACCTCACTATTCTCACTGGGAAATATACTCTGCAGAATGGTTGATATTCTGCCAATACCTGTGTCTGAATTAGTGCCACCAACAAGCCCTATGGCTTTCTGAGATCCCACTATAGCATACACAGTCAAATGACATTAGGAAAGGAAAACAGTAACAGGAGAAGGATGCCCAGAAAACATTTACAAGTTTGTATTTCCCTGTTCTAGTATCAGGGTACATATGGAAGTTATAGTGAAAGCTACCTGGAAATGCAGACAAACAGGATAGCAAATACAATAATTCAAGGATAGATGTTTAAAGCACTATCAGAAGATTTCCACCACAACTACATAATTTTGGAAGAATAGATTCAAAGAGCAATTTTACATTCAAAGGAAAGGATTGGTAACCTAATGTTAAAACCATTTGTTTTAATTAATGTCTGAATACAAAATACCAACTAAAAATGAATTAAAAACTCTCTTTATGGAGGCAACAGTTTCATATGGGGAGCATAATTGCACAGATGAACCTGGAGTTCAAAATTAATATAGATAAGAGCATTGGTCCCATTTGAAGGCAGAAACAGAAAAGATGCAGAAAAATAAAAGGCAAGGAAATTTTTTCCTTATAATCCTCAAGTTTGGCAGTTTGAGATATTAAGAATATTTCCATTGAATGAAAGATAACAATCTTCTTAAGGCAATACTTAATTTCCCATTAGAATGGAGAGCCATTCTGGGGAGGTACAGGCAACAGCACACAAACATTTTAAATATTACTTTCTATCCTTTTTTCTTACAGTGTTTGGGATCAATCCTAGGGTGGCATGTATGTTAATCAGTCCTTCTGCCACTGAGCTCTACCCTCAACTCCCCAATTCTGTTTTAAAGGAAACTTTTTAATAGAAAAACTTATAATTAGACAAAGTGACATTTGTGATTTCTGTTCCCCTGGTACATATTAATGGGAATGAAGAAAAGACCTAGATAAAACCAAAAACAATTTTTACGTTACATCAACCAATAGCCTTCTTCTTAAATGGTAACAACTACTCAATTATCTGTCACCACCACCCCCCAACACACACTCAGCACTGCCTTCCTAACTGTGAGAAATGTAATAGAGTAACAATTCCTCCAACAAAGTTGTCTTTCTGATGACATTCCTTTCAGAACCTTTCAATACTTCTCTGAGACTCTCTCTCTAACCTAAATTTGGACTTCCCCATGGGTTGTACTGGGCTCCTCTCAGTAATATTTATATACAATGAACTCAGAGAAATTATGATTAATAAAAAAATTATACATAAAGTCAGTAAAATCCAAAAAAATACACATAGGATAATTTTAAGTAGAATCTCTGAATTATCTTTATTTGCAAAAGTTTGATTGAATGAAAATTTTCACAGACCCCTTAAATGACATAAAATGTAAAGCCATGTCTTCATTCTTTTCCTAATTTGTTCCATAGCCAGGCTATGGGTCTAAATCAGAACTCTATACTGCCAGTATGAGGAATCTTCCCCACTTATTTTTTCAAGCCTCTTTTTACAAACTGTATTCAAAATGAATTGCTTCTAAATCAATTATTATGTAAGCATACATTACAATGCTATGAAGTCAGTAAATATAAGGTGAGAGAATGTTTATTGATATGGCCATATATCACAATATATTGAGTAAATCGATTAAAAAACATCATTTACAGTATGAATTAATTTTTTTAAAAAAATCAAGGCATGCATGCGTGTGTGTGTGTGTGTGTGTGTAAATAGACCACTCATGTAAGCTTAAAAATATTGATTGTTTATAGAGGATGAGATCATTTTTCTTCTTTCTTCACATTTTCCTTTACAATCAATATGCATTTCCTTTTGTTATTTAAAGAACAAAGAATAGCATAAAAGCCACTATTTATGGAGGCCCTGTGTCCTAGAATACCAGGTCACCTACAACACATAGTGTTGCTGAGGAAGAATCTGTAGAGTGTCCTGTGGTGTAGGCCTTAGAGAAGGCTGTGAATGACCTTTCTAGACCTCATTCAGTCCTCAAGGCTCAGAAGGAGGCCCGATTAGGAGTCACCTTTATTTAAGTCCCAATCTAGAGCAAAGACTCTGTGCATATTTCCTGTGGATTATATTAGTGCTTTACAAATTAAACGAGAGAGGCTTCATTTTGCAAAAAGTTGTATCCAAATAGTTTTTTAAAATATATAATTTTAGTTATTTTTTAAAATGCAACATGATTTAGTTTAACTCAGCAATGACCAGCAAATCATTACTTTAGACCAACAGGACCTCTGCTATCACTGCATAAACAGTTGAACTCTAATACTATGATTGTTTAAATAAAACGGTAGCTCTCCATTGAACTTTTAAAAACTTTAGAGCTACACAGAGTCTATGCATATAAAACTAAACCATATTGTTTATAGCACCGTAACACACACTAAAGTCCAGACACATACACTTATCACATATTATCATCAAGGCCTAATAGTGAATTGTGCTTGGAGAAGTAATGGCTTAATGCTTTTCCTTATTGTTTTGCATTGATAGTTTTAGTACTGAGAATAAGTACTAATTTTCTTCTTAGAGTTCTGCATTATCCATTAATACTTGGAATAAGTATTATATTTTCCAATTTTTTATATTTATAAAAATGTGAACCATACATAGACATTTTGCATAATACAACATTGAGCAAATTTTTTCTACTGAACTACCCTTCCAAATGTAATCTGTCTCACAGAGTATCCAGACATCTCCAAGTGAGATGTTTACAAATTGTTATTCTATCTGAGTAAATCATAACTTTCTATGCAACCCAAACAAAATGAAGATATCCTGGTAGTAGCAGCTGATGTCTCTCTTATGTTCATAAAACAGATACATTCTTCTCATTGGTTGCATTATAAGAAAATATATAAGCAGAATTTGAAAACTGTTCTACTGCTACTACTACCACCTGACCAGGAGATTATTGTCTCCTGAATTCTTCCAGATCCCAGGGCCTCTTTCACTGTCCTCGTTTCCCCTGCCTTGAACTTCTATGGCCCATTTTCAACACCTGAATCATGGCATTTTCTCTCCAACACTTTCCAGAGAACTTCCACTGCATGACATTAAAAGTTAGGTTCTGTATAATGGTACATGTGGTTCTGCACAGACTGATGCCCCATCACCTAGCAAACTCCACCTCCTACCAGCTCTACTCACAGTAGCCACTCTGGCCTTTCATGGTGCTCAGACATACCTGGCAACTGCTCAGAGGAAGGCCCTTTCTTTAAGTGCTTCTTAGTTCCTTCTGACTCAAGTACTCCTTTGTGCCCTCACCTCCAAAAGGTCTTTGATACCATCTTCTTAACTTCTCAGGCCACCCTTACTTAGAGCAGCTCCCATGTTCCCACCCTCCTAGGTTTTCTGTTCCCCCTTTGTATTCATCACCATCTGAAATAACTTCTGCTGAAATCACTTATGCATTTACTGACTATCTCCTCTGTAAGTTTCACGGGGACAGAGAATTTTGTTTTACCCATTTTTGTATACCCAGAGGCCTAGAGCAATGTTCAGAGCAATGCACGTTTGATCAATGAGTAAAATATTCTAAGGATGATTCTCTCACAGAACTCTTATCAATAAAATACTGTTTCATTATATCCTATCATGGGTCACTTGTAAGATTTTTTTATGAAAAAAAGAGTTTATTGCCTCAAACCAAACTGCACAAAATTATAAGTTCACGAAGAAACTGTAAGCGTTCATTATAATTTGGAACAGTTGAACAGTCACCATTATACACCAACAACCACAACCACATTGACAGCTTAATCCTAATTTACATTTATAAGGCCACATATACTTTTGAAAAAAGAATCTATACCCATTGGTCTCCACATATGTACAGTAATGAAGGTCTAAATGGGAACTATTTGAACAATATACTCACTTTGGGTTATATCTAGAACTGGAAAGAACAAGTTAAGGCCACTCAAGGCTTTTCTAAAGCCATTCCAACAATTTTTGTACCATTGTCTTGCCCTGGGATTGTAATTTTCACCACAGGTATCTTTTTACCCAAGTTATTTTTTTAATAATACCACAGTTGCCTTTAAGTATATAATTTTTGTCACCTTTTCAAATCATACACATTTGTAGCAATATCTAATCCACAACTGATATCCTACCCTCAGTGCCACCCATGTGGCCAAACCTTAGCCCATGTCCAAGGAAGACTGCTTTTTCCTAAGCAGTTCTCTGTGGCTTCCATCTCCCTTTATTCCATACCACTTGGCATGTACCTGGTTTTAGAACAGCTCTGGCTACAAGGGAGTATTATGAGTTGAATGTTCATCTGGGACCAGTAAGGGATTTTTTCATTTTTTTAATTCAGAAATGTCAGTTATGTCATTTAAAAAAATCTTTATAGTTAAGTGATTTCTTTATCCTAATGATATTAGGCTTAGCACATTAAGATGAAACCTGCAGGGTAATACTAATGTCTTTATTCCTAAAGCTTGCAAAATTGAAAGAAAAAAAGAGAAATATAACAATGCAGGAATGACTAATCTACTGGTTACTATTAATTACAATAGAATTTTCAGTCAAGACATGGATGTGTGATGTTGTTTTTATTAATATATAGCCTATAAAAATAAATATAGATTGATTTTTGGTATTATAAATAAATACACTGAAATGGGATTGTAGGGCAGTATAGTTGAATCCAATTCTACCTTGAAATAGTGAAAATTATGTGAAGTTCAACTAAATTTTCTATGGTTTATATAAAAGTCAAATAGGAATTGTTTTGTTTCGGGCTTTGATCCTGATAACTTGATGTGAACAGAATTTGTACACTTTGAAATTTATACACTATACCCTTCAATCCATTCTCTCTAACCATGTCAAAATACAGCAAGATTTTAGTAAAAGTACAAAACATTCCTTTACCATAAGTTTCTGGAAAAAAAAAGTCTGGAGTCAATAAAATACAAAAATACATCACCTCCGCTGATCTGTATAAATTTACACTGGAGAAAAATTCTGACAGTATTCTGAACACTGAACTGAAAACTACATGTTATTTAATCACAGTCAGTGATTTCCATTCACAGGAACACTCTTTTTCCCCTGATTTATTTATATTGAGATCTTAACCATCACTATCTCTTTAGTTTCCACTTCTTTCTTTGTCAATAATTCTTCACTGTCAGAAACACTAGCATGCCTTCATATAAAACCAAATTCCACAGACAAGTAATTAGCCCTTTGCTGTTCTGTTAAAATAACAACAAACAGAATTCCAGATTTTACCTTTTATCTTTTTTTTTTGTTTGCAAATCTACTATTCAAAACTTTTGCTCATAGTGAGGGACACTGGTGAGCAACATTTCTAAGTGAACCCTAGGGAACACACACAAACCCAAATCACAGAAGGTGCTAGCCACCCAGGGTCCCTCACAGAAGTCCTCATGAGCAGTTGGGCACCCAGGATGCATCCACACTTTATTCTCGTGGTGAAAATGGGCAAGTCTTCCAAAATCAAAGAACCTGAAGGTTCAATGAAACAGATTATGCATTTTAGTTTGTAGGGTGTTGTCATTAACTACCGTTTTGAGTTCTGAATAAAGTTCTCTGGCGACTGTGGCAGGAGGAGTACGGTCACCGCTCACACTTACTCCATATCTGACCCATGCACTGCCCATCTGCGAGCTGCACATGGTAAGTCATGATGGGACTGGAAAGGCCCTGGAAAACAGCTTGGCCTCAGCCTTGCCTCAGTGTATTCTAATGACACTGACCATGGATTTCAAAAGCTGTGAGCAGACTTTCAGTGTTCCCATTACCTACCTGACAACTCCACAGGACATTCCTTCAACATATAGTTTTGTCCAGGATATACTGAATTATGTCAAACTCAGGACTGGGGACGAGGAACTCCATATCTTTGGCTGTTGCAAGCCCTAGGGATCACCACAACTAAACACATGCAGCAGGTCAGTATAACCGCAATCTAGTGCCTTTCAAAGCAAATAATACAGACTTCACCTCCTTGTAGTTTATGGGTACACAAAACTGTCACATTTTATGACAACTGGAGAGGGAGTTTCTGTCTGTACCACAATACAACTAAATGCCACTAACATTTACTTGAAAACTCAAACTCACTCTTACAAGCAATGCTATTTGCATAATAAATCAACAGAGCTCCTCCAAGTTTCACTGTGCTAGAACTTCACCTTAACTGTACAAGCACTTTCAAACCTACTACATTTATTAATGCTTTTTAGGGTTGAAGATAAGCTTTGAAAGCACCCTGTAAAAGAGAACTTGGCATATCCTCCCTTGCATCCATTCATCAATCAGCTACTGTTACCATTTGAAATCCTACTTAAATTGCAGCCACTAAAATGACCCAGAAGAAATCACTCAAGTAAAAAGTGAAAGTTTTCCTAAGATTACACTCCCCATCCGTCTCTCCCATAGGAAACACTCCTTCCAAAACGAAATCAGGACACAGGCTGTCCCTAAGAGCTCCACCTGCTGCTCTACAGGGAACGTCTGTCCTCTTTGCCAGCTACACACGCTTCCCTAACAGCCACGCGATCTTGGAAGAGAATCCACCGAGAGGAGAGAGGAGAAAGCTCAGGACTTACATTATTCATGTACTCGCTGAGCAGGTCCTGCAGCGCCTGCCGCACGGCGTTGCACTCGGCCACGATGCGCTCGCGCCGGTCGTCACGCGTGCAGGAGGAGTCGGCCATGAGCGCCGCGCCGCTGATGATGCTCTCCAGCCGCTCCTCCAGCGAAGGCCGGAACCGGGCCTCGCTGAACGTCATGGGGTCCAGGATGATCTTATTCTGAAGGGACGACAACAAAGAAATGAGCGGGGATCGGAGGCTGCCTTTGCACCCCGACTTCAAACCCAGGCACACGCGAAGCCAAGAGAAGACTTCCCCCAACTCCCTCCAAGAAGGAGAAAACGGTTACTGAGACAAGTTCTATAACGACCTTGACAAAGTATTAACTTTTGTGAGATACTGTTGTCCTAAATGTAATCTTCAGGGTGGAAACAGTACATCTTGTTTGAAGAACATGTTCTTGGCAAAGACTATCTGAATTCAGAGGCAGTTTCAAATGAGATCGTGACACTGGTTTCATATTTTTAAAATATGAAGCCTTCAAGGAAAGCATATTTCAGTGTAGCACTTGGGGGGATTGTGAGGTGACCTTGGAACTAAAATGATATTTAATCAACAATTTAAGTATGCATTAGCTGTGACTTTTGTACATAGAACATTCATTCCTTTCATGAAAAGTAGTCAAATGGTGGGATGCCTTTGGAAGTGAGGGCAAAAAAATAGGCATATTTAATATAGGTTAATTTTCCACGAGGAAGTAATTTATGTAAAAACTAGTTTTATAAAAAAGGATTCCTAATGTGTATGTATGTGTGCATGCATATGAGATTTACGGCAGTTAAATATCACTATTATGATAGAGGGATTAACATGTTCTAGAGGAGCCTATTTTATGGATAAAATAGAACATTTCCTAAAAAGGAAGCTTTCACTAAGAATGTGAGCTCTATTTTGCCCTTACTAAGTCTAAGGCACCTGGAAGACTGTGGGAGGAGTGTTGATAGCTGGATGGAAATATGCACGCAGAATTGAGGAGATTTTCCAACCTTATAGGAATTCAGGAATTGTCAAGGATGTTTGAACACAAAATACATTCTGACACAGAAGTAAAGTGAATGGAGCAAGAAAAACAGAACAAAGAAGGCTCTGTTAGCACCAATTTCCAAGGGCATGTATAAGGGCATGAGAATCAAAAGGAAGATTGAAAATTTAATCAGAGAGATAGGAGCAATACCTGGAGAACTCACAGCAAGCCGAGAGAATGAAGAGTAAGATAGGGTGTGATAGGGCCAGAGATTTAGCTCAGTGGTGCCGCACCTGCCTTGCAAGCACAAGGTCCTGAGTTTGATCCCTGGTACCGAAAAAAAAAAAGATGGGGTGTTATTGTTATCTGGGTGACACAGAAGGGAAACTGACATTGCCTGAAGGCTGGTTGCTTTGGGGAATCCATTACTGCTCCAGGCAAGGAAAATAATTCCAGCAATGTTAACCAAAGCAGAGGGCCCTGCTGCAGGAAGCAGGGTGCTCTTCCTCAGTGGAAATATAAGTTCAGAGGTCTAGGAAACAGAGGGGTGATGATGGGGCAAATGGGCTTTCAGCCTTGGGAATGTAAGGTGCAATTTCCATTCCATTGCTGTTTTGTTTGGCATTCATCATTCCTTAAGTATTCATAAAACATTTTTTAAAGCTATTAGAAAACCACATTTTACCATATCAACAAATACAATAAGAAAAATGAATAAGAGTACATAGTTATACCATTGACAGTCTGCCAAGGTGCTGCTGTGTACCTACTGTAGTGCATAGTGCTGAAAATCAGACAGGGAACAACAAAGACATTCTATGGCTTCACAGTCTAAAGTAGTATAAAATAATTGCTTAGTTATTACAAAAGAAGTTCAGCTATGTGCTCTGGGAAGATTTACTCTAGCCTTCCAAAGTATTCTAGAGTATTTGTTGAAGGTTAGGCTGGGAGCTTCTGTGGCTCCAATTCTCTAATTCAGAGCTTTGTTAAAATGCAAATCTCCAAAGCAGAAAGTTAAATATTAGTGTACAAGGTTATGGAGATCTTGAAGAATAAGCAAAAGTAGGTTATGACTTTGAAAGGAAAAGGCACAGACTAAACACAGACCAAGTCTGGACTCCACTACAATCATGAGTTTACTAGGAAATCACTAAATGATCAAGTCTGCAGTTTAGAAAGCAGATGCATGCAGTCTTGCAAACAAGAGACAACTACTGAGTGGCAGGCTTTGGCAGGATGATCATCCTCACATTTCCTCTCTGTTTCATCTTGGAAAAGCAATAAAAAGAGGTTGTTTGCCCACAATGTGCTACTTGGAATTTGTGCCTTGTGCCATGGTATTGGGCATAAGAGTTTGAACATTATGAAAAAATCATGTGAAAGCCTCAGTATGGTGGATGGCTCTCTGGGGTCCATTATTACAGGTGAAAGTTGCAAAAAGAAATCTGAGAAGGGAACACAGATATTCCTGTCCTTCCCCATCCACAGTACTGCACTTTGCAATTTCTCTTCCTGTGGGATCCATTTAAATTCATATTCTCCTTCTCTCTCTGTTTCTGTCTCTCTGCCTCTGTTTCTCTATCTCTGCACCTCTCTCTCTCTCTTTCTCCTGCTTCTCTGCTAATGTGCTAAATGTTTTCTTAATCATGCATTAAGAACTGATACCCTAATTAAGGAAATACCTGGTTAAAATATAATTAGACTACCTTTCCTACAAAGATTATTGATTTTTAAAGGCCTATTTTGCAAAAAGCCAAAATGAAAGTTACAATTAAGTGTTCTGTTTTAAGGTTTCAGGGAACTCAACAGAATTATACACTGGCTCCAGGATAGATTTTCATTATACTTTTTTACTAAATATATAAAAAGTACCAATTTGATGGAGATATGATGAGGCAAATTTGAACTTTTCAATAAGGGCAATTGCAAAACAGATCCTCTCTAACAGAAGAGAATGCACTACATTCATTAGACCACTATTTGGAGATTATTTGCTATGGAACACTGAGCACAGAGATACAATGTTTCAAAGAAAAAAATAGTGTCCCTGGTCAAATATGTTTTGGAAATACTACATGGCACAGAGCAAGTTATCATATGAAAGACTTTGTAGAGTTCTGCATTAAAGGAGTCCATTCACTATAGTGTTTCCCAAACCTATTTGGGCAGAGAGAAAGCCAATATAAAAGGCATGCATTACCTATAAGAACTCAAGGAATACACTTGGGGCAGTGTGACAAGGGTGGCTTTGTAGTATCAGCCAACTGAGCTCCCTACCTGCCACTGCTAGGGGCTGTCATGAAAGTAAATGCATGAAACATTGAACTTGACAAACTGCATAAAAGTTACACTACCTATCACATTTCTAATAGAATTATTCATTATTTATAGATCACAAGGGAAAAGCTTTAAAAAATCTCCCTGGGAAGGAAACAATAAATTTACAACATTCTAATTTGTATCTGTGGTGCAGAAGGGAAGAATTTTGGTGATGAATGTAAAAAATGAGCAAGGAGAAGCCTTCAGAGGAGAGAAAGGCACTGAGGCCAATGTCTGTGCCCAGGGACCTGTGTGCATGCAGGCCATCCTGCAGTATAGACTAGGGCATGGATTGTGCATGTGTCTATGCTTCTAAGAAGGAATGGGTAGAGCTGCTATGCATGGCTAGAGGAGGTTGTGTGGCCATGAGTGGGTCTATAGGTGCACATGTATGTGTATGGGATTGCACTGGGTTGTATGTCTGAGTATGTGTGCCCCTCTCCAAGCCTGTGCATGGTTGGACACAAATTGTGTGCATGAGTAGAAAGTAGGTATGTGTGTTTCTATGTGTGAATATGTTCACAGAACTGGAAAGATCTCAGGGTAAATGAAAGAATTTTTAAAAGTACTAAGTAAAGATAGAGGCCCAAAAACCTAGAAGAAAAGGATCTTCTTATAGTTCCTAAAGAGAGGAAATCAAACTCTAAGAGCTGAATCCTGAGCAAGACATA
Organism: Heterocephalus glaber; assembly: GCF_000247695.1. Next base: position 23,088,995 of record NW_004624749.1, read on the forward strand.
ACCAGAGAATGGAAGTCAAATTTCAAAGAGGGAGATCTATTTGTTGCTGCAATATTTGAGAGTGTTTCTTAAAAAGAGGAAATATCTAGGTCAATTATCTTTCTCGACATGCTCAGAGGTCTTTCAGATCAACATACAGTCACTGAGAACAGCACATTTTCCCCTCAGCCCATCAGGTCTCATATTTCCGTACAGCTGTGCTCTAGTGGCAGGAAAAAGCATTTTCTCTCCTCATCCCCTAAACCAATCTCCAGTCTTCCTCCTTGTCCTCAATCAAAACTCCACTCCCTGGTCCCTGACTATAAATACAACAAGTGCCAGAACAAAGTGAAAGAACAAATCCAAGGCTTCCTGTCTTTTCCTTTAAGGCAAAGGTACAGTCCCATGAGAAGCTCTTATGATGTTTCCAGACATTATTTTGTAAAATCAAATTTTTTTGCTCATTTTAAGGCTCATTTAAACTTTTTATCATTTTAATCTTTTAGATCTATGTACATTGTTATTTTAAAATTGTGGGTTCCATGTACAGTATCTTGAATTTTTTAATTTAGTGTAAGTTCTTACCTATTTTCATTCTATCTGACTTGCACAGTATTTTGTGGTTTGTGATTTTTACATGTTTTTAATAATGGGATTAATTTTTAAATTAATGTTTTCATTCTTACAGTTCATAGAGTGGCAATTAAAATGCATAGCCCCAAAGAGACAGCCACAATTAGTTACCCCAGGCAAAGGAGGCTAATACCCAGTTCTGCCACTAAGTCATTGTTGTAGCTCGCCCTGCAGCCCCACATAACAGAGCTCCTGTTTCTCTGATGTTTACCTGTATAAAATTTTTAACCTGAAATAATTCAGGGGACCATGTAGTTTAAAACTACTCAGAATAACATGTTTACCTTTACTCATCATACATAACGATAGTTAGTAAAGTACTGCCTTTAAATTTCTCCTACTCTTCATTCTTCCCAAAAGGAGTTACATGATCTAAAATTTCAGCACAACTGTGTTAGCTTGATATGAGCTCTGATACAAAAGGAGGAAGTGGAGAGACATCAGACACAGCAAGAAGTTAAATATATCATACATGGTCTGATGGATCCACAATTCTGTGTCCTTGTTATAATCGTCTCCATCGTATTGAACAAAAATGAGGCAGAAGTACTGTCCCATGGCCATTCAGCTTGTAGTGAAAACACTAGGATTTGAAATCAGGTCTGTTGATGTCAAACTCAGAGTTCCTCCCATTGTATAAGATTATGCACATTCAGTTGAAACAAGACTAGTAAGTAACTAGATTTCTAACTTTAAAAAGCCTATGAAATTCTCCAAAACCAAATATAGAAGCTTAAGTGTGTCATCTGTTGTACTGTCTTCTTTTATATCAACTGCTCCCTCAGACAGATGACTAAGAGCTTACCATTCATTCAACAAATGGGTGCCTGTTACTTTAGGTGTCTAAGGGCACATCATCAAGCATACTTTTTTCAAAAGCTTGCCTAATCAAAAAAAGAAAGTATATACAACCAACTGTGATTGAAAAATGTGTTGCTGATGGGACAAAAGGACTGAGCAGCAGCACATCTGCACAGTTGGGAAGTGGGAGGTGGTTAAAGAAGTCTCTGTGGAGGAGGACGTTCCTCAGCTGAGACCTGGAGAGAAGAAAGCAGTGGCTAAGCAAAGCCAAGAGTAGACAGGGGAAGGATACATTTGGAGGTGAGAGATGTCATGGTGTATGAGAAACAATTACAGGAGAGTTACTGGAACTGAAGTGCTAAGGTAAAGCCACACATATGGTGCCATGGAAATGCTCAAACTGGCTCTCCTTGAGAAACTTAAAGCTGCATCAACTGACTCCCTTCACCTGTACCTGCAGCACCTGGAAATCATGAAGTATTTTATGGCAGCTACACTTGACCTGAGGTAGGCACAGCCACCTTTGCACTCTGCCACACCTACCCAAGGAGAGCTCCTGTGACAGGCAACCCCTGCTGTGGAAGTGGACATCCTAACCCTGACTCTCAGAGCTGGGCTGAGCCTCTTCGCTCCTAGCTTCTCTTTCCGGCTCTCCTTTCACAGGTATTAGGCCTGCAGAGTAGTAAAGTCTCTCTCAGTCTACATCTGTTAGTTCTCACTTTATCCTTTATGGGCAATTCTTCCTTGTATGTATAATCACATCTATTTTGGTGTCTGCTTCTCCTGGTACCTAAATGGATAGAAATAAGAGGAGACTAAGGTGGAGGACAGAACAACAACTTGGCTCTGAGGACACTCACATGCTGTTAAGAAGCTTTCCATTTGTATACATGCCTTTTGGCAAAGAAGAATACTCAAAAGTCCTACACATTCTTTGTTTGGTTATAGAAAGTTTCCTGTGGTAGTTGGTATAAGTTAATTTGACAAGACTAGAAGTAGAAGATAGGAGAGCAATAACTCAGCCTTCGGTTCCCATAAGACAGTTAAGAAGAGAACAAATCAGAATTGTGTTTGTAAGCATAAAGGGAAGGGCTTAGATTTGAGAAACACTGAGAATGCCAGTCTAACAAGATTTAGAGAAAATATATAGGCTAAAAAATGAGGAAGAAGGATTCAAAGACATGACATAGATTTCCATAGTCAACATCAATGATCCAGGTGTAGACAAACTGCTTTCTAGGAGTCAGTCTCCTAGTGTGTAGTTTTATTATGACATGGGGCCATTGTCTATTTGTTTGTGACTATTTTTGCACTACAAATAGTTGAATAGTTAGGCCACAGTTTTGCTACTGGACCATAAAGCTTGGAGTACAGTGGACCCTCGAGTTACGACCAGCCTGGCATATGAACAACTAGGGTTTTAGTTTTAACCTATGAATAAAGTCTTGAGTTAGACCCAAATGCCAGCCATTTGTGCTTGCAGATGGTCTCCCATACAGATTTAACCCTTAAAGAGTTCTGGAAGGAACATTACAACATCTTTTCCTGTGTGGGACTAAGAAATTCTGGGCCAGTGTCTCTCTAAGGACACTAAGATCTGCCTGGAAGCAAATGTGGCCTAAAATTATACAGAAGAAAGACTTTGAAGGCAATTGACCAACTTGACTTATAACCAGGACTAGGGAATGAACTGAGTTTGTAAGTTAAGGGTCTACTGTGTTTGCTCTTAGCCTTTAAAAAGATATTTGCTGACCCATGAAAAATTGGGATGAAGTAGAGCAGGTCAAGTGTCTATGATTCTTTTAGAAAATTAATAATAAGTATATATTCATCAGAAGAGTAGAGGTATGGCCTGTCCTTTAAATACATAAAATTAATTGTTTTCAAACATAAAAGGAATATCTAGTTGGGAGATCTAATAATAGTCACAAAATAGATAAAAATACACCTAGATGCCAATTATATTTAAAAGAAAAATTAGCTAAGGGAGATAAATATTGTACAGGTACACATTCAGTGCAAAAGCAGAGCTAGAATTGGGATGCACGCCCTCTGGCTCCAGTCTACGCTTTTAGCCACTGCACTACACTCTTTCTTGCATAGATCTTTCTGCCTGGGTGATACCAGTCACTAGTGCCAGAATTAATGCCACAGCCATTTCCCCACGTCAGAACCTAAAGTAGCAGTAGTTCATGATGCTTGCTTCATGAAGGTATTGAAAACAGTGAACAACCACTACGAATGAAAGCCCCACAAGGATACATTATCCTGTTTTTAAGCTTGCAAGTCTGTTTCAAATTGGTCAGCAGGTGTTATAAGTCATTTTGTCTACCAAGAAGGAAAGCAGAATTATAACTTAGTCTTTCTTTGGGTAGGAATAAACCATTTTAAAGCTGAGTTTTTACCTATGTGTCCTCAATCAGTCATTAGGAAAGTTTGGCTTTATCTGGTAAAATGTGGTGGTAAAATGTGGTTATAAAAGTAGTATTTTAAGTTATAATGAAGTGAGTAGAAAGACTCAAGCATTGACATAGCTTCGCTTGAGTGGTGTTTTAACCACAGATTTAGTTTTCACAGCTGAGGTAGGTGATGCTTTTTTCTTTTTTCCTTTAATAGCCAAGAAATTGCTTGTTAAAGAGTGGAAAGTAAAATCTTATCTATGGTCCATAGATTTCCTGGCTTTCAACATTAGTTAGACCATTTGGAGAATAACTTAGCCATCTCAAATATATACAGAAATTTCAAAATGTCAAAAAAGTCAAAGGAAGCAATTTGATAATATGAAATATGGACTGATTTAATAATTTGTTTCTGCAAATCAATTTTATAAGTATAAAAAAGCAATTTCCAATGGTATGAGAAATTTCTGTGATATTTTTGTTGTTGGTTTTGTTTGCAATAACCCTATAAAATAAATATGTCTTGGATTTTCACTACTTTCATAGTTCAAGGTAGCCACTAGGGAAAATAATAAATTGTGTTGTTCTCCCTTGCACCCAAACCTCTCCACCTGCTTGCAGCATAACTATTTTGAAACAAACAAGCCAAAAAATAAATGTCATATGCCCTTATGCAATCATTCACTTTCATTTTTAAAAGATTTCAAAAAAAAATCTCAAAAACATTATTCAAATTTATCCTTTTAAAAGAATGTCATTCCAATAAAAAAGTGAAACAATGAAAACCAGAAAACCTAAATAATAATGAATATTAGATGAGTAACTGTTTCTCCTTTAATTATTTTGAACTTTTCTCAGGAATATGCAACAATAGACACACAATTTCACTTTCTTCAGTGGAGGGAATTTTATTACCTCCACTTATTCCATTTACTTTGAATATTTTAATTTTATACCTTCCCTTATCTTGGAATATAATTGGTTAGGTTTTATATTTTAGTGATACCAGAGGTCTTCCTTCTTCCTCTCAAGTTTAAAATTCAACTCTGTCCTGCTTTGCTACATGAGAAAGGTAATACAAAGCCACATAATCAGGAGGTATGGTGCCTTAACCCTGATGGAATTTGATAATGTGACAACATGGTTACAGGAATCCCAGCTTCCATTTCAATTTGGACTTAATGCTGCCCTGGCCTTTTAGAAATTACCTAGGTCATAGAAGGTCACTGAGAGCCCCAGGGAGATCTAGATTTGTTAAGGAATTTTCTTTCATTTTTGTGTTATTTTGCTGCATTGATACAATTCACAAGATTAAACAATGCTTAATGATTAATTGCTCACTACAGAGTGCATAAAAACAAGCATCTGTTATGCAGTTTAAAATATTTCACTAGTAATCACACAAGGAGTTAACTCACCCAGTTATATTAAAATATCTTTGGACAAAGGGAAAACAATGAGAGCACTGGAATTTGAGAATGAAAGTCATCTACTGATAATGAGGCATGATCACAATTGTGGGTCTGAATGCTTTCAATACTTCTATTAAAGACTGAAGTCTGAGATAAAAGTCTAATACAAGGCCATTTTAATAAATGAACTGAGGAGTTGAAATCAAAAGCATGCTATTTGTTCGGTTTTAAACACTTATTCTCAATGCCCACTGGCAAGCCACTAGCCGCTTGGGCTGGGAGGCCCTTGGCAGTCCGGAGCCCTGCTCCCTCCAGCTCGCCACACCCACCTGCGACCAATGAGGCAGTGAGGACCCCTTGGCACACCCACCAGCAAGCCGCTTAGCAACAAATACCCCCCACATCCCCCATGCCTCTGGCCTGGCTGTTTTGCTACCTGGTTCAGGTAGAGGCACGGGGTGGGGGCATAAAAACCATTGTCATGAGCAGCAGAAGTGAACAACAGATAGAGGCCCTCTCTCAGGCTACTTGATGAAAACTGAAGCCCATTGCAAAAGTGAAGAGAATTTTTGCAATGAAGGCACACCAGACCACTGTACTTGGTAAGTTGGAGGGTTCATCACCTCCCATTGGAACCTGGACTATCTTCAGGGGAAGGGCAGCTGGAACCTGCAGTAGAGCCTTGCAGAGTTCAACCCTGTAGGAGGAGAGGGAGCTCAACTTGGGACTTGCAGCCAGAAATCTGCCTGAATTTCATGGGTATGCCATTGGCTTGCAAAGACTTCTTGACTTATATCTGCACACTGCTGCCCACGTTGTCTATTGTGACAGAAGAGACATACCCTGAAGGAGGACCTTCATTTTTACACTGATTTGTTATTTTCAAAATTATTAGTAGTGTTTTTTGGCTCTTATTTTTAATTTTTTTCTACTCTTTTCAAATTATTTTTCTCTTTTTTCTTTCTTTTATCTTTTCTCTCTCTCTCTCTTTCTTTCTCTCTATCTATCTCTATCTCTATCTCTATCTCTATCTCTCTTGCTCCCTTGCTGTCCCACATTGTTCTTCATCTCCCTTTGTGTTCCTGTTCTGGCCCTAATTCATATTTCTTCTTTATTTTTCTTTCTCTCACCTGTGTGCTTGGGACTCACTGCTAACCTTCCCCTATCCTTCTACCTACCTATTCCTCCCTCCCCAACTCCTTCTAACTCCCCATCCCAAAGGGTAAAGTTGCTATACTGAAGAGTTTATTCACTGTAAATATATGTTGGGTTGGTCCTCGATTTTGATTTAATTCATACAGTTAAAGGTGATAGATTAATAACTACCACAAAATTGTCATTTTCTAAGATGTACTTGATGTTATATTGTTGCTGATTGTATCACTTGGGCCAAGGTGTTGTGATTGATCTAATCAGTTGCCCTTCCTCGTATAATGAAAATGAAATACCCTCAGACTCATTAGAGACTCAAAACCTAAGACCAGCTATATCTGGAAGACACCACTGAGAAGCAATCATTGCATAAGGGTTTTAACTACAAGCAACAAAGATACTTACAATAAGCAACTTCGAATTATCAACTCAGGAATTAAACCAAGGACAATACCAAAAACAAAAATGAGAAGACATTTAAGCAAGGCACAAACTCAGACTTCCACCCCACGAAAGGCAAATTCTGGGGGAAATGAGGTGGAAAAGTCTGATAATCAACCACCTGGACACCCTGAACTGATAGCACAGGAAGTAACAAAACAGATGAATGAGACTCTAGAAAAATTCAAAGCAGAAATAATTTCCCAGACAACTACAGAGATGGTGAGCAGAGTGAAAGACATGATTAGAGGCTCTAGAACAGAAACAGATTAAAAAAAAAAAAGATGAGCTCAGAAACATGCTGGAAGCCATTAATGCCCAGCATAAGAAAGAAATGGAAACCATGATCACCCAGCAAAAGAAAGAAATAGAATCCATGAAACAGATTCAAACAGATATCAAGGAGATTAAAAACTCCACTGAAAGTAGGCACAGCAGATTAAGGGAATGTGAAGATAGAATATCAGATATAGAAGACAGGATTCTGGTTAATGACCATAGAAACACAGATTTCTTAAAAATAATAAGGGACCACGAGAAATCAATCCAGCAGCTGCTAGATGATGCAAAGAAGAATAACATAAGACTGATAGGAGTCCATGAAAAAAATAGGAGAAAGTACAATTGACATAAAAAAACGGTTCACAGAATAGTAGAAAACATCCCAGACAGAGGTAGAACGTTGGACATACAGATAAGTGAGGCATATAGAACTCCAACTTGCCATGATAAAAAAAAGCTACATCTAGACATATAATAGTCAAGATCTCAGAAACCCAACAGAAGAACAAAATCCTACAAGCAGTTAGAGAAAAGAAACAAATCACATACCAAGGAAAGCCCATCAGAATCACAGCAGACTTCTCAACACAAACCCTCAAGTCAAGGAGAGCCTGGAGTGAAGTATTTCAAGCCCTAAAAGAAAATAACTTCCAACCTAGACTAGTGTATCCTGAAAAATTATCTTTCAAAATTGATGGGGAAATTAGATACTCCCATGACAAAGAACACTGAGAAATTTCATGAACACCAAACCAGCACTCCAAACAATTCTAAACAATATCCTAGAAAAAGACAATGAAGGTCACAACTCCATGAGGCCAAATAGAGGGAAGCCACCAGGCAATGTAAGAAACTAAAGGGAAAGGAGGAAAAATCGTTGTGGAAAGTGCTGCCAAACATAACTTGGAGTGAATAATTACTGTAGCACATCTGTCCATGAACTGTAAGCCAGCTTAAAATAATAATATATCAGAAAGATGTTGTCTTTGTGCTTTGTATGGGCTACTGCTGAAGCCCCGTCTGAGTCAACTTGCCCCTGTTTAGAAACACTGGGTGGGCCCTCTCCTCTTGTTCCCAGAAAGACTAGAAACCAGCCTTGAAGTTGTTTATGTAAGCCCCCAACCTTGAAGCTATGGAAAGTCCCTTGCTGTTTTGCCATGCAGCTGTGTAACTGCCACTTGAACTTCTTGCTCTGTAAAAAGGTTTATAAAGGAGCAATTTTCTTAACTCGTGGTCAGTCTATAAGGTCTCATTTCCTGAGACTGGCCATTGCCTGGCAATAAACATCTTTCTTACTTGACCCAACTCTCCTGGTCTCTGTAAGATCATTTTGACTCCCGATTTGACACAACATTTGGTGTGTTGGCTGGGAATCGAGATCATCTATTGGCTATTTGGCAAATGGCTCAAACCCTGCCCGAGTGAGTCTGGCCTTCCAACTCCTCTGAGGGGAAGTACACCCCTGGGAGAATTTTCTCAGTCCCCTCAAGGACTTGTAATACCAGCCTCATCTACAGTGGCTTGACCAGACCCAGAACAAGAGGTAGGAGATGCAGGACCTACTGACTTCAGACACGGTAGGCAGCCCTTGGAAAAGCCCAAGTTCAATTTGCTTATCCTGATGAAAGTCAGAAGAAGGGCCTGATCACCCCTTGTGTGGGAATATAGCCTTCGCATTTGTTTAGGACGTTTTGGAGTCCTGTTTGTTTGCTTTTGCTTTGAGATCTGAATTAGGGCTATCCCAGGTGGGTGGAAATGTTTAACCTCTGAATGACTGTGCATGATTGTGTGATTGAATGTGAACGGACAGCATAACAAATAGGCTGATCCATCTGCATTCATGACTAAAGGGGTGGGGGCACCTCTGTGCTTACATACCCCTCTGAGGTGTCGGACATGAGCCTGATCTGCAATTCTGTGGACTCGTCAAACGAAGGGCTAAGTGGGTGCTCTCACAAAGAGACAAATACACCCTTATGCCTGGACAGTCTTGAAAGTGCTGGTCACGCAGCCAGAGAGGTGCCTGTGTGGATCGTCTCTGATGGTCACCCTCCTTTGTCTTGTGTCTCTGTACAAAGGCACCCACCCATACACACCAACACACTGATTGGCTGATCATGGGGACAGGAACATCTCACCCTACTGTTTTAGAATGCATGATTAAGAATTTTAATAAAGGTTTTACTGGTGATAATGGCATTAAGATGAAACCCCAGAAGCTTTGAACCTTTTGTGAGATAAATTGGCCCAAACTTTTCCCAGCTTGGCCACCTGAGGGATCTCTAGATGGGGATCTCATCTGGTCTGTCTGGCAGAAGATCATTGTCCCTGGATGGGAACATCCAGATCAGTTTCCCTATATTGATTCCTGACTCAGATTATGCCACAGAATGCCTCCTTGCCTTAATATGTGTGCCCTGGAAGCAAAAAGCACCAGCTTAGTCCTCCTTCGAAAAGAGAGCAATGCTGAAGAAAAACCAGTCCTTTCAGACCCAGACCAAGAGAGTTCAGATTTTCCTCCACCATATCTGACTGCCTTGGCCCTTCTCTGTGCCCCTGCAGCAGCAGCACCAGCACCTGTGGCTTCAGTGCCGGTCTCAGCAATTGGCACTGGTCCTACATCGCCTGATTCAACCCAGCTGCTCCAAGATACTGCACCTGCACCTGCTGCAGAGGCAGACCCTACCAGTCCAGTGGCTTACTATCTCTGCTCTATGCATCTCCAGATGCCCCTCAGAGAATAACTCAATCCAGGAGGGTGCCCCTCCATCCTTGTACATCAGCCTTTTAGCTCCACTGATTTGCTGAATTGGAAAAATCACACTCCTTCCTACTCAGAGAAGCCAGAGGTGATGACTACATTCCTAACTTCTATTTTTCAAATACACTGTCCAAATTTGGAAGACTGTCAGAAGCTGATGAAGGCACTCCTCAAAACTGAGGAATGCAGACAAGTCACGGATGGGGCGAGACAACACCTCAAGTCCCAGGTGCTGCAAGATGAGGAGAATGAAAAACAATGGATAAATGATCACCTGCCTCACAACAAGCCTAACTGGGACCACAACATGGCTGGGGGGACAAGGGATACTCAACAAATACTGCAAAGCCCTTATAAAGGGGATGGAAGCAGGATCTTAGAGGCTACACAACATGATGAAGATAGCTGAAACCATTCAAGAAAAATATGAGAGCATAGAAAAGTTTCACGAACGACTGTGTGAGGCCTACCAGACATATTCACCCTTTGACCCAGACGCCCCTGGAAATCAGCAAATTGTCGACACTGCTTTCATAACACAGGCTACAGCAGATATTCAAAAGAATATTCAAAAGCAAGATGGCTAGGCAGGGATGAATATCACCCAGCTGCTCCTCATTGCCTGAAAAGTCTACATGAACAGGGATCAAGAAGAAAACAAGGAACAGAGAAAAGAAGCAGACCACCAAACCAAACAGAAGGTAACTCTCCTGGCCGCAGTGCTGGGCCAGCCTGGATCAAAAATTAAACAGGAAAATTGGCCTGAGAGCTCCTACTGGAAGCCTAATGTGCAGAATAGCTCACAGAAAAGACAAACACATACTGATTTGGATCCAGACCAATGTGCATACTGTAAAGACCATGGATATCATAAAAATAAATGTCCAACGCTCCAGAAGAAGACAAAGGAGAAAGGACAATGGGAGGAAGATTATGTCTCCCCTTCCACTCTTCTCTCTTTGGCTGGAGAAGAAGACAAATAGGGACAATGGGGCTCCTTGAATCTGGCTCCCCATGAGCTCCTAGTCAAAGCCAGTCAGGGACCACAATGTTGTCTTTATGATAAACAGTGGTACAGAACATTTCATTGTAACCCAGTTATTCACCCCTCTGAGTACTGGATACACTCAAGTTACTGGGGCCACAGGAGTTCCCATCAAAAAGACTTTTTGCCAGTGCAGGACATGTACGATTGGGGGATATCAAGTGACCTATGAGTTCCTGTACATGCCTGAATGTCCCATTCCACTCTTGGGGAGAGACCTTCTCTCTAAACTAGGTGCCACCATTACATTTGACAGGGACACTGGTGATACCCACCTTGGGCCTGAACACTACCCCCAACAGTCATGTCCTGTTGGTCACAGTTCCCCAGGAAGAGGAATGTTGATTGTTTAAGGGGGATAAAACTGAAATCTGAAAGACACAGAAGGATCAGGGAGAACTTAAGACATTGTTCCCAAGAGTCTGGGCTGAAGATTATCCACCTGGTCTTGCTAGGAGACATGCCCCAATAATTATGGAACTTAAGCCCAGAGCCCTTCCAGTGGCCTTCAGACAGTACCCAATGACACAGGAGGCTTGGTGAGGAATCCACCCCCACGTAAATAGAAAAGGGACTCCTAATAGAATATCAATCCCCTTGGAATGCTCCTCTCTTCCCAGTAAAGAATCCTAATGGGGACTATAGACCTGTATAAGACTTAAGAGCTATTAACCAGGTCACTGTTTCCCTGCATCCAGTTGTGCCCAATCCTTACACCCTGCTCAGTCTGATACCTGCAGAAGCGAAATGGTTCACCTGTCTGGATTTAAAAGATGTGTTCTTTTGCCTTCAAATTGCCACAGTGAGTCAGCCACATTTTGCCTTCAAATGGGACGGTCTAGAGACAAGATGAAAAGGGTAGCCAACCTGGATCTGACTACCACAGGGTTTCAAAACTGCTCCTGCTCTGTTTGGTGAGGAATTAGCCTCAGGTTTAAATGATTTACCACATACTCAATATAATTGCTGCCTGTTACAATATATAGATAACCTCCTTTTTTGTAGTGACTCAAAGACAGATTGCTGCAAAGAGACCAAGGCCCTCTTTGAGTTCCTACAAGATGCTGGATACAAAGTTTCATGGGAAAAGGCACAAATATGACAGACCAAGGCACAATATTTGGGATTTGCTTTAGAAAAAGGACAAAGAAGACTAGGTCCAGAGACAAAAAGAGTCATTTGTTCTCTACCAAGACCTACAACCAAGAAAAAGACTCAAGAGTTCCTCAGATGGCATTATTCTGCAGAATCTGGGTTCCAGGATTCATGGAAAAGACAAAGCTGCTACATGCAATGCTAAAAGGCAAGAAAAAGGAACATTCCAATTTAGAATGAAACACAACAAAATTTGTCCTTCAGAAGATTAAAAAGAGCTTTAAGAAAAATTCCTACACTTGGCATCCCAGATGTAACCAGACCTTCAGCCTGTTTTTAGATTAGAAAAATCAAGTTGCCTTAGGGGTCTTAACTCAGAGGATGGGCCCTTGGGAGAGAACTGTCATTTACCTCTCAAGACCTTTAGATCTAGTAGCAAAAGGATGGCCTCCCTGTTTTTAAGCTGTGGCTGCTATAGTCACATTAATTAAAGCTGACAAGCTGACTTTAGGACAAGAACTTACTGTGTATACTTCTCATTCATTGATGGACTTATTAAATAGTAAAGGCCAAAAAAGGCCAATAGCTACTTCACCCAATATCAAGCACTGCTATGTGAAAATCCTTGACTGACCATTATGGCTGTAAGAGCTCTGTAAAAGGCCCACCTGACCACGATTGCCTGATGACTGTTGATGAAGCCTGTCCTAGCCAACCAGACCTTCAGATGACTCCCTTGACTGATGCTGAGTACACCCTTTTTATGGATGGAAGTAGCTCAGTTAGGGAATGAATCTGCTGCTCCAGATATGCAGTAGTAACCACTGAAGAGGTGCTCTTAGCCAGACCACTTCCAGCTGGATGGTCAGCTCAAAGGCCTGAACTAGGGGCATTGATTCAGGAACTCAAATGGTCAAAAGGGAAGAAAGTCAATAAATATATTGATTCCAGATGTGCTTTTGCTACTATTCATGTTCATGGCATGCTGTACAAGAGAGAGGATTGCTTATGGGAGAAGGAAAACAAGAAAAAAACAAAGAAAAAAATCTTGCAGCTCCTTGATGCAGTTTGGGAGCCTCTGAAGGTAGCTAACATACTTGGCAGAGGCCATCAGAAAGTAAAAGATTCTGTTACTCTTGGGAACTCAAAGGCAGATGAGGCAGCCAAAAGGGCAGCCAACTCCAGTATAGGATTTATAGGAACCCTACAAAACACCTAAGAAGTATCCATAAAGACTAACCTACATTACTCAGACAAAAAGATAACTGGGTATAGAGTCAAAAAGCCCATAAAGGAAAATGCAACAACTGGGTCCTCCCTGATGGACAGGTAGTCATTCCACGTAGACTAGCCAAGTGTGGGTTAAGAAACATTATGATCTCACACATGCCAGAAAAACTGCTTTAGATAAACTCCTTCAAAAATACTATTACATGCCTCAACTCTCCACACTGTGTGCCCTTGTCTGCTGAAGATGTAGTGCCTATGCCAGGGTAGAGCCCAGTCAAAAGCCTTGACCAGCACCTGGAATCCAACACATTGGAAACTCTCCTTTTGAAGATATGCAAATAGACTTCACAGAAGTGAAGCCAAGCAAAAGCTACTGATATTTATTAGTCTTAATCTGTACCTACTCAGGGTGGGTTGAAGCTTTCCCAACTAAAACAGAAAAGGCCCAGGAAGTATGCACAGTCCTTTTAAGACAAATTATTCCAAAATATGGACTCCCTCTGACCATTGGTGGTGACAATGGTCTGGCTTTTGTAGCAGAAATAGCCCAGAAATTGTCTAATTTGCTAAAAATAAAATGGAACTTGCATGCTGCCTACTGTCCACAAAGTTCAGGAAAAGTAGAAAGTATAAACAGAACTATTAAGTTAGCTCTTACCAAGTATTACCTAGAGACCCAGGCCCCTTGGGAAAATTTCTTACCCTTTGCCTTGATGAAAATCAGAAATGTGCCTAGCAAGGGAAAGTTCTTCTCATTTGAGATCCTGTTCGAAAGGCCACTGTTTTTTATTAAAAGCCTTAGGGGCAATGCACACAAAGTAGGAAGTCTAATGCTTAACCAACAGCTTGAGGCTCTAGAACAGGTTTTTCATCAGTTTCACAAATATTAAGGAGAAAGGGATAACATCCCCACAGACACTTCTGCTCATTCATTTGAGCCAAGGGACCAAATTTATATAAAAGATTGGAAAAAAGGACTCCCTCACTCCAATATGGAAAGGGCCTTATGTTATTGTTATGACCACTCCCACAGCAGTGAAAGTTACAGAACTCCAACCTTGGATCCTTCATTCAAGGATCAAGGAGTTTCATCCAGAATACTCCTGGACATGGCAGCTGGATCCAACAAACCCACTGAAGGCAACACTGTTGAGATGACATTCTCAAAGCCCTGCTCCTGTCACTCTGGAAGCTGACAGGTTAATGCATGGCTGAAGAAATTAAAGGAGACAACACTCTCAAAATGCTGGTGACAGTCTATGAACAATAGTATTGCATTGTTGCCTGGGACTCCCCTACATATTGTTATTATTGTGTATATAGTTCTTACTGGGTTCATCTTTGGTATTGCTTTAAGGGCCAGTCCCCCAAGAGACTGGAGCACTTGCAAAAATGCTGGCTTGCTATCATATACTGGCGTATTATCTTGCTATTCTGGGGTCTTATAAGATTATGGTAAATGTGGGAAGTTGGGACTTTGAGCTAAGTATGTATAAGCCTAAAGATTCAAAGTTTGATGCCCAAGCCAAACTAATCGAGGTAATTAAATGGGAACCCGAGGGGTATCCCCTACCCATTACATTTGATGGATGCCCACACCAACATTATGTCTGGCCAGGAGTAATAGATTGTGTAGGATATGATTGGGAATAGCGATACTGTAAAATGAGGTCAGAAGGGTGGGCAAGAATGGCTATAAAGTTCCAAGGACAACAGAAAATCTCAAATAGTAGAAGACACCCAATTCCCAAATTTCCATAATTGTAAAGAAGCAGAATGTAACCCACTTAAAGTAGATACACCTGACCCATGGGATCCCAAAAGGTTAAAAGGACGAACTATGAGGATCCAACTTTATCATTCGGTGCCTGATTCAAGTACTTGAATAAGTAGTGAAGACCATGACACTCATTAGGATATGCTAATCAAAAAGGTCTGAACCACAATTCAGCCAATAGTCAGGGAAAGCTCGATAATCAAAGAAATAAAAAAGATTAAGTCCAGACCTACTAATTACACAGGGATAGACATGGTACATACATGGTATAAACAACACACACAGGTTACTTCTGGCCACGGACCCAGAACTGGCATCTGACTGCTGGATTTGTGCACACCTCAGTCAGCTCATGCTTTGGGATGGACTTTGGAGGGAGCCCTAAACCGTACCAATGAACCAGCAGTTCAGTTTTTAAATGAACCCACCAAAGTCATAGGAAATAGTTCATGGGTATTTAATGTTTCTGTCTTACAAAACATCCTCCAAAATTGTGTTACTATGCAAGGGACTGGGCCGGGGGGTTAGCTCAGTGATTCTGCCACCTGCCTCGCAAGCACGAGG
>NW_004624749.1:23114543-23125342 GCF_000247695.1 Heterocephalus glaber
TACATGATGTATCTTGGTTCTTATTTTTTCCCCATTCCCTGTCCTCCCTTCACCCCCTCCACCCTTCCCTATTTACATAGACTTTATTTCCATTTTTTTCTTTTCTCATAATTTTTCCTTTCCTTTCTTTCCTTTCCCCTTCCCCTCCCACTTCCCCTTCCCTTTGGACCTTTTCTTCCTATTTCAAATTATCAAACTAGAGACATTTATAGCTAAATGGATGCATGTTGAGGCCATACTAATAAGTGAAATAAATAGGACACACTTGTGTAAATACTGAATAGCTTCTCTGGTGTGAGCAACTGAAAGTGTAAATAAGGATTAAAATGATTAAAAAGAATAACTGATAATTTGAAATAGGAAGAAAAGGTCATCTTTTTTTATTAAACTATAGACAACTTTCATCACTAGTTTAGATTTGCCTTAATTTTAAAATGCAAATTATTTATTGAAAACTTAGTCTTCATTCTCAGCCAGACACTTAAATATAAATAAATTATTCCACTTACCTACTTATCATATCATTTTAATTAAACAGCTCTATTTAAATGAAAAAAATGACAAAGATAATGACTTTATAAAGAGAACATTTTTATCCTTAGATACTGAGATTTTTTAAAAAAGAGAATTCCACCTAAACCCATATTAGTTTTGTTTTGGGGGAGCCACTGACTGATATTTAGGAAGGCACAGATGTTTAACAATGGTAATGAACTAACTGGAGAAAATTTATTGCTGAACTTTTACTACTGGACAATAAAAGATAACAACAGCTAGCTTCATCTTCACTAATTCTGTCATCTGTGTGCATTGCTGAGTAGCTGTGGAATTTCATAAGCACATTCTCAAGCTCTGACAAGGATATTATTTTACCACTAATCACAGTAAGTCAGGACAAGGTTAATAATCCTTAGCTGTGTATTACAGATTGATTAACAAATGCCCAAAATACATTTAATTGATTATCAAGTAACCAAAATACATTTAGTCAAATTAAGTCTTTAGAGAGTTTAATAAAGAGGAATGGATTTTACTCTTTTGATGAAAAAAATAGCCACGTTACCTCTTTATTCCACTTAAACTCTCCACATTGCTGATCATCTTTCCTATTCAGTCTTCATCATCTTTAACTTCTGTGCACTTTCATTATACCTTACCATCCACTTCCTAATTTGGGAAGCTCATGCATCTCCTTTGCTTTATTAAGGTTCTCCTTGTACTATTATAGATAGATGAGCTAGGTAGAAATATTATAGGCAGTCAGATAGGTCTAGGTCCTGGAGAGGGTCAGGGTAAAGGTGAAACACATTACAGCTGCACTGGAGACACATCAGCTGAAAACCAGGCCTCAAGATAAAGACATGATGACCAAACCTACATATTTTCTCAAAGAACAAACACAGGGACTAATGAAGTCTAGATAGACATCAACCACCCCATGGGTGACCAGAGACCTCTGTACCCACCACTTCCTAGGAGAATCTCTGTTCTTTCCATCCATGCTTGTTACGTGACTTGTTTCCGAATTGGACCACCATTACCTAAGTGACTATACTTTTAACCTTATTGGATATTCATGGCTGTGGCTCACATTGTAACCATGTGGGTTTCACCCTATAAAACTCCTCTGTAAAATGGGGTCCCTGGGCAACCCACTCAGGACCCTTCCTGCCCCTCAGGAACTTTCCTATCAATAAATATCTTCTGCTTCAGTCTCCATTGTTCCTAGGACTCATTCTTCGATTTCTAGAGAGTAAGAAATCAGCCTATCATACAGTTAACAGGCTGGGGGATACAAAATTTCATATTTCATCTCTAGTATTAGTCCCTGTAACAGTACTTCTCTCGTCATGCTCTCAGTTCTTCCTAGATCATTCCCAGTAAGGTAATAAACCTCTAGGTCCTAGTCTTTGTCCTCAGCAGTTTCCTCAACATAGGCTTTCATTATCATCTGCTTGTGAAAGAGAAACTTTCACAGCTAAATTTTTCATAATATACAATACTTTTTTTTTTTTGTACTGGGGATTGAACTCAGGTCCTTGCACTTGTGAGGTAGGTCGCAGAAACACTGAGCCAAATCCCTGGCCCCTAATATACAATTCTTAAAGTCCTGCTTAGCCATACTATCCCACTGGCTCCAAACCTTCACTGGCTCCTCAAGACCTATATTAGATCACCATCTACAACTGATGGTTTGTATAGACTAAAATGTTACCTGACAGCTTTTCAGTTCCATTTCTACCATATCTCTTTCGAGAAATATGTCAAAACTCATAGTGGAACAAAGCAATGGTATGCATTTTTCAATCCAACATTCAGAATTGAGATGCTGTTTTAATAAAATAGCTTCCTCACTTCCATTCACTTCCTATTCAAGATCCTTGGTCTTCAAGATTCTCAGCAATCTGCCACCAGTTTCTGCCTCTCACACTTCATCTCCAAGAACTCTCCTCATCAATCTGTGACTCCAGCCAAAGTTGACTCTGACTACATTACCCCAGCCAATATACTTCATGAATACTCTATTGACTATTCAGTATTCTCCTCTATTAAATATTACAGTCTCTTCCTCCCTCATACTTCTCTAAAGCACATGTTGATCTTACTCAGAGAGGACATCACCTTCAATTATCTTGCATATAAGGCTCTCTCCCTTCACTCCCCTTATCAAATTACCTGTCACTTATCTAGACTTCTCATGTGACTCTTGTCTGACATTACCATGCATAGTTAATGATATGTATGTGTGTGTGTGTGCTTGTTTAAGAGATCACCAAATAAGATGTTTTTCCTTAATGATCAAGAATATTTCTTCTTAAACTTTTATCAAAAGGCTTTTGGAGCACAATAGAAAACAGTGAACCTAGTATTACAGATGAATACATGTGGACGGTCTTTCAGTTAGATATGTACATTTTGGTCAGTATTGATGTTTGACGTGGCTCAATGAACATTATATTCAAAATTACTTGTGTGGGGACAGATAAACTATCATGATGTTAATTCTGCTTTTAGTAGGAGGGAGACTATCTGCGGGACCCAATTCTTATCATTGGCAAACCTCCACTAGTCTTTGACTATGATTCATCTAAAAAAATGAACTTAAAAATTTCCATACATTATAACCTAAACAAGTAGGCAGTTTCCAACTCTGTGAACATAAGTACAGAGGATTATACATGGAGAAGTAGATGACTTTGCTAGCTCCAGTACCATAGGAAAAAAATCTACAAAAACATGGAAATCTCTGAATGTTTGATTAAACTAGGGTCATTAAGAATGTCCTATTGGCCTAATAATATTGTGCATATTTTTATAGTCTCCAAACGAAGAATGATTTTTTATACTTCAATTGGGCAAAAAGCCATGGACCTGCTGCTATATTTCTGTCAAAAATATTTTGTCTCATTACATCTATAAGTAGGCAAAAGGTGCAATGCTAAAGGGGAAAAATGAACAAATGTCATAACCTGAATAATGCAGAAATTGAATTATTATTTACTGAATTATCAGTAGTAGAACTTTTTAAAAGTTTAATAATAAAAGAAACAAACCTCTTATTCCAGAAATTAGCTACACTCTATAACTATCGTTTGGAATGTTAAATTATCCATTTAAAATGGAAAGTCAATTTATATTTCTAGAAGCAATTGTAACTTAATTGCTGTTATCAACCTAATAAATTACTAGGTGATTTTCACAAACTTGTTATACACTCAAATTTCATGTCTGATGAAAGAATAATTGTATCAATATTCCAGAAATATGAAAGGGAAGTGAGTTCATTGGCCACAAGGGAAATGCATACACCTTGAGCATAAACTCATCTATCTTTTGCTGTCCATTTTTAAGTAGGCAAATTAAGATGGGAAAGAAATGACTTGTGTCTCACAGGAATAATGTGCAATATGGTAACTGCCTATCAAGAAACATAGCAGAGCTTGAAAAATATTCTTTTTCCTTAATGAGAATGTCATGTTCTCTTTAGAACTCTAGATTTTGGTGAACACCTGTTGATACTTTCAATTATATAGATTCTTTGTACAACACTGGAAAAGGGTTAACTCAACAAGAAAAACAAAGGATGGTCACTAGAAATTAATACATTTTCAAGAAACTGTGATATGACTGTTATGGAGAATTTGATATGATAAATACTAATAACCCAGAGAGCTAAGAAGAATTCAAGATGGACAAACTAGATACCCACTAGAATCAAGCAGTTGATGAATTAATTTAAGCATCCATTCAGTAAACATTTCTTCTATTTGTATGATAAGTGTACTGATTTAAGTATGAGTGAACCAATCTCTGTTCTTCTCATGCTCATATTTAGAGAGATAGAAACTTGAATCAGGATAATGTGTTTAAGATGAATATACCTAAAACACAATGGTAACATAGGATGATGGATTAGTAATTGGCAGAATTAATTGAGGAAGGCTCCAAAAAATAAGCTACAATTGCAAGGATGAGTAAAAATTGGGCATAAAAGAGGAATGGTGTTTCTGGCAGTGGAATCACCATGAGGGGAAACACGCGAACAAAACAGTGACTGTAAACCTGATGAATGATAAACACTTTACTATGGCAGAACAAGAATAGAATATTTGCAAAGGAGAATGACTTAGGCCATGTATGTGCAGACCTACCAGAATGTTTTGATATCATGCTGAGCACTTTAAAGTTTATGGTGAAAACAGTTGCCCTAGTAAATAATAGCTGACTTGCACTTTGGCAAGGCTAGACCTTGCCAACATTATGGAGTTCAGAGAGCAGAAGTCACCAGGGATGATGGCAGGGCAACCAGCCAGGAAGTTGTCACAATGATCCCGACCAAAATTATAGACCAGAATCAACCAGTGGCAATAAAGGTCAAGAGTTGTAAAAGGAACGAAATTAATACTATTTCAAGGATGACCTGAGAATAGAATTCAAAAGATGATGAGTTTTCTAGGATAGCTACATCAGAAAATGAAATTTTATGAAGAAAAATGCGAGAAGAAGGCTATGCTTGATGAAAGGAGAGTAAATTGTTGTAATTAATGGGACTCTGCAGACACTTAGAAACTATGCCAATTAAAATGCCACATTCATAATTGGACACAGATCTGGTGTTCAGGGGAGACACTGGGAGCAGAGAACTGGATGTGCAGAACATGAGCTCTTAACAAAAGAGACCCTTTCATTGGGAATGAAGTGAGATAAAAGACAGAGTTTTAGGGAAACCCCATATGTAGGTGGCAGGAAAGTGGAACAAAAGAAGGAGATAGAGATATAATGGTCAAACAGACAGCAAAAAAATACAGAGTTGTTTTTGAAAGTCAGAAGGAATGTGGCCT
The DNA here is from genome assembly GCF_000247695.1 of Heterocephalus glaber. The sequence continues at coordinate 23,119,886 of NW_004624749.1, forward strand.
CAAAAAAAGAAGTAGCTGAGGAAAGAGATGCTTGACCATAATTAAGTTACCTGGGAACTGAAGCCTACCTAAGAAGTGACTCTCTAAGGCACATGACTTCATAACCTTTTCTTAATTTCTCTAAAGTCCAAGACGAAAGGTACATTGATTTACAAGTAAGGGCTAAAACACAAGACAAGGACAAAACAGATTTCGTTATTGTAATTCTCCCCCTCCCTCTTCCTCTTCTCCTCCCTTCTTCTTCTTCCTCTCCTTCTTCTTTGAGAGATAGGGTCTTGGTACACAGTTCAGACTGGTTTTAGACTGGCTATGTAGTACAGGCTGATCTCAAACTCATGATTCTCCTGCCGCAGTCTCCTGAGTTCTGGGATTATAGGTGTGGGCCACCATATCCAGCTCTAATTCTTCTTGTTGCCAATAATCTTACAGTATCAATATTTTTTGTTGCTGAATATAAATGCTTTGGCAATAAGCCCTCTAACTCAAATGATCGACTCATTTTGCCTCATCTGCTATCTAGGAGAGATTGTCACTTATTCATTTGTTCCATCAATGATTATTGAAAATCTGTTATGCACTGGGCACAGTTAGGCACCAGAAGTGAAAATGCTACTATATAATATGTTTTTAAATGGGATACATTTCAAATGGATATGATTTAAAATAGATTAACAACATGGGCATCTGCTGCTTCTTTTTACTCTTTACAAAAATTCCATTTGGAAAATAATGGATCATGGGATGCTTAAAAGTTAGAAGTCCTACTATTTTTGAGCAATCTGTCATCTAAGAAGGTGCCTTTCTATTAGCTTTCTTGCCTAACTAGATGCTATTTACTTAAGTTTGTGGTACAGATTGCTGCTGTGCTTCTATGCTCTCTTCCTGGGCTCCTCATTTTGTCTATATTTGGTTGTTCTTTCTGCCCTTGAGAATTCCTTCTTGCTCTATCTTATATTTTTCCCCCATTCCCCTGCCCTTCCTTCAACCCCTCTACCCCTCCCTCTTTACAAAAAATTTGTTTTTGTATTTTTTCCTTTTCTCATATTTATTCCTTTCCCTTCTTTCCTTTCCCCTACCCATCTCTATCTTATATTTCTTTATCTTCCATCCTCTTCAACACTCCAATCAATATAAGAACTATGCCCCCAACTACTCCACCACTAATCTCTTCTCTGCACATGGCAGCCTGGATAGGGCTGGCAAGACCTGGCAGCAGGTCTGAGCTGCATGAGTGTAAACATGTAACAATGTGAGTGCTTTCTAAAGTTTTAACTTTATTTATTTATTTATTTATTTTAAATACATTTTTATTAGTATATGTTTGCTTCTGAGGTAACTGTTTACTTCCTAGAATGTTCTACTCCTGTTTGGCAGCAAGTAGTTAACTGATTAGAAAATTAGCCTTTTGTACTATAATTTACAAAATTTTTGATTAATCAAAAAGGGCATAGAGACAGAAAATTGCCCAGGAATTTTAAGGGATCTCTTTACTTTTCCTGAAGGTCATCCCTGCACACACACACACCCTTCAATTCTGATTTTATTTATTCTTTACATGAGATGTAAATAATGATCACTATGCAGTGACTATTTCATAATGTGTAGCAATTATTCTCATATAAATTAATCTGTATACTAGTATTTATATAATTATAAATGTATAACCATAAACAAAAAGCAAACTTGACTTAATATGAGCATAGACATAAAAACACTGCAGAATTAAGATTACTGACATTAGCACATGAAACAGAATGCTAAATTCACTTGCAGTGGTTTAAAAAGCAATTTGTTCGAAGGCTTTAGCAAAGACTGACAGATTCACAGTATTCTATACCTTTTTGCCTAGTATAGCATTCACCAGTAATAAACATAGTTTTTACTTTTTCAGGTGTATGACGATAGTATTTTTCAAGTGTGTGTCCACAGTGCATTACTAACATTTGATTGTGAAAATTGAAAATATGGAGAATCCATTTTGAAAACTTTGTAATTATTAAATAAATTTATATTACAAACTTTGTTAAAATAACAAATCTTGGTACTTAGTACCTTTAAACCCAAGTGACACATTTAAATTATTTGCCAAAATTCAATAATATATCCAGGGAAAAATGTGCAAAAAGGTAATAGAAAACATTTGTTTATCACTGTACCATGGCTAATGTTTATGTGGTATTTACTTTATGTATGTATGGGTTTTTTATAGATTATTTTCTTTAATTGTCACTGCAACCTATAGGTCCACCTTAGCTCCATGTTTACCTATGAGAAAATGAAATTTTAATGTCTTTCTTAACCATGAGCAAAGTCTGAGGGGTAACTAACATGGTGATACTTGAAACCCCTCAAAAGAACCAATGGTCTCTTCAGTTCCCAGAGCAGTACAAATCAAGTCAACCTATTTGCAGTGAACACAGACACTGCAAAGATGTTTACTCTTTCCTAAGTAAACAGAAGAGAAAAGAGGCACAGGCTCAGCTAATTTCAGTGACAATGTGACAGAACAGGCTGAAGGATCATAGAAAGGTGGAAAACAGTCCCCCTTCCAGGGCTACTGTGATGATAAGACATAAAAACCTGGCAGAATCAACTTTCTGAAATATTTATTAATTACTCATCATATCAGAACATTGACTAGTGGAGAAGACTACAATGGAATCTTCTCAATAAGAATTTAGCAGCCCATATATAGGAAATAAGATGTCTATCTGTGAACAGAATGAAATGTGGTAAAGGTGAACGGTAAAGTGCTTTGATAATTTATTTTTGAAATTTCAGTGTAGGAAAAAACTTTTTGTTTTTAAAAATTAGAATTTTTAATAATTTACAATTAGAAAAAAATTTTCTTAGTGATTTCTGCTTGATATCCTGCAAAGGCAGGAGGAGGTCCACCTGCGAGAAGGGTGGAGAGGGGATTTCTGATCTTACGGGTGTGATAGTGCATCGCCTCAACTACTTTGAAGTTTTCCAAGTCTATAAGAAAAAATTTTAAACACAGCATTTCAGTAGTAAAGAAGTTTTAGAAACGTGTGGATTATGCAGATCTCTGCCTTTTCTGCTCTCTCTCTTTCTGTCTTTCTGTTCCCTGGGTAAAAATAAGAGGCTCTATCTATAAAATGTCATGAATTTTCTCCATTTATGTTGATCTAAGTGGAGTCACAATCCTCTCTATTTTAAATAATGTTTCTTAAATACAGGCTTACAAAATACTTTTTAAAAATTCTCCAGTATTATATTACAGTTCACTAAGAACAAACCTAACTACTTTTTGTGTATGGAGTTTTAATGCTCAAATTGAGCCTACTGGGGCATAGATTAATACAACTTAGGTTAATGGTTATTATACTAAATTCTCTATTTGCAAAGATAATTTTTCATGGTCATTACTGTCTAAAGTAACTATTTAAAGAGATTTTGTTTTGTATAGCACTTTCCATTAAGTTAATAATTCTCTGAACGAGGCAAAACTAGCAAATTTACAGGCGCTCTAGTGTCAACCATTTGATAAATCTAGGAAGCATCAAGGAAAAATTCCCTGCTGTTTGTATACATATTCATGTGTATATGTAACATAAAACTGATTTTCCCCGTTTAAAAATGAATCCTGTATTTGAATATGTTGGTTGAAAAAAATACATATATGATATAGGAACTGGGATAAAATATTAACAACATGTGAATTTACCTAAAGGACATATGGATCTTCTTCATAGTAATTTTACATTTGTAATATGTCTGTAAAGTTTTAATTTTTCAAATAATATATTTTTAAAATTAAGAAATACTAGTTTGGAAAATAATAAAAATAAGAGAAAAACACTCATAGTCATGTCGACCCAAAGAAAAATCATGAACATTATGAGATTCTCTCTGTCTCTCTCTCTCTCTCTCTCTCTCTGATTGGTTGACATTTTCATTTCAGATGTGTTTCTTTTTCCTGCAAGACATATACATGTTTCAGTGGTAGAATATTTATTAAGTCAGCCTTTGCTAGGTGTCACTTTAGAATTATCCTCCTGTTCCATATTTCAAGTGATTCCCATTTACAGACTTGAGAAAAATCTGGAAGTAAAAGCAGCATGATCCCCAGCCACAAGCCTGCCACACTGGGGGTTGGTGGCAGGTCAAGTACATCAGCTTTTCCTCCCTAAGAGATCTTCCTCTCCTTCAAATCTCTATCCATGTCATATTTCTTCAAATTTGTGACAAGCCATTGTTAAAAAAGCGTTCTAGAAAACACATACTGGGCCAGTGATGTTTTTCAGCCTAAGTACACTGCCAAATGGAAGACTGTTTTGTGAAAATGTAGAATTTGAAAATCTTTGGATCATTCATTCCAATTTTAGTATATGTGCTGTCGAAATGAACACAGGATCATTCATTCCAACTAATGGGTGAAAACATTCTCCATGTTCTCAAGTACATCACTTGAGAAAACTGAACGTGTACTTGTTTTCAGATAAAGAAGGTTCTAAACTTCATACAAATCTGGCCAGCTTTTCTAGGCCTGCAAAACTTCTTAGAAATCTCTGTAGGTCAAGCCTCAGAACTGTGAATTTATTTGTACACTCAATTACAGTGGATCCTCAGGTTACAACCGGCCTGACATATGAATAACTTGGGTTAATTAGGTTAATGGAAGATTCCTCTGCCTCATGTTATCTATAGCATGTATCCAGATAAACATCCAGATCTCAGCTCTATTGACTTATAACCAACTTGAGTTACAACCAGCCCTCAGGAACCAATCAAGTTCTTAAGTAAAGGGTCCACTGTGATATGCATGAGGATCTCTTGGAAGAAAGATATAAAATGTAAAATTTACCCTTTTTATTTTGATAAAGAAAAATGCCATGCATACTATGAATACCAGTGTCCCTCCCAAACACTCAGGTAGGAATCTAATAATCACTATAAGTGTTACTACTGTTTGGCTGTAGTCTAATTGTCTAACTAGTAGGAGGTCCTTAGATCATCAGAGTCATGAGGTAGTTCACATGTGATCCCTTGGTAATTCTCATACAACCCCTCTGAGTTCTCACAGAGGATTTTTATAGATTATACCTACCCCCGCCTGTCCTCTTCCTCTCTACTCCTGGTTTGGGACTTAATCACCACGTTGCTCTCACAATTGCTTCTTCCATTGTTGTCTTTGTCATCAGGTGATGTAGTCTATGGGCAGTCTTCACCATTTTGGGATTTGAAACCCTCAAGTTGTGAGCTAATTAAGCCTTATCTCTTTGTAATGTTTGGTACTTCAAATATTTCATCATATTGTCAAAAAAACTGAAAACTGATACAATTAAATTAACATGCATAGCCTTTGGAAAGTAACTAAGTAATGATAGCTCCAACTTCATGTAAATAAGGATTAAATGTATAATAGGTAATGTGAAATAGGAAGAAAAGGGGCAAAGGGGAAGGAAGTGGGAGGGCTAGGGGAAAGGATAGAAG
>NW_004624749.1:23127797-23138147 GCF_000247695.1 Heterocephalus glaber
AAAGGTACAATTCCCAGTGAGAAATGTAATTGTGTTGTATACCTACAGTGTACCAATAAAAGAATTTAATACAAAAAGAAAAGAATCATTCTTGCACCAAGTGATAATTTAATCTTTGGTTGGGATTTTCTCTTGTGTCGTGGAGTTGCCCACTTTTCAAGAATGCTTTACGGTTTGTACAGTCTGCTTTGGAGGGTGTTGTGCATTAGGGTGAGAATATGGCCACAGAAAGTGAAGGACATTATTATGTCTCTAGCAACTGTCAAGTGATAGTAACAACCTTTCAATCAGGAATTGCTCCCTAAGGTGTTTTTAGGGAACAGCTTCAACACTCAATTTGGATGAAAAATGTCAGGCTGACACCTAAATAGAGGGGTAGGAGAGAAAACTAGCATTTGTGAGTACCAACAATAGATTAGGCACATATGAATGTTCATCCCATAAACTTGTGCCAATTTTGAGGAATCAACATTATTACCCTATTTCATGGACAAAGAAAGAAAATAGAAGAGTTTTATGGTAAGGCTCAAAAAACAAGCTTGCTCTATGTGTCCTACACTCTGCTGTCCCATTGCCCATTAGTATGGCCAGTGTCACTAGGATGGTCTGCTTGATATGGTTGTGTTCTCAGTTATACTGGAGGTCGCCAACCATACATGGCCTATGGGCAACTGTCTCTCTACAGCTTTAGCGCAATAAATTTATGCAATCGGAAAAACAAACAGGATATCAACAATTACTTGGAGAAATGAAGAGTGAGATTTAGTAGGCTACATTGAAGTTTCCACAATTTGTTGCTGAGAAATTAGTTTGGAAATTAAGGAATTTGGAAACCAAGGAAGAAAAATCTGAGTATTTTTAGAGGGGGAGTCAAGAAGAGTGTGGGAGTGTGCATGCATGCATGTGTGTGTTTGTGTGTGTGAGAGTTTATTCCACCATTGCACCAATCTAAATCCCAGATCAGTTAGGAAACTACCTAGGGCATCCTCAGTCATGTGACATAGGAAACACATAAGGAGAAAGGGTAGCCCTGGAGGACTAAGCAAAGATCAGCACCACTAACATAAGACACCAAAGAAGAAAGTATGTCTGAGGAATGATACAGTTTAAATAAAACATGTTTCTCCAGTATGTAGTTCATTAGACAAAAGGATTCTTTTGGTTTTTAAAGTTTAGTGTATAATTAAGAAATAAGTGATAATTAAATGATAGTTGCATCATATGTTGAATAATTTTGAATATGATCATCAACTACATCGGTATTCATGATTATATTTGCCATTATTTTAAATAAAGGTGAATTCAGACCTTAAAAAGTATGTAAACATCCTCAAAAAAGAAAATTAGTCATACTGAGAAAAATAAAGATTTTTATATTATTTTATGTTAATAGAAATAACACAAGATTGGAAATAAAATAATTTTGATTAAGCCTCAAGAAGGTGGCTAAATAAAAGTCTAAATTGCAACTATTAAAAATAATATTTCAAGCTTCATTCTGTTATTTGATGCACATTTCTGTACCTCCTTTTATCAACTGAAAGATATAATTAGATCATGGGATAGCTTCTTGGAGCAAGTATTTAAAAACTTGATAGAAAGGGGTCCAAGGATTTAGCTCAGTGGTTTCACCACCCTCTGCACAAGCCCAAGGACCCGAGTTCGATCCCTGGCACCAAAAAAAACCTTGGTAGAAAGGTAAACCTGTTCAGAAGCAAAATGAGAGCTGCCAGTAACAGTAAGATTTCTGGGGAGTAAGGGATGACGCTGCATGAGCAGATCCCGCACAGGGAAGTGAGATGCCTCAGAAGCAGGGCAGATTATCTTCCCAGATATGGGCTCACCTGGCCCACAGCCAGCCAGCAGGAACACTCTCAGCTCACCACACTACTTTCTGCTTCTCTTCCTACAAACTCACTGGTATCCACATCCATTTTTGCCACTACCCCAGGGCTACATCCATTTTCCGAAAAGGATTAGTGAGACATACATTTCCGAACACTAGTGTACAAAAGGTTGTTACAGCAGACTGAACATTTTCTGAAGGCTGACTACATGATGTCCATGTTCATCTCCCTGGTGCTCAGGTGCCATAGCACACACATAGACTGTGCTGTGTTTTCACAGGAATCCAGTGTTTCTTAGTTTTCTGTTTGGCCACCAGATGTCAGTGTACTATAAGGAATGTTATGATGCCACTACTTTCCAGCTACAAAGGACTAAAAGATAGTTTTAGAGAGTTTAATTTGCCAGAGTGAAAAAGAACAGACAGATTCAGAAGGCGCTCACCTCACTGGGAGAAGATATGGAGCACAGCTGAGAACTGCAGGCCACACTATGTTACTATGCCCTACCAGATAGAAAATTGGGTTTCCACTTTTTAAAAATAAAGTTTATCTTTTTTAAATAAGTTAAATAAAATGAGCACATTCTGCACATAGTAGGAGTTTAGTGAAGCAAATAGTTTAACCTAATTAAGAAAATATATAGAGTGATTGGTTTAAGAATTTGCAAAATATATGATAGCTGCATAAATTTCCAGCCATTTAGTAATCATATTGATGGGTTTGTAAGTAAATTAGGAGCCAGAAAAACAATGCAAGAAAATTTTATTATGCAAAAATATATTTTCCACTAAGGACTGAAGGTTTTTAAGATTTCATAATTGGAATTACAAAAATATTTGGCCTTAGTAAATAACTAAAGCTTACATTACAAAACACTATTTCAAAATAGGAAAATAAAAAGTGCAATCCCTCAGGGCCTATTGATTTTACCCCTTCAATATGTTTTGGATCCATTTACTTCTTTCTATCCCAACTCCAATCATGTACTTCAAACATTTGGAATTTTTCACCCTATTCTGTAGCTTTGCCTCTTTCAAATTCTCTTCATTTTCCAGCCACAGGAATCTTTAATATAGAAATCTGACCATGCCATTCCTCTGTTGAGATCATCAGCAACCTCCTGATGGATGCCTTCAGGACGAAGTCTTCCCCTTTGCAAGATCCACAAAGCTTTTCAGGATCTGCCTCCTGGTCACTTGATTAGCCTGATTTCTCCTCATCCTCTGTGCCCCAGAAATGAATAGCTTATGCACTCCATGTGGTGATGTTTTTCCTTGAGAAACATCCTCACTGCTAGTTCATCATATTAACACTTATCCATTAGATGCGGTTCAGACACCATCCATCTCCTCCAGGAATTCTACCTTGACTTCACCCTTCCCCACTCTTCCCAATCTTCTTCTACACACACACACACACACACACACACACACACACACACACACACACACACACACACTAGGTTAAAAGCAAACTATATTCACAAGTACACACAACAGCATTTATGTATTGCAGTAACTACAGCTGTTTACTGACAGCTTTCGAGGATAGCTGAATGTTCTCATCTTAGCTATCCTGTTGCTAAATCTTATACTGAAATCCAAAATCCAGAGATCTGATCTCAGTAACTTATGATAACACAGAGATATTTGCAGAGGTTGGAGTAATAATCTGACACCTGAATCCAAGTCCTGGGCTCCTCCAGGGTTCTGAAGCACTTCTAGTGGCCAATCAATGGCAACCTCTTCATGGATATGCCACGAGATAATTTTTAAGAAGTACTAACAAAAGTGTTTAAGAAAAATATGCACAGTAAAAACTGTACTTATGTGAAACATGGGTATGAACTCTGGCAGAGTTCCTAAATTTGCTCTTTGGAACTTTTTTATGCCTGAACAAGCAATCTGAGGTTGCCTGAAGAAATAATTCAAGACTTCCCTATTGGCTTTCATTTTTGTGTATTTGTCCTCCATTTTGCTAATTGCTTTAGAACACTTTAGCTAGATCTTGTATTTTCCTCATCAAAATGATTACTGTACTGTGAGAGGACTCTCTCCTCTCTTTCTGCACCTCCATTATAATGTAATGTAACTTAATTAGAATGAAACTAGTGAAGCTTATACTCTCCATAACCTAATGTGTGACCTCCCAGCTGTCTATCCTGAGGTCTTTACAGACTGACAAAGGAGGTAAGGCAAGCGGGGAGTAAGCCTCCTGATAAATAACTAGCTTGGTCCACACAAAAAGGAAGGTTGCAGTTGAGAAGGGAGTGAGTAAAATGCTTAGTGAAAATTTCCTTTTCCAAAGAACATTCATTTCTTTCTGTCATTGCAGAAACCATGAGTCAAAAGAGCTTCTTAAAAATCTCCGAGCCAACCAGAACTCTGGTTCAAGGCTCCCTGAGAAAGCTGAGCCTCCACCAAAGCATCCCAGACTCTAACAACAAAAGAGATGTTATTTTCCTGTTCAAAATAGTCTAACTTCTTCAAAATTTTTTTCAGGAAAGATTTCTCAGATAATGTATTTGAGTTTCTGATCTAAATTACCTACACAGCATTTCCAGTTCTGCACTGAAATTGGCTTCCAACATCGGCGTTCCAAACTCTAGTCTGGAGTTGTGAATACTCTCAGAGATCCAGCAATCCATTTTATGTGCCCCTTAAGGGGCACATATTCTAAATGGGATGCAGCCAGAGGAGTGCCACCACCTGAAATCCTGCCACTGAACCTCATACTTTTTATTGGGCCCCTTTGAATACCTCTGTTCACTGCAAGCAGCTCACATTTGACATGGCCTTTCTGCATGAGTACTGTAGCCTGGTGCCACTTCCTACGGGACAATTTTTCCATTACAGCAGTTAACTTAGGCTCATGAGTCTTTCCAGTGAGTGTTCTTTTTGTTCCCACTGCTCTGTGATGTAAATATTTATTCTCACATCTCAGAAACTCCATCTACTGAACACCAGATCTGTAAAATTCAACCAAGTAGTAAAAAAAAAAAAAAAGTAAGGACAAGAAGTAAAAAGGAAGAAATATCTAAGAAGGTGGAGGTGTGTATAAAAAATTAGAAGCAGGAAAGACAACTTATGTGGATGTCAAGGTGACATTTCAGTTCTATGGTGACTGATAACAGACTGTCTTACTTCTCCACTAAAGATATTTAAGGCTTAAGTGACATGAGTAGTAAATCAAAGTAAGAAGAATCATGGAAACCATCATATCCCCTTTCCTAAAGTCAAAGCATTTAAATCTAGAAAATAAAAACCTAAAGATTTTGTGAGTGTAAGGGGTTCCTAGATACCACTAGGCAGAGTCATGTGCAGTGGGGATCAAGAGCAGAGGTCAGAGGCTGAGGCTGTGTGCTTCCAAGAAATGGATGCCAAGTCTAGAATCTGCAGCTTAAAGAACTCTGTCAGAGGAAGAAAACATGAAAATATGGAAAAGAAAATAACTTACACTTGCCTTTATTTTAGGTTCTATGACAGAACCTACATTTTTCTGTAGGTACAGAACAAATCTGATGGAACAAGAAAAGAAGAAGACAGTTTCCAAAAAACAAATTCTCAAGGCAAGTGGAAGAATTAGAAAGCAAAGCCACAGGTGTAAAGTTCAGTGTTAGATGTATCAGAGACACTGCTTATTGTAAGATTTGAAAAAAACAATATTTTTAAAAGGAAAATAGTTTACAATCACAAAGATAGCTTCATGAATAATGTCAACTTCTGTTTTTATTGTTACAGTTTATAAAGATAGGGTCATGACTGGTGTGAACTTTAATTTTTCTGAAGCATCATCATCTAGCTATGAAAGATACAAGACATTCTCTTTTCTTGAATAAAAGAAAATTCTGTAGGAATAGCTTTAATATCCTTCTCTCCTACTCTTGGGTTTTCTGGCAGTCAAAATTGACACTATAATAGGATTTATTTCTGAGAAGTCATTACTTTTCTTTTTTAATAATCTCTGCAGCATTCCTTAGTACATAGCTTCACTAGGTAAAACTTAACCACCTTGAGTTGCCACATTTTGAACAGAGGATTACTTTTCCATTGATTTGCAGTCATTTTACTTTTTGCTATAATATTATTAGAGACTCTCTTGACAGTTTCAAATGGTTAAAATACTGGGTCTACCCCTCATTCTTTTGATTCATTAATCACTACATCGATTATTCATGTAGGTAGGATAATAGTGCCAGAAAGTAGGTCACCAAGCATTGAGCACAATTATAACTACACCGTTAGAACTCCATCTTATAGTTTAGACAAATGACTATAACAAAACACTACTTTTATCTTACTCTCATCAACTAAAATTTTATCCATACCCAACCTCCAATAAAACTAAGTCTGACACAGTCATAGCTCTTTTTTTTTTTTTTTTTTGGTACCAGGGATCGAACTTGGGTCCTTAGCTTGAGAGGCAGGCAGTGGAACCACTGAGCTAAATCCTCCAGCCCACAGTCATAGTTCTTAATATAAAGTGTATTTCAAATTCAATTTTAGAGCATCCTAGCTCTACTGAGTTTGAAAATACATTTCGTGTTTCTATTGTTCCTTTTACTTCAGCATTTCAAAGACATTTTACCTTTTTGTCACTACATTCAGAAGCCACTAAGTCAAGTATCAGTGAGAATATCATCCAGCAAAGTTAGTCACAGGAAGTATGAATCTGTTTTAGTATCTGCACTATGTTTTGATTAAGTATTCCCCAAGACCCATGTGTTAAAGGCTTGATTTTCAGTCTGTGACATGACTGGGAAGTAGTGGATCTGCAAATGTGGGGCCCAGCTGCAGGTCTTCTGTTCATATAGAACCGCTGGCCTCTCCTCTCTCTCCCTTTTTCACTTCCTGATCACCATGCAGTGATGAGCCGTGCTACCACGTGCTCCTATAGTGATGTACTTTCTTGACACAGGTGCAAAAGCAACAGGACCAACTGGACATAGACTGAAACTTCCAAATTGTCAGCCAAAATAAACCTTTCCACTTTCTATGTTGATTATATCAGGAATTTTGTTACTGTAGCTAAGGGCTGATGAATGGTTTGAAAACAGAATTGAAAATGTAAGATAGATGCCTATGAATTCTGAAGTAATTTCCAGTTAGTATTTCTGAGAGACAAAAATGCTCAAATATTCATCATTCAACTAAAGGAAATAAACTTATAATTCTGCCACAAAGTAAGAAGAACTATATTATTTTTAACAAGAAATTTTCAAATATTATGGAATCTAGGTTTTATTGATGTAAAACATGTTAGAATATGTACAACTTGCTAAATATCTTGTATTTTAAAAATTCAATAATATTTAATTTTGGAGAAGTACTGAACCTAAATTGTATTTACTAGTGAAATTATTAGGAAGCCACAAATGGAATTTTTGTCTTTAACTGCAATTGAGACTATTGGTTAACCTTTGAATTTAAATAAGAATTTAAACAGTAGAAAATGCTTTATGTAATTTACATAGCTTGAGGACAAAACTATATTTAATAATGATGTATTACTTAGTAAACATAGTTAGCTAATATAAAATAATTGTTTCATTACTCTATTATATGCTTAGTACAATAAATAATAAAATTAATGTATAAACTATAAATTAATAAAATGTAACTAGTGAATTAGTTAATATGCCTTTGGTAGTTATATAGTATTCATATGTTAACTTCTAAAGTCTTATTTGTCCACCATGAGGCAATATTGCAATAGAAAAAAGTAGATGTTGACATACTTGGTTAGCAGATTTTCCTCAGATAACTGCGAGTTTGATTTTATGAGTCTAAGCCTTTGGGAATACTACAGCGATGTTTTAATTGTTAACTTCACTGCGGGTGATCACTGTGTTAATGAAAAAGGTCTGGAAACAAAGAAAATGGAAAGCTGGAGTTGTCATACTTTTGGGCAGTAGATGGCAGCAGCTGAAGGGTATGGATCCTCATTTAGAAAGTAGGTAGGCTGTTCTTGCACTGTTTGGGTTTTACTGTTTGTCATTTGATGACAAAAATAAATCACTATTAAAATAATGCAATTATGTCAAATTTTGACCAAATAATCCATACAGTCTTAATTTTAAACACATCATTTTGTAAATAATTTTGCATTTAAGATGATTTGTAATTTAATATTGTTTGATGCAGGAGTCATTTTTTGTTCTAATGCATAGTTTTTAAATTAATGTATCAGTATTTTAGTATCCAAGTGCAGGACCTGCTCATTTTTTTTTTACCTTAAACTATGGGGTTATTCATTTTTCACTTGATTTAGTTTCCAAAGGGGAAAAAATTATCATCATTTTACTTAGTTCTAAAAGAACTCTATTAGAATTTTTTTCTTGGTTTGCCTGAATGCTATAAAAAATTGATGAGGCCAATAGTTTTCCTATCTTAAATTACAATGTTATTTACTAGTGAATAAAACTTGTCCTTCAGTAAAGGAATATACTTTTCTTTTAGGTCTTTCACATCTATACCAAACTTGTTTCTAGCATACATAAGCAATTTAAAATAAAAGTAAAGATAATAAATAATTTTTATTATCTATTTTTCAATAATATATCTTTTCTCAATATTCTATTTTTTGCATTATGGTTATATAGTGGCTTTTTATGTTTATTCTATGAAAAGTAAACATTATTTTTCATGGATTGGCAGTTGTCTACTGAAATGTGAATGCAATTATATAACACTAAATACTAATATTTTTGATGAATGCTTTCAATTTATTATTACATTGAATCTTTCCAAAAAGCCTTAGAAAAAATAGTATATAGTCTGAGTACACATACATATTAACTATAAGAGAAAACAGATATCTCACACAAACTACAAAGGACTCTCTCTGTAAAGTGTTGCAATTATTTCTCAATTATATTATCCATCTCCATGCCTTGAACAATAATTGCTTTGCTTCAGATCCTTTTTTCAATGGCCAGCTAGTCATTTCCTGCCAAAAATTCATGTCAACACACCCAAAAGCAAGCACATAATCTCTCTCTACAGCCATTTTTTACAACCTATTTTTTCTCCCCTACATTCTGTTTTATCACTTCAATTATGTTCAGTACATCCAGCTACCCTCATAGAAAACAGTACCTTTGAGAGTAGATTCTGATTATCTATACATCTCTGTGGCTCTTTTAACACAGGTGAGCTGCCGTTGATTAGATGACAATGAATCCACAGAGGGGGTCATATCTAGCCCGGGAGATGAAAGTGTCATCCTAGGCTGCTGGTGGCACATGACTTCTTGCTCACAGGGATGCCTCTGTGATGGCCCAGGCACAGGGAGTTGCCCTCATACTGCATCCCTTGCTGGGACACGCAACGGGAGCAGCAGGTGCAACCAAGTGGGCTTTCACAGGACTGCCACAGGGTTTCCTGAGGGTATGTGTTCTGAGGAAGACCAGAACCTTGCGTGGGCTCACAGGGTAACTTGTGAGTCTGTCAGTAGTTTAAAATGATGAAATTGAAGGCAGTTTTTCCACCCAGCCACAATATAAAAGCAATCAACAGCTAGGTTGTCCATGACCTTTGTTCCTTGAATAATAAGGATGATCACCTAAATGACTGCAAAAGTGTTCCTCCTACCTGAAAGGGATCAGGCCCTCTAAAACATAACTGTTCATTTCTTTAAAGCCCAGTAGCCTCTGCTGATATTTTAGATTCCTAAAGACAGGAAAACATTTTGTAGTCTATCTTACTATCAAAAGCCTCCAAGAGAGGGAAATCAGTGTATATTTTGGGGGGGGTCCCTTTACCCCCAATATATTTTTCAGTGTAAGCACACATCCTCTGTGGGCATCACCCAACACTTACATCAAACTCATTCAGGGCCGCAGCCAGCTCGCCGATGCCCGTGTGTCCTTTAGCTTCATCGGTGGGCGAGGTAGCTTGGGCAGCATTGGAGATTCCAGCAATAGCCTCCTGGACTTGTTTGAACACATAATCACGATTGGCTCTTGTAGCAGCAACATCTGGGTGGCGGAGAAAGGCTTGGGAGGCTGTGTACAGCATTGTGGCATTTTTCTTCAGAGCCCCTCGGGCAGCTGCCATTTCATCCCTACAGTGAGGATCCTTCAGCTCCTGTGTGTGCAAAACAAGAATCATGCATGAAGTTTGCATGGTAGCAACCACAAGAGAACTTTGAGTCATGGACTCTTAGAGACACACTGAATTTTAGAAATTTAGAATTTTAATCTTCCTTATGCTGGCTCTAGCTGCCAGGACTTTGCATTTGTTGTTCTATCTACATACTATGTCTGAGCTTTCCTTGTGCATCTTACACTGTCACCTGACAGGACTCTATTCACATGGTACACTCTCCTAGCACTGACTCTCCATCCAAATCAGTAAAGCTAACCCCTCTCCTATCAGCTCCCATAAATCTTTTTTTCATTAACACTCATCATACTTTCCTATACTGTATTGACCTATTAAAGCATATTTTCCTCCTATACCAGATCTCTAGTGACAGTGGGGAGACTTGACAATCTTGTTCA
>NW_004624749.1:23153526-23226207 GCF_000247695.1 Heterocephalus glaber
AAAATCAGCCTATCTATATATGAAATGCTGATTTCTAACACTAACTGGCCTCTTTGGTTCTCTTCATCTCAGGAAAACCATCATCTCCTAACCATTTACTCAAATCAGAACCTTAGAACAAAGTTGTTTGCTGCTTTTCTCCACCTGACACATTTACTTCAAGAGTAGAACCTCTGTATTCTATTTTGAAACCATCCTTTTTACTCCCTATATATTTTTTCTATTTCACTGCTGTTGCACTAATGGAGAGTGTGATAATTTATGTATAAAAAGGTTCCTCCAAATTCTCACGTGCTCTGAAGTAGGGCTTAGGGCTTTTGAATGGTGACTGAATCATGGGGGCACTATACTGGTGGGTGGATTAATCCACTGTTGAATGTATAGCTGAATATGCTGTTAGGAGGTTGCCCTGTTTAGAAGATGTGGGTCACTGGGGGTGTGACCTGGAAGGGTGTGTTCTTGTTCCTGAGTCCTCCTTCTTCCCACTTCTTCCCAGCAGCTTTCCTTCACCATGTCCTTCATAATGTCATTTCTGCTCCAGACCCAGCTGAGCGTGGACTGAACACCTTGAAACTGTGAGCTATATTAACCCCTCCAGTCCTGTAAGTTGTATGTGAGCCTAGAGAGGATAAAACTGACTAGTACTAAACCCACACAAACCTAAACCTAGACCATTTCAGCCCTCCCACACTGGTTTGTCTTCTTCCACTCCACTCCCTTTTATGCAACATACTAAGAATTACAATAAGATGTAATTCTGAGGCACTGATACTGAATTTTGAACCAATCAACTCATAACAAAATCCAAAACACTGTCCAGCACAGAATATATAGGGTCCCACTTTTCTTCCTGATCTCCTCTTTGGTTCACTGAGATGCATATTCAGTCTTTCTTTCAGTTGTATAAACAAGACCCATGGATTCTAGGTCTCTCAGCTGTGCTTCAGAGCAACTTCACTCTTTTTTCCTTTTTTTTTTTTCACTCTTAATCATATTACACCTGAGCTATCACATAAGGTTCTGTTGAACAAAGAATTATTGATTTGAAAAAGAACTTAAAATAATCACATACACTAAAATCATGTTTACAATTATGTTGTCTGTGCCTGCCATGTAAGGGACTACATGTTGGTGAAGCTTGTAATCCTGGCATAACTTCAGACCAGCAGAGTGACTATTAAACAAATGTTTGCTGAGTGGAACCTTCCTGTAGGTGAAAAAGTCACTGGGAATTGCCGGACCTTTCTACATTTGGAGGCTTTCACGCTGGGAGTGAAATTTTAATGGTATAAAATGAAACTGGCTGAAATTGTGGGTGTTATCTCTAGACACAGAGGAGGCCGAGGAGATCCCAGGTAACCTGTCTACATTTAAGTGATTCATTTTATTAAGGGACTCTTCCTTCCCTTTTTCCCTTTCTTCTCCTATATCTCCCCACATTTTCTCTCATTTTTCTTCATGCTGTCCTCCTTTCTTTTACGAGTTTTACTCCACACAGTGCATGTGCTGGGTGAATACATTCATGGTCATATCTACAGGGTTAGAGATACAACCTAAGGCCAAGGGTGGAGTCCAGAGAATGACAACAGATCCACAGCATGTTTTGATTTTTTATTTGACCTGGAGCTATTCCTAAAGTGAAAAAAAGGTTGGAGTATGTGGGGCTGGTAGAGTAGCGCTCATCAGTGAAAACAGGTAGTCTGTGCTTTACATAGAGTGGGGGCCAAGGGCCAGGGATTTAGCTCAGTGGTTCCACCGCCTGCCTCTCAAGCGCAAGGATTTGAGTTTGATCCCCAGTACCAAAAAAAAAAAAAAAAGAAATAGAGTGGGGGCCAGAGACCACCTGAGGCCCAACATGGTCCTACAACTGGGCCAAGCAAGAAACAGCCTCCAGGGGAATTGGATAGCAAGCACATAAAATTATCCATAGGTCAGACCTACAAAGCTACAAGGTTATTTAAACTCACCCATTTTTTTCCCCTAGCATTTCCAAAATCTTTCCCACCTGTTGTCTTCTTGCTGCTACATAGTTAAGTTTCACCATCTCTTTTCCAAACTCTTTAAAGCGGTTTGCAAGGTCTTGTTCATTTGTAGCATTTTTGACAGCTTCCAGGGCCTCCTCCACCTGAAGGGTTAAAAAAACAATGTATTTGTTAATGGATACCATTTAACATTATTAAACCTGTCATAAAAGGTAACTTATAAAGCATACATGAATATGTATGGACATTTACCTAAAAGGAGGAAATGCCCTTAACAATCATTTATAGTTTGGCTAAATATTTGCTCAGGATTTACAGGATTTTTGCATGCAAAAGATAATAATTACTAAACTTTTAAAGCATACTAAAATTTTGTACTTTAAGAGTAATAATTCTGATAATAAATAAAAGCTTCTAATTTAAGGTAGAAACATTGAAGAAAATGTACTTAGGAAAAATATGAAAATTTAAAACAAATTCTAGAAATCTTCAGGGGAGGAAGTGTTTTCTTAAAACTAGAGAAATTCTCAGGCTGCTGAAGATTTGGGACAGAGCATTCAACAAACCCTCCCAACATCTTTCAATGAGGGGCAAAGGAACTGTGATTTAAAACTGAGCCTACACTTTGCCATGCAGTGGAAAGCAGAAATATCACTCCTCTGGAAACAAGTGCATTTGAAGCTTTGTCACTTGGTGGTTGCATCAAGTGGATTGGAAAGGGGGTCCACAGCCTGACAAGAAGCTGGCAGCCCTAATGATGAGGTATGCTTCCAAAATTCTGCAAACTGTCTTTGCTGCATTTTTCCATAGTGGCACTGGACTTGAATCATGAATTTCATCAAAGTTCCATTATAAATGTTTTAAGTATCTGAGAGGTGTTAAAGTGTCTTCCTCCCCTTCAAATGATCATAACTTTAAGATGGTATGAAAATTTCTATAGTTGGTAACCTTCTTGGTCATCATACCCGTGGACTCAATTAAAATTAAAATTAAGATTTTGTGGCCGGGGATTTAGCTCAGTGGTTCCGCCGCCTGCCTCACAAGCACAAGGTCCTGAGTTCGATCCCCAGTACCAAAAATATAAAAAGAAAAAAAAAATTTTGTGGTAAAATAATCTACTAAGTCACTGTCAGGTAGCACCTTTGTAAAAATAATTTCATCAGTGGAAATTGCTGAGAACACAATACTGAGTGAATAAGGAACAAACAGGTGCTTTATTTTGCAAAATTACATATTCCTAAGCCTGGTAATAAAGCCCAAACTAGTACAGGCTCATGAGACAGGCAAGGAAAAGGAGAGGGGGCTTCTCTGTAAAAGTAATGTGAAATGCAGGGACTACCTGGACAAAATTCAGATCAGTTCTTGAGGTTTTGTGCAAATGAAAGAAAAGTATTTATAAACAGGTCTTCATTTGTAATTCAGAAATAAAAATGAGTACTAAAAAAACTGGAAAAGTCATACATTATTTCAGCTCTGAACTATGGAGCTACAGCTTTATATTATCACATAGGGGCTCACACAAGTTCCTTATCAAGTGTCACTGCATAAAGAAAGAGAACAGTGTAAATAAGTCAATGATAATGGATAACAGCAAACCTGTTATCCCACAGATGTGATAATACCATTCAATTTACCAAATAGGCTGCCACATTTTAGTAAGGAAAGAGTTGTAGGAGAAAAGGGAAGTTAGTATAATAATGGTGGTAATAGTGGGGCTCAATCTAGACTCCACATCAAATTAAGTTTTCATTCTTATCTTTCAAGAAAATTCTGCATTATTTTCTTCCCAATTATAGAAATATAAGGGGAGTAAGGGGAAGGACAGGGCATTTAAAAAGGGATTTAAGATGTGTTGCATAAAGGTACCAATTCCACATGAGGAATGTAAACACTGTGTACTGTACACATGTATTAATTTTTTAATGGAGAAAAAAATAAAACAAAATGAAGGTGTAATACCTCAACATTAGTCATTTCTACCTTCTACCTAGACCATAAAAATGCTTAAGGAGAATAAGATAATACAACTGAAAAAGGGGCTGTTGTGTGTGTGGAGGTTTTTAGGTACTGAAGTCAAATCACATTTTATGTTATGGAATAGCCCATTTAAAACATTTTCATAGATTGATGAAAATCTTATCTTGAAATTTTTAGAACAAATCAGCAGTGCCTCACTTTCTAATAGATTTATAATCATCTTAACTTGGCCATCAATAGCATCACTGAGAGTACTCTCTCGGCAGTTAACTTGTTCCTGCTGCTTATTTGTGATATAAATCTTCTCTCAGGACATAAAAACTGGTTCCAGGGAATAAGAAAATAATTATCTCAGAGGGAGTTAAATCCTGGATTTGTATATGTCTATATACCAGGCCTCTTACCGGTTGTTAGCCCGATTTGCAATATTTATTTTGTAGTGTTACCTATAATTTATCCTCTTGTTGATTTTCTCTGAAGACTTCAGATGCTAGTTTGAATTTATAATTAATTATAAAACTTAAAATTCATTGAAGTGCTTTTGAAAAGAAACTCCAGCAATGCAGTCTGTCTGTGTAAATGTAGACTTAGTTATATTTAAAATTTGAATCTGGAAGCTCTGAATGCTCACCTACAAAAGTTTTCATATGGAATCAAGATGCAGAATATGCCCAGGGTCCCATAGGTCTGGATTATGGACACAATGCTGGTAGATAGATAAAGTGGACAGATAAATAGATTAACTGACATGGAAAAGGAAGAAAATGGGGGAATTTACCGAGGCCTCTGACAACTCAGAATTAATATAAAAATGAAATATTTATGTTTGAACAAAACTAGTTATAATTTGTTCTTTCCAGAAGACGGAGGAAAGGAAGATGACTCCTATGAGGAAAAACAAAGAAAGCCTTGCTTTCAAATATCTGCTGTCTACTTGAGCATTCAGGGCTGGCGGGGATCAAAGGGCAGGTCTTACAGAGAAGCACTTGAGAAACTTAGACAAAATACACCTTCCTAAGGCCCATAATGAAGGACCAAAGTCCAACTTTGTGAGGAGAACTATGGGGGTCGATTATTCTGTGTGTGAACCAGCTTATCTTTGAATGCCAAGTCTTAGGAGGGACAAAAGGAAAGTCTTAGAGAGGAAACATGCAGCAGGCTGCTCAGGATGGCTCCAAGAGGGAGGAGGGTGTCCACAGCAGAGCCATTTGTTAAAGGGAAAATTTGGAAGACACTTATGTTTTGGGCTGGGAAATGGATTCAAACAAGCAGACATAAAGGTACCCCAGGAGGCAGCTGTCACCCACTCCCCCTGAAAATGTCCTCATGACCTTGGGCATCACAGACAAAATTCTTCTCTAGCAGCACAGGCTGAGCACCAAGATAATAACTTGGCTGCACCAGGCATTTCTGTCCTTACTATCATATTCAGTGCATGGACACTGCTGAAAAGACTGAAGTTGCTGAAAAAACTTTAAAATTTGGCCTCTAATTAATGGGCTTAGATATCATTTTCTGAGCTAATCACTTAAAAGTTATAAAGGTCTTCTCAAGGGCTTGTTGAAAATAGCCTATCCAATCAGGAAACAAGCCTACCCACTACTTCGATTTAGTTTTTAGCTAAGTCAAGTTTTTTATGACAGTCTGAATCAATCCCTAACTTTCCTGGTTGAAGCTGCACTCACTCACATCAATATAACAAAAGTAATCTAATGATTCATTCTTCATGAAGTACTTATGAAGCCTCTGCCAAGGGGGAGGCAGACATATGGGAAGGGATAGAGCTGGCCCGAGAAGCCAGAACCCTCCTGTCCTGTATTTCGTGAGCCTCTGCTTTTCCTGGTGATATCTGATGACCACACTGCTGCTAGAGGTCACTGTTGTTATGAACATCAATTCTGTAGCAGCAGATTGATCTCATTCCAGAGTCCTTCCATTGATACACAGCTGTTTGAATTTCAAGTGACACAGATGGAACTATTTAATAAATCATACACAGCTCTCCTGTTAGGGTCTTGTCTCGCAGCTAAATTAAAAATATTGATCTTGGAAATAGGAGTTGGCCAAGCATAAGGACAAATGAACGAAAGAACAGAGGACCCTACAGCCAGCTACTGTACACATTTAGTCCAATCACTGTTGTCTCAGTGTATTATCATACTTTATCTTTTTGCCCCCTAAAGACAAGCTGGTCTTCTTGATTAAATTTTATATTTCCTTGCTAACATATGAAGAGTGAAGTGATTTCTTCAGAAACCCAGAATAATTATATGTTAATATCATTATTCTTAAAGGGATATATCTTAACAAAGCACACCAATATCATAGCTCATAAAAAATTTCCAAAGTGATTATCAGTTAAGTATCACACCAGCTAATGTCATCAAGTGCTTATGATATACAAGACACGGTTCTAAATATTTTACATAAAACTAATTTAGTTCCCTAAAAGAGCTCTTTGAATTTTGAATTTTTGTAGAGACTGAGATCCCAGCAGAAGAATGAGTTAACCTGCCAGAAGTCTCACAGCAAGAAAGTGCAGCAGTAGCCTGGGGTAAACTCAGGCAACCCATTCCAGAGCCACTAATTTTCATTGCTGGGCTATGCCGCATCAGTTTCTTGGAAAGATGGGTTGTATAGCTAGAGTTTGTGTTTGGACTCCACTGACCTTTTGTTTATGGAGACCACTAAGAACTTAACTCCATCTGATCAGTCTCTAATTTTAGTCACTACTTCCTTAGTATCTAAATCTTTGCTTGTTGTCGTAATACATTCTTCCATATTAGCTCAGGTTTTCATTTATAATTTCAAAAGTCTCTTAATCTGGGCTGAAACCGCTGTAGTTCCTTTTCCATGGTGCTACCAAAATTATTTATCTAAATCATAAGTCGGATTGTAAAGATTAGTATTACTCAATGGCTTCCCATAATCTATATAGAGAGTGCAAACGAGTCATCTCATTACCAAGGCCTCCATAGGCTGGATCTCTCTGTCCACTTTTGTTATTGCCTCTCCCCACCATATGTTCTATTTCAGTGACATAATTACTTGTGTTATTTCAAACACTCCAGGATTCATGTCTTTGTCTTTTCCTTTGTTTGTGAAGCTATCTATTATTATTTTTCTTTGAAGCTATCTATTATTGAAGTCTGTTGTTTGACCTGAATCTATGTCCCTTCTGATGGAAATAAACACTCAATTCTGTTTCAGAAAACTAGTTTCATTGTGTAAGTGATAAATCAAAATTTGCCCTTTCTACCTGCTGTGTAAACATGGGACTGTGCCCTCGAAATAATATTCCTTACCCAGTTGGCCCAATATTAAGCTTTGTAAGTAGAGCGGGCTGGACACACACTGCAGGAGGAAAGGTTTTGTTTCCTGGCTCTGATGTATAACAACAGGCTCCTGTAGCAGCTTCAGCTTCTCTACCAGATGGTAGTCTGGTCAGAAGTTTCATATGCACCATCACCTTGGGCAATCTGCCTCAAGATACCTTTCAATGATACACATTTCTGTGAGGAGCCATGTCTTCCAAGCACATCTGGCTCTCACCCTCATGGAGTCCTCTCTAGAGTGCTCCATTTCAGCCCTAGAGATACCAGCTAGTCTTCTTATCTGCCTTTCTTTCCTACATTCCCTAGGGTACTCTTTACTTTTTATTAGCCAATCCCTAGTTACTCTATTCTGCTATTAGAGTTAATAACTTTTAAAGTTTAAAATAATTATTAAAGTTCCATGTTCATATTACTGTGTAATTTTACTCTCATTATTAAACAAAATTATATATCCCCCAACTTTTTTGATGTGGCCAACTCTTTAATTTCCCTTAATCATCAGGGCCCATTTTCAGGGTTAGACTTATGCGTCTGTTATTCAACTGGGCCCAGCGATATAGGTTCAGGAAAAAGCAAACCTTATTTAGTTCAATGAGACCCAATTTCAAGGCCTTCCCCTCCTAGCCACACTATACGTTTTCATATTATCCTTAATTGTCTAATAATAAAATTTGGTGTAGTTGACCCTTTTTCTAGCTTTTGGTGAAGGATGAGGAGGGGCCTAAGTTAAGAAATCAGCATGTCCCATTTCCCCTCTAAAGAATTAAATCAGTGTACATACACACATGATTCAGAGGCCAATCAAGGCTAACGATAATGTGCAGCTTTTATTTGAGCTATCAAGGAAGAGAATTTTCTCTTTCATGCTATCTTTAGTGGAGGAGGATATAACCTTGAGAAGAAGCTACTCTGAGACTGTAAGAATCTGAAGGGACTAAAGAACTCAGTGAGGAAAGGAGATAGAAATGTGGTCTTTGTTACATTTTTGTACCTTGATCAAAACTTAACTGAAACTATTACCTCTGGACTCTTACTTGGGTAAGCCAAAATATTCCTTAAAGAGAAAATAGTTAAGTTAGGTTTTCTGCTTTTTACAAGAGAAAGCATCTTAATTATATCAGGCTTCTGAGTGAGACTGTAACACTATGCACACATTGCCTACATGCACTACATTCTTCCTTAATGTCTCATCTATGAACATACAAATTGTTGAAGGCAGGAGCCAAGTCACCTTTGAAATTATGTATCTTACTGTGCTTTGCACAGAGCAAGCTTTCAATGAGTATTTCTTGAAAAATACTGAATAAGTCTGTTATGAACAAAGGTGCATGAAGCTAAGATCATGATAGCTTGAACAGAAATGATATGATAAACAGTCATATTTCTGTATTTGTAAGCAGAAATAAGGCTATTTTATACCAATTAGTTGTCATTCAGACATAAAAGCCAACATTAGAGCATCAGAACTAAGTGGCAGACTACTGAGAAATAATAAATTACTGAGGCTATGGAACATTATTTGATGCTTAAGTCACAAAAGGCACAGGTAAGGTTAATGTAACCTTGTGTTATCAATTCTTCCAAACAATGAAGCATCAACACTAGATGTGGCCTCTGGTAGTCATTAGCATCTGACTTCCCCAAGAAACTAAGGGATTATTGATTTCTAATTTTTATTCTATTCTCTAGAGAAAATTTCTCAGGTAATCAAGAATATCATTATTATCTATTCTTTTTTTGTTTCATTTATACTACTAGTTTCTCTCAGTTCATTGAAAAGAATATTCTGTGCTTTTATCTACTTGTTTCTTCTTTGTAAAACAGAATCTTTGTCTATGATTTAGTCTGACTAACATTTTGGTCATTCTTTTAAGATTATGATACACAGTGTATTAACTTTTGATATTCTCTAAATATTTTATAACAAAATATTTTCTTGTAATTTTTCATAGAAGTAAGAAGAGTTCTTTTCTATATTTTCTTTATTAATATCTACTGTCATACATTTAAATTTTAAAAAATTAAAAAGAAAATCATTATTCTAGGATCTACTCTTAGGATAGAAAAAAGTTCCATTATTTCCTCCAGCATATACATGCCTAGATGAGTGTATAGATAATGTTAATAATTTACAATATAATCTGATTACATTAATTCAGAGCCTAGCAAAGATAACCTTCTTAATGATTGCTGATTCAAATGCAGGATTCCTTCAAAATTATGAAGCCAAACACACTGACAATGTCAACTGATTGCATGTGTACCAGGTGCCTGGCTAGGGCATCATTCACCAGCAACTTCAACAATAGAAGTGATTATAATCCAGTATTTTTAATAGTGTCTGATGTAGAAATGATTACTTCAGCTTTGATCATGAACATCAAATCTCCATTTGGATGATAACTTAGCTTTCAAATCATATGCCTCCCTCTGTTTCATCTGCACCCACCTGAATTCAAACAGTAGCAACAGAAACTTTGTGCAGTCATTTGAATCTTTAATATATTTTTAAAAATCTAAACATTCAAGCACATAAAATCTTTGCTTGATATAACAAGGATATAATGCAGACAACCAAAATATCTGCATGTTTTATATAAACTTCTTAATAACCACACAAATTTAAGTTTACAAACAAAATTTTAAGGTAGCAGACTGCAAAGGCATGTACACTGACAAACCATGTAATTCTGCCAGGACCCGGATACTTCACTCTTTGTTGAAGCCAAATGACATCTGATCATGATCCCTCAGTTTCCCCCCAGTGGTTATATATATTGGGGCAAAGGGCAGAGGAGGAAGATGGATATTAGAGAAAAATAAACTAAAAATCCTTCACTGATTGTTGGTGAACTATTTATGGAAAAACAATTAATATAAGTTTCTGATAAGAAGGTAATTCTTCTGTATTCCTGTAAATTAATCAATAGCTGGAAAGAACACCAATAAAAATTTAGCATATATAAAAAGTAAAATACTATGCATAATGCTTAAAGATACAATAGCTACACAGTACTTAACACTTTAGGAAGCTGTGGGACTTATTAAAGGATATTTCTCAACCTTACCCAACAACTAGGAGTCACTGGACTTATAGAAAGCACTTGTCACTCTTTTCTCCTCGTTGATGTTTTATCATCCATATGGGGAAGAAAAATCATTATTTAGACAACCTCTAAAGGTGAAGGTATTAGTTTCTAACCTGCTACATCAAAACAAGCAATTTGACATGTTCTTCATCCTAAATTAAAAAATAAATAAATGGCTGCTTTCAATACTTTAGGAGAGAGTATTTCTTTAGGAAGAACAAGCACACTACTAAGCACAGTTGTGTACTGTGTTCATTTATCATGACTGTGTCAACACAATGTCTTTTTAGGGTTTAAGGTGTTACTTTCATGAGATTAAACCCAGACTAATGTGAATCTAAAGTGTGATTTGGACCACAGCCTGCATCATTCCGTCACAGCACCAAGAATTGTAGTTCCTCACTTACTCCACAAGATAGCAACATTCCACCAGTACTGCTCATCTCAGAGGCTGCAGTCTAAGATCAAATGTGTTATTTAGTCTACAATCATTTTAAATTTTACTACTGACAGTCTGACAGGACTACTTAATATTGCTGGGCTGACCTTTACATGATTTTGTGCTAAATCCTTTTTTTTAAATTTCCCTTAATCTGCTGCATAGAGAAGAGCATGCAATTGACTCTAGATTACAATAAACTGCAGTGATGTTATCAGCAGTCAGCCCTGGTCAGAACAGGTGGGCAGAGAAGCAAGACTGCAGGCAGCAATGGGTACCACACATGATATTACAAGCTCAGATCTAATGAGCACTTTGCTGGTGCAGATAGCTCACAGAGAATATTGAGCTCATTGTGTCTCCTCTAGTCCCTGACCAGGACTTTCCACGGCACACCAACAATGATATGTGGAATTCAGCACTGATTTCCCTACGTTCAATCCTATTCTCACTCAGGTAAAGAAAGATTGTTCTTCTGGGGAAAGAATTTTCTTCAAATGTTGCCTTTGAAGAGTAAGTAGGCTTTAAGGTGAAGATAACACCTTTTCTCCAACACACTAGAGAACCAGTTATTTTGTAGCCTAAAATATGCATATAGCAGAGGTGAGTGGAGAAAGGATAACCAGTGCTGTGGCCTGTAGGTGGTTCCGGGGATCTTACAATAAACAGCCACCATTTACCAAACATTCACTGTATGCCAAAATCCATGGTAGGTGCTTCCTAAAGGTTTCCCCCATTCAAACTTCTTCCCTGCCTGAGGGCAGCACTACAATTAGTGCCAATATAACAGATGAGGTATCTGCGAAGTAAGAAGTGATGTGGTATGTTTGAACACAGGTGGCAAGTGGGGATCCAGCCAAGATTAAACCCTGTAGGTCTGACTCCGACAGTCCAACACTCAATCTCAGTAATATGCCGCTCCTTGCTATGTTGTGGAGTAGGTGAGTTGTTTCTTAAAATTGCTGACCTCATCTAGTTTGCAAGAACTTTCCTTGGCCTATTCTCTGAGAAAAATCTGAGAGAAAACTCAAAGCAGGTTCCTCTTTGTGTCCTTTGGCTCCTCAGGAACCTATATAGAAACCATGAAGACCTAGCTATACCTTGCTTTATGGTTTATGACCATGCAATGCAGGCTAGAAGTGTTAGAATTTAAGATTCTTTAAAATACTGTGGAGTTTAAGTGTAACTTGTAAACCTTGGGCTTTTGATTGATGCCAGCTTAGATAAAGACCCTGCCTAAGATTTCCTGACAGACACTTGGATTGAAGAAATTTCTTGATCCTTCATCCTACTGAACAAATTTTTAAAAGTTAACGTGTGAGCAGCCTTTTGTTATTCATTTCCTATCTCACCTGCCCCCTCATTGTGACCTGCTGCATTTCACTGACAAAGAAAACAAAATCTTAAGGGTCTGCTGACAGTGAACATAGTCAGCCAGTAATTCCAAGGGCTATGAAGAGAACAAGCAATTGGTGGGCTCCAAAAAAGTAAGCCTGTGGTTCATATCCGATCATGTAAGAAGTCCAGGATTAGTGCCAATTGTCTAGGAACTAAATCCACTGAGGACATGAAATAGGGAGTTCCTAGGAAGAGCAACTGTGTTATATCATATTTGTTGTGACTAAATTCCATTCAGCAACTAGGAAAACAGAGAAAGACTCAGCTCTGAGGGACTCGAGAGGTTTCCCTGCTCACTTTTCCAGTAAAATCTGTGACCAAGGAGGGCTACACTTCCACTAGGAAATAAATAATGAAAGCAACCATGACTAGTAAGATATTTGGGATGGGGTTCTATAGGATGGCAATGTGCCCAGACACCCAATCCAGGCATGTTAGATGGCAACCTTTGTACAAGATTGGTGCTAGCCATGGAAGGGTGGGTGGGGCACCTTTTCACTGTCATACCCAAATAGACTCAAACTCCATGCCTACACAGAAGGACAAAGTTGGAGCAGATAACACAATATATTCAGCACATACATCTCTAGCAGAGTTCAGGATATGTGATCAAGAATGTCACCCTTATTTATGCAGCAAGTTTTGATAAATTCTACATACGTACAATTTTCAGATGAGATAAAAGTCTCATGACATCTGCCATGTCCGCCAGGATGAGTAAGCGTGTTACAGCCGATAGCAGTGCCCTTGCTGCCCGCACCATGGTGCCACGTTTCACTGACGAGCATGGATCATCAGCAAACTCGGAGGAGGCAATCCGCATGGTCTCACCTGGAAGCCAAGCATGGACAGGCATGTGGGTAGACAGGAGATTACAAGCTGACAATCCTAACCATCCGAGGATGGGTGATTACCTGTTCTCACAGCAAAGCTCTGATGACCGGGTGGTACTTCTGCCACCTTCAAGTCAAACATGTCAGTGTATGGGGCTGTGGACCAAAGGCTTTCATTTCACACTAGATTGCAAAATCATGCTTTTAACACTTATAAAGAAGACATCTAATCAGTTTTTGTAGCAGCTGAGATGAACTTGCCTTGAACTTAGCTATCCTCTCTCCTCGAACTTAGCTATCCTCTCTCCTCATTTCCCTAGATCCAATGGCAATGGCAATTACTAGACAACTATTTAAGATTATTGAACTGAGGGACAAAGTTAGCTGTTCCATAGAGGACTGAAACTTAAGACACTGGACTCCTTAAGACTGCACTCTTAATTGAGCTAAAAAAGACAAGGACAGAGTATACAAAAACCAACATCCAGTCCCCCAACCCCGTTCTAGGGACCTATGATCCAATACTGAGAATGTCTGGAGAGAATTGAAATCATTGAGCAAGTGTCAGGTTCTGTAGTAGGCTCTGGAACTTAAAAGATGGCTAGGAATATCTAGTCACCAGGCATTCAGTTTCATGAAAAGAAAGAAAGAAAGAAAGAAAGAAAGAAAGAAAGAAAGAAAGAAAGAAAGAAAGAAAGAAAGAAAGAAAGAAAGAAAGAAAGAAAAACAGGTTTGCAAAGACAGCACCAGAATGGAGTGAGTGGTTAAGCATCAGACGTATACATAACAATGTAGGCAATGGGAAGGAGGAAGTGATTTACTTGGTCAGCATGAAACTAGCTGGAGCAAGCCATTGGCTTTCATAGTCTGTTCAAGACAGAAGGCTGAAGGGGAATACAAAGGTAAGAAGGGCATCCTAGGCTGGGTGAGCACTGCAGACCCAGCCAAGTGTGGGAAGCTCCAGCTCTGCATAAGAGCACTTGTGAAAAGGAAGTCGGGAGAAATGGGGGAACATGGGGCACCATGTAAGAGATTTGGACTGGGGAGGAGACATTAATAGATTTATATTTTTGGAGTATTATTTTAGCCACATTGCATAAATAAACTGGAAAGGATATGAGTAGGACAGAAAAACTGTTTAATGGGACAAATGAAGTGAGTCAAATTCTAAGAAAGCAGTGATGAGGCCATAGACCAGAGAAACAGAAGCACAATACAGGAGGGAAAAAGGTATTAATGAGATCTTGGTGACATGTGGGATGGATTCAGGGATTTTTAGATGTGAGGACAAAATGTAAGATGGAATTGATGATGAATAAGGACAATATCAGAGTGGGTTTGCACAGAGGGACCAAGGAGTGATAAAAAAAAAAAAAAACTAGAATCAGATTGAAAGTGTATTTGTGGGTGGATATCCACCCAGTGTCAAAAGGACTAGAAAGAAACATAAATGGAGCTCCATGAAGCTGCATACAGCTTCACAGGGATGTAAATGCTTCAATAAATCAAGAGTAAATATGACAGATTATTTAATTTAGAGTAAAACAATTTATTCAATATCTTTAATAGAAATGATTATACTACATCTATTAGGCAAAACCTAGCTTATTTAAATAAAGTAAATGACAGCATTGAAATTCTGCATCTTGTAATTTATTCTGAGACACAGGTGAAAACAAAAAAAACCCTCATTTTTTTATAGGCAGGTAAGAATAAAACATAATTCTGTTAGTGTTATAGTTATTTAAACTTGCACAGTGATACTTTTTATACCTGAGAACTGTAAGCATTTAGGAAAATACATTGTACTGTTGGATTTTTAAAAGAGGCTATTATCTACAATAAGCAAATTATATTGCTGACTAGCTTAGTCTTTATGCACAGGCACAAACAAATAGTTTGATATATAACATAGTTCTGGAGATACTTAAAATTCATTCTTGGGCTGGCACAATGGTGAATTTTGAAGATGTATGGCCCTGAAGAGCTAAATACAGTTTAAGACAGAGGCTGCAGTGAAGATATATATATTCAATCCAAGTGTGGGACCCTTGCACAGGCATACATATATCTCCTCCTCCCACCCCTCTCCCAAATAAATACAGTCATTGGCAAATACCTGAGAGCTATCTCATTTTCACTCTTTCCAGTGGAGCTAGAAAGAGGATTTTGTACCATGACAAATCCAATGAGACATGCAGGGGATCATCACAGGTAAAACCAGATAAATTTGTACAACGTATTCATAGGTAAGTCAGTTGTTATTGGAATAGATCCACTTATTAAAGGAAAGGGGATATTTATGTGCATGTTTCACCCCAAAATCTGCAGATTACATTGGTATAACTCCTAGCTTGGGCAAGGGTCGACCACGCAGGTAGGGTTACTCCTAGAACGTAGGCCCTAGGAGGAAGTCCGGTGCCATCCCTTCCCAGTGTGGAGGCTCAAGTGTTACTTGGTGAGCTATGCCTGATCAAACTGACTTTCCAGCTCAGAGGTTCATATGAATGGTCAGTGTAATGGCAGGTCATCTAGGAGCAGACCATTCTGTCATCAATACTACTTCACAGACTGGGTTACAGGTTGTCATTATAGAGCTCTTAGGTAGAGCCAGTCAACCTGGTGCCCACAACAGGTACCCCTGGAAGTAGTCCAGCCAGGGGATCAGGGATGGGCTCAGTGTAGAAAATATGAGTCTGCAGATGGGAAACTCTGGATAAATTCTGAAATTATTCTCTGATAAATAGAGAGGAATTTTATTCCATTTAAATTAAAACAGAAAGCTCATTTTAAGCAGACACAAATGATCTGATATTTTTAAAGATTTAAGAGAAAGGCAATCTGAACTCAGCTATAACTTTGTGTTGTATATCCCTGTACTTTTAGGACTACTAAATTAAAATAGAAATCTGAATTACAAAATTATGAGCAAGTTTATCAAGATAAAACTAGGCATTTTCTCAGGGAACTTTTTTTTTTAGTAAAACTAGCTGAGAAACAGCATGATTGTATAGGAAAAGGGATGGAGAGGTGAAGAAAGGGTAACAGAGACCTGCCTTTTACTTGTGTATGTGTGCTAATATTCAATCTCCTTTACTTCATTATAGACCTAACTCAAGCGGTGTTTCTATGGTAAAGTCTTTGATCTTCTCAAGCTACCAACACCTGCTGGAAAGAAGAAAAATTAACATCATCAAGTAAGTGACTAAAGAGAAAACCAATTAATATGTATGTGACTCCTTCCTTATTATATGAGTACTGTTCTAAAAGAACACTTTAACTTGCGGATTAATAAATAATAAACATTAAAGTCATAAAGACCTGTGTTCAGTCTGAGTCTACTCCAGTTATTACTAAACAGGTGAGAATGATGCTTATTTGACTTTTGTGATTCAGTCTCTTTATAAAGTGGGAGTAAAAACAATGATATCTGTCTCACAGACTGCTATTAGATGTAAAATTAAGAATAATGAGTACAAACCACCCAGTATAAAGCCTAATCTATAATGGTGCTTAATCTCTGTTACCATTAATACCACTACTACTACTATCAGCTTCATCTTCAGTAACATAAGAGTTGGTGAAGTACAGGTTACAGATTTGGAAATGTATTTTTTAATCATTCTACTTTTGGTATTTCTTGATTAGTAGCAAGAAAAATATCTGCACCCCAAAATATTTATGCTTTAAGTAAAAATATACCAAAAAAATGGTGCTAGTGGTTTCACCGCCTGCTGTGCAGGCACAAGGACCTGAGTTCAATCCCCAGTACCGAAAAAAAAAAATGGGGCTTAGATTTAAACTGATGCCTGTTTTGTTTCTGAGGCTACCCAGAAAGCACTAAAATGTACACACAATAGTACAGAAGCTTCAGTTAATATGTACTGAGATATGGGATGAAGCAGGCTGGTGATAATCCACGGAAGACAGAGTATCCTCTAGTAAACAAGGTCTTAGGAGAAGAGAAATCTTATAGGATCCAACACATGAGCCAGAATGGCGTGGACATCAAGAGGCTCAAACTTTGAATATATGACAACTGAACTACTAGAAAGATGAGCGGAAAGGAAAAGGGTGCAGTGAAAATCTAGGTAAAGTAATGGAAAACTCAGAATTGCTAACAGGCCTTAATGCTGAGGAGGACTTGACTTGTCTTTTCTTTGCTATCTTACAGAAATGTCAGGCACAGGACATGTTCCCTGGAATCAAATAATGGGTGAAAATGAGAGAAAATGCAAATCCCAGAGCAAATGCTGTGAAACAACCAGAATAAGAGCCCATTACAACAGACAAAGTAGAGAAATTCAATGAAACTTTCATATCTTGTATAGTAATATATATATATACATATATTCAACATTTTCATTATAAAATAAATATCTGTTCCTTATGAGAACTGAAAAATACAAACCATTAAGGAAGCCAAAGACCATTTGCAATTTTAGTAACCAAAGTCAATCACCAAGCCACATGTTGATGAACTAATGTATCTTCAAGAAAGTTCTTTATGCCTATATTTTAACCAGCAGTTTCATCCATAGTATCTAGAACAGCATGTACTCCTTAGTCTAATCGTATAAAGACTCGGTTGTCTAATTACATCTTTCTCATTTATCTACTTACATAAATTATGTAGGATTAATTGACAGTTAACTCACTTTGTATTTCTATCCTCATTGAAAAATTCCTGGAGAACATAAGAGGGAAAAAAAGAGTCAAAAGTTCTCATCCTCTTAGCTGTGTCTGTTTCCTTTTCATGTTAACCTATGCCTTCCTCACAATCTTTTTCATCCACATTTTCCTTGAAGCACAAATTTTAAATGGTCCTGAAAAATGGAACCTGTATCCCAGTGGAGAAATTGCAATGTGTTTTCAGAAGAGAAAGCAAGCTTGGTGAAGTACAGTCTGATCATAAGCTTCCTAAAGCCTTGGCTGGTTCTGCTACTCAACATCTGCATCTTGCTTGGACCACATGTTTTCAGAGCCAGTACAAGAACTAGAACAGAATTTCAAAATAATAATATAAAAGTACCCAAACTGAATAGCTTTATTTTGTGGAGGTGGGAAGGCGATGCGGTATTTGAAAGCCAATTATTGCTATCCATTGTTCTATGTATCTTGTTTCTGTTAGTTTTCCTTTGCTAAGAAACATCTAGTGTAGTCTTGATGTAATGAAAGGATCAATTGAGCAGGTTTTGATTTAGCTGAGGCTCTGAGCTTACTCATGAGCAAACATAGAAAGACCCTCTTCTGGCATGGTGTCAACAGCAAGGAGATGGTGCTGCAGGGTGACCAAAGATCTCTCCCAATTTACCATCCTATTAGATTTGTGTATTTGGAATTACTATTATAACATGTTCTTCTCTTATCTGTTATAAGAATTGTTTTCTTTTTAAGAGTTCAAGATGTGCCAAGTGGGCTGGGGATTTAGCTCAGTAGTTTTGCTGCCTGCTGAGCAAGCGCAAGGACCCGAGTTTGATCCCCGGTACCAAAAATAACCCAAAAAAACAAAAACAAAACAAAACAAAACAAAAAGATGTGCCAAATTCTGTTCAAAGACTTTTACCTGTATCAAATCATTTGCTGCTGAAGAGAATGTGATGAAGTAAGTACTCTCATTGTCACCATTTATATCTGAAAAAACTAAACACAGAAAGGAAAGATTACTTGACTAAGATTAAATAGGTAGTAAGGTAGAGTGGGTACTTGAAACCAGTCTAGCTCTACAGTCTATGCTCATGGTGGTGAACCCATAGCATGTGTGCTACAGTGAGCTGTTTGAATCATTGATAGCTCTAAAAGGTTGGCCATCACAAGTCTGTGCACTCACAAACAGTGCTTTAGAATTATCTTTAATATTCTGCCCATTATATCAAAAGTATTCATTTACATAGCTGAGTCTGACCTTAGATTAGAATTTGCAGACTAATAAACTGTTTTATTGGGCTTCTAGACTGTAGTCAGAAGAAAGGGAAAGGGAAGAAAGGGAGGAAGAAAAAAGGGAGGAAAAGAACAGAGAGCAAAGGAGACAGGGATGGAGGGATAGAAGAAAGAAGAAATGAAAGGAGGAAGGACCTAAACAAAGACAATTCTGCAATTATTCCCAGGGCCACCACTTTCTGTTTTCTCATACTTGAGCAGCATTGTGACTGCCTATCTCTACATTTTTGTCTTCACCAATCACCTAGCCTGCAACCCTGACCAGTGTAGGAACGATAACTGCAGCACCTTAATTTCCTAACATGTAACTAAAATTTGACATGATGTATTTGCTCAATGAGTGTTGTTGGGAAGAGGAAAGGAAGGATCCCCGTCACTGACCCTTTTGAACTATCGTAAATTGATTTTATTGGTTTTTTTGTGGGTTTTTTTGGTACCGGGGATTGAACTTGGGTCCTTGTGCTTGCGAGGCAGGCGACGGAACTACTGAGCTAAATCCCTGGCTCTATATTAAATTGATTTTAAAGCAAGGAAAAAAGTTAAATGAAATTCCACACACTATGAATGCACAATGAAATAACTGGAATATTTTCTTTTGTATTTTAAAATTTATTTTCAAGTTGGATTTGTGAGTTTAGAATTAGCAGGGAAGTTGTAATATTTGAAAAAAGCAGGTTCTGGTGAAAGTATCAACTCCTTCACTTCTTTATTTGGCCCACACAGGCAGATGCTAGCAAGAGGGAAGAAGTCTTAAAATCTTTCTCTCTCTCTCTTTTCTTTTTAAATAATCAAGAGTGTTAGAGAGCAATGTATGCATTTCTTCCCAGGGTGGTTATGATTCAAATCCGTGATTGGGGCAAAGGTCAACAATCAACAACCAGAATTTTTCTCTGAGGTTTATGGATGATGAAATCGAGTACTTTCTCAGGCAAAATTTTCATTACAATAAGCTGCTTCCTGTGAATACTTCAAGTATTCAACATCTATAGCAGACCTTGGCACAATTCAGGTTCTGCCACTAAAACAAGGCAATCTTTGGCCTAACTGTGCAGTATTCAGAAGGAAGAAAGCGTTATGTACTTAGATTACTTTTCTTTCTTCTTTCTTTTCTCTTTTCTTTCTCTTTCTTTCTTTCTTTTTTTTCTTCCTTCCTTCCTTTCTTTCCTTCCTTCCCTTCCCTTCTCCTTCCTTCCTTCCTTCCTTCCTTCCTTCCTTCCTTCTTTCCTTCCTTCCTTTCTTCTTTCTTTCCAAAAGCACCATACAATCTACATCAAAATCTATTAAAATTGTAAACTTAGAAAGTTTTCTAGTGTGTCTTTTTACTTTTGTCATTTGGGCAGGAGCAATGGGTTCTGCGGATTCTTTATCATTCTTCATTTTTTTCAAGAAGTTCTCTAAGAAAAGAAGAAATTAGGTGCTCAGTGTCAGAGGTCTATTGAACCACTGTCTCAGAAGTGGCTGTGAAGTTGGAGAATTCCTGGTCCCTCCTCGCTCTCATGTTAAATATGAAAACATAAAAGCCCAAGGGGAGAGCAACCTGCAGGAGGTCAGGCGGATGGTGGGGGCCAGTGCCCCAATCTCTTGACAATCCAATCTGAGATTCTGGTCACAATTTTACACTGGCTATGAGATCAACAAAGTACAATGTGATACCAGTCAATGCAATTTGGTCTAGTTACATGGCCTTGCTACAGCCCTGCTCCCACAGCTCCAAGGAAATACATGTACCCTCCTTTGGTCATGACCAGGGTTCTTTTTCAATAATTGACAATTGAGTCTATTCCAATGCAGTTTTCCCCATTAGAGACATGTTCAGTACGAAAAAGTACAACAAATGTCAGCAACTAATGATTAAGTACATTGAATATTATGAGCTATTAAACATCATTAGAGACAGTAATGTGCCACCTTGCAGAATGCACAGATCATTAAGAGTATGGATTTTAATTATTTTTAGCTGTATCCTTTTTGGGGGATGGGAGGAGAGGGTGCAGGATAATTTTACACTGCTGTTGTGAGATGGCGTACTTCACAGATGAGACCTTTTAAGGACCTGTTAAATGTAACAATAGCTATATTCCATTAAAAAGTGCTTAGTATCTTGGGATTGAATGCAACAGAAGACCATAAATATGTGAGCATTAAATAGTGGTGTTCTAAGCTTAAAGAAAAAAAAGTGTACAGGAGGTCAATATTTAAACAAATTTCACTTAATATTTTATAAAATAATTAGCAAAGTAAATAATGGACATATAAATTTGTTGTTGTTTTTTTTTTTTTTGGTACCGGGGATCAAACTTGGGTCCTTGTGCTTGTGCAGCAGGTGGCGAAACCACTGAGCTAAATCCCTGGGCCCCCGACATATAAATTTCATTGTGCAATAAATGATTTTGTAATAACTGCACTATACCAAATATGCTTTAAAAGACTTTTGTAAATTACTTTGTAAATCAAACAAGCATCTAATAAATTAACTTTCTTATAAATCCAAAATTTCAATATCCTATATATATAAAGCAAGTTCCTTAATAAGAAGCCTGATACTGACATATTTACATTTTTAAGTCAGTAAAAGCTCTTATTGATCAGTATGTCTACTCTCCTACAACCATGACACAAATCAAAATTCACTGAAATGTCATGCACCTGATATGCTACTTCATAGTTGAAGTTTGACTCCAAAAAACCTTTAAATGTGATGAGAAAAGCAAGAAACAATGCCGCAACTTGCACATAGACTAAAAAAACAAAGATAATATGACCATCAAAAAATGTTAGCATCTAATCCTGAATGTCAGAGGACACCTTTATCTAGGACCAACCACCTGAATATGCAAATGTAGAGGACACCTTAATCTGTTTCTGTTAAGATATTGTGTGGGGAAATGTAGAGCAAAAGGGCTAGATTTTATGTCAAATTCCAGAATGTAAAATTGCTTTGGAGAACATTATACAGTCTTAATTCTACCAAATGCAAACCCCAGGCATGACATTTAGGACAGAAAGTCCTCTACCTTTCTAGGAAACCATTTCAGTTTGAGATAGCTTTAAAAGTGAACTTTTTAATTCAACTATTTAGTCTTTGATGTACTCTTCTGAACCATATATAAAAATATAAACTCCATTTCCATAGGGTAGACCTTGAGAGAATTTTTTTAAATATCCTTTAAGGAGAAGGGAAATGTCAAAATGAGCATTCATCAGCCATTGCCTGGGAAGGAATGCTGCCTTTGTATTAGGAAAAAGACAACTAACATAAAAAAATCAACAACCAATTTTTTGTGAGTTTCCAGATGTTCTATATCTACTATCTTATGATTCAAGTTAGGATGATTGGGTTGCTTTTATGCTTCCTTGTAAGTAAATTAATAGTGTTAAGTACATAAAAAAATGTTCATGTACTTTGGAGACAGCAAAGCTGGTTTCTTACATTTGAAAACATTGAGAAAGTCACAAGTCACTCTGAGTTTCTTCAAGGTCTAAACTATGACATACATTTAAAAGACATGCACTGTGAGCTTCTTGGTGGAACCTAAGTCTCCAATTTGAGGTCCCAGGACCTTCAGTGGTGTACTTAAGATCACACGGCCAACTGGAGGCACAGTCCAGACCAAAAGCTAGTCTCTTGACTTTGAGCTTTGTATTTGCTTCAGCTTACTACACATTTTGGGAAATATTTTGTTTTTAAGTAATTTCACAAATTCACAACTGATGTCTGAAAGGTAGTCTACATAATTGAAGTATTTTGACATCAGTTTGGTTGTCTTGGTATTATGCGTACATGGATGCATTGTTAAGTTTCATGACATCTCAGAGTTGTCATTTGTAAAACTAAAGAAGACTTCCATCACTGATTTCATAGAAACTGATTTTCATATAATTTACATTTAATGAAGTTCAATTAAATAGGCTTGAAATTGTTATACAGTAAAATAACAGGTCAACTCCACTTTTTATAAAGTAGTCCTTACCTAAACAAAACACAGGGACAATTCCCATAATGGGAAATATTGACTAAGGATAGAAAATTCCACCATTTCAAAATTAGAAACAAAATGAAAAATGTTCCATGTAATTGGTATCATGGACATGGTCAACAAAATAAAAAATGTTCCAAGTAATTGGTATCTTAAATATGATAAATGATACTATAAAATTAGAGCACAATTAAGTTATATTTTGAAATGCAACATGAAGAAAACTGGTTTTCTTCACTTGTTTGTGGGTGAAAAAAAGTTTCTGGGGTGGAAATGGCATAGTTTTCATTTTAATTTTCAAGCTGTCACTGATTTTCCATTCATCACCAAAATAGCAGTTTCTCATACCTGATTATAGCAGCATATCATCTTTTCTGAAGTGATAGGAGGTGACTATGTCATTATCATTCTGTTTTTTATATAAAGAGAGTTTAAGAAAGATACATCTTTATTCACATTGGTATATCAATTGTAATAAAACAAACCTAACAAAAATATATGTGTGTGGCAGGAGGACTTGGCAACAAGTAATGAACAAAATTGATTTTAAGTAACTCAAAACCCCAAAATGACAAACTGCCAAAATGTGCTAATTGATGCTTTTTATACTTCTGTGATCAATATAGCTTGTCACTACAGTCATGGCAGATCTTAGATAGGCTTCCCTCCTTCCAACTCAAAAGTACATTTTAAAATAGGTGAAATAAGGTTAAAAGAAACATTAACCTTTAAAGTTATAAATGTCCAAATAGGGTGACATGAAGCCTTAAGTGTAAGGGGAATTTACACGATTAGGGACAGGGGACTGACAGCCCTGTCCACAATGCCTTAGTTCTTGTGTGCAAAGTACATGAAGAGTCCTATATTATTTCATTTATCTTTTTATTCACTTGATAAACATTTATTGAGCCTTTTAATGATGAATAAGTGTAGCCAAAGAGTACTTATGTATTGCCGAATTTGTTTTTCTTCTTTTATCCCTACAATGATATTTTTCAGCTGTGACTCAGAGAAATGCCAGAGATCAAGCACACACTGTCCATTCCTCACTTTCCTGCAGTTTGGCACAGAACAAAGAATAGAGATGAGACTTTTCTGGGAAAATATACTTCATCCTTAATTACTCCTTCTATCTCATACTGAGAAAGCCTGAGACAATAGTGAGACTTCAAGGCCCCCATAAATTCTGACATCAGGCCTTAAAAAAAAAAGTGGGCTTGAGAGGCTTAGGATCCTCTCTGCTGGGCCCCATTTATTTTTCTACAAAGATTTCTAAAGGCAAAGGGCCCCACTTTAATATATAATTTTCATTAAACTGGAGAGAAGTTTAGACAGATGAACATAAGAATGAAGATTACAAAAAAACAAAAAAACCAACTCCAAAACTGAATTTTAGCCTTTTCTTTTCTTCCAGTGGGAAAGTGACACACTACTTCAGTCAAAATATCATAGGGTATCCAAAATATCAAGAAACAGGACAAAACTATTTTTATACATACCAGAATCAAAATTTCAACTGACATGTTCAACATTCTTCATCTCTGATAGGTCTTCCACTACCTCAGCAGCCGTTATGTATAGTAGCTGCCCTCTTCCTATGGTGCCTTGCCCCCTCCCCTGTGTGACGTCATGCCAAGATGGTTGCTCCCACCAAAAAACAAACCCTTCTTCCCAGCATGCCCCTGGTCCCACCTAGAGAGTAACCTAATACTCGCTCACCTCCTACCACCTAGTGACGTCACCGGCTCCTCCACTCCCTGATCACTACCTCACTCAACCCCGCCTCAGCCCCTACAAACCCCACCCCTGTCTCTATAAAAGACTCTCCCTGCCCCGGCCAGGCTGCTTTTGGCTCTCCTTTGTTCAGAGACATCCCGGCAGATCTATTCCCCTAATAAAGGCTTGTTATGGCCTGGTCTGGTCTTGGTCTTCGGCCCTTTTACCTGACAATCTCCTAACATCTTTCATTCTTATAACGTATGTCAAAATTTAAAGCAGGGTCAAGTTATTAAACTAAAAAAAGAAGACTAAATATACTATTTTTTCTGTATTACTATGCAGTATTTACAATTGGACACATTTTTGAATTATTTTACCAGTCTGAAAGTCTTCCTTTGTGAAGAAAGCTATCCCCAAGGAAAGGGGCTCCAATCTGTGCTTCTTGGGATTTATTTCTCGTAAAGGAAAAATGAGAAAACAGTGACAAATGACTTAAAAATTTGCATTCTATGTACCTGCCAATGAATGCATGTGTGCAGTCCCTAGGTAAACATATTTCTTACTACAAATTAATAAACTCACAGTGGGAGTATAATTTATTTTCCCATGTAGATCTGCCTCTAGGGGAAAGATATTCTCGTCATGCTTATGTCTGTATTCCATTGTTTAATGCTATAATAAAGACTGAAAAGCTAATATAGAGTTTGTTCTCCAACTACATACACATAGTTCTTTAATTATTTCATCATGTACACACTATGGAGTTGCACTGATTTAGTAGCAATGGCCTTGAGGCACTATTGGAAGCTGTCTGATTGTAGTAAGTACGGGAGCTGGTTTGAATAACAAAGGGAAGTGCATTTTTAACTACTACCCTGGACAGCAAGTGGCTTTTATTTTTTAATAGGAGTTTAAAGGTTTGGTTGAGTAAGAAAATACAGATGCCAAAGAACTGTAGATGCAGAACCTTATAGTTTAGAGACATAGAACTGAAGCTTTAGTGAGCAATTCCTGGGTTTCATACATTCAAAACCACCTCCAGTCAGGTTTGGGGGCCATGAACTAAGAATCAGGTTTCTCAATTGATTGGGCAGGAGACAGCAGCAGCCTGGGATGATCCAGTTCATGCCCTCCCTGAAGTCACCACCCTGTCACACTAGTCAAGGCTGCTACCAAAGTAGGACAGAGGACTAGACGAATTGACTTTGTGTCCTTTACATGATACCCTATATAAAAAATGGCTAGTCAACTGTATTTAAGTGTATGAAAGATTATGGGTTAATAATACTTTCAATAGATTGGCTTGTTGTCTACACACAATTCTAATTGAAGGATCCTTTTATTGTAGATAGGTAAGTTAGTTAGATATCTTGTAGGCAGTTAGACAGGGCTGGCCCTGGAAAAGCCAACATGGAGGACAAAGAGCCAATTTGGAGAGCAATCAAGACACATCCACTAAAGGCCAACATTATAAAAGAAGAGAAATTACTATACCTTCACTTGCTTCCCCTGGGGATGAATAGCAGTAATTGATATTCTAAATAGGTATCAATCACCTGGATGAGGGGCCAATATCTTACCCAGCCTTTCCAGGAAATATCCCTGGCCCACCCTTACTGAATATCCTTGTACCTGGCTACTTGACTTGCTCTTCCCTTTGACCCCCATTTAATCACTATTACCTGGGTGACTGTACTTGTAATCTTATTACTTGGTTATGGTTTTGCCCAACCTTATGCCCACCTTGTAATTTTCCATTGGGTCTTATAGTTTTGCCCACTTTAAACCCGCCTCACCTCATGGCTTTGCTCCATAAATATCCCTTTTGAAATAGGGTCCAGGGCAACCCACTTTCCGGTCCCCCTTCTGTTTTAGGCAGAAGCTTTCTTTCTCCCAATAATTTTTTCCTACTCTTAACCTCTGTTCCTAGAATTCATTCTTTGATTTTAGAGAACATGAACTCTTGTTTTGGATAGCAAACAGGTTTGGGAATTACATCTCTTCCCCCTATATCACTTTCAGGTATAAATGTGTGAGTATGCACACATGCCACAAAAACTCTCCATTAAAATGCACTTTATGGGTGGGAGATTTAGCTCAGGAGTAGCACCCCTGCCTCACAAGTGCAAGGTCCTGAGTTTGATCCCTGGTACAAAAAAAAAAAAAAAAGAATGCTGTAAAATGCACTTTACTTAAATAATCCAGTTAAGAATCTCTTACTGACAGCTAGCAAACCCAGCAAATGGAGCTATTTGTAGAATTAGTCTTAGTCTTCTTTTGCCTCATGTTCTACACATTACAATTACATTAGAAAATCTCCAAACTTAATATTTTCAGAAGTCAACAGATGTTGCTAGAGATAATCTCCAAAACCCAAAAGTATTATAAAAATCTACTTTGTCCTACTCTTGTAGGATCTCTTCCACATTACTCAATATTACATCTTCATTTCTAGTATTACTTTTCTCCAGACATAAGAATAAATGACTAAGGTTCTGAAGGATATCTTTCCTACCTATAATTCAAAAGAGAGTAACTGCTGTTATTTATAAAATACCTAGTATATATCAGGGAAAACTTTAAGCACTTCACATATATAATTTTACAATGAAACAAACAAGTTAATGTCCTTTCAAATACAAAAAAAAAATCAAAACATATGGCTTCGTTTAGAAAGATTCATTAATTTGTTCTAGCCCATACAGCTAGTCACCTCCAGCCCTGAGTAGGAAGAAAATGTTCAAAGAAGAAGGGAATGGAGCGGGGATGGGGAGTGGGGTGGTAATGGAAACAAAGCTTTTGCAAATAGGGAGGGGTGTAGGGGTTGAATGGAGGGAATGGGAATGGGAAAAAAAATAAGAACCAAAATATATCATGTACAGGTACAAATTCCCAATGGTGAATGTGATCAAAATGTACACCTAAATTGTACCAATAAATTTAATGAATAAAAAAAAGAAATCTCAGTGAGAAGATTTAAGCCAGAAGTCTGACAGTAGAAAAGCCTAACACACAACAAAAGGATGATGATGCTGATGACAGTAATATTAATAATCATAGCTAATCATGGGGCTGGGGATTTAGCTCAGTGGTGCCACCCCCTGCCTTGCACGCACAGGGTCCTGAGTTCAATCCCCAGTACTAGTACTACTACTACTAATAATAATAATCATAGCTAATAGTGAAATTGTATTTACTATGTTTCATATATGGCTCTAAGTACTATGTCAATTAATTTAACCCTCATAAAAACCCTATCAGGTAGTCTTATTCACAATGTATAGATGAAGAGATTGAGGTGGATAAAGTTAATTAACTTGCAAAAGGCTAAAAAAAATAGGTGAACAAATGATTTTTTAACCTAGAAAGTCTAGCTACAAACTTTGGGCTTCAACCACTTCTAAGATGATACACATGGTTATATGTCAACTAACATAATTAAAACCAATAACCAAAAATATGTTTGAAACACCAAAGGCAAATGTGCATGTTTATAGTTATTCTGTGGCTATGTTTTTTAAATTAACCTTTTAAATAAGATCTAGCCAATTCTCATTGCACTATAATTTTAAGGAACTAAGACATTATTGAAACAAAACTAAGAATATATAAATAAATAAAAAGGTCCCAGTCTCTCTCTGTATTATCATATAAATATGTAAGCACCTGTGTTTGTCAATATTCATAGAAGTTCAACTAACTATATTGTAGATATCATACTGTATCAAAATCAAATCCTTTGATTTTCCATACTAACAGAGAACTGTATGACCTTCTGTAGCCAGAAGATAGCCAAGAGTTGGGTCAAGTAAAAACATCTGATTTTTCTTTTAGTATATATAGTATAATCATTTCCATTGTGATGCCCCAGTTAACATTTCCTTATTGAGACTGGAAATATATTAAAGGATTGGAGATTGTGTCTAAAAGACCACAAATAGTTCTTCAGAAGTAAACCCACCTTACAGAATGAGAAATTGAAAAACATCTTTAAAAAAGTATTCT
Source organism: Heterocephalus glaber (assembly GCF_000247695.1). The sequence goes on from NW_004624749.1 coordinate 23,182,221, forward strand.
TTGTATCTAATTTGCACATTTTTGTCTAATGATTGTAAATCAAAAGAAGCAAAAAAATCATGCTTCCTCAGGTCACAGGTTTTCATTAATCATTTAAAATTCTACCTCTTAAAAATATAATTAAATATAATTTATTAGTTCTTTTCCATTGGAATTGACAAGTCCTTTGGATCTCGGGCTTGGTTATTAGCATTTATACAGGGAAACAAAGAATACAAGTTAAAATGTTAGTAGTATTTAAAGCTTCTGTAGCAAAATATTAAGCAAACAAAATTATCAGTAAGACAACCTCTTAAATGAACTGTGATTTTCTTATGAAAATCTATCAATGAAGAACTAGGGCTCAGATTTCTAAGTTTAAATTCTGATATCTTTTCCTTGTTTGTATAGGATATTTAAACTTTCTAAGTCTCATCAGTAAAGGGCTGGGGATTTAGCTCAGTGGTTCTGGTGCCTGCCTTGCAAGCGCAAGGTCCCAAGTTTGATCCCCAGTACAAAAAAAAAAAGTCTCATCAGTAAAATAGTACTTCTTATCATTGTTTATTTTAAAGCTCAAATGAGAGGTGAGAAATTGAATATCATGAAAAAAATGTCAAAACACTTGGAAATATTTGTAATGTACAATAAGCATTATAAATGGGTAGCAATTCTTTGAGGAGAGAGAGAGAGAGAGAAAGGAAAGGGAAGCAAATAATCTTGAAATTAGAATGTAAGCTGATAAACTCTAATATCCTGGCAACTTTAGCATTATTTGCAATCTCAGTAATTTATAAGCTAGAGTTTTAATGGTTACAGGGGGGACAAGAGAATGCTTTGACCCTTGTGAATAACTGTAAAGTTGCCTGCCTAAAATAAAATTTATATTTTTAAAGTGCTATGTCAGTGAAAATATTAACTGGAAAAAAACCCTGTTCTTTGGCAAAGAGAAATGGCAAAGAAACTTGTGATCTCAGCGCTGAAAAATAAAAGTAAAACCCCTTAACCCAGGGGAAATATTGTATGATTTTATTTGTAATTGATACTACATATTATCATTATCATAAAGGACTGACTGCATGTGTTTGTTCAGCACGATTTTTATACTAACTGCATAATAAGAGAAATCCAAAGCAGAAAAAATTATTAAAGAACAGTCCCAGGTTGGTCATGTTCTGCAGTGCCTGAGAGAGGCAAATCAAATCCTTTCTAGAAGGAAGCATAGGACTCTCTCAAGTAAGGCTTCATAAGAAATTAATATACAGTTCAGAATTATAGAGTGTTGTATAGATACGCCGAGTAAGAAATTAAATGATACAAACACTTCAGAAAATGGGAGTATAAGATAGAAAAAATAAAGTTAATATATTAAAATATTTATAGAACCTGAATAAGATTTGACAGAATGAAATAAGGGCATAATACTCTGAAACCAAATAGAACATCTTTAAAAGTAATAACAATTAACACTCAAGGGGAGGAATGAATAAGAGATTAGACACAACTAAGAAGAAAAACAATGAGTTAGAAGACTGCTAAAAAGATTTTTTAAAAAAGAGCAAAACTAGTGAAAAAAATAAAAAATAAGAAAAAGACATACCTAGAAAATTTAGCCTATTTTTTTAGAGTAACAGAAACATAAATAGAATGAAAAAGAGGCAGTATTTGTGAAATAACGTCCACAATTTTTTAGGTATGAATATGAAAATAATCTCATCCAGAAAGTCCAATACAAACCAACCAAGAGGAATAGAAAAAAGTCCACACCTGAATACATCACAGTAATATTGATGATTTCTAAGGATACAGCACAAGGACTCATACTGCCAGAATCCTTCTCAAAGGCAAAATGGAAGCAAGGAGACATTGGCAGGACACTTGCACATGGTAAGAGAAAACAACTGGCAACGTAAAATTCTACACCTAGATAAAATATTTTTTACAATGTGAGCAAAATGACTGTTTGAAACAAATGAGATAGCATACTGTCAAAAAGAAACCATTAAGATTTACATTTTATAGGGCCGGGGATTTAGCTCAGTGGTTCCACTGCCTGCTTCGGAAGCTCAAGGACCCGAGTTCAATCCCCAGTACCAAAAAAAAAAAAAAAGAAGACAAGATTTACATTTCATAAAGGACTGGGACTCATAATAGAATAGAATGATTTTAAATGATTACTGAGATAATATACATGAACAATGTATCCCACTTTATAGCTAGCACCTGTTAAATGTTCAGTAATAAAAGTCATTAAGCAGCAATGGTAATCATAGTGGCCACACAGCAGAAGTAATGGTGACATGTGCAATAATATTTTTCTAATAAATGTGTCTAATAGTGTTTATGGCTTTTAGTCTCTGTTTATCTTACACATAATGTCAGCCATAACCTAGCCTGTCAGCACAAGATCTCAGTGTCTCCCTCTGTAGTTTCATCTAGATGGAACTCATGCAAAATAATATTAATTCTATGTCGTCATTACTTTAAGGAATTTCATAATCCTCTCCATTCCCAGAGCCACTATTATAACCAAAACTCAACCTATCCCTGGATACCTTCCCAAGAATGCCTTGTTAGTCCCTATTTCTTGTCTCTTCTACTTTCCATCCATCCTACGCTTAGGAAAAAAGCCTTCAAATTAGTCAAATCAAAAGAATCAAGACCTAAAGACCTGAATATACTTTTATACCAAATCAAAAACCTAATGATTGTTTTTAAGGAATTCTGCCTATTATCACTCCTTTATTATTTACTCAGACAAGACCTCTTATTGTTATAACTTCTACCTTAAAGCAGAAAACCCAGGTTTTCCCAAAACACATTTACCTTTCTACCCCCAAACTTCTGCGCCGCTCTCTCTATTCACCATCTTTCTTTTTTTTTGGTACCAGGGATTGAACTCGGGAACTTGCGCTTTCGAGGCAGGCGCCGGAACCACTGAGTGAAATCCCAGGCCCCACCATCTTTTTTTCTTTCATAGCAGCACGCTCTCCTCTGACCTTAGCTGCTCCTACTATTCTCAGGAGTACAGAAAGAAACCTGTACAATTCTGTCATTACATATAATATACAGTCATTAAATCCTTTCATTAAATCCTCCACTTTCTTTAACTCCTCAGTGAAAGATTAAACAGTTCAATGAATATAATTTAATATTAAATGTATTTTTAATTTCTAATCTTTTTAAAGTAGTAATACATTTACTAAGGATAGTATAATTCTATTACATGAAATCAATCTCATTTTTAACCATCCAGAAATCAGAGAAAGGCTAACAGTATAGAGAACTTGGTCCAGATTTATAATAAAAATTCATAATCAGCCCTAATCATCAACATCTTAGGATATCACCTTACATAAAATCATTCTCTCTTGGCTAAACTGGGAAGTTTTCTAAAAACATAAAATAATCCATGTATGAAGACAAATATCTGAACAATAAAACATATTTTTTGAGAAGCTGCATTATTTCCCCATAGACTAAAACTATTTATAAACTGTATATCCAAACTTTCATTTCTTAAACAGTTTTCACTTTCTAGCAATAAAATGTGAAATAAGAGTAGGTTTTTTTGCAATGAAGAGTAAGAAATAAAGAATGAAAAAGGAGGAGAGTTTTCTCTGGCACCCATCTACTCATATACCTTAAAAAATAAGTCACTGAATAATACATCTCCACCCTGTTTCTTTATGCCACCATGATCATTTGTAATCATGTGTCCACTGACAAATGTTATTCAATGGGTTACACTCAGTAGGGAAGAATTATGTCTCCCAAAAAGGTATTTCAGAGTCCTAATTGCTGATACTGCTGCATATAACCTTATTTGAAAATAGCCTTTGCAAATATAATCAAGATAAAATGAGTTCATATTTAATTAGGGTGTCCCCGACCCAATATGGCTGGTATCTTTTTTTTTTTTTTTTTTTTTTTGGTACCAGGGATAGAACTCGGGTCCATGCACTTGCGCAGCAGGTGGCGAAACCACTGTGCTAAATCCCCGGCCCTATGGCTGGTATCTTTACAAAAGGAGAGACCAGGCAGACAAAGGAAGAACACTGTGTGATGACAGAGCAGAGAGTGAAGTACTGAAGCCAAACATCAAAGAACACCAGAGAGGGCCAGGGATTTAGCTCAGGGGTTCCAGTGCCTGCCTTGCAAGTGCAAGGTCCCGAGTTTTATAAACAAAGAACACCAGAGAACTAGCAGCAAGTTATTAGAGGCTAAGAAGATGCAGGGAAGAATTCTCCACAACATGATTTAGAAGGAACATGGCCATGCCAACACAAGAATTCTTGGACTTACTGTTCTAGAAATAGGAGACAATAAATTTTGGGGTTTTTTTTTATAGCCACTTGATTTGTTATACCTTCTTATAGCAGTCCTACCAAATTAATGCAATGGAATATACATATACTCCTTTTCAGAGAAAGGATGCATTCTTTTTAAAAAAAAAAAAAATCTTTTTCTATACTTTGCTTGTCAACTTCGATTGTTAGCAAGCACTGAAAAAATTACTCAGTCACTAAAATGTCCCATACAACTTGGAGAAGATGTGCCTGAAACTCACACTTAGTAAAATTTCACTCATCCAGAGATCAGCCTTCTAAATATCCAGTTTCTCTAATGACTGCTGACGTAAAAGTAGTCAGGGTTAAAATATAACTAATTTAATGAGCAAAACCAGCAGACTCCCTGAGAGCCAAGGACAAGAGCCTTATTGCCAAAAGAATTCTATGCTCTGATGACTAAACTTAATTTACCTTGAATGACTGTCATACTACGGGAAGAATTATCTGTACAAAGCCATTCCTTTTATGCAGAGCAAAGAACTAAGCAAAAAGTGCCAGAAAGCAGAGGAACAAACCAGAAAATTGGAGATCTGCAATGGAAGCCATTGGAAATGAAGCTAAGCAATGACACTAAGTGGACACTGCACTGTGTAGTCAATGAGGACAGAAGAGAGTCAAAGGTGAGGACAGCAGATTCTGCAACATAAAGTACCAAGGGTCCTCCAGGAACCATATGTAACCCAAAACAGAATACATGGATTGTCTCTGCAACATCTGGAGGCAGACGTGCACGGAGGTATTGGCTGACCGCTACTGAAATCTCAGTTGTCGACATGAGCAGGACTAACAATTAAGGGGATATCAAACACCCAGTAGCTTAGTGTCCTGAGTAACACTAGTAGTCACTTTTAGAAGAGAAGCCAACAATGACTGAAATGCTTGATCATTTCCTTGCCTGTATAAGCCAACTGACCTTATCTACAATATATATTGTTATCCCAAATACGTATGAAATTGTACTACAATTCTGCTTTAATGAAAAGCAGAAACAGATTCATATTTTTAAATTTTTATTCAGTCTATAAAAGAAAAAAGGCAAAATTTTAAGAACAAATTATTGTCATTCTATCAGGAAACCAAGATCCTTGATAAATCTTACAACTTGTACTTTTTGATGAGCTCGAGTATTTAACAGTTTTACCTCTAGGTCTCTATCCACAAATTGGCCACAGAAGATGTGCACTAGGAATTGCTTCACTGTTACTGTGTGTTTCAGGAAAAACTCAGAAGCATTCCTTAATAAAATCAAGCAATAAAATAATTGTAAATTTCCACTGAAAATATATCAGGTATTTACAAAAAGTGAATGTGGTTTCACTTAACAAAAATTAGAAAAATACAAACTGCTAAATGATACTTTCAATAAAATGTCATTAATTTAAAAATTTAAAAGATTTAAATAGTGTATTATTTATGAAAACACACATACATGGGAGAAAGAAATTTACAAACCTTGATGACAAGATTGCTGTATAGCAGGGGTTAAGACAAAGAAATAGAGCTCCTTTAAGAATAACTTTTATTGTTTTAGTGGTTTCTATGTGGGAACAAAGAGATGATGTACTGTAAACAATATTACTATACAGGCTTTTATAGATGACATGCAATAAAAAATGAGACATACAGCCTCACTAAGTGAAAGGTAGGAGGATTTTCCCCACCAGCCTCCTGGGGTGGCTTCAGCACTGTCTCTCAACCCTCACTGCTGCAAGGTCTAAAGAGTGTGCTGTTTGAAAAAGATACAATTATTGAAGTCAGTTCTTAACTGACAATGTTCACTATAATTCACTTTCTAGGAAGAGAAGGATGCTGATAACATTGCTTCTGATCAGGTGGAGAGTCTGACACCGGTAGAGAATCTTCTACAAAGAAGGGAATACTTTTAAGTGAAATAAGTAGGACACACATGTGTAAATACCAAATAGTTTCTCTGGTGTGAAAAACTAAAAGTATAAATAAGGTTCAAATGGTTTAATTCATAATGTGAAATAGGAAGAAAAAGCTCTAAAGGAGTAGAGGAAGTGAGAAGGGTAGGGGAAAGGAAAGAAGGGAAAAGAAAAAATATGAGAAAAGGAAAAAATGGAGACAAAGTCTTTGTATATAGGAAAGGGTGGAGGGGGTCGAGGGAGGGCAGGGAATGGGAAAAAATAAGAACCAGGATACGTCATGTAAAGGTACAAGATACCAATGATGAATTTAACTGTACTGTATACCCAAAATGTACCAATAAACTTAGTGAAAAAAAAAAGTGGGGGGAATGAAATAAGGTTCCACGTTCCTTGCTTATTTTGCATGGGGTCAGGAGTCTGGGTGGAGGTAAAAGCAATGGACCTGAAGGACAAATTTTTGCTGCCTCACTGTTTTCCCCATGAACAGCCTACTTTTTGATATCTCCTCATTTTCACTGACAATAAAAATATCATGAGATCCACAGAATTTGGTTCCAAGCTTAAGTTTAGAAACTGGAAGTTGGTAAATGCTATCTCCAATATCATACCACTAACATAAATTTTAAAGGAATTCTAAGTAATACTATTGTCAAAGTTCTGTATAAACTCAAAATCTAACACCAGAAGAAAGTAATCATAGGCCCTAGATCCTTGCTGTTTGTAGTTAGTGAGGTTTCTAATTTGTATGTTCAGTAACATGTTTATAAATTTACCTTTTGTAAGACTTAGGTATGTTGACTAATGTTTAAAACAGTTTCTTTTGGGCTGGGGATTTAGCTCAGTGGTTCTGGCGCCTGCCTCATAAGCGCAAGGTCCCAAGTTCAATCTCCAGTACCAAAAAATAAAAAATAAAACAGTTTCTTTTCCTGAGAACAAAACAAGTAGAAAACAAAAAAAGAATCCATATGATCAGTATAAACAGAAGACAGATTTAAAATTTAGAAGACTAGTAAAAAGACAATGGTTGGTTGAGAAGTGGCTAGATGTACTGTTGACAGGGTCACATCTGATACTGGCTCTCTTGGAAAACCATAGTGAAGCCTTTTGTGCCACGCAGGAAGCCTTCAACAAATGCTCATCCCATTTAATATTCATTGCTTCAGGAATGCATGCACTGTGTCTGAATGCTAAAACGAAGTTGAGCACAGGCCTGGTTTTGTTTGGATGCACATAAAGACAAAGGGCCAAAGCTCTGTCTCTCTCAAGGTCTCTTCCAGCAAAATAAAGCATGAACCAACCAATGACTGAACTATTTATATAAAGACAATGGCCAGAAACTGTATAGCAAAAAACAGCCAATTTATGGAAGGTAAAGAAAGACAAAACCCAGGCCATGTCAATGTAGATGGTATAATATTTATGACAAAAAGTTTATTTGTAATTTAATTGCCACAAGGAAAGAACTTTCTTCACTGGATATTAAGGAAAAAGCTCAGATAACTGTTGTTAATTTGACAAATGTACGAGAAGTATAAAGTACTGGATTAGTAAATGCTTTATAGAAATCATGTACTAGTCCCAAGTCAGAACATTCACTGTGGGGGCTTAATCTTGTATTGTTTCAGATAATAGCTGTGGAACACTCAAGTTTCTCTAGATAGTGGAGGAGTACTTCTTTTCACAGTTTGTTGCATCTGGAACTTGGCTATAGGCAATGCTAGCCATTTATTTTAATCCTGTGCCAAGTGGATAAATGAGACCGAAGTTGGGGTGTAGTAAAGAGTGAGTGAATACACTATCAAGCTGAAAAGCTAACAGGAAAATGACTATAAACAACTGATTTTAGAGCTAAAAATTTAAGAAAAATATCAAATTCTTTAAGGAATAAATGAACTGCAATTTGGTTTCATATGCCTGAGAAGAATACTGAAGAAAATAAGAAATATTCAAACATTAGATAGAAAACATGACTCAACAAAATTCAGAAATTGGAATTTATTGGAGTGTTTGTAACATATTAGAGACCAAAATAAGAAAGAAAAGAAAAAAAGTAGTGGAACACAAACTTTTTTTTTTTTCAATTGAATGGTAGAAGATTGAAATTGCTCTGGTAGTCATTAAGAAATGTGTACTCTGGGTGAATAAACACCAAGAACAAAAGAATCCATCTAGTAAAATGACAGTGGGAATTGGAGATGAAGCATGAGAAAATAGCTAAATTACCAATTACCTTGCAACAACTTTTATGAAGGGAAAAGCCAGAGCATTACTCAAATGAGTTATTGCATTTCCTGATTATGAGTTTAGAGATAAATTGCATTAAGGGAAAATTGTGGGAAATCTTCAGTGATTTTTAAGCTATACAAAGCAACTCAGATAGAATAATACCTTGTTTATCTAAAAACATTAAAAATAAGATAAATCTGAAAAAATTCTGCATTGTTAAAAAGCTGAATAATGCAAGGCATTGAAATGAAAGCACTGTAAATATAATGATATTGGAGTTGGCATAAAGGAAGAAAAACAGAAAACAATTAAAAATAATTATGATATACCTCTGGAAGAAAAAATATTTTCTTTATTTTCTAATTTCAATTTTTTCAGTTTAAGGACTAAATGTAGAGTTTAACAGCTCTTATAAAGTCTCTTAATTTATGGTGAGATACTTGTAAGTTGTTTTATAAGGAAAAAGTACTATTAATTTTGTTTCTAAAATGAAATGATTAAGTCAAGTATAATAATTTGGCCTGTTACGTTCATGTAGATCAAAAAGACAGTGATTTAGGATTTTCAAAATCGTGCACTGAGGAGAGAATGAAAAAGGTTGAGGGTGAGGGTGGCAATATGTCCTATTTGTAAGTAGAAGTATTCAAAGACAAGCAAGCTATACAAGCAACATTTTCAATTATCAGGAATTAATAATTTTAATATTTTATAACACACCAACCCTGCGCTATATGAGGCTCGCTATTTTGTAAGGTGCAAAACAATAAAATATCTTTGGAGATTCACAGGGTGACTCTCTGGGAAGTGTCAGTGCTGAGTAATAAGAATGGGCATTGGATCAAACTTAGGCAGGTTGCGTTTAATTTGTAGCCTCCATAAACACCAGAGCCATCCTTTTTTTACAGCCTGCATTTGTCATTTTGAATGGAAGCTGGGAGGTCTCATTTTCTGCCTCCTGCTTCTAGACCAGCTTGTCAGAGACCTCAGGCAAGGAGCCATATTGCTTTCATTATCTTCCTGTGGTAGATCACAATGTCAAGTACAGGCGAACATTAAATAATTGTTCATGGATGCTCAGTGCCAGGCTCACATCTGAACAACACAGTGAAGTAGACAAGTTCCCTTGGGGAGCCCAAGATTTTTGTTTAGTTTTTATTTTTTTCTTCCCTTATTTCTTCTTTTAGGCCTTCACCAGTCTGCAATTCCCCACCTTCTACCTACTCTCCACTACTTCTAATGTGGACAGGTGCTGCCCATATTCCAGTCCATATTCCTTCCAAACTTTTCTTTACCCTGCATGCCTGGCAATTTTCTGAGATTTAGAGTGGAAGTGGCAGAAAAATAATGCCAAGACCACATCTTCTACCAACCTGTCACAAGTGACACATTGGATAAACACCCCAGTTGCCTTTTGGACCCTTCTGGGAGAACTGAGTTGTGTTTTACATTGCATCCCTGAGATTCCTAGTTTCACTCAGAAGTCCTTGTTAGCACCCTGCCCTGGCTTCTCTCAGTTTCTAGGTCCCTGTTGGTGTTTTCTGGGATCATCTCCTAAATAACTGCATGTGCTGGAATCTTTCCATCCCTGTTAGCTTCTGGAGGCCTTGAAATAGACACTTCAATAAAAATCTGGTCTCATAATAAAATGGAATCTGGTTCCTCTACCACAGCATGCCTTTAGAGCAACTTATATACCTATTTCTGAATAACTGTCATGTTAAGACATTTCCTTTAGGGCATTTTAAAGCAGATTTGAGTGAGCAGGTAAATACGAGGCACTTCATAAAAGCAGGCAGGAGAAATACATTTCTCTCTGCAAGAATCCTACAGAGATATGAGCTTCAATTACTTAACTGAAGGATACGTGTTACTTTTCAAATGGTCACAAATATTCCCAATGGTAAGCAGAAACTGACAACTCTTATAGAACACATAAGGGTGAGTTGGGGGTCCTAGACATTTCACTTCAACACATCAGTATGTCCTCCAAGGTAAAACTCAGTTGAAAGCTTTTGACAGTTCTTCAGTCGATCTGTGGATGTGGGCAGGTCATCCGGAGAATTCAGATGCATATCTCAGTGTGGACTAGAGAATCTTAAACATGCATCAGAGTTGCATGGAGGGCTTGTGAAAACACAAAATTCCTGTTTCAGCAGGTCTGGGAGGGGGCTGAGATTCTGTGTTTGCAACAAGCTCACAGGCGATGCTGATGCTGTTAATGAAAGAAGCTTACTTTGAAAACCAGAGCTGTAGGCAATTGTTACACTCTTTTCCCACCTGTTTTACCTTTCAATTCAACCAACTCTTCTACATTTCCTTCAGTAAGCAATCCAAAGGCACATACTTTATTTTTGGGATTTCCCTCCCTTTTATTTTACTAGCTGCCTAAAAGGAAATGTCACCACTTTATAACTGATTTTTAACATAATTTTCCAGTATTTTTTCTTGCCTGCTAAGCTTATCTTCTCCTTTAACACAGCACAAGTAAACTTTCAACATACATTGAACAATGAAGGTAATTTTCTATTGTATCTGCATTATTTTGTACTATTCTAACTTTTAGATGGACAAAAGCAAAATGCCACCACAATCATAATAGATGTGTCTCAAATTGTCAGATTTCAAATTTTCTTAGCAAAGTTGGCATTGTCAGTACATCAAAACTAGTGTTTAGAAATGAGAAAACCAAAAATTAGATTCCTTCAGGTTATTTTAATACAATAGCTTGAAAGAAAAATATTAAATGCAAAGATTAGAAAAATGGATACAAGAATGTTATTTCCTTCACATATCTTCATTTTAACCTCGCATGTAAGCTATTGTTTATAAAATGTAATGCCATATCTGTGACACAAAAGGCAAGAATTTAGGAAGAGACCAAAAATGAAATAAAAAGTCACATAAAAGGCACTATTTTCAGGTTCAATAATGTTTTTACATGGACCGGATAGAAATTATAAAAATGTAATTTGATTTTCAGAAAATAGAGCAATGGGTTAATACAAACTTGCTGTAATACAACTCTACAATTATGAATACCTGACACAGGGTTCTTGATATTTGTCATATAATTCACCTGGTGTGACTTGGTGATCGTGTGATAATCACTATCACTCACTCCAAATCATTTTTTTCTTCCTTTGTTTTATAAAGTAGTATTATATATATCATATATATATTATAAAGTAGTATTTTGCTTCTTCAGGTATTTCTTTTTGTTTGTTTGTTTGTTTGGTACCAGGGATCAAACTCAGGACCTTGAGCTTGTGAGGCAGGCAGCGGCACCACTGAGTTAAATCCCCGGCCCTTCAGGTATTTCTTATTCAGCAGAATACTTCTAAAAATCCAGATATCTATATACAAGGAAATAAACCTATACATATTCCTTTTGGGGAGCTATCCATACAGTTGCTTCTATTTGCAGAAGTGCTTGTTGTAGATTCCATTTCTGGTAATGATTGTGTCCTCAGGTACACACACCATACACCATTTCATCTAGTGCACTCCTTGCTCATTAAATGTTTGCAGGTTTTTTGGGGGGGGGCGGGGTTCCGGGGATAGAATTCGGGTCCTTGCGCTTGCACAGCAGGCAGCAAAACCACTGAGCTAAATCCCCAGCCCCTAAATGTATGCAGTTTTACTGCTACTTTGGCAAAAGGATTTTCAGTTTGTAATTTGCTATCAGAGAAATTCCTCCCTGTGCCCTAAGCTTGTAAATATTTCAGATGACCCTTTATTGCTTTTCCATCAGCAAGCCAACTATTCCTTGTGTTCATCAAAATGTCTTGACTATTTGTCTATTTTCAAAAATTACAATCCATCATATAGGTAATTGTGTTTCAGATAAATATTTTAAAACCATCAGTCATTCTTTCCTGCTCAAAACATGTATGATTTCCTTTAAAATGTCATGTGGCTTTCTGCCATAAGCTTGGATACATTTAATAGAGTGAACAGAGTCTGTGATGCCAATCTAATGACTCCTCATTGTCTTTCTTAGTCTGGATGTGATCTGATTATCTTCTTATTATTCAATTATACTATTCTTTAGGCCAAATAGGAAACTATTCTCTTTTCTTGATGACTCTATTTGGAGGTGATCACAATTATCAGCTCAGAAAGGAGCCCATACACAGAGCTCTCATTGATATAAATAAAAGAACTTGAAGGGACTGACATAGCTGATATTTGTCTAGGAAGTTTATCATTAGCACAGGCCCAGATGCACATAAATATACTCATTTTTCTGTTCCTCCGCATTCTGACTTGCAACATTCTTTCCCATTCCTTGCTGGATACCAGAAGACACTTAGGCATGAAGATAGATGGTAGTGGATGTAGCTGGTCCAGGAGACCATGAGTATTTAATTTGTTTGGTTGAGGCCAAATCTCTTTTACCTTGGATCCCTGCTCCCTCTCCAGAACTGTAGAAATGTGAGGAAAAATAAGTTGTGAGAAATATCGCTTGCCTTTCATTCACATAACTTGTCTCTGGTCCAATAATTTCATCTGATCATTATAAAATTTTCTCATGGGTATGAAAGCCCCTCAGTTTTCAACACTATTCCTTTCTCAAAATAGTACTTATACCAGAAGAAATACGCCATCCAAGTGGTCTTTTATAGACTCTAAATAACTCAATTAGTATTTTTTATTTTTATTTTGTATTAATTACTAGAAATATTCAGAGTAGTACATAGACTCACATATTTGTTAGGTATTTAGGAGCCCCCACGGAGCCAGCCCCCTCCTCTCCTTTCCCCCTGCCCCACTCCAACCACAGGGAACAAGGAACTTTCGCATAACTAAGGCATGACCTCCCTTTGTTAGTGACTCTCTGCCTAGTTAAGGACTTTCTGCCCCACCGGTTTCTTGGTTAGATGTTCAGTAAGATAGGGGCTTCCCGAAAACGGTGACTCCATCCCCCCGCAGCCGAAACCTGCTGCTACATACCCCAGCCCAAATCACCCGCCCCCTACCACTGGACTAGTGCTCTGTCACCTGCCAAACCCCATATAAGCTTCCAGCTGAGCTCGTGCTGCTGCTGGTCTCCCTTCTGTGAGTCAGCCCGGCAGGCTGCAGACTGCCGCCCCAATCAATAAAGCTTGTTGCTTGAAAGCCCGTGTGTGCCCCCTTCTTCAGCGACCCTTTCAATATTCATCATTTAATTATTTTTATTGACTAACATAAATGTCATTTTGTGTCCAGGATATATTTCATAAAAATTTCTTCTCATATTTGAGAAAAATGACAAGAAACTCAAACGAAAAATGCAAAGAGGAGCAATAGTATTTTTAGTTCTTCCACCACAGCATATTATAACATGATGCAATATACAGTAGTACCCCTTTAGCTATGGTTTTACTTTCTGTGATTTCAGTTAATTATGTCACGACCCAAAATATTAAATGGAAAATGCCAAAAATAAACCATCCATAATTTTTTCAATCCAAAAGTTTTAGAGTACATGCTGTTCTGAGTAATGTTACGAAATCTCAGTTAGTCCCACACAGGATGTGAGTCATCCCTTTGTCCAGAATGTCTACACTGTATTTCAACTTTGACCATTAGGCACTTAGTAGCCATTTTCAATAAGCAGGTCAACTGCCATGGAATTGCAGTTGCAGTGCTCACATTTGAATAAGCCTTTTTAAATGCAATGATAGCTCAAAAGAATTGGGATGCTGGCAATTTTATTATAATATATAGTTATAATAGCTCTATTTTGTGATTTTTGTTAATCTCTTACTGTACTTAATAAATTAAATTTTATTGTAGTTATGTATGCATAACCATAATATAAATAGGGTTTGGTGGTATCTGTATTTTCAAGCACACACTGGGTCTTGAAATGTATCTTCTGTGGCTAAGGAGGGACTACTGCAGAGAATTAATATATTTTATACTGACAAATTGATATTCACAAAATTATGCCCATTTTCCAGAATAAAGAAAAATGGAGTATTTATTTGTTTTGTTTTTTGGGTACCAGGGATTGAACTCGGGTCCTTGTGCTTGCAAGGCAAGCAACGGAACCACTGAGCTAAATCCCTGGCCCGAGTATTTATTTGTTCTTCTAAATGCCAGAGATCTTCAGGGCTTGGTCCCAAGCTGCTTCTTTTTTGGCTCTTTCCAATTCAACCATGTTGGTCTTTATAAATGTCAGCATGGAATGTCCTAAATTCATATTTCTATCTCCAGTCTTTGTCTTGTCCCTGAATTCCAAATTCATATTTCCAGTTTAAAAAATTTGCACTAAAAATATACAGCTTTCAGAATCTTAAGCTGAAGCTGAATTATCCTTTCTATCCTCTCCTGATTGCTCAAATCCATCCTTTACCTTATCTCCCCATTTTAGTAATGGTATCAACATCTTCCTCAGTTGTTCAAGTCAGATTTAGGAATCATCTTTTATTTGCCTTTTCACTCTTATCTCTCTTAATCACACATGTTACCATTTTGGACCATTACTTCTCTCACTTAAACTACTGAATAAAATCTCAATTACTGCACTACCATTTCACACCTTGTAAATTCTTTTTTTTTTTTTTTTTGTACCAGGGATTGAACTCGGGTCCTTGTGCTTGCTCAGCAGGCGGGGAAACCACTGAGCTAAATCCCCAGCACCTTGTAAATTCTTTAACATGGTGGTCAGAGTAATCTAGAATTGTAAAGAATCATTCCTGACATATTGACTGCATGGTTTAGCTTCTGCTGCACCCACTTTCCTTTGCTTTACTCTATCCTGCCCTTTTTCTCCTACTACACCCACAACAACACTATCCCTTTCACAGGAGCACAGTCAAGTTCTTTCCTCTTTAGGAGTTTTCTTTCTTTTTTTTTATGGTACTGGGGATCGAACTCAGGACCTTGGGCTTGGGAGGCAGGTGCGGTGCTACTGGGCTAAATCCCCAGACCTCTTTAGGAGTTTTCTTTTCTTTTCTTTTTGGTACTGGGGATCGAACTTGGGACCTTGTGCTTGCCAGGCAGGCGCCAGAACCACTGAGCTAAATCCCTGGCCCTTTAGAAGTTTTCTTGCTCAGGCTGTTTCCTCTGTCTGAAAAGCAATCATATTCCCATCCTTGTCTCTTTCAATCTTGAGATTGCATATGAAATGCACCTCAGACTTCCTGCCATTACCCATTCGCTCTGAAGTGGTTCCCTGTTGGTACTCAAAGGCTCAATATTTCATTCATTTAATTTACCTTAGTTATCACCTTACTTTTTGTTTACTTATTCATCTGTCTCTGCTCCTCAAGATTCAAGCTCATGTAGGGTAGGAGTTATTCATATTAGGTTCATCTATGTCACCCATTACCAGGAAAATCTTCAGTATATACTAGGCATTTAATAATTCATGTTATGGTAATGAGTCTCATAATGATGCTAATCTTAAAAATATCAACATTATTAGACTTATTAAGGAAAAACATGCTTCTGAGTGTTTTGTGTGTATTAACTCGTTTGAGAGCTAAGTATTATTATTATATCCACTTCATAAAAAAAGAAACAAGCACAGAGAAGTTAAGTCAGTGGCCAACCCATGAAGTTAAGAAGTTGCAGGACAATGATTTAAATGTTGATCTTCGGACCTCACCAACCATGCTCATTTTATATATATATATATATATATATACACACACATATATACACACATACATATATATACATATTATACATATATCTACATGTATATATACATATGTGTGTGTGTATCTATCTGTTAATATAGGAGGAAACAAAGATCAAGAAATCAAAGGGAAACATGATATAAAGTAAAACACAAGAAATAACAAATGCTGAGGGATGCAGAAAGGGAAAGTTTTTATTATAAAAACAAGGGGATCTCATTTTGATGATTCAGAATGTTTATCTGGGTCATAAAGTACCTCAGTACTGTATAGTAATTATTCATGATAATTATTGGTCACCCAGAGTGGCTCTGGAATAGCTATATGGAATAGCTATGAAATACAGATTCAATTCCACTTGACACTATGGATTATCCTATAAATGTCTTGTATAAGCTGATTTAGATTGATTTTTACCTTTAAATAAATTTCAAAGATAATTTAATAAATAAATTTTATATAATAAAATAAATTTTAATAAATTTTAATAAATAAATTTAAAAGATAATATTAGCTGTTTGAACAAACTAGATATGATTTTGAGAAAATACAGGGAAGTTTTCAGACTCATAAGCATTAAGAGAGTGAGACTTCTCCTTGAAAGGCATTCTGGAAATATAAGACATGGTTCTCTTTGTTAAACTGTTGTATTTGTTAAACTGCTGTATTATCCTAAGATTCACTGTGATGCTCTTGAAAATCACCATACAACCCTAAAGAGCCCATGGATACACTCATATATTGGCTCACATGGTTACTAAAAGTTATTTCTAACTATGGTGACACTTGTTGGAGGCATGATAACTGCAAAATAAATTGAAAAAAAGAAGAAAGGAGGATGGTGCTTGGCCTCTGGGTAATTCTAAGAAACCTCACCTGGCTGCAAAAGTTGTGAAAACAGCATTTATCAGCATCAAAACCAGACTCCTGAGGAGATCTGATATAGACACCATTATTTGAGCTCTCAGATGTTCAAAAACTGAGGAGCATGCTAGATTGCTTAAAAAGATAAACACAGGGCTGTGCCTGCTTTCATTTCTCTCTATGTGATTTCAGGATCTTATCTCATTTCCTTTCCCTCTTTTAAGTGTGATTTCTGTTTTATTTCCTAAATAGACACAGCTCCCTGAATTCAGCTTCTTGCAAAGTCTTTACATTTAATCCTCAGGGGTAAACAAACTTCTTCAATCTGTCCAAGGAAGTCTAAATATAAAAGCAAATCATAGGGTTTTTATCTACTCAGAGAAATTGGTGGCATTTTGAAAGAGGGGTGGGAAAAGCAATGGGAAACTCACATTCAACCTTATTTTCTATTACTGAAAATATGTACAGTGACATCTCAATATCACTGTAACAATGAAGATATGATGAATTTGTAGTTACATGATGAAATTCTTCAGGGTTACAGCTGAGTTTACAGAACAGGAGCCAGACTGCATATTTTATGAACTTTAAAACTTCTATCTTTGTTTCTCTGACTATTTAAGAGATATACCATACATATGTTCCATGAAGTAAGTTGGCTTTGTTTCTTATATAGCTCATCATTGTGATATTTTTAAAATATAAAGCCTTTTAATTATTAAAAATTTAACACATATTTGCTGACTGCCTATTGTTCCTTCAATTATATCTTACACCTAGGTAATAAAATAACATAAAGAGACAAGACTAAGGTCTTATTGTGTCATCTACTGGAGAAGACAAATCAATAAGCATATGTACAAATAAATAAATTAGACAGTAAGCAAACAAATTAGACCAGTGAAAAGTTGTAGCAGACAACTATGCTATGATGCTATAATGGAAAGATTTGACCCATGTAAGGCTGTCAATGAACTCTTCTGTGATGAAATTACATTTCATTGACATCTAAATGGTGAGGAGGAGAAAAGTAGATCTTAGAAAAGACTGGTATATGGCAGAAAAGCGCCTGTCAAGGTCCGGGCATGGAAAACTTGTGTAATCATGATCTGAATGGAGATGATGTTGGATGCAGGGGTATGAATAGTGGCTTAAAGAATGAGCAAGAGGCAGTCATATATGGCCTTACAGACCATACTCAGGAGTTTTTAAACTTAGGAGCACAGAGAGACTCCAGTCATGTTCCAAAACTGGAAGCCAGAGAAAGAGCCCATTGGCTACAGAGAAAAGACCCTAGGGATGAGAGTGGGTGAGGGCAGCCCTGTGAAGAGTCCATTGCAGCTGTTGAGAATGCAACCAGTGATTTGGTCTAGGAAGTGCTGGGGGTAAACAGAGGTAGAAAGATTTGACAGATATATCTGAGGCAAAATGAAACAGATTTGAGGCACACCAAAATCAAGGTGAGTGAGGGGATTGTACAGAGAAAGGCTTCTGTGGTATTATATCCTTTATATTACTAACATAAAATTCATTTAAACAGATAAAGAGGGCTAAGGGAAGAGGATGATAACACAGTGCTGTATTGTAAGGTTTTTATACTAAATATACATATTCATATTTGCTTTTAGGAATATATCCTTATACTTATTTGAATGAATAAAAAAAAATAAAAACTGTCCACTGAAGCACATGACAACATAAAATCTAGTGAGCTCATTCACAGTAGCCTTGTGAGGAATGAAAAGAATTGAATTTCTATTACATTTAGGGAAATAATGTAATCTAATGTTAGTTTCTGAAATGTATATTTCCCTTTAATTGCTCACTGAACAAGAAGAAACCATGAAATCAAGTATCAACACTCACGTAACAAAATAAATGAATTCTCACTCATATAAATAGAACTTTTGGATGTAAAAGAAAGGTAGAACATTTGATGTATAAAATGTAAGTGGTTATAATAGAAAAAAACACTCTATTACTTAATGTTGAGTAAACTGTAACTGAAATAATCAATGAAAATGGTTAAAGAACTCACTTTATTTTTGAGAATTCAGTTAGTCATTGTTATACTTCTCTTAAATTTCAGGATTATAAAATACAGGTATGTTTTTTGTAAGTGACCTACCCAGATCCATATGTTAAAAGGTTGGTCGCCAGGCTGGCATTATTGAGAGGTGGTGACACCTGTAGGAAGTGAGGCCTCATGGGATGTTCTTAGGTCATTAAGGGCATGCTTGTAAAAAGAATTTTGAGACACCAGCTCATCTATTCTTTTTTTGCTTTCTGGACATGAGGCTAGCAATTTTTTGTACAATGTGTTGCCTGTCATTGGCATCTGGCACCTCCATCAGAAGCCCAAGGTAATGGGTTCATACTTGATCTTGGCTTGGAATCTCCAAAACTGTGAGCCAAAACAATTCTTTCCTCTTTGCCAGTGAATTATAACAGGTTTTTTGTTATAGTGATGGGAAACTGACAAACACATAAATTTGATATCAAGAAGTGGGGGTTTTGACTATAGCAACATATAGCAATATGGAAGAGTCTTTGGAATGGTTAATGGCAGGAGTTTTGAAGAAACAAGCTAGAAAAATATTAGAATGGTATAAGTAGATCTTTTCTTTCTCTTTTTTTTTTTTTTTTTTGGTACTGGAGATCAAACTTGGGTTCTTGCACTTGTGCAGCAGGCGGTGAAACCACTGAGCTAAATCCCTGGCCCAAATCTTAACAGGTGATTCTGGTAAGGAATCAGAAGAGAAGAATGCAGATAGGAATGCAGATGGTATTGGCCAGTCTGATGAAGTTTCAGATGGAAATGTAGATTCTGTTGGGAATCACAACAGAAGGTACTTTTCTTTATACTGTGGCAAAGCCTTTGCATTTTGTCCATTTCCTGGTTCTTTGTGGAAGGATGAGTGTAAAGGCAATGGACTAATTAATTTGGTGGAAAATATTTCAAGGCAGCGAAGTTTTCAGGCTGTGGCAAGAGTATTACTGGCTGATTTTAATAAAATTTACAATTAGAAATAGGAGCAAAGAGGAGCAGAGAAGAAAATTTTGAGTTTACCAGGAAAGGAGTGTGTTGGACCCAAGAGGCTGTTGTTGCTAGTACCCATAAAAGAAGTTGAATGCTTTGCACTGGAACAATAGGAAAAATGCCTTGAGAGTATCTCAAAAATTAGCAAGGCCACCACTATCACAGACTTAAAGATTTAGAAATTTACATTTGGCTTGGCAACTTTCCAGGGCAGAATCATTTCAGAAAAGTACTCCAGGGCACCTTACCTACCCAGGACTATATCAGGAATTATTTCCCTGGCATTTGTTTCCCTAAGTTCATCCAGCAAGACTCTCAGAGGCTGCTCTACTCACTGTTCAAGTGAGCCCAACTACAGCTCATACTAGTGGCAGAACTGGAAATCTGCTTTTGCAAGCATACAGAATGCAAGAGTAGAGGGGTAATGATAGCTTGCAGTGATATTTCAGAGGAAATCCTGGAAGGCCAAGGAGTGCGTTGGAGGGTCAGAGAGTCCCTGAACATAACCATACCACAGTCATCCATGGAGCTGCAGGAATGAAGCAAAAACTATGAGAGCTTAAGATGTAACATTTGTCCTGCTGGGTTTCTGTCTTGCTTTGGGCCAATCCTTTTTTCCTATTTTAAAAAATAAAATAGTTGGGCCAGAGATTTAGCTCAGTGGTGCCACCACCTGCCTTGCAAGCGCAAGGTCCCGAGTTTGATTCGCAGTACCAAAAAAAAAAAAGAAAGAAAGAAAGAGAGAAGGAAAGAAAGAGTTGCCCTCTGTCTGTCCTACCATCATATCTTAGAAATGTGGAAATATCTTTTTGATTTTTATAGGAGTTCAGAGATGAGTTCAGTGGGTCTCAGAGGAGACTTTGAATCTGGACTTTTGAGCAATGTGGGAACATTTAGGAAGTTGGGACCCTCTGGGGATTGACTGGGTACATCTTGAGATGAACATGAATCTTTGTGTTGTCAGAAGTAGAATGTTATAGTTTCCATAAGAGTGAGCCAAAGATCCATGTGTTAAAGACTTGGTCCCTGGAATGGGCTTACTGGTAGATGATGGAACCTTTAGGAGGTGGGCTTTGGGAGAGGCACTTAGGGTTTTGAGTGTATGCCTTTTAAAAGGATATTTGAGCCCTGGACAATTCAGTCTTTCTCTTTGCTTCCCAGACACTAGATGAGCAGTTCCCCCCCCCCCCCCGCATCATACACTCCCTGCCATTGCCATTTGACATGGCTATCAGAGGCACAAAGTAATAAGCTGAACTGATCGTACACTGAAACCTCCAAAACTATAAGCTGAGTAAGCTTTTTTTCTGTATAAGTTCATTACCTTTGGTATTTCATTATAATGATGGGAAATGATCAAACAGAAAGGTGTGCAAGACTGAACTAGTGCTTTGGGGTTCAGTCTACCTAACATCAAGTTACTCCCCAAATAGTAGTATAGAAAACACTCATTAAGAAACACTCTGACCAGGTTCTTGCTCCATAACGTCATACTTTCTCATCACGTGGGCAAAATAGCCAATATCCACAACATAAAGGAGCAGTTTACTTTAGTTTATGAGTTTTAAAGTGTTCAATACATAGTCAGCTGGCTCCAAGGCAAGAAGAACATGGTGGAATGGTCTAGCAGAGGAAAAAAATCAAATATCATGGTGGCAAGGAAGCAGAAAGCAAAGAGAGGAGCCTAGAAGAGAGATATACCCTTCTAGGTTATGCAACCAGGCCCCACCACTTAACAGCATGTCAGCTTTTGCATCCTCATGATCCAATCACCTTCAAAAAGCCCCATCTCTCTGCACACGAGCTTTTGCAAGGCATTCCAGATCCAACCTACAACACATAATTTCTGTATGTGACAAACACTTTGATTTCCTATCCGTTAATACTGCATTATTATTCATTTCAAATACTAAATTCACAACTCATTTTTCCAAGGATATACATAAGGCTCTCTCCTTGATATTTGGTGTGCATCAAATATTCTAATACTTTAATTTTCATATAACTAATGGTCAACTAATTTTATGAATTCAAAATATTTCATTCTCTCTTATTCCTCGGTAGAGTGTTCTACATCTAAAAATATGTAAGTAGGGGCTGGGGATTTAGCTCAGTGGTTTTGCCGCCCACTGTGCAAGCGCAAGGACCTGAGTTCGATCCCTGGTACCAAAAAAAAAAAAAAAATGTAAGTAATGCATACTAAATAATTAAATGAATGACTATATTCTTATCTATAATAGAATTGTTTACACTAAATTGTTTTTGCTTTTAGTTTAATTGCAACAAGCTAAAGAAAATATTTGTGTATCTTTAAAATAAATTATTTAGCTGCCAATTCTCATGCCATTGCTATGATTCCTTTTGCTTACTGTGACTACTAATCCTGATATCTCAATTTCAGTGAATTAAGATAACACCTAGTAGACTAGTGCAGCACACACCTGTATGCTTCTGGGAGGGTCATAAGGAAATGGCCTTGGGAACTACATATGTTCTTATCCATTCCTCTCTGGTATTGTTCCTCTGCTCTGCTTCCCAGCTGCCAAGAACTGGGCAGCTTTGTTCCTCCACAACTTTGCCATGATGTTTCTGCCTTGCAGTGAGCCAGTCCTTGGCTGAGAATGAGCCAATCAACCTTCTTCTATAAGTTGTGGATGTCAGGTGTTGTGTCCCAGTGATGGGAAAACTGATTAATATAGAAAATTGGTATTGGGAAAGCAGTGTCATTGCTATAACTGTACCTGAACACGTAGTTTAAGTCTTTGGAACTAGTTTGCAGAAGGATTCTGGAAAAATTTGGAGATGCAGACTTGAGAAACCATAAAAAAGCTCTAAGCAGAGCCTGATGAGTGATTCTGGTGGGAGATCAGATGATCAACATAGTAACAGGAATGTGGAGAGTAAAAGCCAAACTCAGAAGATTTCAGTTGGAAACAAGGATGTGTTATCTTGCATTGAAATCTGGCAGAATTTGTCTGTATTGGGTCCACATCCTGAAACACTATAGGAAACCGGAGATTAATAGTGGCAGACTACTTAATCTGGTGGATGAAATTTCATGACAGCTAAATCTTCAGGTTGTAAGATAGGTACTACTGGTTGCTTTAAGTGAGCTGTATTATGAGGCAAAATGCAGAGCAGAAAAATTATAAATAGTTAAATTCTGGTGCAGAAGGAACCACATGTAAAGTTGGAGCCAAAGGGGTATGGATACTGCAGAGATTAAAAAGAAACTCTTTACTTTGTACAGAGATAAGATAAAAGGGGCTTCAAGGGCATCTCAGAAACCAGGACATACCCACCCTTGCTAGGAGG
Source organism: Heterocephalus glaber (assembly GCF_000247695.1). The sequence goes on from NW_004624749.1 coordinate 23,205,514, forward strand.
CTCAAGGTTGCAAAAGTGTAAGGTTTTTATTTGAGAAGAGACTACCTAGAACCTTTATTCAAGAAAGTTGTCCTAGGAAATTAGATAAGATCCCCAGCATTTATTTCACTCTGCTTAACCATCCACTCAGAGGCCTTTTCAGCCATGATCTAAGGGGACCTGGGTACTGTTTCTGCTGACAGAAGACAGTGGTATTGTCAAAGTGATGCAGCTTTTACCAGCATACATAATGTATGAGTTGCAGGATTATGGAGGCTTCCACCCAGATTTCAAAGGAATATCTGAAAGCCTAGGAAAGGATCCTCTCAGAGGGCCATGCTTGAAGAGGTGGGGATGAAGCCAAAGGTGCAGTGGAGACCCCAGGAGGTTGCCAATGTCAGGAACATTGAATGCTTGCAGAGAGAAGCAGAGTGAAGCAGTGCTCAAGAGTGAAGCCATCCTACAAGAGAGGCTTTGTGCATTGTAACTGGGAAGGTAATAGTGATAGGCCTGCCTAAATCCTTTGGAACTCACATTTTACCTCTATGTGCCCTGGATGTCATATATAAAGCTACAGGGTTTAAATAGTCCCGGCTGGGTTGCAGTTATACCTTCATATGATTCTTTTCCCTAATTTTTAAATATTATTGGCACATATTTGCATTACATAATGATTATATTCTTCATGGAGAGTTGGTACATGTGCAGAATACATCTTAACTCTTTTTTTCATCCCTGTCACCTTCTTCCTCCCCCATTCCTCCATTTTTGCACCTCCTTCCCTTTTGCAAAAGATCTATCTCCATATTTTCTATTATTTCTTTTGTTTTGCTCTTTAGACCTTGGGTTTCTCATATAATGCAATACAATATAAGAGAAACCATGTGATATCTAAGCTTGTGTATCTGATTTACTTCACTTAACATTATGGTCTCAAGGTGCATCCATTTCCCTACAAATAAATCAAGTTTATCCTTCTTTATGGCAGAGTAGTATTCTATCATATATATGATATATCACATATATACATATATTCTCTCTCTCTCTCTCTCTCTCTCTCTATATATATATATATATACCACATTTCCTTTACCTCTTCATTTGTGTGAAAAATTTTTTTTTGGTACCAGGGATCTAACTCAGGTGCTTGCAACGTAGGTGGTAGAACCACTGAGCTAAATCCCCAGCCCTCTCTTCATCTGTGATTAGACATATGGGCCCCTTCCAAAATTAGCTATTATGAATTGTGCTGCTATTAACATGGGTATCAATGTATCACTGTAGTAAGATGTCTTTAACTTTTTCAGGAAGATACCTAAAGGTGGAATAGCTGGGTTAAATGAAATTTCTATCTTTATTTTTTCGGGAAATCCTTATACTGATTTCCATTAAGTTTTATTTCTTCACATTACCACCAACAGTGTAGAACAGTTCCTTTCTCCCTGCAGCCTCAACAGCATTTGTTGTTATTTGATATTTTGATGACAGTCATTCTTTACTTTTATTTCTATCCCTCACTCCTCCCTTTGGAATGCGAATGTTTAACCTATACCATTGTACCTTGGGCTTATGTAACTTGGTTAAAAAAAAAATTACAGGTTTATAGCTAAGAATTTGCCTTGATTTTCAGAATAAACTTGGACTTGAACTTTTGAAAAATGATGAAAGTGTTGAGACTTTAAGGACAGAATTACTGCATTTTCAGTTGTACACAGGATAGTCATATGATGTTTGGCAGAAATATGAACTTGTTATCATCTTTATTTGGAGATTAATAATAGTTTAAGGCGATGTATACGGGTGTGAACTTAACAAAGGATGAACTGTGACCGTGAATCCTGATATATCAACTTTGCTGGTTTCAGAAATGCCTTGCAAATAAGTAAAGCCCACTCCTGTGTGGATGTGTCTGGCTGTGTCATGGTGGTGTAGCCTTGGATACTATACACTTTCCCTTGCCTGTTCCTCCTTGGCATTGTTTCCCTACTTGGCTTCTCTGCAACAAGAACTGAGAGCTTTTGTCCTGCAAGTCCTTCCCCGTGATTTCTGCCTTGGAGCCAGGGAAGCATAGCCTTAAAAAGTGATTCAGTTGGCTGGGGATTTAGCTCAGTGGTTTAGCCACCCGCTGTGCAAGGGCAAGGACACGAGTTCCATCCCTGGTACCAAAAAAAAAAAAAAGTGATCCAGTTAAACTTCCTCTTCTCTAAGTTGTGAATGTCAGGTATTGGGCCTCACTGATGGGAAAGTTAACTAATACACTTACATTAGCATTGTGAAAAACTAGTGAAGAGATGAAAATATAAATTGAAGTGAAACAAACCATGCAAGGAAATACATAAAAGGCAATAACTATAAAAATTTTTTAAAGAATTCCTATTTTGAAAAACTTGTATTTCAATAAATAATGAGGAAGGAAAAATAAGATAAAAGGTAATGGGAACCTAGGTGTGTTATATTCAAAATTCATTTCTATTAATAAGGAGCAATATTTACCAGCACATTTCATTTTGAAGAGCTTTAAGCTTACTGAAATTGAAAGAGGAGTAAGTAGTCTTACTGAAATGGAAAGAGAAGAAAGGATGACTCTTCAGACATGTTTCAAGATTTATAAGGACAATTTCAACACTTTTATTTTCCACCCTCTCTTTCCCTTTACAATAAAATTATGTGAATAACGGAATAACACATTGAGTGAGTATACTCATACACATAACATTAGAAGTAAATATCAGGAATATCAGTTTTCATTATTGTATGAGAAATGACTCTTGAAATACTGTGTGGAATTTTAATAATTTTCCAGTTGACTTTGATTTTAATTTTGGAAATGTTTTAACTTTCATTTGACATTACCTTAAAACATCAACGGAAGCTATCGTTTCTCTTACTCACGTTCTTAAAAGTCTCACAATGTAGAACAAGCTGTAGACATCGATTCATTCATTCTTCAAATCCCTATCTTCCCCAAACACTATACTAAAGACATAAAAATGCAAGTACGTTTTGATATTCTACAAGTTCATCAAAGAAGGGAGGAGATAAGTAAGTAAAACCAATAAATTATAAGAGAATATGTGATTCACATAAAAGTAAAACACACGCCAAGCCATGGAGTACAAAGTAGAGTTCTATAGAATTCTGAAAATGAAAGAGAAATAGTAGATAAAGTCAAAGTAGTGCTGCCTTATTCACTTGAGTGCTTTATTTATTGTGACATATATATCATATGCAATTTGTAGTCATATATATGTATATATATATATATATAATATGACATTTTAAATCCAAGTATGTGGTGATATATATACTATATATATATATTTCATTTTAAACCCAAGCATGTGATAAAGTTCTCAGCAAAACTATACATAAGACCTGATAATAAACAGAAACAAACAACAAACATTTTGAATAATTTGTGCAAAGAGAACTTGGGCATTAATATACTTAAAACTTCAAGATTACAAGGTTAAGGAATCATTATTCTCACCTAAAAACTGTCTTTTAGAGAGAATTTACATTGATTTAAGAAAAACAACAAATATGCTAACTTTGATATTTAGATGCATCTTTAGTAATACTAAATTATAAAAAATTAATAATATGAAAGTGAACAAATAGTAAAATACTAAACAAAATCTGCAATAGTCTGCTTTAATTATATAATTACAGCCATTATTTTTAAGCTAAAGCATACTCAGACAAATGCCTAGGAGCAGTTTGGAAGGTATGTAAATAATTTTGGGGTAATGAGGCTTATTTAAGAGTAAATTAAAAATTGAAGGCAAATATGCTAGAGGGTAAATGTAATGTTACACATGCAGAGCAGCATGCAGGTCTTCATCACATTATTTTCACAAAGCTGCCTTTTTTTTGGCGGTGGGGAACAGGGCTCATTACATTGTTGTTGTAATGTAATTGTGATAGAGTGACCCTCCAGCGGTATGCTTTATCTCCTGTCTTTAAAACTCAGTATTTGGGGGTGGAGGGGCAGCTCCATTATGTCATAATCATTCTATCTTTTATTTAAGTTAACTGTTATTTGTCTCCTGCCACTTTTGCATCCTCAATTTGACAAAATCAAATATGTGTTCAAGGCCAAGCTCATGTCTTCCTCATTTTGATCTTGCCTTTGGTGACACACACATGACCTCATAAATGATCTTATAAGAGAAGGGGCCCAGGAGTTGGGTGCTGAAAAATGAAAAGAAGTCACCAGATGCCAAGAGAAAATCTCATCATAGGCAGAGCAAAGGAAATGCTGTTAGGACACCCAGTTTAGTGTGGTTTTAGGGCTGCTGGAGAAGAGACTGGACTACAGGAAGAGCTTGAAGAGGGAGGCAGGAACTCTAAGCCAGAGTTGGAAAACAGTATTCTTATCTTGGGGCAACACAGAACCACTCACAGATTTTAAGGAAGAGATTGGTAACTGGTTGTTTTTTGGTTTTTTTTGGTATTGGGGATTGAACTCGGGTCCTTGTGCTTGCACAGCAGGCAGCAAAACCACTGAGCTAAATCCCTGGCCCAACTGGTTACTGTTTTAACTTGATAAAGGAAAGAAAAAGGCAAGAGAGAAATTTATCACTCCACATCTGATTTGTTAACCAAAAAAATGAATCCATTCAATTCATGAGATGAGATGATATCATTTGGTTGAAAGAAAAGGCTAGCAATGTGAGAATTTATTTAATGAAATGAAAAGAATGGGGAGATATAAATTAGAATAGAAACACAAAAATTATGTTTTTTTAAAATTTTGCAATGTTAGGTTTGAGATGCTCTTTTGCCTAATCAGTGTGTCACTGTAAGAAAGCTATTTATTTCTCTAGTGTCCTCATTGATAAAATGAGGATAATATTTGAGTTATTGTAAAGATTTAATAATATAATACATGAAAAATTGTTAGGATTCTGCTTGGCATCCATAAAGCCATAAAGACCAATGCAATGTGGAGCTGCCTGTGGGGAACTAGATAGCCCCAGTTTCCATGGGGCTCCTTTCAGTGATTTACTTGCGTTGTTTCTGTGTAAATATTTCAGTCCTCTTTTCCTTTGTCTACCTGGAAAGGAGACACAGCTTCTGCTTTTTCTATTTTTTTCTTATTCTCTTTGCCATCATTTCTTCTTGAACACATCCTTCTGAGGTTGGTGAGCCCAGCATTTTACCTTTGGAAGCTGGATGTCAAGGAATTTTTTAATATTTCAAATAGTATGAAATTGCTATGGTTGAATTGTGCAATTAAAAAGTTATGTTGAAGAATTAATTCTCAGAAACTGAGAATGTGACCTAACTAAAAATGGAATATTGGATATCTACTTAGTTAAGATGAATTCATAACAAAGAGGTGTGTGCCATTTCTCATATATGACTAGTGTCCTTAGAAGAAGATAGAGACCCACAGAAAGAATGATCCGTGACAATGCAGGAAGAGCCAGGAGGGAAGCAGCTGCAAGCAGCAGCATGCCAAAATGTGACAGATACCTGAAGGAGCTCCGCAGACAGAAGAATCCTCTCCTACAGATTTTAGAGGGAATATGGCCCTGTCAATACCTTTATTTCAGACTTCCTGCTTGCAGAAATATGAGAAAATAAATTTCTATAGTTTTAAGCTACCCAGTTTGTAGTATTTTGTCAACTCCTAGGCAACTAATGTAAAGATATTACAAGAATGTTCTTTTCCTTTTTTTTTTTTAAATGTCTCTACTATGTAAAGGTGCAAATTTCCAATGATGAATGTCATTATATTGTATACCTAAAATGTACCAATTATTAGAATGAATAATCGATAATGGAAAATAGGAAGAAAAGGTCCAAAGGGGTAGGAGTAGTGGGAGGGGCAGGGGAAAGGAAAGAAGGGAAAGGAAAAATGATGAGAAATGGAAAAAATGGAAATAAAGTCTTTGTAAATAGGGAAGGGTGGAGGGCATGAAGGGAGGCTAGGAATGGGGAAAAAATAAGAACCAAGATGCATTATATAAAGGTACAATTCCCAATGAGAAATGTAATTGTGTTGTATACCTACAATGTACCAATAAAAGAATTTAATACACACACACAAAAAAATGTCTCTAGTTTTCCTGACATTCCCTAAATAACTTGAAATTCAATAAAGCATCAGAGGACCTGTCCCTTGCACTCTTGTGGTGGTTCTGTTTACTCCTGTTACTTCAACTATACCCTGGATGTCACTGTCTGCCAGATTGGGACTACCAGTCCAGACCTCTCTGGAGTTCTATAACTTTAGGTCTATTTAAAAATCTCCATTTACATTTCTGATATACAATTGAAGACACAGTGAGTTATTATTTCCTTCTCCATTTCAATAAGTGATTGTACCTTTTATTCATCTGTTCAACCTCAATCTTGAGCGGACCCCTAGACTCACAATTTAATTCAGCATTAAGAGTCATTAGTTTGATTTCTAAAATAAATTCCACATCTGTTAAATTCTCTGCCCATCTGATCTCACTACCCTAGGCCTGCTACTCTCATATCTCTCATGGAGTAATCCAAAAGTCTTCCTTCCTGGTCTGCTTGCTTAGTCCTTGGTCCCCTGGCATCCATCCTTGCAGACAAATGCCTGGCAGAGATTAGCAGGAGGCAGTTAGGCAAGAAGTATACTCAGGACCTGCTCTTGTGGCACAAAGAAGCAAAACAGTGTTTTGAAGAGGTGGGGTTGGACTGTGAAGTTTGGGAAAACTAAGCTATTCTGCTTGGCCAGGATTTTGGCACCATTTTAGTAATGAACCTCACATCCTGGAAGACCTCTCAGATAAGAGCAAAGTGGTACTGTTGGTCACTGTAGCCATGATGCCTAACAGGTATAGCCATAGTAGGTCCCATTTGACCCCATGGGAACCTATGAAGTTGGAATGGTCCTTCAGAATTGGTGTGGTAGGCTGGGTTGTTACAGTTCTGTATTAGATACTGGATGTTCGAGAAGGTAGCATGGTTTTGTTTGAGGTACGTGTGCATCAGAAAATCATTCCTGTTACTTAGTAGTTTTCTAAAATTAGGGAACAGGTCCTTCAGCCTTCATGGGAAATCATACCATAGTATTCACTCCAGATATCACTACTACATGCAAGTTTGATATATTTAGAAAATGAAAGGAATCCCTTGTTCCAGAACAACTGTCGGTACATGTAGGAAATAAGGTTAGAGGGATGTGGGCAGATCCTGAGGTTTCTTATATGTTACTGTAAAGAAAGTAAGCTTGACTATGAAACTTCTATGGAATCTTTCCTATTACTGTGATTATTACAATACATGGAAAACAAAAATTGTATTTTATGCTAATAACTGAGTAAATATGTAGCAGAAGGAAATTTCCTAAATCTGATAAAGAAACCTGTGGAAAAAATAGTTAATATCTTACTTGAAGGCAAAAGATTGAGTGCTTGCCTCCAATATCAGGAATAAGGCAAAGATGACTACACTCATCATTTCTACCCTCCATCATAATGGAAATCCTAGCCTGTGCAATATAGGAAGGAAAATAATATAAATGGAAATTCAAAAGTAAAACTGTACCTACCCAAAGCCAATACAGGAGTCAATGTAGAAAATCTCAAATGCTATTAAAATTAATACATATGTTTAATAGATAATGTGATACAAGGAAAATTCATAAACACATACAACATGCATAAAACACAGTTCTATGCAGTAGCAATGAACAGTCAGAAATTGAAACTTTCTAAAAGTCAATATTCAAAATAGCAACAAAAATCCTTAGGTATAACTTTAATGAAATATATACAAGCTGTGTGTGTTGAAAGCTACAAAGTTGATGAGAAATTTTTATAAACCTCAATGTTAGCACATACATTTGTGAACTAGAAATCTCAATAATGCAAACTGTAAGCCCAAGCTCAATCACAGCAAAATTCTTGTTTTTAGAAGTAAAATGTTGATCTATGTATATCTATCTATCTATCTATCTATCTATCTATCTATCTATCTATCTATCTATCTAAAGAGAATTTAGACAAATTTAGACAACACCAAGACAGTTTTGGAAAAAGAACAACACTGGAAGATTCAAAGAACCTAATTTAAAGATTTATTACATAGACAAAATAATACTGTATGGTATTTACAAAAGTATGGAAATCACTCAATGGATCAAACTAGATTTTAGAAATAAACACATATATGATCAATTGGTTTTGTAAAAGGCACAAAAGCAACTCAGTGATGAAAAAATAGATTTTTAAAGAAACAACATTGGTACAAGTACACATCCACATACACATAGATATAAATATACTTTGACTCCTGTCTTGTCCATGATCAAAAAAAAAAAAAAAACAGCTGAAAAATGAATTAAATCTCAAATATAAAACCCAAAACCGTGAAATTTTTGTAAAAATATAAAATAAAATTGATGTCAACTTGAGTTAGGCAAAGATGTCTTAAATGCACCCAAAATCATGATCAATAAGTGAATTAAAATTGATATACCAGACTTGATGAATATAAAAAAGACTTCTTTGGAAGACACTATAAAGAAAACATAAAGCCAGAATTAGGTGATAGCCTCCAGCTCCAGATGCTACCAGATTTACTATGGCTTTCGAGACAAGCAGGCTTTCCCCAGGAGGTTAAGTCAATAATCTGCCTCTCCCGCTTGTGTTCAATAAAAAACTGGCCTAAGGGCAATTTGCACAATGGAACTTCCCACTGGTCTAGCCAAAATGGTTTCAGAGCTGCACTACTTCAGAGCTTGCACTAGTCCAAGACACTACCCACCCCCAATCTTGCTTTCCTCCTGTTCCCTTCTTCCCTTTATCTTTCATAGCTCTTAATAAATCTCTTACACTTCTTCCTCCAGAGAATCCATACTGCACAGTAGGTAGATTCAATAGAGGGGGCATTGAAACACAGAGAAGAATTTGGATCCATATTCTCTATACGAAAAGTGTTCTGAAATATGTTAAATTGTACCAGTCAACATTTCAATTATGAACACTATGAACACTATATTTTACACGTTAAGTTCCATATAAGAAGCTATTTTTGTAAAGTCAGATTTGATATCATAGATATCAAAAGTGAGATGATGGTAGCAATAAGCCACTAGAAAAATCTGAAAAGTGATGCTATTTTGCAAGTCTGGATTTTACACTTCAAATCTCTTGTTATCAAAATTATATTCTGTAAATGTAAAGGAAGAAGAAATCCAGTAATCAAACTAGAAAAATATAATTTCCTACTAACATTTTAAACTTTCTCTTTCTCAGAACAATATCCAGTATTTATAGTTCACATAATAGCACTGTGTATTTTAAAGCCAAGTGGGACAGCTGTAACTTCAATAACAAATTTTAAATACATCAGCACTTTTCTTGTTTAAATGTATAATGTAATCACCATTCAACATAAGTACTTTAATTCAGTTTTTGAAAAGAAATTTTGATAACCTTTAAGAACTAATATATTGTTGGAGCACAGTAAAATATAGTCTAGGAGAATTAACAGTGCATTAAGTCAAATAAAATTTAATAGAGTATATTTCAGTTATTAGGACAAATTTAAATAATTTCTAAGCAGAAAAATGCTTAAAATTAAGTACTTTTTATATGCAAAAGTGCAGATTAAAACCAAAGGCTAATTTATCAATCCAAATAAGTCATAAGCTTGATTTTAGCCTTCCTTGAACATCATTTTTGAATGGTTATAAGAACAGAGAACAGTAAAAGAGTGGCTTAGTAAGTTGTCTTTGTGGAATGAGGACTCTGAAAACCTTGCAGGAAAACAATGGTATGTAGAGAAAAAAGAAAGGAGAAACACGGGAGGGAAGGAATTCCAATTCTCACAAAAAAGATGAGCAAACCAAGGAATATGTGTATAAAAATGTGTTTTTAGGGGCTCACTCAGAGTGAGAGCCATTTTCCTGAGAATGACAGTAAGGGAAGGTGGCTTGGAGGCTTGAGCAGTGAAGATGATTGAGAGACTACAGGGCAAAGGTGAACTACCAAGAATCAGCAAAAACAGAGTTGGCAGGAATTTAATTCAGGAATGGAGCTGTGTTTCAGGAATATGGATGCTTGAGTTGGATAGGACTAGGATGCTCAGGACTAGGATACTGATGAGAAGAGGAACTGATGTTTAGTTTGATTCCAACCTTAATGGAACATCTTTTCTAGTGGGTACATGGGGAATAAGAGATGCAAACATGGTCTATGTGCAAGAAAAGTTTTATGCCGAAGATGCTATAACTCTAAGAAAGGGGGGGTGGGTGAGCTTTATAGGAGCTACCTTCAAGAGACCAGTATATTTCAAGTTGAGGACTCTGCCTGTGGGGGGATATAAAGGCAGAAGCAAACACAGGAGGCCTGTCACAGGGCGGGAAAGAGGCTGTGGAATGAAGCAGGGTGCACATGGCGCCCTCTGCTGCCAGGAATATCATGGAAATAAGAGTCATCTGTGGCAAATAAGGGGGACAGAGTTGTAGGGCTCCCAGTCACCTTTTTCTTCTATTCTTCCCAGCAAATACCCCCAAGTCATCACCTACCTCTTCATCCCTTTATTTTTTACCAGGTAATGTCATCATCTATTTTATTAATAACATTGTGGTAATTAACTCTTCCCTTTTCTAATACTTCTACCAGGCCTCCAAAACAACCTCTACGGTGCCTCAAAGTCTTCTACCAGAGATGGAAATCTGCACCTTTCACTCATTCATTTAAAAGCTTTTCTGTAATTCTAAAATGTCGGCTCTATTAAAACAATAAACTCCCAGTTGGTGCACAGCTCTATGATGAGTGACCCAGTCCCCATTCGGTGCCTATTAGAACTAGCGTTAACTACTGCAGCATATCATCTGAAGCTATGTGTCATGCAATGAGTAACCTTTGAAAGAATGTGAGAGGAACAGGAAAGAGAATTAATGTTGACAGGACTTGGGCAGCTTATATAGAAAACGTGCCAAAAGGATAATTTCTAACCTGCTCTGTTCTTGGAAAAAGCTCTCCCATTTTTTTCTTATGACTATAAGAATAGTCATAAGAATAAGAATACTCCACTGAATATTCTTCATGGTTAGAAAAATACAGCATTCAGTAAAGCAGATGTTTTAGTATAAATTAATCTTCTGCGAAAATGAGCTCACTCATAAGTATGCATGTATATGTGTATGTAGTGGTTTAAGGAATTGAAATCAGGCCCTTCACACTGAGCTACAGTCCAGCTGTTTTTATTTTTATTTTGAGACAGTGTTTCACTAAGTCACTAAATTGCCCAGGCTGAGTTTGAATTTGTAATCCTGTGTCAGATTCCCAGAGTGTTGGGATTGTAAGTGTAAGTCACCAGGCCTGCCATGCTACTAATTTGGTATTATCAGTCAACCATAATACTTAGTGGGGGAGTAGGCTCACTCTAGGCTCTCTGGGCTTATCAAAGAGCCATCCAACAGAACAAGCCTCTACCTGTCTACAATTTACCCCCTGAATTTCTTCATAACTCTTCTATAAAATGTACCATATGATTGATTAACAGTATTCTTCCCACAAAAATTCTCATATACAACCTGACACAGCCCCTGTGGCTCCTGGTGACACTGCTTCCCTCCTTCTCGGTTTGCCCATTCATTCCCAACCTTTAAGATTTTCTATAGGAGCCATTCCCCCTTACAGGGTTTTCCTGGCACCCATGCTGCTTAGAAGGAGACTTTCCACATGTCACAGTATTTTTATGGATCAGCTCTAAAAGTATTATTTCTCTGCTGTCCAAAAAGTTGTTATATACATATGTTTGTAGCATTTTCAAAGAAGTTATTTCTTAATATCTAATCTATTGTCTAATTTTTAAAGATGATAAGCTCTTTTTAATGCTCATATTTTCTCATTTATACTTTTTTCATTTTAGTCTTTAAATATATGTATATACACACATATATCTATATATACATATATTTACAGGGAAAATTCAACAATTCCAAAAATAACACACACTCGTATATAATATTATATAATACTACCTATATTTTATTGATTTTAATCATGTGTGAAATTGTAAATGTGATTATGGTCAGAACAGAACAAAATCAGAAGTGTAATCTTCATCTGTAGGTTTTTTCCAGTAGTTCTGTACATGTTAAAAATATATATACTTTTTAAGAAATTTTTAGAAGTTGAAGATATATGAAAATAATTCCAGTGAAGACTGAATAGTCATTGTAACAAAAAGACCAAATAGACAGAAAAATAGTTTTCCTCCCACCAAATTAATAGTGTTCTTCCCACACATTTCTCACATACAGCCTGACCCAGGCCCTGTGATTATGGCAACCCTGCTCACCTCAGTTTTGCCTAGTTTGCTTTTAATCTTCTTCAAGATTTTTCCACAAAGGACATTTCCCATCACAGGGTTTCCTGCATTTGGGAGCATAAGGTAAATTGCAATTTTTTCTTCTTTTGTGAAGAAATAAGCATATTTGACCACTTTATAAAACAAATGTACTTTCTGATGTACTGTAATGGAATTGAGGCTTGATTTGAGAAACTGATGATTTAACTTTCCTATAGTCAGCTACACCTTAGTCAAAAATGTATTGACCTTTATTCAGATTTCTTCTTCTTGTTTCCATCTAATTATCTAATTATTATCTAATTATTTATTTATCTTACAAAATATTTATCTTAGCCTTCTAGAGTGTTTTGCAAAGTTGCAGTGAGACATACACCTGTCCTTAACTGAATTGTCTGAAGTTTTTGTTTTCTCCTCAGAGGACCAACTAAAGCATCATTAAGCATCATGTTTTTCTTTGCAGGATTGCAAACAAAGAGTATAAATAAAGAACATGAATTAACTATGTTGAAGAGACAATTCAAGAAAGACTTAATTATTTAAAAATGATATTCACAATACACATTGCAAATATGTCCATAAAATGCAAATAATGGCCAATTTAATAACATTATGAAACAGATTTAGTCTAATTAGTATCCAGTGATAAGAATAAAAGCTAACATTTATTGAGCATCTTTTGTGTGCCAAACACAATTCCAGCCCTTCACATAGATTATCTCATTTTAATCTATTAATAGACTTAACAACTCTGAGAGATAGAAATGTAATTTTCTAGCCTTTGATGACTTAGAAATAATTTTCTTTTTTTTCTGTTTGCTCTGTTTTCTTTCTTTTTTTAATTTTGTTTCTTTGTTTTATTTAGGGAAGGAGAATTTTCTTCCCTGATGCTTCAGCCCTGATGCTGCATTTAGGGTTCTCACTTTTCTTGTTCTTCCAAGATTATCTCCCCATGTTGGCCAGGGGAAATTCCCAGCTGCAGGAGGCACTGGCATGCACTAGAAATGTAGGGGGTCTATGTAACAGTTCTCTTGTTTTAGATCATCAAGAGCCAAGACAGCATCCTTATCCATCTCGCATTTTGTGGCACTGTTCAATCTGCTGTTACAAGACCCAAGTGGAAGTTTTGCCAAGATCCCTTGTTATTTCACAAGTAATTCAAAAGAAATGGGGACTACAACTGCTTATGTCTTGCTAATGGCACTAATTAATGCAAATTCTTCTGGGATCATTGTTAGTGCTTTCTTATCTTTTCCTAGGAGGAAGAGTCAGAGACTTCTACTTCATCTTTCCTATCACAATGGCTCTAACTCCATAAGTCAGAGAATTATTTTGAGGTTTTCATTGACTAGAGTACTTATCTCAATTTTGTATTCAAGACCCAAGAAAAATTTAACAAAGTGACCCTGTGAGCCCCAAGTTATACTAAATAAGATGATAAAAATAGATGTGATTCTACTGAATGTGCAGGGCATTACCCTTGTCTAACATATCAGAGGAGCCTTTATCTCTTTGATACTATTTCCAAATCTCAGCCTCAGGGTTTGCTTTCTAGGGCTACTTCTGGTGCCAAGTTTCTTAGATAGCAGGAGGAGACTTTACAAACGTGTAAGGTGCAGATAATATAGTTTGGAAAGTAAACATCATAAGAACTAAGAAAATTGAAGAACTAGGCAAAAAGAAGAGGGTGATTCCTATAACAGAGACTTGGAACTGGGAACCTTTGCAGAGAAATGAAGAAAGCACCTCATCATTGTTCTACCTAAGGCAGAGAAGAAGCAGCACTTACCTCTGGGTCTAAAGTCTTCATTTGTAATGAGCATCAGTGACCTGAACCTCAAAGTTTATATAAGACCTAGAATTTCTAGATGTTTTTCCCAAGTCCCAAAATGTAGGGTTATAATGCTTCCAAGGGACAAAGCAAAAGAAACTGAATGGAGTGAGCCAGTTGTCAGAATCCATCTGTGAGAAGATGGTTGTCACCACAATAGCAGGAGAATATGAAATGATAAGAAAAAAATACTCAATACATTCAGCTGACTTTTTAGAAAACAACTTGCTATTTCTACTAAATTAAGATTCAGGGAAACCATTCTCAAGCCCTTTGCAATTTCTCTAAAGAACTGATTATTACCATATAAATGTCCTACTCTCATCTTGGTTTAAGTGACAAAACACTCAAATTTGGATTCTGGTTATTGCTGAGTTAAAATGTCTTTGTAGCTCCCTTGTGATATTAGTCTAGAATCAATAACAATATTTTTAAATGTTCCAAGGGATGGTTCTTTTAAGTATATCTCTATAATCCCATTCCATGATTTATTTGAACCTTTATGACCATATGCAAACAGTGTTTAGCATCATAATGCAACCAGATAATAATTAATAGTTCTAAGTTCAACAAATAATCACACAACAGGAAGCAATATTTTCCCCAGCAGGCAAGATATCAAGAAAATACAAAGATGAATCATCACTCTCTCTTTTGCTCCTAGTGGGCTCCAATCAACAGGCCCCTCCTCACTGCCATTCTCCTGGGATAATATCCCCTTCTGCGGGGAAAAGTAATCTGTGTATCACTGGCTCCTCTCTAAATTTTTTAAAAAAACTAATGAGTCTTCTACAGGAAAGAAACATGCTGTCCAGATTTTGGAGTCCACACTTTTTATCATTTCATGCATTTTTTCAAACATTGACAACATGTTTCTAAAATGCTGACAAGCAGAGATAAAATTGTTAGCAAGTAAGATTCAGCAAAAGCAGTTAATTTTCATTGCGAGAAAGAATCAGAATTGCATCCCGAGTGAGAGTGCACATATCTAAACACAATGGAAGTCACTTGCCTAGAGTTTAGGAAAGAGGTGAGGGATGAAGTTTAATAAATCAGGGCAGTTAATGGGAAAGTTTTGGGTTGACTGAATTGAAGCTACGAAACAGAAAGGTCCTTTTATGTTAGCATAAAGTCTGGCACAAGAGCATCACCAAAAGATACACAGCCTATTTTCTTTCATAATATAACACTCTAGTTTTCCACAAATTATTCATTTTTGAAGTTTGCAAACTACTTTAACATTTTACGGCATAGCAGTATACTTGCTCTCTATATTTGGATTGCAGCTATCACACCCATCATCATAAAGAGTTCCCCCTCACATGCTGTTTGACAGAATAGTGGCAATCATAGCAAAATCCGAAAATTTTAATAAGACAAGTTCAATTCACATATGAATATGAAGATCCACAGGAAGCAGCCTTGTGTGACATTTGAAAACCTGTCCTTTCTTTCTCAGTTCCACATTTCTGAATTTTTCCCGTCTAAGAAAGACTAGTATTATTATGCCATTCAATAGAGTAAGTCATTGCAATTGCTATTGACCTACATCTATGTCTAAAATGTAGCTTTATTTATACATATGAAATAAAATACATTTTCATATTGATTACTACCATAACCCTGTGGATAAAGAAATTAAATATAGCTTATAGAATGAAAAGAATATGCTAATGTGACATTAAGACTGTGAATTTGAGTCTCCTTTCAGTTCAATGATACCAAACAATTCTAAGAAAAAAATTTAAAAGCTAGAGTCATAGCTTTTTTGCACTATTTCTAGGCTTCATTATTTGTTCTAAAGGTATATCAGCCTGACTGGCACCTCCAAACTTTGTAATATAGAGTAAATGATGAAGAATTTAAATTTCTGCAGCATTCTTGATAGACTGGAGAGGATACAAGATGAAATTGTTCCACAATATCTTGGATTTATTTCTATGTGCCTTTATGGAGTGAAAAAGGCAAGGATAGCTTTGGGAAAAAAAAAAATCTCAAAGTGTACCAAAAAGGTCTCTTTTAAATCTGCACTTTTGGTGACCAATCCTTAGAAGGGTAATACTGCAGAAAAGACTTGGTGTTTGGAGGAACAGCTGATAGAAGACCAGATTAAAGTACTTAGACACAAACTTGTACGTGCATACAGTATTTAGATATACACACATATATCAAGAAAGGAGAAGTGAGCCTGGCAGGGTTAAAAATCAAATTTAGTGAAAGAAAGCACAAACTATTGGCTTTACTTTGCCAAAATCAGAGGCAAGAGCAGTGGTATGATAAAACACAAAGATAGGTAGATAGGAGACATGGCATTGTAATTTTAACATTATACTTTTAAGAAAAACTGTAGCTTTAGGACATAAAAATTACCCAATTGCAATATCTAAAAAAAAAAAGTTCTCCAAAAGGTCTTAAAGATACAGTAAGTCTGCAAATTAGGGGCTGTGTTTTTCATCTGTAAACTGAACCTGCACTTTTTCTCCTATAAATCTTCATCCTCAAGAAAAGAGCGCTATAAAATGGGAAGAATATATTTCAACTTCAAGAACATGCAAATGGTTTGCATTCTAACCCAGGACTTCAAATGGATGGCCTGACAGACAGTAGGAATACACATCCCAAATCATCCACTTTGAGGACCCCATTAAAAACCCTCAACACCTGACTATAATGTGCCTCTCTTGAGAGTCTCCACTCTATTCTGAATATATACTTTTTAAGTTCTGCATGACAAAACCTTCTATACCTCTCATAAAAATGTCTTGAAAATTCTTTTTCTGTACAGGAGTCAAGGAAACAAAAACCTACTGAATCATTGGGGTGAACAGAGGTCTCCTTTCTTCCTCAGACCCCGTCCTGTGGCAGAGATTTCTAGGAAGGTGTCCCTGGCTTCTGCCAATCAAAAGTGGCTGGGTTGCAAACAAGAGCTGTGGTTCACCAAAAGGAAAAAGCAAAGAAAGTAAAACTATACTGTGTAACTGATATCCATCCTCTTTTCTTCAATGATAATTTAGATCACCTATTTTTAATGCTGGCATGCCAACTTTGCACACTTTACCACTGAAGAGTAAGAAATTCATTAAGGACTCATGTTTTTCTTACTTTCTGAGAGTATAAACAAGTGAAACTATTGTGCTAGGCAGAATGTTCTCTCATTAATAATTAATTAATTCCTTCATACATTTTGTGGTGCTTGGACTCAAACCTAGTGTCTCATGTATGCTAGGTAAGCACTCTACTCCTCCACCACAGTCACAGCCTAGAATCTCCTTTATAGAAGTCTTTGCCACTTGAGGCTAATATCTTCAAGTCTTATTCAATATTCCTATCTTCTGGGAATTCAGGTCAAAACTTTCACATTGACCTTCACTTTTAGATAGTCAGATGTCTGTCCACTCTGTCTACTTAGTGATACAGAGTTCTCTTGAGTCATCTTTAATATCTCAGGTTGGCCACATCATTTCTTAATGTCTTACATTAACTTGTTATTCTTTCTATCTTGACTGCTTTTGTAAAGAAACTGCCTTATTTTTAAAAAATGGGCTGGTTTTTACTAGAGCCTGATTCACCCCAGTGCGTTATCTTCTATCCTGCATTTTGCATTAAAGACTTTAAATATTCAGATCAAATTAAAAATCTACTTGAAAGGAAAAGAAAATGCTATTTTGTACCACTGGATAGTTGTGGTCAATTTGAAGATCTATGAGGATAGAAAAGTCCTGGAATCTAGTAGAAGACTGATTTAATCATATTCTTGGCATACAGTCTAACATAGTGGTAAAAAAAAAAAGAGAGAGCACTAAAGGAGGGATCAGATTAGTACCATCTTGTTTTGAAGTGCTCCTGTTATGGTTTGTGTCTAGATGTTCCCTCAAAGTCTCATGTGGGCATAGGTGGTGCTATTTCAAAGGTGGCTAGATCTAGAGTGTGTGATGCTGGAATTGACTCATGGTGCAATGCTAGGATCAAGGGCACTAGCATTAAGGGTGTGAGTGCTATCCACCCTAAGTAGCCTGGAAGAGATATAAGGGATAGAAAGAGCTGTGGTTGTTCCTTATTGATCTGGTACTTCTGCCTGCCATGAACTGTTTCTTCTCCGTGATGCCCCTCTGCCAAGCCACTGTGCCTTGGAGCCTGCCAAATATAGACTGAAACCTCTACAAACTGTGAGCTAAGTAAACCTTTCCTCCCTTAACTTTGGGTCAGGTATTTTGTTTCACCAACAAGAAAGGAAACTAAGACAGTTCCAAATCTTGAAACTTAAGAATTGGACTAGACCCATGGTTCAGGATTCCTTGGATGTCTAATTAAAGCAGAAATTGCTGGGGCTCACTGCACAGTTTGATCCAGCAGGGCTGGGATGAGATGGAGAATGAGCATTCCTACCAAGATTCTAGGGAACCCTGATGCTTCATGTCTTGGGACCACCCTTGAAGAATAATCAAACTACATGGCAAAAATCTTTCTATTAGGAAATATATATTATCTTGGAAAAGGTAAATTATTGTCAGGAAGAGGGGATGCAGAGACTCTTCATGGGGAAACTGGCATACATATAAATAAGAATAAATGATTCAGACTGTTTCATTTAATAAACTCCATCCCAGAGAACAATAAAATCCTAATTCATGTAATAATAGAGCAATGGTTTTTTTTTTGGTACTGGGGATCAAACTCGGGTCCTTGCGCTTGCGCAGCAGGCAGAGAAGCCACTGAACTAAATCCCCGGTCCCTAAACCAATAGTTTTTACAAATAAGAAAATGAAGACATTTTTAACTCAAACTTTAAAAGTGTTCTAATTTCCCATCATGAATTGTTCTTAAAAATTAAGAAGTCCAAATATACAACCACAAGAAAAACAGGCAATTTTTCTGTTAAGTTAAGCCATTTTTATTATCTAAGAAAGCTGTAATTTCCCATTTCAATAAAATAAAGGAGGCCAATATGTTACCCTTTAGATAGCACTGAGCTTGGCATGATTGGGCTTTTCTCGATGTCCACAATTTCCATCACATCCTACCTGCTCTCTACCTGTGTTTATCCTAGATGACTCCCAGGCACTTGCAAATTTTACTTCCTTCAATGTTTTGTGAAATAAAAACCACAACAAAAAGCCCATTCCAAACCACTCTGGCATTAATAACTTGTATAGACAGTGCTTTACAATTTTGATACCTTGTTTGCATTTTGAAAGGTATCTTTTAAAGACATAATATAATAACCTTAATGGAAATTTTGGCAACAGAACTGGAAGTAAAAGAAAACCTCTCCTCTGAGGTTGTGTAAATTACATTGAAAGGGATCAATTTAACATGCAACTGGATTGTGAGCTTCAAGAATCACATCCATCTCATCCCCCTGACTGCTCATCTCCTACAGAGTACTCCACATCATGACAGGAATACTTAATAAAGCCTGGATAGAGGAAAGACTCTGCATTTACATTCCTAGGAACCCACTCTGATTACTCTACAGCCATTTTTCATTATCTAACTGATGTTGTTATGTGCATTTTTCATCTCAACCTGATTGATTTACTTGGCTCGAAACTCTTGACCTTCCAAAGTCCAGCCACCTCCAACCACCACATGTCTGGCAAGCTTATGTACTCCTTTCCAGCAGGCATCATCCCCACCTTGTTAGATGAATAACGGTCTGAATGTCTGAATGTCTGTAATATTTGTGGCCAAGAGTTAGTTCCCACTAAATATGTATGTTGACTTTCTTTTTTTTTTTTTTTTGGTACCGGGGATCGAACTCAGGTCCTTGCCCTTGCTCAGCAGGCGGCGAAACCACTGAGCTAAATCCCCGGCCCTCACTTTCATTTGTTTTTGTTTTTGCAGAGATTGGGGAGACATTTATTTATCTAGAGTTTGTCACCAACCCAGGCACAGTTTAGATTACTTTTAAATTATTGTTGAAAGAATTATAATGTCTAAAGCTCTGCTTTCTTAAGCCTCAGAAAGATCAGACGGCTAATTTGTTTTCTATTTTACAAGATCTTCCTTTGTTCTTTGGGTGCTCAGGAGCGGCTACTCCTGTCTAGAGATCCTTTATAGTGTCCCAAATACAGCAAACACACATTGCATAAATGTATTGAAGACAAAATATGTATCCTTGTCTCTTGGACCCAGTGTTCAACACAGGCACTGTGAAACTTGTTGCCAAAATATACACTCTCATGACCAAGACATTTAAGGGCCCAGGGAAATCTTTTCTAGATATATTGGCCCATGTCTGCAGAACAAAATGAGACTTTGTTCCAATGCTAAGAATTCTTTTGTGTTCTTAAAAACAGGTATTTCTCCTGAGGGGGAAAAAAAAAACTTGGAGAGAAGTATTTATTTCTCCAAAAGGAGAAAATAATTGATGTATCTTTCCCAAAGAGAACATGAATGCAGTAGATTTTATAAAAAAGTATTTCTTTCACAGTATTGTTAAGTTTCTGGTTTTTTTGCTTCTCTTCTTATTTCAAATTGCAGCTCTGAGTCCCACATAAAATACTATGGTATTCACATCAATCATAGACAGTGGCAGATAAACACAATATTGAGCAATTCATAGTACTCTT
>NW_004624749.1:23226382-23263472 GCF_000247695.1 Heterocephalus glaber
CATTTGCTATCCTCTTTAATTTTATAAGATACTTTACAATATTTTAGAGAAAAATTAACTTTCTAAACATATATTTGTGAATGTTTTATAATGTTTTAATTACTTATTTTTTGGTGATGAGTATTGAACCAAGGTACTCACATACACTGAACATACACTGTACAACTAGTCTATACCCCAGTTACCACTTTAATTTTTAAAAAATATTTAAATATTATATACTTTATGATTAGATTTTTAATCTTTTAGACAATTACTCTGAACAGGATACAAATTGTTTGAAAATCTTTAGTGCACAAACATAATTAGTGATTTTGCTTCAATAAAGAAAAAAATCAATGTTATTTAAACACATGTAATAATTTATATGAACTGACTTTATTCTTATGTAGCCATAGAACACAAAACTGGACAGTAATATTTAAAGTTAAATGAATGAAATTTTGCTGATTTTCTGTCATGAAAATAGTGTAACATTGCAAAAGTATGTCGGTCAGGATGGGAGGGTATATATAAATATCTTTATTAACAGTTCCTTAGCTTGATTCATAAACTATTTCGATATAGAGGAGGTAAGTCCTCTAGCTGTAATACTGCACTGGGTCCCACAGTCTTTAAGGGTGAGCTGTTCTGTTCCATTATGGGACGTGCAATCAACCACACTGGATCAGAATTCTCAAACTGATAGTGGCCTACTGAAGGAGCACATAGAAAAATGGTGAAGTCAATGATATGTACTGAAAAACATACCATACCTACGTTTTTAAACAAAGTAGACTTATCTGACCCATAGTTTCATGCCCCAAATAAATACTTTTGTTCATGAGCTATGCTCTTATGTAAATGCTCATTTTCAGCTTTATTATAAGGAAGTTCTAGAGATCAACTGTATGGCAGAGCCTAGAGCTAATCATACTCTATAGTATACTTAAAATTTGCTATGAGGGTAGTTCTTATGTTAGATACTCCCACCTGAAAAATAAAATAAAGGGACAGGCTGTGCATAGTAGTGCATACCTATTATCCTAGCACTTGGGAAGCTGAAGGAGGAGGATTGCTTTGAGTTTGATACCAGCCTGGGCTACATAGTGAATTCAAGACCAGCCTGGAATACATACTGAGACCTTTCAAAAAAAAAAAATGGAAAGGGAAGAGAGATAACTTTGACAGATGATGTTTTCTTATTGCAGCACTCACTGCTTCATAGACATTAAATATGTACAGATTTTCTTCCTTTTTTTTTTTTTTTTGGTACTGGGGATCAAACTCAGGACCTTGCGCTTGTGAGGCAGGCATAGATTTTCATATAGCAAAAAAAAATTGTTATTACTTAGATCTAGAAGTATCCCCAAAACCATGTAGTCAAAGGTGGGGCTTTTCAGAGATAGCTAGATCTAAAGTGTGTGATGCTGGGATTAAAGGTGTGATGCTGGGATTAATGGGACAGGGTTACTAAATTAGTCCACCATGGGTTCAGAATAGTTTTTGTGTAGAAAATGGGAAGGCCCACCTTAGATGTGAGTGGCACCACCCATAAAGCAGGTAACCTAGAAAGGATAAAAGAGAGAGGCAGGGTGCTGCCGCTGCTGCTGCTGCTGCTTATTCCTTGTTGCTTTCTGCCCGTCTTGCCATGAACTGTTTTTCCTCTGTGATTCCCCTCTTCAGTGCCACTCTGCCTTGGAACCAGTCAGCTATGGACTGAAACCTCTACAAATAGTGAGCTGAAGTAAACCTTTCCTCCTTTAACTTTGGGTGTTGGGTATTTTGTCTCAGCAACATGAAAAGTAACTAAGACATAGTATATAAATGCTTGCTTTGCGGTTAACATTACACATTCTAATCATCCAGATGTCTAATGCTGCATTGAAATACTCTAAATTGCTGCCTGCTTTCTCATTTACCTTTCTCTAAAGTATTATTTTTCCTTCTCTCCTAATCTCTATCACATTTTTTTCTCTTTTTCCTTCCAAGTTTTATTTCCACTTTGTGTACAAGAGAGAATTGGAAATGAAGAATGGGGATTTTTCTGCAATAATAAACTGATTATATATTGTAATTTTTACACTATAGTTTAGAGTGGAGTCCAAAACCAAATTAAGAAGCAGTATAAAATTTACTTTAAGATGACTCTTCCTCTGGGGATAGGGAGATAATTTTCCACATGAGTCTCACTTTTTTATATAGCTGTGATCAGTGGTACTAATTGCCCTGTTATTTCAGACTATTTTGCTAAAGATGTTTCTGCAATGGACAGCTTCAGAGTAAGTGGCAGAACTGCTTAATATTACACCTAATTAATGTCTTCCACAGAAGCAAAAAATGAGTATGTTTACTCTCCAGCATAAAAGACTCATGGGGCCGGGGATTTAGCTCTGTGGTTTGGCCACCTGCCTCGCAAGTGCAAGGGCTGGAGTTTGATCTCCAGTACCAAAAAAAATAAAATAAAAAAGGGACTCAGGTTTCTTTCCTGGGAGTCTTCAGTAGGGATGCAACCCACTGGTATACACCTCAGCCTGAGCCCCACTGTCTCACCTCCGTGGCCCTGGCAGGAAGAGGGATTTTCCATGAATAAGAAGCACTTCCTGCCTGGCTGTGCTAGGAGTGATAAAGGCCTTTAAATGTGACCCAAGGTTTGTTTCATCAAGCAGCATATTTCAAACTGTGGCAAGCTAACAAGTTTGCAATCTGGCACTTCCTCTGCTGTGCTTCCTGGCCACCATGAATGAAGTTTCATTTGCCATGCTCTTCCACCATGATATACCTGCCTTGGATACAGTCAGTCTTGGACTGAATCCTCTGAAACTGGAAAAAAATAAACCTCTCCTCCTTTAAGTTGCAGGTGCCAGGTAACTAGTCGCAGCAACAGGAACACTGACTGATGCATTTCACAGTTCTTCACACAAGGTCCCTCTTTTACTCTCAACACTTTCCATTTTTATGTCACCCTGCTGCTCATCAGAGACTGCATTCAGGACCATGTTCTCCAGATTGTCACCACACTGAGCACACATACTACCCAGTCTTTCTCTATGCAACACAAAATATTCATCCTGCCTAACACACAGAAGATGCCTCATTGCTTTCTACTCAGACCAAGAATCAATGTAGCAGCAGAAGAGAAATATCAACAAATATGCATTATGCAATAACAATGCATTTTCCTATATGGTTTCTATAAATATTTATTCACATTTTATCACTGATAAGGCTATTTGGATTTCATAAGTATGTCATTTTGTTGAATATTCACTATCGACACTGTCATTACCATTATTGGTCTCTGTGTTACTGATTAGCCATGTGAAGAGCCAATGACAAGTGATTTTTTGAACATTGCAAAAGAATTAAGTGTTCAGTGTTGGGCAGTAATATTGTTAGAGTCTGGAATCCATTTTGTCTTTTCAATCTTCACATAAATTAAAAAATTAACAGGGAGGGCAATGGCAACTCATTGGAATGAACCGGTGGTGGGTGATATGGCAGGTAAACTAGGAACACACCCAAGCCCAGGCCTTCATTTACCCAGCCTGTCTTCCTCAGGTTGGTTGCACCTTCTGTTCAGCCTCATTGTAAATGTCATTGCACTTAGGCTGCCTCATTTTTAAATGTGAACACTACTACTTTGAATGAACTCTATTGAGAATTGCCATACATCAAATCTTTTATGTTTACAGACTAGTTTTTAAGACTTAAATTCTTAGGTTAGCCATGGGTTTGAATTCTGGTCCCTTAATGTGTTCTATGGGACCTCATTCACATTGGTAAAAGATTATGATAGAACCTACCACACTGATTGTGATGATGAAATGAGATAGTAGGTATAAATTTGAGCACAGTGATTGACTGATCCAAGAAAGTACTCAATCAATGTTAGCTGTTATTATCATTAAATTTCATCATATATTCTTATTTTTTTCTTCTTTCCCAGATAAATCTACACTGTCAGAGATTCTCCAGGGTCTAAGATGTTAAAAAGACACTGACCCACGGTTTCACAGGGCTATGGGTGGTTTGTACTCACAATGGTCTAATACCTGAGAAGAACTCTGAGCTTTGAGAAACTCAATCTTTTAGGAAGAGCAAATATATCTGCTCTAGAAGGAGGCTTTTTCTGTACTTCCAAGGCTGTTTACTATATAAATATTTTCGAAAAGTCAATCTTGTACAAATGTCATTCAGTGCTGTGGTCACACGATGTTCAGGAACATGAGAAACCATGGAGAACTATCTCTTAGCACAAAGTTATGGGAGTAGAGAATATTCCAGTTACCTATAAAGCTATACTGCTAGGGCTGAGAAAGAGTAGGCCTGATTAGAACTCCAAAATAAATTTTAAGTCATAGAAGTATAATAATTGTTACAAATTTACATTTATGACTGGATTGTGTAAAAATAACATTATTATATTTTATTGAAATCTGACTTTTAAAAAAGTCATTTGTAAATCAAGAGGCCACTTATCCACCTCCTTAGATTTACAGATAATGCCAATAGTATGACCATATCAGTTATATGGTTTGTGGTCACGAATGCTCATAGATTTGTTCAAATTGCATATGATATCTTGCTGGACCTAGTTCTGAATCTTTCCAAATTCTTGGAATGTGGACCTCCTGGGAGTCCTGGTTCATGAGTCCTTTGTGATCCTACTTGAGCATGACAATGGGGTTGGTCTTTGTAGGACACACAGTCATCCATCAGCTCCCCAGTCTTGGAGAAGCATCTCACTTCTTTTGACTTCCTTTATTCTCAAAAGTACTACTCTTTCTTCTCCTCATTAGCATGTTAGCTCCAAAGAGTATATATTTTCATAAGAGAAAAATCCTTCAGAAGTAAGGCCATCTATGAAACTACTCATGTAGAGAAACCCACTTACTGTCTTGTAGGGAAGAGAAGATTAAGGTGGAATGAAACATAAATTATCTCACAACATCATCTCAATTCATTACTGCAGCTGACATAGCTCTACTGGGAAGCCCCATTTCTTAATCTTAGGAATATTTGAGTATTGGAAGGAGGAAAGGAGAGGTGAAAAAGTATCCATGGTGGCTTATAATACAATTGTTATACAATATTTATTATATTATACAATAACTTTGTCACTAAGATGTATAGATTGTCTAAAGTAATTAGGAAATATTACTATGCATGTTGTAAGTGTAAGTAGTAACCAGTACTAGCAGCATTAAGGACTTCATAACTGCTGCTGCAGCCAGCACTTAATTTTAATCAAAATTGGAAGTAGAAGAAAGAAAAGGAAACCTATTAATAGGTGTAATTGGTAGCCAGTTGATAATCATGAATTATCTGTTTCCAATAATAATTCTCTGGCCTTACAACCTGACTCCTATACAATTGCAATGGAAAGTGAGAACCACATTGTGGTGTTAGCATTTCACTGAAGTTAGTTTCAAAAAACTTTAAAAGGTCATTTATTGAGTCAATAATTATTATGTCTTAATTCATTAGTCTATAGTCTTCAAGTTCCATATACACTACACCCACATTATTTCTTGCATTTCCCTCACCACCATGTTCAAATCCCTCTCAAAAATGTTACCAATTGCTTTCTTAATTGTCAAAGAGCAATTTTCAGTCATTATCTCACTTGCCGTTTCTGTGTTCTTTGACATGTTTAACTCCTCCTCCGTCTGTCTTGGATTTTTCCCCTTCATTGATTTCTCTGACACCATTTTGCTTGGCAATTTTTCTAACAGTATTTAAGCAGTTCTTAGCTAAGAGTCTTCTTTTTTTCTTCCCTAGGGTGCAATTTATATTTTCATTTTGCTCCTTCCCCAAATTCTCTCTAGTTACTGCCTCCACCGTTACAATATTAGATACTACATACTACATGTGTACTGCTGACTAAAAAATCACTGTGATTTCTGTTTGTATTCTGTATTCCAGAAGTGAATTTTGAAATGTAGAAATTCTCCAAGATTCTGTTTTTTGGTCCTTCTCACATGGCCTGCTCTCCCTAACTGGCTTATTTCCTCTAAGCAGCTTAAATTGCCTCCATTCATCACAGATTGGCAAATCTATATGTCTAGCCCAAATATCCTTTGAGAATAAGGCTCATATATCCAATTGCCCATTGAGCCATCTCCACATAGAGTTCAGGAATCAGGTCATAAGCAGTATGCATAAATATTAATATGCCATCTTCCACGTCTTCTCTTACCACCACAGTTATGATGAGTGCCCCCTGGACACTATCCTCTATTTCCCAGTTTCCCTTATTCCCCATTTACACTCACCACATGTTCTCACTGTTACCATTAAAATGCACTGCATGTTTTTGCTTTCTTTACTACCAGTAATACCATATAGACACAATTCTCATTGCTTTTGCTTACACTACCAAAACAGACTTTCTGTCTGTCACACTCATCTTCCTCACCTTCTCCAACCCTTGAGGGATGCATTCTTCACTCTGTGAAATAAAGATTCTGCCAACATGCAAGTAGAATAAGCTTACTGTCCTGCAGAAAATTAGCCAGGTCTTCCCTTAAGCCACACAAGACAAAGTAAACTCCTCACACTGTGGCTAAATTGTCCTCTACGACATGACCTTCACATACCTGACAAGGCTCATCCATTGCCATTCTCCCTCTGCCACTTGAGAATCTAGCACACTCATCAGTTCCTGACACTTTCTTCCTTTGCAAATCCCTAGGCATCTCCAAATGTTGTTCTTCCTTTGAATGTCTTTCACATTTACAGAACTGTAAAACCTCATCCATGAAGTCTCACTCATTTCAAGGGCTAGCACCTCCATGAGCATTTCCTGGACTCACTTTGCCTCTACCTGGGAATAGAAATCTGCTGTCAACCTTTGCTTTGCTCTGCTCTCCACTTCACATGGAATATCTTCCTCACATGATGACTATGAGGCTAATCAGTTAACACAGCTAAAATGCTACACAGTGCTGAGCTTAGAAGATTAAATCTTAAGAAATATTAACTATTATTCTTTTTAATAATTGTCATAGTGATACGGATGTGGTGGTCCCTTGAGAAGCAGTGCAGTCAGAGTTCTTGCGGCCCTTGGACGTCTACCCACGAGGGACACTGATCTAGCAGGCTGCCCAGTCCCTTTCTTTTCCCATTTTGCTCCTGACCATGAAGGGAGCAGTTTTCCTCCGGTGCACACTTCTGCCGGGATGTCTTTCCACACCAGAGACCCACAGCAGCAGAGCAAATCATTTATGGATTGAAAATCCAAAATTGAGGCCATTGTCTTATTCCAAGTAAGCCGTTAGTTGACCTGCAGTATGATGCCAAGGCAGTAAGAATGGATGGAAATAAATACATTGAAGAATTATTTTGGCAGTTACATTGAAAGAATGTGGTGGATCCCCTGAGCTAAATCCCTGGCCCTGGATGTGAGCTCTCTGATGTCAGCGCAGGCAGGCAATGGTCACGATGACCAATGACCGCTGTGTGACTAACAGGTGGTAATGTATACAGCCCGAATGCACTGGACAATGCAGATTCTCATTCCAGTCAGATGAGAGGAATAACTTGAGATTCCATCACTATACTAAGAAGAGCATACAATTTAAAACTATGAATTATTAATGTTTGAAATTTATTATTTAATATTTTAGACTTCATCGGACTGCAGGTACTTACAACTATGGAGAGTAAAACTGTGGATACAGAGGGATACTGTAATTATAATTTTAAAATATATTATATGATGTCAAATCATAATATACTAAATAATATTTAAATTTTATGTTATTTTTTATATTGATAAACATGCCAGGAGATTTCTGCCAGGTCATTTTTAATTATCAGGGCAGCCTTATCATACATAATAATCAAATGGACCAGGGAAATATGAATCATGATGTCTATAGCTGACGAGAAGAAAATTCAAGGAGCTTTCTTTTCATGCAGCTAGGACCTGGAAGAAATTTGGCCAATGAAGATAAAGAAAGAACAGTGGACTACCATCCTGATGCTATCAAAAATACACTCAATTCTGATAAAATATATGGTGTAAAGATAAAAAATTGTAAAATACTATGAATATTGTTATCAGATATAAAGACACATAAACACATACTGAAATAATGCTGTATAACTATCACCTATACCATAGGTCTGCATAGAATTATTAATTAGAAACTCACTGTAAATATGTCTGAAATATGAAATATGTACTTATAGACACTGCCCTTTGACAGATAGTGGATAATATTTTATTCAATTCAACATACAAAATGAGAATAACTTGAGCTTTCACACAACTTGCCAAAACTGCAAGCTAGAGATGGGTAAAGATGGCTCTAGTTTTCAGTGTTGTTTACTCTTAGAGATAAAAAACAGTGCAAAACATTCAACCAGTCTTAGTTTGAGAAGGCTAGACTTGTGAAACACTGTTATTACAGGAGAAAAGGTCACTGGTTTTCTAAACACAGAGGTTTAGCATCAACATAAAAGAGAATTCATTTTATGAAGTGAATGATGAGCCAATAAGGTCACCATATCTTGAAAAGAACAATAGCAGGTCATGAGCTTGTAAATCTTGGGAGAACTTTCTTTCATTTAAGGGGCAAGATTATTATAAGATTTGGTAAAGTGCAAAAAGCAGTAGGAGGCCATTCATGTTGGTACAAGGTATAGATTAAAACTTTAAATATATTACATGTGAAAATTTACAAAGTCTGTATCTGATAATGAATATGTAAAGGACAAAGCTAATAACATGTTGTAGTGCAAAAGATAACAGAAACAAGCAATTAATGAATGTATAGTTCTTCAATAATGTAGACTGTTTTTCTGTTAATGTAGAAACAATCAATTCAAATTAATTTTCACACTAAAAAAAAATTGCCATAGTTTGCCACTACTACTTGCATGTGCCTTATCATTAGACATAAAACTATTTGACAGTAAAAAGCATATCTTCTCAGTTTTGTATTATGGAAGTATTATTTTCACTTTGCCAAATGTTTTATGTTTCTTTTAGATTTGGATAAGGTCAGATGTGAAATGTGTGTAAAGTAAGGTTATAAAATGAGTGTGATCATGCATAGACTGTAATGAAAACAAAGTCTGCACTCAAAATACATTGACATCTGGAAGTTTTCACTATTTGTTCACTTAGGTAAACAAAATGTTTCATGTATGTTTGTGTATCTGTGTATGTATACACATGTATGTACATGTTAGACATGTGTGCAGGTATGAAACTTCTCTTTGGATTTCTCTCACTGAAGGAGGTATCTCCCAACATTCTTAATTATACCCAAAATATATATATTTGCAAATGTGAGTGCAGTGTGTTTTTTGCAACATGACTGCCAGTTTCTTATTCTGAGTCTGCTACAGGTATGTTTCACAAGCAAAGTGTATTTGAACTCATTAATGTTGTCATTTCTTATGCTCTCACCAAAGCTAAAAACTTCAGAGGTATCCTCAAGATTTTTATTTCCTCATTAACTCTCCAAACTCACAGCATCTTCTCTGGAATGCCTCTTTAACATCTGACTACACTGCAATTCCACTGCTATTATCTTCTGGGCTTAGGCTTTTCAGCACTCTAGTTTCATCTATAACCAACCTCTACTCTTCTACCAGTTATTTTCCAAATAATAGAAAAATAAAATAAACCAGTCTCTTTACCTACATAAAAGCAAGAATTGTTCAACACTGCCTAACAAATGAGGTTTCTAAGGTCCTTGGTTACAAAACAAAAGTTCTCAGACTTTATCTGTAATGACTTATGAGAGAAGTCCACAGTCTGGACGCCTCTAGTGTAGGTACTCAGGTTAATGTCCTTCACAGTCATTCAAGCAAGTGAGACTGAAAAGAAAAGGGATTGTGATAACCAAAACATTGGCTCTTCAAAAATGTCCATGTCCTAATCCCCTCAAATTATGAATATGTTACCTTATACCACAAAAGTGTAAACTATGGATCTTGAGAGGGGAAAACATTTCAGGGTTATCTAGGTGGCCCCAATACAATCATAAAGGTCTTTTAAGGCAGAAGCAAGAAGATTAAAGTTAGAAAAACAAAGCATGATGATGGTAGCAGAGTTGAAAGTGAGACCATTACAAAAGAAGGTGCCAAGAGCCAAGGAATGCAGTGGTTTCTTTAGGCTGGAAAAGGAAAGGAAGCCAATCCTCCCCTACAGTCTCCAGAAGGAATGAACCTGCTGAAATCTCCATGGTGAGGTTGATTTTGCAATTCTGATTTCTAGAATTACAGGATAAATTTACATGGTTTAAGCCAAAATATGTTACAACAGCAATAGTAAACTCATACAAGGAGGATGACTAAAAGAAAAAACTCACCAGACTAGGGATGTAGCTCAGTGGTACAGCCCTTGCTTAGCATGCATTGACGCCCTATGTTCTATCCTCAGCACCACAAAAATAAATAGGCCACATTGCTCACTTTGTCTTTTAGTCATTGTGAAAACAACTCATTTATGCTTTTCTTTATCACTTTTATCCATGTCTCCTAATTAATATATCCTGAGTAATTCACAGGGTTCCCTTTTCTTGTATAACACATTAGTCCTATAAGAATCATATAAAATTCTCTCTCTTTTAAAGAACCTAATAAAATAATGAATTAGATAAAAGCTATAAATACATAAAAATTATTAAAATTAAAAAAGGCCATGGTTTTGAACTGAGCTTTTGTACTAGCACTCAACAAACCAGAGAAAACCAAAATGGAGTCACTGAGGAAAGGCCACAAAATGAAACTGAAAATTTAAGGAAGAAGATAGACCTCAAAACAGATTAGTCTTTCTGGAAAAGAGAAGAATCCAGTCTATTTGAATCAGCATCACACGGAAGTCTTCTCCACTTTAACTCTTACTAAATGTAACCTGAAGTAAGTTAACATTAACCAATCATTTTCAGTTGTTTCCTTATTCCACCTAACAAACCCTACAGTTCTTATAAAAGTGACACAGGAGATTATGGCATGGCAAACTGTCTGGGGAAGTGTGTGTGACCTGTTAATTACAAAGTTCCAGGACACGCAAGAAGAATGGTTCCCAAAGCCCGACATGTGGAACCAGTCAGGGAGTGAGTGCTATATTCAATTCTTCTCCCAAGACCTCTAGCAGGTTTTTGATAGAAAGGCCTAGACCTATCCTCAGCCTGAGAAGTGGAAGACACAAAAGACAGCCACCACTGAGCTAGGAGGCCACTGTGCTCTCATTTTTCATTGCAGTCTGCTCACACCCTGTAGAGTGAGTATATTTCTTTTACTACTTTTAATAGGACCACACTCACTCTGCCGAGCATGTTTCTTTTCCTACGTTTAATAAATGTAAAACCTCACAACCTCTTGTACTTATCTTGGCCAATTCTTTACTCAGGAGAGAAAGAACCTAGAAAACACTTCTAGAAAAAGACTTCAGAACCCTGGAAAACGAAAAAAGAAGCTCTCATTCTATCTTGTGGAATGAAGGGTACCTTGATTCATTAACTGCAAGTAAAAATCAGTTAGGTCTATAAGTAATTATTTTGTGATTCTGTCTTTTACTAAAACAAAACCAGATAAAGAAAATATGTTGTAAAATAATATAATTAATTTTTAAAAGTTAAGCTAGTACAAAGTAAGGCAAGTAATTATTTTGAAGTTGGGATGATCTGAAGGCTATTTCAAGTAGATCGTCTGGCTGTTTAGGGACATAATTTTTTTATAAAGTGATCAAAATGAGATTTCAGTAAAGGCAAAGAATATAGAGGAAGACTGGGTAAGATTATCTGGAAGATAATGCCTAAGTATGAGGAAGGATAATTCAAAGTCTTCAGGAGAAGGATGAGCACTCAGCAGAAAGAAGCAAACTGTAATTCCCATTTGGATAAAGAGTTTAGAAGCAGGAATGATTAGATTTATTGTGTGAATATGGGTTTTGGACTTGGATACTGAAGAATTGTGTTTGTTAGATAATGAGAGATAAAACAAAAACTGGCAGGTTGAAGAGTAGTTATAAGACATAGTTACTGGAAGATACCTATGTTAGTATCAATTAAACATCTATATATAGGATGGTTTCCCTCTAGGAAATTGCAGCATTATGTAAGATAGATGTATTGCATGGTGTATTCCAAGGTAGCCAAGAAGAGACTTTAATTAAAGTATGACTCTCATTTCTCCTCTGTCCACATTTCTGGAAGGAATGCCTGGTAATCTCAGACCTCTGAAAAGGAAAAAAATAATCTTTGCATAATTCATTTGTTCTTGTGGTGAAAACAAGCTGTATGTCTCAATAGTAAATCTTAGAGTATGCTCAACCTATGACCTTAAATTTTATACTAAATGTATAAAATTGAATTAGTTCATTTTCTAGATGAAATATGTCAATTGAGACTCCATATTTATATTCACAAGTAAAACTTACATTCTAATATGGATATTCTTTCCGTCTTTGCTAATTTCAATCAATAAAATTAGAAGAATATAATCCATACTTACTCATTGTTCTCTGTACTACTATTCTATTTAAATTTTATTGCATGTTAGCATGTTTATCTGTTTCATGGATGTGAAATAATATAGAAACACCTGTTAGTGTTTTTCAAACATTGCCATATTTCAATATAATGGGACAAGAAAACTTCCAATCAGTAGCAATGTGTTTCCTTAAAGAATGTGTAAGGAAACATCCCCAAGAGGGACTGGAGAGCATCTCTTTACCCTACCTCCTTGCCTTGCTCTTTAAGTAGGGGCATTTAGTTGAGTTCTCACTTATATTAGGCAATTGTATATGATAATTAAAAAGAACATATAAACACTATTATGAAAGTAGCTATTCTTAGAAGTATTTTCTTTGAGGGTTTTTTTTTGTTTTTTTGTTACTGGGGATCGAACTTGGGTCCTTGCGCTTGCACAGCAGGTGGTGAAACCACTGAGCTAAATCCCCGGCCCAAAAGTATTTTCTTTGAGATGTGTATTAAAAGTTAGCAATATCAGATCATAAGATCAAGTAAATATTATTCTTGCCAAACTGAGCACTTGTTTTCATTGATCGAACAAATGCACATGGAGGTCCAACTATGTGCCAGGTTCCACTCTAGGCACTGAAAATACAGAGAGGAAGGCACTACATGAACAAACACCTCAAACACCTCCCCTCTTGGGTTAAACATTCCATAAAAGCTAGAACAACAATTAGACATGTTAGAAATACAGCTTGGCTTATGGGGATGTTCATGTGGGAAAAAGAAAAATGTTAGGGAGGCTGGGGAGCAGCTGAGTGGGTGCTACTTGTACAGGATTGCCATGGCAGGCCCGGACTGCAAGAGAAGATTGGAGCAGAGATCACAGGAATAAGGGAGCACTCTGTGTGTGTATATAGTGACACAGTAGTTTTAGGAGAGCAGGAATGTCCTGAAGCTAAAAGGTGGGCGGGCAGCACCAAGGAAGAGTGTGGCCAGTGTGGCTGGCCTCCAGTGAGAAAGAGGTGAGTAAGAGATAGTGAATCCAGTTTAGAAACTGTGTACAGATTAGGAGAGGCCTGAAAAGGCCTCTGGCCTTTACTTTCCAAAGGTCTGGAAACTACTAAGGCTTCTAAGCAAAAGTGGCATAAACTGAGTTACAAAACGAAAAGTTCACTCCAGCTGTACCCCATGGGGAAAATGGTGGCAGGAAAGGAGCTGGGGCAAGGGCCCTATCAAGATCTAGTCAAGAGATGATGCTTTTTGGGTCAGAGAGGGAACAGGGCACTTCCAAATTTTTATAGAGGTTTCATAGATAGAAAGGTACATATATAAATGTCTAGATGAATGCTTTTTACCAACAAAAAATCCTGCAAGCTCCTCCATAATTCCTTCCTGCCACTTCCAGGACAACTTGACTTCTAACAGGACATGATGGTCTTGTACATTTTTGTATTTTATATAAATAAAGCCACAGATTAAATATCAGTGTCTTCCTTATTTCCTTCAACATTTATGAAACTCATTCATGTTATCACCTTAGATTATTACACATAATTCATTCTCATTGCAACATAATATGCTACTGTGTGAGTACATCACATTCTAAATTCTCCACGTTTTGAAAGTAGTGCAGCAGTGTTTGAAGACAGAATGGATGTGGAGTATTAGAGAGAAGAGTTGAATATTATTTCAAATACAAACTGAGAAAATGGAACAAATGTACAGAAAATTGGAGCAAGGGCAGAGTGTATTGAGTTTGAGACGCTTATTGAACATTCCAACAGAGCTAACTAGTAGGAAGTTGAGTATGTGGCTATATAGTTCTGGGGAGAGATACAGGTCAAAGATACAGAAATGTGAGCATCATCATGGTACAGCTGGTACATAAAGGCATAAGAATAGGTCAATTACATTGGAGAAGTGAGTCTGACTAGCAAAAGTCCTGTGGTCCTAACTGAGGGAAAAGACACCATAGCTTTTTTTTTTTTAAAACTTTTTTTTTTTTTGGAACTGGGGATTGAACTTGGGACCTTGCGCTTGTGAGGCAGGCAGCAGAACCACTGAGCTAAATCCCCAGCCCTAGACACTGTAGCTTTTGAGGATAAAAGAACACATCAACTTCAATTCAGAGGCATTTGCATATGTTGGCCTTTAACCAAGAACAAGATATGGAATGTATAGACATTTGGCAGCATCCAGCCAACTCCTGTTTGAGACAAGTGTCTTTCCTCAGAAATGACCATGGAAGGTGGGAGAGGCAGGACAAATACAGTGCCACTGTCATCAGCAGACACAGTACTTGCTAAGTGACTTTCCTTTTCACATAAACTCTGATTTACTACATTCACTTATTGCAAGATAAGGAAAAGAAAAATTGATAACCTCTTTAATCACATAGCTAAAGTACAGTTGCTTCACATCATTAGAATTTTGAAATACATGATTTTTTTTTACAGTAAACTGCCAGTAAACATACAAAGTAAGGCTCAGTAAATGTTGAATGGATTATTCCATATATAATTCAAGGCTATTTAGTGACAACTATATGCTTTTCAGTGTGACAGATGTGTGAAAGATAAGAAAACACTCATAAAGTCAATGTAGGAAAATGAGTCAAGTCCACTGAAGGCACTGAGTTAAGCACACATGTGCACGTGTGTGTATATGTCTGTGTGTGTTTGTATGTGTTGAGGTGGGAGTGAAGAGAACCATGATCATACCTGGGGAACTGTTCTCTTGGGCCCAGAATCATAAAATTGTAAGATTGTTAAATCCCAGAAAGACTGCATGGTGGAGAACACATTCTTTACTCTTGATAAGAGGGCAGCTCATTATCCTCAAGATGTGCGTGTGTTCCTTCTGTCCACCTGTTCTACTTCGTAAAGCCAAAAATTATGCAAGGTGACTAGATAGGTGAAATATTTGTTTTAGATCACTGTAAAAACTCGTCAGATCTCAGAAATAGTCCTTTTGTTTTCCTCCTGTACCTGTATCTTAATATTCTTCTTCTATGGCTGTTTCAATTCACCCAGCTGTAAAAAAATATGTGTTCGTGGTTGGGAGGGGAAGAAAGGGAAGGAGAGAATAGGGGATGGAAGTGCAGGGAGTGAAGTTCTAGAGACAGCACAGGAGGGACAGCTATGATTGAATTAAGTAAGTATTAAAACAGAAACGAAGCACTGTGCAGACTGGGGATTCTCCTGCAAAGATTATTAGAAGAGATGCCATGTGCTTTTGTGTCATGAGGCACCAGGCAGAAAGAAGAAAGTAAGTCTGGGTAAGTGCAAAGAACAAAGAAAGAAATTCATGTTGGGAAAGTATCGGAGCCATTTCTGCAAAAAGAAGGCTGTGTGAAGGCCCCAACAAGCATAACCTTAGTAGAGATTTCACTTCTGTCAACTGTACATGCCAGCAGAAGTCTGCCAGTCTAGGAATCTGTGGCTAATTATTTCTCACAATTGGCAGAGTTATAAAGGTCATGTGACCAAATCTAATTAACTAGAAAGCTCTGTGAGCCTCTGATTCTGTCCCTGGCCACTCTTTGGCACAAGGTTTCAAGCCCCTGCCAGCCCCCAGTTCCTCTAAGCTCCTCTTGCTCCCACAGCATGCTAAAGAACTTTCATCAGGGAACAAAGAGGGATGTAAAATGTCAAGTTCAATACTAAATATTCAAGCAAAAACTCTGGTTGACAGCTGACTTGAAACTGAAAATTACTGAACACAATAGCAGACAAATGGGAGAATTAAGTACCAGTGGGGGAGGGAAACTGGCAGAAGACAAAAAAAGACGAGTATTCAAAATCAGATCAGGAAGAAAATATGCCTGTTACAGAAAAGGTGATGAGGACAAACTGAGAATGCTGGCACAAAACCAAGTCTGAAAAAAATTTAAAATCCTACTGGCTGCAGATCACCAGTTCCTTCCCTTTCTTGGAAACAAGTGTGCGTCCTCTTCCCCGTCAGGCCCCAGACTGCTGGGTAGTAGAGCTTATGCCTTCAACAGCTGCTGCCTGTTACCCTAGAGGCAGTTTCATTTCATTGTTGGGCACAATGATTCTTGTGTGGAGATTGAACAATTAAGTACTTAGGCATCCTGCCCAAGAAAGAAGACAGCCAGTACATTCACACTGCATGTGAAAGGGAAGAGAAGAAAATTTCTGTTTTGTAAAGTAAGACTGAAAAAAGCCTTGGAACTCAGAGTATACTTTAAAGAAGACAGGTAATAGTACTTTTAGCCAACCTTTTCAAAGGTAGCCTATTAATTTTTATTTGACATATAAAATCAAGCTTAGTTACTCTAAACAGGTTCTGAGAAAATGTAGGAACCTGCAAACAATTAAACCACTAAACCAATAAATAATTTATTATTGCATTTCAAGCACTATGAATCCATGTACAAATATGAAACTTTGATTTTTTTCCATTTAAACTAAACAGAGGAGGTGTTAAAAGAAAATCATTCAGTGATAGAGTTCCGATCTCTTTAGATGTTCATTAAAATATTTAACAGTAAACAATAAAGAAGAGAAAGTATCTTATACTTTTCATGTTGAGCTTGAATTGCTTTAATTGGGGTCATATGGTTCTTCTGGATCTAGTTAGTATGGGAATGTATGATTTTAGAGTAAATAGTTTACTGCTTTGCCTTGAAATGAAGACATTTCATAACTTGTAATTTAAACTCTCACATGCACAAATATATAAATTCTAATATATATACTACATATGATATATATAATACGTATAATTAGTATTTCTATATATATTTTTTAAATTATAATTGTTTATACATATATTGTACTAGAATTTGCTTAAATTTGATATTTATGGAATACTCATACATTTTATTCTTTTTTGAATTCTAATTCACATACTTTCACATAAAGCAGCAATCACATATTTTTTCATCATTCAAAAGATGAAAAGTAAAAATGAATTATATTGTATCTAGGAAACCATTGTATCTAGGAAACTGACGGCACAGAAAATCCTATCTTGTACTACTTTTAGCAAATGTAATACACACCCCTAAGACCATTCCTTACTTTTTTTCTTTTTAAAAATTGTTTTTACAAGTCAGTGTTTGAAAAAAAAAACCTTCAAATTTTTTGCCTTGTGATGTCTCAAACCATATAGTGAATTAATCTGTATGGGTATATTTATTTACAAATAACACTTTGAACTAAATATGGGAAAATGTGCATAAGATTTATGAATTTTATGAGGTAAAAATAGTACTTCCTAAGTTAAATATTAAGTGCAGAACTTTAATATAATTCATGAAAGCACTATCTTCTCACCTGAATTAGAGAAACAACTTGCCTACTTGAATAGGCCATTTAGGGTACCAGAGAAGACCACACACGCTTAACGTGGGTTCAACAAATGGTGGTTCATAGGACATCTGTGGACCTCTGTAGTTGTTCTCAGTGTGCCTGTGTGTTGTATTTTTGTATATTTGTGTGTTTCTGTGAAGACAAAAGTTTACTTGGAGACATTTCTGTCTCCTCTCATTGCAGTTTTTTAAACTCCTGGAATTTAATCTGTTTTTTTAAAGCTTTTTCCACATTTTTATTAGTGCTTGTTGGTCATGCAATTAATGGGCTTCATTTTGCATTTTATCATCTCCCATCTCTTCTCTCACTCCACCCTCCTATTTTCACATTTTTCTGGGGGGGGGGTTCAATGTATACAGTGTATTCATATCCCCTGTTACCCACCTTACATCACTTTTCTCTCGTCTAATAATACATCTACCTTCTTGTCCCCTTTTTTAGATTCCATATTTTAGGGAGAACATGCAGTATTTTTCTTCTGAGTCTGGCTTATTTCACTCAGTGATCATCTATTAATGAGAACCTATGATGTTCCTGAAATAAAAGCTCTCTAAGACTCTATGAGATGCCTTGGGGCTTGTCAGATGTCTGGTAGCTACATGTGATTATCAGGTAAGAGTGAACTTTGAACTCATTAGTCTACTATTCCTCTCTGCAAGGTTGTCATCTGGTCATTTTCTATGTGGGACAATATGTCCAGAATAGTGTGGAGACTTAAGAGGAGCCTAAAATATTAAAGCTTTCTCCCACTAAAATGCTCATCTAAACTTCAGTGTGGAGTGACACCATATTTTACAAGATGTGAAAAGAATATTAACTTGGAAGAAAGAAAACACAAAGATCAGGATAAATAAGGGGAGGACACAAAGAATGCAATGTCTCCATCAGCCATCAGTTCCTGTAGGCTCTAGGCAGACTTCATAATGTGTCAGGTCATCCGCACCTTGGCATGGGTTACCTGTCCACCAGGTGTCTTTTTTTCAGTCCTGTCCTCTTTCTTCCTTACTGGCAGAAACTGTTAAGGGAGATGAGCTATTGAAAAACCCTGGGTGCCTAACCATTCTTGGAGACTCTGGGAGGCTTCTGTGTACTCTATAGTTATCATAGGTATCTAAGAAGTTTTGTTCTTAAAGGACAGCTCCAACTCCAGGATTATTTTTTTGCTAGGCACAGTGGTGCATGACTGTATTGTCAGCACCTTGGGAGGATGAGGCAGGAGGATTACATGTTCAAGGCTAGCCTGAGCAACTTAACAACTTAATGAGATGCTAATTAAAAAAAAAATTAAGGTCTGGGGATATAGTTCAGTATGAAGGACCTGGATTCAACCCTTAATAATCCAAAAAGTTAAAAAAGTATTTTTTCCATATAAAACTCTTTCAAATTAAAGTAAAAAAGGAAAAATATAATTTAATAAGTTTCACACCAACACACACACCAAGTGCAGTACATCAAAATACATCAAATGCTAAATACACACATATATTATATAATGTATATAATATTCATAATGACAAAATAGGGCACTTCTCTCAGGATTTGAAGAATGGCTTAACATCAAAATATTTAGGAATTAATTGCTATTTTAAGAGTTAAAGGAGAAAAACTAAAAACCATCCAGAAAAAGCACCTAATGATACAACAGAAAACAAAAGTGATAAAACAGCTATAGTCCATAGGATGAGACCAAATTATTTGATTCAGAAAGCTCACATGACCACATGAAATTTAGTTTACTTAACACTTATGAAAAAATTATTTTTATTCTTGGCTCTGGAAAAAAACATGCATAAAATCCAATAAATCCATAACTGGTAGACATTACCTGGATATTTTATCTTTGTAAATACCTATATACCATGTCATTCCTAGTCTGGATATTTTCTCTTTGCAAACAGCCGTCTACTATGTTTTTC
This sequence comes from Heterocephalus glaber, assembly GCF_000247695.1. Next base: position 23,246,057 of record NW_004624749.1, read on the forward strand.
TATCTGTCCATGAACTCAATGGAGAAGCAGTATGGATTAGAAATAAAGAGTTAATTATTTATTTGTATACAATGAGAAAAGTCAGTCTGGCATCCTAGAATTCACTGAATACAATCAGGTCTGATTCCTCTCCTTTTGTTTGGGGAATGTGAATCTTATTTCACACCTTATATTCACCCACCAAGTTCTCTGCATAGATAAGAGATTGGGGTAACCTCCCAGCAGAACAAGCATCAGAGCAGTGGTTGACTGGGCTTTGGAAGTTCACTGCCTGCCTCTGAATTCTTGTTCTTGTTAAACTGTAACCTTGGTAAACCACTGTTCCTCTAAGTACCAGTTTTCTCATTTATAAACCAAGGATAATGATGGTATCTTATTGATGATATGGTAAGGAATACAACTCAGTACACAAACACTTTAAAAGTGGTTAATATAGGCTAAGAGCTTGGTACATATTGGCTATTGTTCTAATAGAAAAGTCATTCAGTTTTTGACAGACTGCTTTCACTTATTTTCCAGGTAGGGGTCCAGGGGGGGCGCAGCTGTATAGTATGTAGTTCCTGTTTTTAGATTCCCCTGAACCCTGTTCTAGCTTAAAAGGAATTTCTTCCTCCTCTTGTGATTCCACTGTGGCACCAGTGTGGGTGTCTGCAACAGCAATAACAGAGCTGGGACCGAAAAGCTGGGCCATTGGGTGCATAGACGTTTTGAAACTCAGCTGGAGCTCAAGTAGTTCTCACATACTCGAGTCAGGCCAACCTACATAAGTCAACTTGTGAATCAGTTCCAAGGGCATGTTTCATTATTTATAGAGAGCTAGTCACAGAGCATGTTCTTCACTCCTTCGAATGGAAGAGTTAAATATTATACCAATGTGATTGGGCTCTTAAACAAACTCTGTGTGGCTCTGGCTAAAATAACTAAACTGGTTCGAGATTAAGCTAATTCTTTCATTTCTTAAGATGCACACTCAGGAAATATATTATCTATGGAATATTAGCATAGCCATATGTCACAGATTAAAAAATATATACCATCATCACAGAAATACGATCCCATTATTTTACTGTTTTTGAAATATGATTAACAAACCAGTGAAAGATAAGATATTCAGCTGGAATTTAAAAATTATTTTACAATATATAAATTTGATTTTGATTTTTTTTTTTTTTTTGGTACCAGGCATCGAACTCGGGACCTTGCACTTGCGAGGCAGGCAGCGGCACCACTGGGCTAAATCCCTGGCCCAACAATATATAAATTTGAATTTCTGGATATACAGACATATTTTGCAATGACTCTCTCTCAACTGAATTGTGATAGTTTCTGCTATCTTATTTTTTGAGTGATTGGTTTGGATTGATGTACTTTTTCTTGACTATTATGTACTTTGTCTTAGAATTTTAATGTAGCTTTTAAAACAATACAACTTGGAAAATCCTTCGTTATCATAAAGGTACACATTACCATGAAAACTGCTTTGGTGGTACTCAGATACCCTTTCTTTATGGCCAGAAAAATTAAATAGTCCATTTTTACTTTTTCTTTCTGGTCAATTATTATTTATTACTAAAAATTATAAAAAATTTAATGATTTTGGAGAGTTTTTCAGGCATTCAACTCAGAAATACATAAACATAACAAAAATCCTAATCTTGAAGGAACCAGGTAGATAGCAACTCTCCTACATTTTCAGTGAACTAGGAAGTGTGTGAAGATAATCTAATCTCTATATCTCAATTGCAGCAGGTGAGTGAATAAGTTTCGTTATTTGAGGAATTCACATTTTAAAATCTCAGCAAATGAAATTTTATTGGTCTTTATTAGTCTAAGTCAGAATACCTTTTTTTGCAGTTCAAATAAATTTTTTGGAATCTAGTTTCGCAAATGGCTACTTTTAAAAGAGGAATATAATCATATGACTCTAACTGAGGTGTAGTTAATGAATAACTGTCAAGGTATACACACAATTGAATTCCCCCTCATCCACATCTTTAGCAACCCTTGAGAATATTTTGAGATAAGGATCCAAGTACTTCCTAATTCTCACTGTTAGAAGAAGAACTTCTAATATTTCTCTTATTCAAATTATTATTTCTAAGGTCTTATACCTATTCCAGAGAGTCATTTAGCTGGTGGTGAGGTGGTGCTGATGGCAATCATGTACTATGTAATATCAAGCAAGAAACTTAAGGATAAAAATAAAGAAAAAAAAAGAAAATATCTTAATGTTCTTATATTCCATATGCACTTTGCCTCACAGTTGAATCTCAATGGCTCTCAAAGTCTATTTTTTAAATGGTAGAATTTAAGTTCCCCTGAAACACCAATACTCTTGGATCCTTTGTATTTGCCCATTGTTTGTTATACCCTCTTGCGAAATGTTTCTAACAGAGATGTCAAAATGTTACTAACAGAGACGTCAAAATATTCTAAATGTATTAAACAGATCATTACATAATGGCTAAAACAAAACATGGCTAAAACAAAAAATTAAAACAAGAGAACAAGTAAAAATTTCCGGTACATAGGAAAGTGCATGATCTAAAACCAAAAAACTGCAGACTCTTTGAAGTGGAATATAAAAAGATCCAGGGCTTTATTTGATTCTATTAGAACTTCTTTCCAACTGTCAATCATGCTTTTACTTTTTTTTTTTTTAAATCAGTAATTAGGATTTTATTTTGAAAGTTTTCATTTTTAGAAATAAAGGTTTAAAAAACAAGTTTCCAAAAACCAGTAATTCTGTTATATCCTAATTGCTTAGAATTGTTCTATAAACTCCAAATAAGTCAAATAATAAAAAAAATATATATTTTCAAATCTAACAGACAAAAAAGAAAACCACATTAATCACTAAATACTTTTGGATTTGGTTTACTCCTCCCAAGTTGAATTCACATATATAAAAACTGATGTCCTTTACATTCTGAATTTCAAATCTTGAACAGTCAAGTAATTATATAGTTTGTTATATGCAAAGTATATTGTAGGGCACTGGGAAAGGGGACTTTACTAGAACCTCTGCAGTAAGTCCTAGTCTCCTGCGAGCCATGGCAGCACAATGCAAATTAACTTATTTTACAGGAAAGGTAGAAAAAATGAGACTTGGAGAAGAAGCTGAGCTTTGGGCCTGATCATTGCTGCTCTGGGCAGCAAAGACAAAAGCCCGGAGTTTACCGCACCTTTTATTCAGTACATCAGGAGAAACAAATGTAACAAATGAAATGCAGAGAGTTCAGTACCTTACATCGGGATAAACAAAGTGTAACAAAAGACTGGGGGGTGGGGAAGATCCAAGAACAATGAGAAACTATGCAGATGAAGATTGGTTCCTCCCAGGATGTGGTGTAATCTGGTCCTGGAGCATCACAGCATCACCGGATCACTAAGGTCTCAGTTGTGACCAGAGGCCAAAATGGAATTATGTCTCGAAATGCCATAGCTGGTCTGTAGGCAGGAGAACTAAGCCTAACCAAATGATTATTCCCTAAAATTATGTAGCATTGTTCCCGTCATATCTCCCTTTCTTTTTGTTTTAGGTGAGGGTGTTTTTAGGAAAAGTGAGCACACCCAACAATGGCTTGTCCCTATGTATTGTGAGGATCTATAGTGTGTTTGACTGGCTTAGCTGTCTATAATAAGCGTAATTTCTCTCTCTTTTTTTTTTTTTTTTTTTGGTACCGGAAATCGAACTCGGGTCCTTGCTCTTGCAAGGCAGGCGGCAGAACCACTGAGCTAAATCCCCGGCCCTAAGCATAATTTCTCTTAATTGGGGCTGTAAAAGGATTAAAAATCTAGTAATTTTTTTAAACAATGTTGGCTAAGAAACTTAAAACTTTTGTTGAATTCAAATAAATATTGACTTCAGCTATACTTTTCTACTGGGTGTTAAAGACCAAGTTACAGAGAGACCTATATTAAATAAAATCAACCTCTTGCTATCTAATAAGGTCAATTAAGTCTCCGCAGGCACTGTCTTGGAACCATGAATAGAGCCTCTTAGCTCCTCTGTCAGTTTCAGCCATCAGGAATGTCACAGCCTTGCCTGACCATGTTGCTTTCTGCGAAAGCATGGGAGATATTTTCCTCCAGGTTACATTCCTTTGGCACACTTTTTGTTGGATTTTTACCGTTTTGATGTTCAGGAACCTCCCTGCTCAGGAGGTTGGGTTAATCACCAAAGATGTAGGATCTTGGAGATGGTTCCCTCATGTCCTGGATCTTTTAGTTGTAGTTGTTGTAGTTGACCTTGGAGGGCCAGGGCCAAAATATTGTCTGTCATCTTAGCCTAGATACCTTTTTAGTTGTGGTCTCTAAACTTTGGTTGTTGAACACCCAGAAGAGAAGATCAATAACGTTAGCGTTGTAAGAGGAGTAGTGAACTCAATTATTATAATTTTACCTGGATATTAAGCATTTTGGAATAAAAATATAGTTAAAAGACTGTTATTATTGCCAATCATGCTTGCTCTTGTGGTTGAATCCCAAAGTAGTTATCTTTTTATAGGATGCTATCTAAGGAAAATATATCATCCTACAGGTGTGCCTATTATCACAGGTGGCTGGAGTGTAAGAGAAGGGCAAATATCTGAATCAAAAGGTTATTACCATAAACAATATGTTGGAAGACCCATACAATTAGAGGGCATGAATACATTTTGTACACCAGAAAAGGAGCAGTAATAAATATCACAATTATATAAAACCTTATGTTCTTCAATGTAGCTTGGTACGAAAAGCATCTTTCTAATAACACTCTTTTGTTTATGCCACAGAAATTAATCTTTTGAAGATGACCAATGTAGGCATATCACAATAACATGTTTAGAACTCAACCAATGTAAACATTTTATAACATATTTAGAGCTTAACCAATGTAAACATTTTATAATAACATATTTAGAACTTAAACTTCAATGAAAACCAATGTAATCAATTTATAATAACTGCTGGCCTATAGGCAGGAGAACTAGGCCCAATCAAATGATTATTCTCTAAAATTATGTAGCATTGCTCCGACAGTACATATTTCATATTTACTTGTCATAGAAAGCAGAATGGAGAATAATACTGTGATGTTTAAGAAAATGCTGTATTAAAAACTTTAATTAGGGGCCAGGGATTTAGCTCAGTGGTGCTGCCACCTGCCTTGCAAGAGGAAGGAACGGAGTTCGATCCCCAGTGCCAAAAAAAAAAAAAAAAGAAAAATTTTAATTAGGTACTTCTCTCTTTTAAAGTATGTATAGCTTTTTACATGTTATATCTTTTTTTTTTTTTTTTTTTCTGGTATTGGGGATTGAACTCGGGACCTTGCGCTTTCAAGGCAGGCGCTGGAACCACTGAGCTAAATCCCGGCCCTACATGTTAAATCTTTTGAAGGTTATTTTAGAAGGCAGGTGAAGTGACTAGTTTATTTCAGATTTAGTGAAGAGTAATTTTTCAGCAATCTCAAAAATCCAAGCCAGGAGAAGATCATTTTCTTTGTTTTTTCTACATGTGCTCATTTCATTCTTAAGGAAGGCCCGATGCAGTAAGAGGACACATTTCACAAACTTCTAACACAGCTTTGTGAACTGTCAACTAAAGACACCACCTCTGATGTAGATGATTTCATTCAATCCATGTTCTACCAACTTTATATCTCTAGATCATCTTTTATAATGCTAATCAAGTGGCTAAGGCCTTGCTGTTGTTGTTTCAAATGCTGTTTGATAATCACATAATAGATGTGCATCCATGTAATATCTCTATTCAGATCTGACTGCTCCAAAATGGTTCTGGATCTTGATTTGGGACATCAGTTCATTTAGTTGGCCCTTGAACTGAGTAGGTGCATTTAATTCAGACTGAATTGTATCTAGCTGAACTCGCAACTGCTCTTCATCAGCTTGGATGATATAATCACTCTTACTTAGAATTTCCTGTTTGATTAGGACCTGTAAGGTTCTATGGGAAAGATTCATGAATTTCCTCTTGTATTGTGCAATTTTAGTCATACTTATATTTGATTTTTTTGTAGCTCACTAGTATCTTCAGATATGATCTGATGCTGCTTAGTCATCTGATCTTGAACTTTTAGTCTTCGGAGAAGTTATTTAAAGCCCACCATGGGTACAGGAATTGACTTTTCAGAATCCAGGTTATCCACCTTGGCTTGTGCCCAAATAATAGGATCAACACGGGCAGGAGGATTCTGTAAAAGCTGCTTGATCTGTGCAGGAGAAAGTTCTGTTCTAGTCATAGAAAGGGTTACACCAAGTTGCTATAGTTGTGCTTTTATATTGGCTTGTTCAAAATGAGCATATAGTGTTGTATCTGGAACTCTTCTTGAGATACCATTTGGAGAATGCTAAACAACATATATAACTACTTCTGTCCTTAAACCACCAAAACAAATTTTCTTGTGTGAATTCCACTGGTGGAATATTATTGTTGAAATATCCTTTTCCCTTTCCCCTAAAAGCCTGCAGTTGATTCCATTTTGCTAAAATAGCATCTCTCTCATCTCCCAATAGTGTTGGAGCAGAAAAAGCACTCACAGTATTTATCAGCTGGTTGGACTGGTTAGGAGCTTGTGTAGGCTGAATGAATAGATAGCGTAATGTAGATTGTTGCTGTTGCTGTGTATTAAATCCTCCAAATCCCAGTACAGTTCCCAAACCAGTACCTAAACCAGTACTAGTTCCCGATGTTGTGCCAAAACTGGTACCAAATACAAAACCTTTGTTCTGAGTACCACCAAAGAGTCTAGTAGTGCTTGTGTTAGTGGGGGCAGAAAAGCTGAATGCAGAACTTGCAGTTGTAGATGTTGTCCCAAATCCTCCAAACCCACCGCAGGTGCTGCAGTGGCTGCAGTGGTGCCCGAGGTACCTGAGGGAATCTCAAGATTGAAGGCATGTCTCAGGAGCAGGGGACCAAAGCAATGCTCTCACGACGCAGCAGTGTGCCCAGTCACGCTTTTTCAACCATACCAAATGTGAGAAATCCAACATGTCCATTTCTCAGCAGCTGCTGTCATTGTTAGGAATATCACTCTCTCCCCAAGCTCCAACTAGGTGACTTAGAAGGCTTTAAAATATTCACTAGTGATAAACATGACCTCTAATGTCATTTATACAACTTGGAATGTAGGAATAATTGATCTTCCAATGTTACAATTTCCCAAGAAGAAATGTCTCCCCATAGTGCTAACGCTTAGGAACCTAACTTTTTTGCTACCATGTAGAGTGAAAGTGAAGAAGACAATTACTTGAATAGCAGAAATTACCTGATATTGAGCAAGAGACTTTATTCAAACTGAATGTGTTATGTTGAGCTCTTTTGAAAAATAATGACCATGTTTATGGAATATTTAAAGATTAAATATTCAGTTCAGATTCAGTCTTATTGTCCTTTTTTTCGTAACCATGCTTCTTATCAGAGCTATTTCCCAAAGTTCTCCTAACTCTGGTGCCTTTAATTAATACTACTATTCACATTCAATTATTCAGGGAATGGCTATAATCCCGAGTGACCCCTTGCCTGGTCCACAGAGCCTATAAGAAAGGTATAACAATCAGTCCTTGTTTCATTAAAACAAAACCAATGAAACAAAAATCCACACTCCCAGTGGCTTAAAACAATAATAATCTGGTATTTCATGAGAAAGTGCAGTTTACTCTGAACTTCCCCATGCAGACTCATTCATCTAAAAAGTAAAACATGCCCACATGGCTTCACTCACATTTAACAGTAAGCTGTAGGTGGGAGCCTAGGATCACTTAGGATGAGGAAATTTTTTAAGTAGTCTTTCATATTGGGTCTTTATGCTTTGGTTCTCTTAGCCCAGTATTACAACAGTGAGTAGCAAAGGTTACAAAACTGCTTGTGGCGTGAGTGCAAAACTCACTGTTACTTCTTCTACAATTTGTTAGTAAGCCTTAGGGCAGGCCCACATTCAAGAGTTAGATAACCAGATTCTATCTCTTGATGAGACAAGTAGTGAAGCCATATTCAGAAGGAGCACTGGAGGACCTCCTTCAAAGATGGCAGCCATCTTTGAAAAAATGCTTGTAATACAAGCTCAGATTGCATTCTAACTCATACAAAGGAATGAGTGCACTCCAGCTGCTGCTGGCTGAAGCTCAGATTGCATTAGTATCCATCTAATGAACAGAAAATAAAAGTCTTCAGCATGAAAGACATCTGACACATACATCTGTGGGAGCCATATTAGATTGCACAGATATAAGATATTTTCTTTATGGCAGAAAGTTCTGTTGAACAGAACAGCCTGAGATCAAAGGACAAGACAAAAATGTAATATGAGCACAGGTAATAGTAACAACAATAATGGTGATACCATACCAAGATTTCTTCCCTGTGGTACTGGTAATTATTCCCAGAGATGAGTTCAAATTAAATTCCTTCTGTAAATGCTCCCTCAAAAATGAATTTCTAAGAAGCTTATGCTGTGAGGCCAGGAGATCCAAATGTAACTAATATTTAAGGGTAGCTGCAAAACAAAGCTTACCTACAATTATTGGCTAAGGACAATGTGGGAGCTGGATTCTAGTTAATCCAATGGCTAAACCAGAAGGACTGTAAAATGAATGTTAAATAGGAATGCTGTCCTGGAGTGGGTGACTTGATTTGACTGAAGACCTTGGCAGCTAAAAAAATAACAAGATAAATATACCAACAAACTTTATGGAAACTTTCACTCCAACAAAATCAATGGTGGCCTAAAGAGGAATTCACATTTGAGCACATCAGTCCCTAGCCAGCATGTTACCAGCTGGCCCAAGGAATGTCTGCTGTCTAAATGATTCCCCCTTTTTAAAGATCAAACATGCTCTCTATATGGGAAGATATCAGCATGAAGTCACATTAACAATCAAGAGGATCTGGAGAGACCTAAGGTAAAAATTTTTGACATATTTTAAAGAAAAAAAAGGTATACTAAGCAAGAGACTTTAAGAATATCCAGACAACCTATTTTCAGTTTTTTTAAAGGCCCGAGATGGGCTCTTATTTTTTATATGAAATTAAAGTGTGTTATTGTGCATGTGTGTGTGGGGATAACACATTCGTGTGTAAAGCTTATATTTAATAAATCTTCTGAAAACACCAGCAAAAAATATTCTCTCCTAAATTTTAATTCTCAAACTTTAGAAACACTATCTCCTTGCATAATTGACAATTCTGGTCATGTGAAGCTATTGTAGATGCATTCATTAAGAAAGTAGTTACTGAATATTTATTGGGTCCTGTTTTAAGACAACAAGGCTGGGAAATATCCCAAGAATTCATCTGTTTTGAAAAAGAAGTTTTTATTACATGCAATGTATATACTGGGGACTGAAAATATACACAAATAAGAATGTTCTCAGAGTAATTACACTCTGAAGAATGGGAGAAGGACAGATTATGAGATTATGTAAGTAACAAAAACGCTAAACAGGGTAGAATATATACCATTAGAGTCTCAAATTGTTGAAGCTGCACAAACACAGAAAGATCATATCTAATTGTGGAAATTCTGATCCCTTTCTTGGATTACCTTTAAACTACTGTTTGAGGATTAAGTAGGATTTTTGCTATAATCCTACTTAAGAAAAAAACGTGATTTCCAGCTAAAGCCAGGTGGGAGAGTGATAGGCATGGAGAGAAGCATAGGTTCTGAATGCAGGGAGTTGGGCAGGGAAGGAGACAGGCATGTGTTCTCACATGCTTTGACATGATGGGATGTAGGGGCACATCTTGCTGGACTGGCAGCCTGTGAGTCAAATAACAGCTTCTCTCTCTCGCTCCTTCTGTCATCTTACTCAATATGCATATAGAATTTATATTTTAACAGGATCCCTAGGCATTTTAATGCATACTAAAGCTTGGAAAACACTTAAGTAAAGGAATATTTGAAAATATCAAGTCAGAGAATGCAGCTTATTTAGAAGGTTTGTGGAAAAAAGAATATGGGATTCGTGTCTCTGAAAATATCTGAGAAATAAAAAGAGATATTCTTTTCTTCTCTGGCAATTTCATATATAAGAATAATTTTGACCAAGATTCAACAAGTGTTTATTGAACGAGCATTAAAAATTGATTTTACATATATTATCTCATTTTATCTTAAGTACATTTGTGCCCAAATGCTTGTTTTAGGAAGTTTAAAAATGCACTTTTAATATCCTATTTCCAAAGTTCTAGGAAATAATTATCTAAGGTACTCACTTGTTTTTCTTCTCTCCACACCACTCTGGTCTCCCAGACTATTTCATGGCCTCTAGAGAACCAACAAGGCTTCTTATGATGGATCTCAAACTCACAGAGGTATGTAAATTTTGCATTTGTTTCTTAGAGTTGAATTCTTTCTGTTTCTTACAGATTTAATTTTATAAACATTGATTTCAATGTTTGACAGTGACAAGTTGAAGAAACTACCCAAAATCTCAGTAAGTTAACACAGTAAAATTTGATTTCTCTTTCTTTCCACAATGTAATGAGGGACAAGTGCGGTGATGAGGAGATCTGGTTGTATAATGTCTCCAACTCCATTCACTCAATAGCTCCCTTCTCTAACCTCAAGGTCTAGCCCAGTAGTCTCTGTATCACTTATCAGGGAAGAGAGAAAGCAGAAATGTTGTAGAAGCCAATAATCAAAATGGTATACCTTCTGAGCCTTACTCAACATCACTGGAGGATTTTAAAGGTAGCTTCTATCTATTCCAAAAGGAAAACAAAATAGTTTTGAGAGCAGAGCCTGCCATACTTCATCAGTATCATATCTCCAATTATGCATTTTAATCACAAATCACTATTTCTTTAGCTGCTTCATTATAAACTGAATCTGCTGTAGGGTGTTTTAATAATGCTACTGATACATAATTTTTAACACTATTTTATGGCCTATGATTTTCAAATTAATAAACTTCAACCTATGTGTATGTAGATATTATAATTCTATCTAGATACTTATTGCTAATATAAATACACAATATATTTTCATTGGTTGAATGAAACTTGATTAGTGATATATGGACTGTAGCTGTATGCTATTGAAATGAGGAAACACACTATGGAGATAAATGAAATCAGACTACTGAGTTATCTTTAAATTTAGAAGATAATATTCTTTAATATGAAATCTTACTTTTTAAATAAAAGGCAATTAATAGATATTACCAGTCAAATTTACTGTAAATTGTTCAATTTATTCTCATCAAGACTTTTATTAACTTTGAGTTTTCTTTCCCCACTAGAGAGTGGGAATTGGTGGTATAAGTTAGAGGATTTTCTGTCCTACACAGACCTACTAAGATAGTCACCTGGGTAACTGTATATTCCCAAGGATACCACCAGTCCATTTTTGTCTTTGATCAACTTCACTATTCCTATTTTTCACCAGGGGTGGGGAGTGGATGGAGGGGACTGTTGCATGAAAATCAGCCTTAAGGTACTCTGTGTACTACACTGCTGACAAACACTTTTAAACATGATGCAAACGAATTTCATTATTTCATATTAAACAGTGTAGATAAAAGACTATTATGTCTGAAACTCCTGTTCTAGCCTTACTTTTCCTCTAGTGAGTTGCAACATCTAATGGACAGTTTCTAGAAGTCAGATTCCTGATCATTAGAATGTCTTCAGACAATGCAACCTTCCCATACTTCAGATGAAATACTGTATGACTTCGTGACTGTGACTTTATTATAAAGCAAATCCATGACATTACTTGATCATATTAAGTTTGAGGATGATATGATAGAGATGGAAAATGATGCTTCTATACCAAGATGTTAGACAACTGTATAAAAATGATAAATAGTGTAATATTTCTAATGTATAACCTACCTTTTACCTTGAAATGCCCTTTGAAATAAGAGACAGGAAATAAACAGACAATATTGATAGTCAAGGAGAAAAAACATACAACTCATAAACACCAAAACAGTTATTTTCTGGATGGAAAAGGCAATGGAAAAAAAGCTACACAGAAAGAAGCTGGGGGCCAAAGAGTCCAATAAATTCAAACCAACTGCTGCTGCATGAAAGAAAAATATCAAGGTTTGTGGAAAATGAATATAAGGTTGCATTACTCAACAAAACAAGAAAGATACATAATGTCATTGATCTTATTCTACACCTGGAAAAACTGGCTTGAACTTACAACTTCATTTTCCCATGGAGAAATGCAAGTTGAACATTATAAAGAAAAATGGACTAAAAATATTTGTAAAGAGAACCAGGTTATTATCTCCATTGTTAATCATAAGACTGTCAGTAAACAGGAAAACACCTAGAAGATTTAAAAAGTAGAGTAAGACCCTAAATTACTGTGACAAGAGCATTTTCATTATAGCTCTAGTTAACTAATGGCTAATCCTGAATAAAAGAAAATGCATTCCAATCACTAAAGTACCTTTAAAACACTTTGGCACTCTTGGTGTAGGAGATTCTCATCCAGAATAAAAACGAGTCACATAAAATTGTCTCAGTGCATGAGATATGGAAACTAAATATCTTTAGAACTAGATTAAAAATAATTACTATTAAGTTCATATCATTGCAGAATATATCAGTTTCAGAATATATCATTTTTCTTGAATACTGGACATGAGGTCAGAATGAGCAGAACAACAAGAATCTCAATTATGTTAGTAACCACAGTTGTTTTGATCAATATAGACTATTAAAAACAAAATATAAGTAAAATTTAAAGGGTGCTGATTTTTAACCATGACTTGTCTGAAAAATGGAAGAAATGCATAAATTGTCTTCAAACTGTTTTATTACTTCTTTTTTGTTTTATTTATGATCCAGGAATACTATCCAAAAGGATATTTGATTCAGAATTGAAAACAAAACTAATAAAAATCATGATGTATACGCATTCTGTTTAGATCAGTGATGTTTTTCTCAATGGAGAAATAATAGAACTGAAGAGATCTCTCCAAATGGAGCTCCATTTTTTTCTTAAAAATGTTTCCTGTTGACTTACCTGTTTTCCAGTGTCTTCCTTGGTACTTCTCTTGGATTCACACCTGGAATGAAAGACTTTTGGGGCCCAAACATATCCTAGCTAATCAATCAAAATCGATCACAGAGCTAAGCCAAGTCTTAATTCTTCTCTTAAATTTTTTAGAGGTTCATTTTTACTAGATATGTTACAGCACATACTGAAACAAAATAATCCTTCCATTGTTATGTTTTGAGGGATCATAATAAAAAGAAGATGGAAAATGCCAGTAACAATGGAGATCTTGAGAAAAACCCATGTGACAGTGATGGATCCGAAAAAGGGCTTACACTTACAGCATAGGATGCCGCTTATGTTTTAGTTTCATTTCCTTTACAAACATTCCTTGTGTGTGTGACACCCTGGGACAGAAGGCAGAGATAAGAAACAGAAAGTTCCAATTTCTCTGTTTATCCCAGTTCAGGTACAACCAAAACTTCATACAGAGGAACTTTGGCTTTTGGACCTCCCTATTATCTATAGGTCAAGTCATACTAACCACCTATGAAAACTGAACAGAGAAAGAGGGGGATTCAGCTGTCACTTAGGGTGACTGAAGCCTCAAGACTAAACATTTAACTCTATGTAGCCACTATGCAGGCTTTTGTTAGTTGTTGGAAGTCTACGTATGAACTGAGAGAAGGAAAACAACCTGGAAGAGGGCAAAGGCAAAGGGCTGGGTTTCTTCTAATCAGACACAGTACTCCATGGAGAACCTGACCCTCTTATTTCTTCAGATGAGCTGTCTCATACAGGTAAGCAGCCATCATTTTGCATTTTGGAAGAAATAGGGATATTGTTGGAATAAAAATGGGGTTGCCTGTGTCAATTCTAACCCCTCAAAAAGTAACAGTGCAAGGAAGTTATGAAGGTAGTGTTCCTACTAATGATTATGGATAGTAACTACCCCAAAAGACTCTGCCAGACTTCAGTCTTGCACAGAACCCACCACAAACTTATACAAGTACTTTTGGCAGGACCTTTGCCCGGCCACTGTCTACTCAACCTCAGGTTGATGCCATTCTTATATAATCATTTTGACCAAAGACTATTATTTTGGAATAGTAATGTAACTATCCCCATTTTTGTCTTTAAAACTTCCCTTTCCTTAACTGCTTTGAATATGCTAATAGTTTAGTATGGCATATTCCCATTGGGATGCTATTCCTATATAAATATCATTATTCTTCTTTCTACATAGTAGTGGCTGCTGAGTTTTTCTTTCTAGGAGTGAATGCTATCATCTTCTAACTCATAAGCAACAGCACAGCATTCTGTCCCTTGGCCTCCTGAAAGATGGAAAATCATAGATATATTATTGCCTTCTCTAGTCTATCTTGGTTCAATACCTAAAACTATAGGGAATCTTCTCCCAGTCACACAATGAAGGGAGTGGAAGGACTTCCTATCATGCCCCATGTATATCTTGAACTTATTGGGGTTGGGTATTTTAACAAGCGTGTTAGTTAATTAGTTAAAATCAGGAATCATGCTCTGCCTGAGACTGATGGAGAACTTGCTAACCACATGAGAATCACAGACTTGGCCACCAACCCACAGAACGTTCTATGGAGTGAAAGGGAGAGATAATGCCATTTCTTAAGTAGAAGGTCTCTAGCCACAGTGCAGTAGGGTCTCTGCCCTCCAAGTCCTTTGCTAACTACTCCACATCAAACTCCATGTTGTTGTACAACTCCTGCTCCTCATGGGTCACAGGGTCTGCAGTTTCATTATTGGCAGGGATGAAGATTTTCTCTTGGTTATCCATGAACAAATCCATCAAAGTAATGAGATAACTACAGCCTTCTGAATGAAGCTACCACTCACATCAGAATGAAGGTTTGTCACCACATCTCATTTCTGTGTAAAAGTAGCAAATGCCCCTGACATCATATGTTGCTTCTTTCCTTGGGAACAACCTTTAGAAATTCTGCTGTAGTCTGTGTTATCTTTGTCATTTTTCTGGGCAAATATCAACTCATCTAGGGCTTCAGTGCCAGATTCCTGAATATCTTTGAGGCAAATTAAACATTGATAAATCTTTCTCATTTTTTTTTGAATAGCTTTCACAGAATGCATGCATCTAGCTAGCTACTAACCCTTTCTTATCAGTTGAATCTCCCCCATACATCTTACCACTCCATGCCACCAAGATAAAGTGCTAACTCTTGCAGCCATCCTCAAGGTTTGCAGGTGGCACATCGATGACCATAAATACATATCACTTATTTCCGTAGATCAGAGCTGAGCTGTATATCAGCCCCTTGCTGAGTTTATAGGGAAAAAGTGGTAGTGACCAGGGAGTTTGTGTTTTCCAATATCTACCAATTCCACAGAGCCACCTAACTGCTTGGTATCCTCCATGCTTCTGACATCCTGGAGAAACACTGTAGGTGGCCATCCATTTTGAAAGTTTCTTAATATAGCAATTCTGATTTTCAGAAATATGTGTAAATAAGAAACTGAAGATGGACATTGTTTAAGGGGAATGCAGATCTTAATGATTCCACAGAGTCCCCAGCTACACCCCATAGTGTAGGCACACCCCTAGAGCTCTTCCTATTCTTTTCTTTAAAAAAAGTAAAAAATATAAAAAGAGGTATTAGATGACATCAAATTCAAAGATTTAGTTTTCCTAGATCGAAAACTAAAACCAGAGATAAAACTAAGATTGTTCAGAGAAGCTCAGCTTAATTAATGGTGAGGCCATCCTGCTCTGCTTCTGTGGAGGAAGCAAACAAAATACACTGGATCTCTCTGGAGATTATTATACCAAGAAAAGCAAACTCTTGTTATTTAAAGCTTTGGGTTTGAGAGGGAGAAATATTAGCTATAACAGTCACATTTATATTTAAAGATTTATTTTAAATTTATTATATGATATTGCAGTTGACTGCTACCATTTCAGTGAAAGCCCATAAAGAATCGATCAATATTTTTAATTATGACATTAAGAAATTACCAAAGCAGTAGGTTCATGAAGGCTGCAATTGGAAGTAAATCAATTCATTTATTTCCTTTCTGCCTATAGGAAAGATTATGTTCTAATGAATATAAATATTTAATACATTTGAACTTTCATCCCTTAAATACTCCCATATGAATCCACATCAGGGAACTATAATGTAATTATTATAAGGAGAAACAAATTGCAGCCCATTCAAATACAGTGCTCATATTAAGGGCTTTTAAAAAGGCAATGCTGTTAAATATGTTTATGCTTTCAAAAGACAACTGAATTTCATTTGATCAATGGGAGCATAAAAATATAAAGAGCAATGACAAGAAAATGGAAGAAAATGATTGCAACAGTATGTATTGACTAACATACCAACAAATACTTTTAGAAATTCAAAATAAAGAGCCAGACTGACTTAATAGCACCACCAAATTTAAACTGTCCTTGAGTTGCAAGAAATGTTTTCTTTAATTTACAACTTCAAATAAGTCAGACCAAGAGTTCATTTAATCTTTATGATGATACATTATGAAATGATAAAAATGAAACTAAAACAGCTTTCTTCAAAAAAAACCTTATCTAAATATGTACTTTAAATACTGTGTATACGGCTTTTCAGTTTATGTTCAAATTTCACAAAGGAAAAAAATCAAGCATTCACAAAAAATTGGGTTTTCACATATTTAATTTGAAAAATGTTTCATGATATCTCAAAGTTTTCTGGCATTTATCTGATTCTTCAATTTTTATTGATTAGATAAGATGGAAATTATTATTTAACAAATAATTCTAGCACATAATATCTAACTTACACACACCATATATGTAGATTTTAGTGAAGTGGAGATTCCAGTGTCCCCAAGAAGCACACATGGAAAAGCACAGAGGACTTTTTTCTTTGGTACCTACTCTACCACACTGTGTACTTCATAGGTTAAAGGTTTTTCCAACATAAATTCAGCAGTAAGAGGCAAACTGCTTTCTAAAAACAAGATCACAAACACTACAATGTGTTTTAGAGATATTTAGAAAAAAAGAAAGAGCTGCTCTCCTACTTGTACATAATTATTTCAAATTTGCCCAGAATCACTTAGCATTATTATACATTATGATGATTAGTTTAATGTAATAACTTAGCTAGTCAATAACACCCAGTTATTTAATCAACACTAATCCATGTGTTGCTTTCAAGGTACATTATAGATAAATTAACATCTAAGGAAAGGGAATTATCCTCAATAATATGAGTGGGTCTCATCCAATCAGATAGAAAATCTTAAAAATAAAGATTGAGGTTTGCAAGAAAAGAAGATTTTCAGGACTTAATCACTTACTGCTACCTGAGCATTCAGCCTCCTTACTTCCCCTACAGAGTTAGTACTTGGTAGCCCAACAGTTCCTAAAATCTTTTACACTATATATATATATATATATATATATATATATATATATAT
>NW_004624749.1:23287422-23313166 GCF_000247695.1 Heterocephalus glaber
CCCCAGCCTATGTGTAGATGGAGAGAGAGAGAGAGAGAGAGAGAGAGAGAGAGAGAGAGAGAGAGAGAGAGAGAGAAAGAGAGAGAGAGAGGGAGCGCGAGAGATCCTATCTCTACCAAATTCTAGAATAAAAAGGTCTAGGTTTCAAATACAATGATCTCTTTTTGAAATAAATTTCTACTACATGATTTGAATATAAATGCTATCATACTCAAAGTATGGTAGTACTCTAAGAGTTTTTTGAAGAGTATAACTTTGAGTTATAGGAAATTTTCTATGAGAATATTCTTGGGTAAAAATGTAGCCAACACTTTATACTGAGTACTTTTAAACAATGTAGCATGCAGTCTAGGTTGAGAGAGATATAATATTTTTAAGCTATAAATGTCTCAGTTACTTTTCTCATTGCTGAGACAAAATACCCGACACCCAAAGTTAAAGGAGGAAAGGTTAAGTGAGTTCATGATTTGTAGAGGTTTCAGTCCATAATCAACTGGCTCCAACGCAGGGTAGCACAAGGCAGAAGGGCAACAATTCATAGCAGACACAGGGTAGCAAAGCAACCATGACAGTGTCTTTCTACTCTTTTTATTCAGACTGCTTAGGGAGTACAGCATCCACACCCTTAATCCTAGTGTCCCTGATTATTCTAGCATTGTACCATGAATCAATTTCAGAGTCACACACTCTAGATCCAGAGACTTCTGAAAAAGCCCCATCTATGAGTCGCATGAGGCTTTGGGGGGGTCATATAAAAACAAGCCATAACAATGAAGAAACTTAAGAACACTGTTTAATCATTTTAGATAGAATAATCACACAGTTAAATAGATAATTTTAAGTATACCCTTGCCAGATTAAGAAATTATAACAATGAGTGCTATAAAACTTGAAAAGAACAAAAAATACGTCATGTAAAGGTACAAGATCCCAATGATGAATGTAACTGTATTTTATACCTAAAATGCACCAATAAAGTTAATGGAAAAATATGAAAATGGACATGCACAACATCACAAACTCTGACATTTATTCATATTGAATGTAAAAAAATATGCTATATTATTAATCAGCCAAGAGAGTAGCTGAGTAAGTAGTGGGATGCCTGCCTACCATGGATGAGGCCCTGGAGTCAATCTGCAACACAAGAAAAAAAGAAGGAAGAAAGGAAGGAAGGAAGGATAGAAGGAAGGAAGGGAGAGAGACAGAGAAGAAAAGGGAAGAAGAATAAATTTGAAACCAGGTAACATTAAAACTAACAGCTTTGGTTCCCAAACTGCATATCATTTAATAAGACACATTTGGGTGTTGAGAAAGAGACTTTCAGAGAGGTTATTGTTTGTAAATGTTGTTTCCATAATTTCTGGACATCATCTTCTATATTAACCAGTGGATTCCTATGACAGGAGTGTCAGAGAAAATTTCCCTGAGAAGGTGTTCTCTGAGCTGGAATGTGCACGGTGAGTCACACTTACCTGTCTAAAAGGGAACTGCATATGGCAAGGCCCTGGGGCAGAAAATGATTCATTAAACAGATCTTTCAAAGTTAAAGTCTCTGGGACTTTATGATAGGCTGCATTTGAACGGTAAGGGAAACAACAAGAATGACATCAATATTTCTGAATATATATGACAGAATTCACTGCAATAAGAAATGCAGGAAGGAGGCCATTCCAGGGATTATGTGTCCACTCTGATTTCAGGGTTCTAACACTCTGAAATAAGGATGCTGCACAGGACGAAATTTAAAACTCTGTGTGAAAGGACACAATAGAGTAAAAAAGGAAACTTTCAGAATGGAGAAATTATTTGCAAATCAGTATTTGATAAAATGTTAATATCCAGAATATAAAAAGAACTCCTATAACTCAACAACCAAAAAAAAAGGAATTAAGAAATAGGCAAAAGACTAGAATAGATCTTTCTATAAACAAGATATAAATAGCTAACAAGCATATGAAATGATGCTAAACATAACTGTTACAGAAATGTAAATTAAATCCAAATGGGATATCTTCTCACACAAATTATGATGATTACTGTGAAAAAGAGGCAAATAAAACAATTGCTGTCAAGGATGCAGAAAATTTGGAAGCCCTGTGAACTAATGACAGGTGTATGAAATGGTGCAAAAACTGTGAAAAACAGCATGAAGCTTCCTCCAAAAATTTAAAATGTAATTACCATATGACCCAGCATTACTCCTTTTGGATATATCCTCAAGAATTAAAAGTAAAGAATCAAAGAGATAATTGTACAATCATGCTCATAGCAAAATAGTAAAAGCAACCCAGGTGTCCATGGATGGAGTAATGAATAAAGAAAATGTGGTACATAAACACAGTAGAATATTATTTGGCCATGAAAAGGAAGGAAATTTTGATACATGCTACAATATGTATGGAGATTAATTACATTATACTTAGTGGAACAAGGCAATAATAAAAAGACTACTACTATAGGATTCAGCTTCCATCGGGAGTAAACTCTTAAGAAAAGAAAGTGAGTTTTTGTATCTAGGGGATCCTGAGAAGTAGTTAGGTGGAATTATTTAACAGAGAATTTCACCTTTGTAAGATGAAAAGGTTCTGAAGATTAGTTTCTCAAAGATGTGAATGTATCTAACACTATTGAACTGTAAACTTAAAAATAGTTATGATGGCAAATTTTACATATGTTCATTTTACTATAAATAAAAGCTTTTAAATTTTAAATAAACAGTATGATAGCTAGCTAACTAGTTAGATAGATATGTGAGGAAAGCTGTGGACCGCAAATATACATATAAGAATCATATAGAAAATAATTTTCTTACACTGCTTTATGTCCTTCTCCCTTCTCATCCTTAAAATCCTGAATTATCAGTGACTCTCTAAATACAAGGTCTTTCCATTCCATCATCTGATTTGACACAGAAATCTGTTTTCATCTACCAAGACACAATTTAAAATTTTTGAAGGAACAGCAGACGTAGATGTTTATAGCTGTGCTATAATTCACCAACAAAAAAGGATCTCTACATATGCCTCTACTTTTGACCAACATTAAAAACGATAGATGTGGGCCGAAAGAGAAAAACCAAAACTACTCTTTTCAATAAATATCCATTGATCATGAGAGAAAAAGTCCATCCTTTGCACATCCTTCTTGGTAAGCATTATGTGCCCTACCTTGTTTGCGCACATCCTCGACAGCAGCCACCAGCTCTTCTTTGAGATCTTGACTCTCCTTCGCGATCTGTTCGCCCTTTTCCAGGAAGTTCTGAGTGGCTTGCTCCACAGATGCAGCCAGTACATGGGCTTTCTTTGACCTCCCTTTCTTTTTACCAGATGGGCCTTTGTTGCTTGTGTTGACCAGTGTTGTGACCTAAAATGCAAAAGTAAAACCTTGAAACTATTCAGCAAAACTTTGTAAAAATATCATGCCATTACCTCCAAATTTCAAAATATCCCATTTTATTAAATCATGGGATTTAATTATTGAACTATGAATTTATGCCAGATAGCATCATCACATAGCCTCATCATTGAAAGCATAGAATTACACGGATTAGCATTTCAATAAGCAGCTGTTATTTGTTTCAAGGAGAAAGAAAAGCATAGGAATCAGTAGGAAGAGTAGACTTGCCAGCAGCTGAAAGTTTCCAGTTGACCCAAGGTTGTACTTTTACACATTAACAAGTAAAGTGCTCTTTGGAGTAAACAGCCTCGGGAATGAGGAGAACAAGGCAAATGTGGAACTGGCTCTAAGAAACAAGTGAAGAGAAGCAATTTGTAGTACTGAGCTAGGCAACACAGGGCAAAGGTGAATGAACAATTAATAAGAGGGAAGTAATCAATATATTTTACTAATCTGCTATATTCCTAGGACTTTGGAAGATTTTTGCTGCTTTAGATTTCATCTTATAAAAATTAAATGGTAAATTTGATGTGAAGGGATTAAATGATTCAAGTTTAATATTTAGTTAACCAGTTAAAATTTCCAAAATCAAGATTAGATTGACATTTATTATCACTCTTTTTCTAAGTATCATAATTTGAATACATATCTCCACTGCCAGAAGTCTTTTTAGCACAACTATATCTGTAACTAATTTGCTAACAAAGGACTTAATGTCCTTCAAACAATTTGATATCTCTTACAGATTTCAGAACCTTTCTTTTCTATTACTGAGAAGTTTGAAAGATGCTCCATATTCTGTTCAGCAAAAAGTGCCAGTCTTGTTTATTGCTGTACTTTTAAAAATACAGCTCCATAAGAATGTAGATTCTGTGGTTAATTTTCATTGACATTTATCCTGTTTAGCAGACTAAAACTTTTCTTGGAGGTTATCAAGAAAGCCAGTCCACAGAATAGTTCCAAAGGCTATAGCTTCTGATGTTTACTCCAAATCCTAGAACAAGCAAAGCCATTAGTCAAAGTGACAATTAATGTCCAGCCAGTTAACAGGGGAAGCGATAACACCAAAAGGAAAGAGAAGTATCGAGTGAATGTGTGCTGAGATGATGAACACAGCTGGCATCAGTATCAGGAAGTGGTAAATACAATGTTGGATGATATCATATTCAGCTGTCTCAATTGGTAAATAATTAGATATAGTGAATTAAATAAAGATGCTCTTATATTCAGGCATGAATACTAAACCGGAAAAGAAAGCTAAATTCATTCAAAATAAAAATATCAATAGTGGTAGTTTAACTGTTGCAGTAAGGAACATATTCTAGACTTTTCACCTCACTCACAATGAACCAACCTTCAGACAAAAGAGAACTTGTCATCCAGCTTGCTTTTCTGAGGTGCAGAGGTGTTCCTCTTAATGAGGATTAGTCTAACCCACTCACATGCTACTCTGCTGGGAACCTGCACTTTCCAGAACAGCCCACACTTGCAGACATAAACATAAGCCTCCGTGTTAACATGACTCTAAAATTTCAACTTAGACTATGGTGTTTTTATCTCAGAAAAACACTCCCTACTTCCAGTTAGTTTTGAATTATTCTCATTGTACACATAACTGTGAGAATTTCTGTGATTTTTTTTTTAGATCTCTCAAATTAGCAAAAACAAAAACAAAAACAAAAATAGAGGGGAAAAGGAGCTTTTAATTTCAGGTATCCTAACAGAGGTAAGAGGTAGAACCTGAAGGCAACATTATAAAAACAGCTGACAACATCATGGGTTGATTTTCTACAAAGGCAAACAAAATGTCAACTTTTCTTTTATCTCATGGTACATTACTATGTTAAGCATAATTTAGGAAATCCTTATAATAACAAGTCAGTATAAAGTATCATTTATGTGGGGAAAAAAACCCCATGGAACATTACCGGGAAGTTCCTAAGAAAATGTGATTACTTCTAAAAGAAGCAAATCAATTCAATTCTCTTTCAGTGAAAACTCTCATTTACTGATTGGCAGATGAGCACAGAGAGAGAAAAGAGAGGAAAAATAAAAGAAAGAGATGAGCCTCTATATAGGCTCACGTCGTCATTTGAGAACAAAGAAATATTGTAATTCTTGACACTTCTTCACTGCTAGTCAATGTTTTACTGAAGGACAAATACAATAAATTAGGTAAAAGAAAAAGAACAAATAAAAGTTATTAAAAAGATAAAACATTTGTGGGGTGTGGTGGACACTCTTGTAATCCCAACACTCAAGAGGCCAAAGCAGGAGGATCTCTGCAAGTTTGAGGCCAGCCTGGGCTACATAGTGAGTTCAAAGTCACCCTGAACTATATAGTGAGACCCTGTCTCAAAATAAACAAACAAACAAATAAATAAATAAATATTACTCTATCTCATTATTGATAAGAATAAGATTCTTAAGAAAAAAATGAATTAGAAGACAATTAGAAATACTATAGAAGTGAATGGTAAGAGGGATAAATACTAGATAAAAAATTAAAATCTAATCAAAGAGCAGTACGTATGAGAAATATAGTTTAAAATATAGTGCTCACAATAACCATAAGTTGATTTTATCAGAGATAACCATAACACAACGTGGAGAATGGTATATGGAGAAAAATATAAACTTTAATGAAGAGAATAAAAGACGACCTGAATAATGGAGCTAGCACACGACCATATTTTGGGATGGGAAGACTCAAAATTGTAAAGATGTTTTCTCTGTCCAGTTTGTTTTACAATTAACATTCCAAGGATTTACAAAGTAAATCATCAAGAAAGCCAAGATAAATTTCCTTTCACTCAGTTCAGTTCTGTTTCTTCTGAGAAATGAAGCACTCAGTAAATTAAAGAAGTGTGATTTAGGGTGTGCATATGCAGGACTTCTGATGTTCCATTTCTAGTCAGTATATCAAATGCCTGAATAGAAATTTTAAAGTAGGTTAGGTCTGACAGCAGGCGACATAGTCAGATCTGTATTTTTAGGGCAAAACTGTGTTTGGAAATTCTCAGTCTAGCCTTTAACCGTACAAATTCTTTGACTCAGTCTCATTCTCTTACTAGCCAAGCAACTTCACTGATTCTATAAAAAGTATACACAATTATTATGTCAAGTAAAAAAATTAAAATAAACCATTAAAAAAGAGTCTGTAACATGATACATTATTCTACATTTTCATTTTCTTTCAAATGAAGCTATTTTCACTTTCATGCCATATGCTTTCAGTCTTTCTGAGCTGTTCCTATACTTACACCTAAAATTGTGAAAGTTAAGATACATTTACTTTAGTTCTACCTTGGCATTTCACAGATGGAGAAATTCAGCTTAGAGAAGCATGAAAGCTCAGAAAAATAATGCTCAAATTCACAAGGTTCTAAAGAGACTAGAGGCTCAATTATTCTTTTTTTTTTTTGGTGCTGGGGATTGAACTCACTACCTTGGGTTTTCGAGGCAGGCTTGGTGCCACTGAGCTAAATCCTTGGCCCAAGCCTAGATTATTCGTGTGTGCTATAATGTAGAACTCTGCAATTCAGTTGTCTTCTTTTCTTTTACCTTCTAACAAAATAAGCAGCTGTTAACAGATAATCTTAAGGTGTACTTATTCTCCACATTTGTCTCATTACACTTGCTATTTGTATCCTACTGTGTGTCTTTTCATTCAATGGGATTAAATATCTTATGTATTGATATGTTTGTTAATATTAGTGAAATGCTCACCATTTACTTCATCCTACCCTGCTGCAATGTCTTATGACATCTGATGTGTGCAAGGGTCTCAAGTTAAACAAATATACCAGGGATTTTGTATCAGGTGAGAGTGGAAGAAGAACAAAAGAATTTCAAAAATATGGTAACTAGGGCCAGGGATTTAGCTCAGTGGTTTCTCCACCTGCTGCGAAAGCGCAAGGACCAGAGTTCGATCCCTGGTAAAAAAAAAAAAAAAAAGTAACTAAATAACATAACTTAGGATTCTTATGTTTCAGTACTCTTCTATGGGTATCACAGAGAAGAATAAAGCATTGTTGCTCACTCATGAAGGACACAGACACACTAAATAGCAAGACGCATGGAGTTTTTAATGAAGAAAACCATTACTTAGTTCTAAAGATTCACTCACCACCTGGCAAACAAGTTAGGGACTATGAGAACGATCAGTTCTAATCAGCTGGGCAGTCAGCATCTGTAGGACAATGGGAGCCCTTAGAGGGGTCAAAGCAGCAAGAACACATTCTGATCCAAAGGTGGTAGCCACAGAAGAGGCCTAGTTGTCAGAGTTACAAGTGTTTGGCCTAGGCTTGATATCCAGACTGGGTCCTAGATGATATTTCCAGGAAGGTTGCTGGTAATCTTTTAAGAAATGGTTTAGTGTGTGAAAATATCCAATCTGAACTCTCAAGCAAGCAGCATACTCTCCTTCCTGTCAGTTTGCAAGCATATGTTTTGTAGTAAAAAAAAAAAACCCACAAAGTTCCAGTAGGAGAAACTAGGAGTAATGCTATGAATATTGACACAGACTTGATATGTAGTCACAGACTTGATATCTTGTAAGGCAGTAAGGCTACCAGTCTTACTTGAGAATGACATTAACTATGAACAATATAGGAAATAAGGTTGGATAGAAGTGGTGGAACAAAACTTTGAGCTCCAAGTTGAGGGATCAAATTATGTTAGTAACTTCCAATTTGTTTTAAAAGAGAAAAGCATTTCAGTGTCCATTTTCTCTTTCCATTCATTTTTCAGTGCACTGAAATTTTGCTTTCATTTTCACACTCTCAGCTGCAGAGTCCTCTTAAACTGATCTTCAGTGAAGGTAGTTAATAAATTGGCAAAATCAAGTCATTTTTATCTTAGCATATAGCTCTGCCACATTTAATGTTATTGACTCAATCCCACTTTCTTCTACAAATACCCCCTAATTTTCTTAGCAATGACTTTTTCCATCATCAAACTTGTAGAGCCTGAAAAAGAAGGTGCATTACTTGCACCAAACTTACTTTTCCCTCTATCCACGTTTATTTCTCTCCCTCCTACACCTAGGAAGGGTGCTAATATCACCCCTTTATCTAATCTGCTGATCACATCCTCCACAACTGTTTCACTTGCGATGGAAACTTCCCTCTAAATCTTCAATAACCCCCTTCTCTGATGGTTTCTTAACCACAGACCAAAAGGATGCTCAGTGTTTCTCTAGCTCTATCCCACCATTTCCTCATTCTTCTTGCCACTCATTAAGGAAGAGAAGAAAGCCAGTAGGTCACAGATAAGGGTACAAGATAAAATGATGTTCCAAATTAATCTTAGCCCATGAAAAATTTCATAGAGACACAGGAAAGACACTATTGTTTTGAGATAAATTGATGTGCAATTGCCACAGAAAACTGAGACCCAGGTTGGTACACTGTTCATTATCTACTGTTCTAAGAGTAGACCCACAATTTCTTCATGCAAAGGCAATAATGCAGTGGCCAGTGCCATTTCATTCACTCATCTTTCTTGCAATGTGGTTTACTGTAAGACAATTTATCTATTTGATTGCTTCTTTTACTTGATCAGTCCTCTGGTTCTAAGATCTAAAAGTTCAAAAGACATGAAATATTTCTTTTTGCAAAACAATAATAAGCAATATTGAAAGTGATACACTTAGTTCAGAGAATTCACCACAGGGACAGAGGACAAATATACTCCTGAGCCTTTAAACTGTTCTCTTTATGAGCATGACCTGTGTTTTCTTTGAAGGCAGTCAGGGACTAAAAAATGTTTTTCTCTAAAGAAACAATGACTCTTCCCTCGGACCTTCAGATGGTCTATAGGTAACTAAAAGTAGAAGAAAGCTTGACCTTCATTTTGTCTCGTTTTACTCTCTTAAAACTTTGGGTCAGACTCCTTCTTAGCTCTGCATATAAGGTTGTTAATCTTTTAGGAAATAGTAATCTCAAACTTGACAATAAAAGGCTGATTAGCCCTAAATTTACATAAACTGTCACTGTCCATCATTATTGAGGTTGCCAAGGAACAAGGTCTACAAGAATATTCAATTACGATGGGCATGCGGGAGTCATCAACGATTGCCCTAAACATATGGTCACCTTCTGATCCTCTTGGTTACAGCTGTACCCCTTTCTGCTTCTCAAGCTGAAGTCTCTTTCTTATTTTCTCTTACTATGTAAGTTTGTGTAATCTGCCTTTGCCTCTCACCGAGGCATCCTGAAATTCTTTTTCTGGGACAATGGGTCAAAAACCTCTTCCACAGGGCAACTTAAGGCCCCCATTTCCTCTTTGAGGGGACTCTGTCCTGGGACAAGTACCCCAAGGGAACTAGCTTGACAAGTCTATCATATCTGCCTGAAATCAGCAAAATTATAGCTTTTTTAAGTTTTATGCATGGAGCAATTAATTGAAAAATTTTAGCACATTGAAGCATCAAGTGAGGTCTGGAGGCTAGGCTTGTTAGGCTTGATAAAAGTCTATAATTTCAGGGCCCACCTCAAGAAGACAAATTTCTTGAGACCACCCACAGAGTTTTTGATCAGGTAGGTCTGGGCTGGGAAATTTTGTATTCATCATATGAAACTATGATTTATTATGGACTATATTCTTTATTTTCAGAAAAAATTTCTCCAAGAGTTTAGGTGAAGCAGAGAAAAAAATAAAAGGGAGGAAATAATTAGATCTGACATCAGCTCTTCTTACTTTTTGTGGCATAACAAATCATAAGTCCTCAAAAACAAGTGTTGTGAGGGCCAGGGATTTAGCTCAGTGGTTCTGCTACCTGCCTAGCAAGCACAAGGTCCTGAGTTTGATCCCTGGTACCAAAAAAAAAAAAAAAAAAAAAAAAAAGTGTCGTGAGATCAACTGATTGCTGGTGAGAAGAAAATCTCTATTAAATTATCACAAATAACTTGGAAAAGTGAGATTCTACTAAAATGGGTGTGCCCACTCAAGTAGTTCTTTGACTCTACAGAAAACCTTTTTTATGAATAAAAACTGAAAATAGAAGTGACTTGAGTACCTAGATGCTTAAAGATTTGTGTATTTTGTGGATATGACTAGTAAGTTTTTGTGAGTGCTGTTGTGTGGCTGTGAAGTATGTCATTCTTTTCATGATTAGTCAGCCAAAATAACAGAAGACTTTACTGCCACAATTGAAATATATAATTTTTTTAAAAAAATTAAAAATAGAAATTACAAAGCAAGAGATTTTTATGGGTGAATACTTGCAAACAAAATTATCAAAAATAAGTGATTTATTGCAGGACCAACTGAAGATAATGAAAAAAATCCTTAAAAATAAAAACTAGATCAGTTTAAACTAGGAGGGGGCCAAGTCTTGGAATGGTCCAATCTTTAAGCCTTTAAGGTTAAAATCTTAAGTCAGATTTATAGACCCCTAAGAAAAAACCCACCACATAACAAGTGACTCTTGAATTATTCTCCCTTAACAATCTGTTCATTCATTTATTAATTATATGGTAATCACTAATATGGCTTATGATTTTTCTTTATTAAATGTATGAAAAGATACGTGCTCCATCTTGTAGACTACTTTATTAACATTTATTTTCACAAACAGAATCCCTCTGAGATTCAAAATGTATGCATTTTGCATTCATTAAAAAGTAAAGGAGACCAGCAAAGTCACATTAGTTCTGGAGCCAAAACTCATAAAAATAGGGACTTATTTCAGTTACAATGATGACTGAAGCAAAGCTGCCATATTGTAGAGAATATCACATTAAAATGTCTTGAACTCTGTTCCTCCATTTTAGAACAAAGAACCAAAGCATAAAATATACAGTTATGGATGCTTCTACAGCTTCAAAAGTCAGAATCAGAAACAATGATCTTTTAATTGTTCCATAATAATTTATGGATAGAGCAGAATTTGTCTGTCTATCTTTGAAATTTCCTCTCAGATATTTGCTATTAACCAGGTCAAGTTTTCGTACAAGTCTCACCCTGAGACCTGGGAGATCAGCATTCTTAAACATTAAATACATGATTTGATTATATAATTAATCTAGGACAAGCTTGGCTGGTGCTACTTAATACATACAAAAAATTACAATTAATTATTACATTTATTATTTTTCATAGACTCATGATCGACATTTAAAGATTCTCAAGGCAAAACTTGTCCAATTTTTTTGATATTGGAATCACAGAATGTCTAATTTTGACCATATACCAAGAAGTACAATTCAGAAACTGATTCAAAAATAGGCATCCTATGATATGAATTGAGGTACTTTTATGGCCAAGATAATAGTCAATTATACCTATATTAAAATGATTCTAGAATACCTCTTTTGTGCCTGCAAAGTATCAAGCCTAGCCCTTGGGCACTGAATCATCCATTCATCTTTTAGATGAGAAATGATTCCAACTATTTATTAGGAAGTATTTCAATACTGTCTATAAGTCAAGGTGAAAAAGGGTGGCTTTCTTTTTAAACACATATTCTTCAGAAGAAGTTTTTTCCTTGGACAATATTTAAGTAACTTTTTATCTAACTTGTATTAAGGCACAATATTTACATATTTAAATAGCAGAATTCATTGTCATCCAAAAGCATTTATGAGACAAACAATATTTAGGTTGTTTGGATAAAATTCAGCCCATCTCTTTTCTCCACCGCTTCCAAATTCCCAGCAACTCTGAATTAGAACAAATAAGCAATGAGAGAAGCAGTATTGTACTGGGCAATGGTAGAAATGTATTTTTAAGTTAAATGTATTTCCAGCTGATATATAAAAACATAAAATTGTACATATTAATGAGGAATGATGTAATTTTTGATACATGTATAGATTGTACACTGTTTAAGGTTAAATGTTTCTATCTCTTCAAATATTTTTATCAGTTATTTATGGTATGGTAGGAATGCTTTTACTAACTTGGTTAGCACCTCTTATCTGAAGGGGAGGATACTACCACAGTTATAGGAAGATCAAGGTGTGTGCTCTAAGATTATGTAGTGTGCTCAAAAAATAGAGTAAATGTTTAAAATTTTAAAAACATATTACATTAAAGGACACATTGCCAGTAACCCTCCTCAAAATAATCCCTTTCATTTTGCACACACTAATCGTATCATTGCCACTTTCTAAAGTAATTTAGGAATTCCTCACTCATGAATGTTTTCAGTTGTGCTAGCATTGCTGTCTCTATCTCATGGATTGATTCAAAACATTTACCTTTCATGGTTGTTTTATCTTTGTGGAAGAGCCAAAAGTTGCAAGGTTTCAGATCAGGTGAATAAGGTGCGTGAAGACATACTGTAATGTTTTTATTCGACAGAAATAACCAAACGAGATGCAATAAGGTAGTGTTGTCATGATGGAGGGTGAAACCATTTACCCACAAGAAGGACTTCCAGAGCTGCTTAAGAAAGTGACAAGAACAATGGATAAGTGTGTTCAAAGTGTAGGGGGAGTATTCTGAGAGGGTTAATAGCAATGTTTTGTTTCCTTTTGGTGTAGTACGATTTTTTTAATTTTTAAAATTTAAACATTCACTGTATGTTTTGATTACCACTAGTATTGAAGAGACATTCTTCTTCCAAATTCACAAGAGAATTTCTATATTATTCTAGTATCAAAAATATTGGTACTTCAATTTTATGCTACAGCCATTAAATTTGTAATTAATTAGGGTTTCCTTTTGGCACTGACATCAAGAATGTTTAACTCAAATTTGTGGTTTTGCTACACTATATATGATGCATGTAGTTCCCAGACTACAAACATCAAACCTGTACAACATGTTTCTGTACTGAATACTGTAGGCAACTATAACACAAAGGTACTTGTTTAAATATTTAAATAGGCTGTCTACATTAGCCTTACCACAAACACTTGAGCAACTGCATTTTGCTACAACGTTATCACAGTTACAGCAGGAGGCAATAGGAATTTTTTAAACTCTTTTTTCTTTATAATACTAGGGATAGAAATGAGGCCTTCACACGAATCTACATTTCTGTCCTTTTTTAATATTTTATTTTGAGACAAGGTAATGTTAAATTGTTAAATTGCCCAAGCTGAGCTTGAAACTGCAAACCTTCAGCTTCAACCTCCCAGAAGTCTGAAATCACAGGCCTTTTGGACCACCATGCCCAGGTCCATTTTAATCTACAGAACACTGTAGGATCTGTGGTTTGATGTTGACAGTGATGTGAGTATATAGCACAGAACTGTAAAGTCAGATATTCACCGAAGGAGCAACTACTTAGAACTCGAAATTTGAAATGAGTAGGAAGGCATTTTTCTTTTTAAAAACCCTAAATATTTTGAATATTAGTATCCTTATGAGAAGATCACACTGTCCATAAAAATTAGAGATTCAACTTTTATGGATTATATCTAGATGGTCACTCAAAGCCTCATATGCTCATAGGTTGGGTTTTTGGGAGGTAGCTGGATCACGGGTATGTGATACTGGATTATGAGTGTGTGGTGACTGGATTAATTCATTGATCAGGTTGGCATGGTTCTGGGTGTGGCTGAATGTATTTATTGACAGCAGAAGACCTACCCTGGGTGATAGTGGCACTATCCAATAAGCTTATAGCCTGAAAGGAATAAAAAGGGAAAGGAAGGCTTGCTGCTATTGCTTTTTTATGCTCATTCTGCCATGGATTGTTTCTCCTCTGCCATACCACACTGCCTTGGAGCTAGCCAACTATGGAGTAAAACTTCTACAAACAATGAGCTAAAATAAAACTTTCCTCCTTTAACTTGTGGGTATCTGGTATTTTGTCTGAACAATGAGAAAAGTAACTGAGACACAACTCTATTCATGATTGAGCAATTTTTATTACTAAGGTTAAAACAAAATGAAGCAGAATAAAGTCAAACTGTCCCAAGGAAGAGAAGAAACAAATCTGAAACCACACTACACACAAAGTATTTTCCAAAGAACACTATGTTAGCTAAAAGTTCAATTTGACGCAAACTCCCATTCTTCTAAAATTGATCATCTGTTTACTACATTCTTTGATTGGCAAAGGCACATGGTTCAATAGTTTCCTTCACTAAGGTTAGTGGACTCCTATACTGGGAGCACATACTCTAAGGGGAGTAGTAGGTAATCAGTGAAATGCAGAAAAATATCAGGATTGTACATTGATTTTTGTCTAAATATAAAAAAGAAGAAGAAATTAAGCCTGACTACTGTTTCATAGAAAGACTTATCCCAGAACCACCACTTCCTCCCTACATAAGGTGGTCACATTCACAAAACTGAAGGGGATATATTTGAAGGAAGGATTAAAGACCATACATTAAGAAGTTGGTAGAGTTGACCATATACTTTAATGTATTGTCTGGTTAAGTGGATTTAAGAATTATTTTATTTGGTTTACACACAAGAGACTTAAAAAAGACTCCTGCAAAGAAATCAGAGTTTGAAGACAGAAGTAAAAATATAAGCACATATGAACTATGAGAACATGCATAGCTGACACTCTTCCCTGTTCCTAATACAAGCTCTTTTGTCAGCTATAAGGATAAAAATACACATAAAAGAATACTAATCCAAGCTGAGAACTTGAAATGTATATTTACTTCTATTATTACTAACAAAGAACTTCATCCCAGTTTCTTTGAGATAGTAGTTAATTATGGTCTAATGCAAGTGAGATTTGAAAAAAATTTTAAAAGTAAGCATTCAGACATGTATCCACTTTACTTATATATTTGTGCATTTACTTATGTTTAATGAGTAGTAAACTTATTTATTAATTTCATTGTTGTTAGTGGTGAGGACTACTGGGTGCCACCGAACTTATTTTCTCTTGTGGGCAAAGTGTGCAACTATTTTCCAGCCTCCTCTAGAGTTGATGTGGTCAACTGGCAAATTGTAGCCAATGGAATGTGAGCATCAGTGATGCCTGCTGTTCTCAAATTGGTCCATTAAAATCATCACCCTTTGTTTCTCCCATAAAGCTTGCAATTTTGGAAAGCAGATGTTGAAGATGATGAAGGCACAAATCAGAAAGGGTCTCATTTCCTAAACTGTCACTTGGAAAATGAACCATGGATCAGAAAGACCTCTTTGAATATTATATAACCTCTGAGATTTTGATACTGATTTGTTATTAACTGCATCAGTGTATTTGTTAATAAGTAGAATATTGTTATTATTTTTAAACATCTATTTCATGTATATTTTATAAGATATTTTGTTATTTCAAAAATATCTGCTCATTCCATTTAGAAAAGAGACATGCACAAACTGTTTTGCTCATTTTACTCTTTTAAGTTATTATTATAATACTTTG
The DNA here is from genome assembly GCF_000247695.1 of Heterocephalus glaber. Next base: position 23,303,114 of record NW_004624749.1, read on the forward strand.
ATAATATGATTTGGTAGATAAAGTTTTGGATAACTGTTTTACACTTTTTAAAACATCCTTTCAGCTTTTACACTATTTTCCATGTGTGAAATGCTAGGTATAACTTCCCTTTTACTATATGAGAAAATTCTAAATAGTCAAGCCCGTGTCCTTATAGTTTTGGAAACACTTCTTTTCATTTTTAATGACCTAGTTATAACTTGATTTTCACTTAGTATATTTTTCATAGCAGAATTCTCTTTTCTTTTCTATCCATAAAGACAAAGATCACAATTCTAATGTTTTTTAAGTCAAATTGCAAACTTTCTCATAATGGTCCAATACTGAATCAAAAAAATCATTAAGTATGAAAATTCAAGCTAGCTGATGCCTGCTGTAGTCTGGAACTTAATGTTTCCCCAAAGCCCATATGTTGGAGACTTGATCCTCAGAGCAGCATAGTTGGAGGAGATGGAAACTTTCAGAAGTGGAGCCTAGTGGGAAGTCTTCAGGGCATGAACCTGATGGGACTCCAGACCTTTCCTCTTTCTGTTTCCTTTTTTTTTCCCCTTTTGATTCCAAGCCACAAGGTGAGTCCAGTGTGCTTAAAAGTTTACTTGTGGACATTACAACTTTTACTCTTTTGTGTTATTCATGAAGGAAATAAGTGTGATTTCTGATAACTGGGAAGACTTTTTTGCGTGTTTATTTTAGCTCTTAGACAGATGAACCACATTTGATGAAGAACAGAGGTAGAGTAAATCACTGGACAAATATGTTTCCCATTGTTTTTAAATTCTGGAGCACACTAAAGACTTATTGCCAAAGACTTCAAGATATCCCAAATGTCAAGATATTTTCCTTAATACTTTTAGGCCTGATTAAATTCACTATCACTCAGATTTTCCACTCCCTAAAATTCTTAGGACCCCCCCCCCATTGGAATCTTAAATTCTTCCTTTACTTTGAACTAAAAATTATAAGCAATAGTCAAAGCTAACTGACCACACAGACTCTCCAATGTGAACAGGTTTAATAGTCTGTCGCAAGATACCACACCTTCCATTGTCACTTACACCTACATTATGGAGTTTTTGGAAATTCTCTATCAATTTGAATTTAGAGCACAGAAGAACACATTAATTGATTTGAGGAATTTAAAAGAGTCATTTAGAAACAGATCAACCACATGCAGCAAAATTGGAAATGAAAAGCAATAACAAGGCTCCTGGAAATAGTACTGCTAATGATCCATGACGTGATAGTTGGAAAAAAGTGATTCAATTGCTTTATTCCCAAACCTTGTCCATTCTTAACTCATTTGCTAAAGTCCATAATGGTTCCTGTTAAGTATAGTGATTAAAGGTAACTTTCAGGAAGGACAAATTCCAAAATCAATAAACCTTGAAGTATCCTAAAAACAAAAAAATGATTCTAATATGGACCCAGAGATTTTATACTAAATCATGCTGATCTTAACATTAAAAGAGAAGATAATCAAATTATCGGGTTATTCAAAAATCACAGTGCCTAATATGAATTTTCTTACTCCTAATGTCTTAAGTTTATTGAAATAAACTTCTGTAGGAAAGCAGGGATATAAACTTCATCTTATCAACTAAGAATGATTTATTCATTTTCTTACTACTTTTAGTAGGAATTAAATTTCTCTCTTTTTCTATTAATTCTAGCTGATGTTTTTGTCTCTCTCTGTCTCTGTCTGTATGTGTGCTGCTTTGAATTTTATGATTTTGCCATTTGACATATATTTTTAAAATACTTGACAAATTCCAGTAACTGTGATATATTTAAAATGCAAATTTCAAGGTGTTTTTGGAAAAAAAAACTGATAAGGATGATAATATTCTTAATGAACTAAAAAATAATAGCTGGAATTAATAGTAAAATGAAAAAATATAAATGATCTATTAGCATTTTTTGGAATAGAGCCAACATTACTAGTCTCATACAAAGTGAATGGTACCTGGAGACCACGAGGGGATGTTTAAGACAAAACCTATAGAGACCTGAGAAAAAATTGTTATTTCCCCACTAGCATATATAAAACGAATTTCTTACAAAAACAAAATGCAGAAAAATCCCACCAATATCTCATCCTTTCTGTTGTTGATTAGTTTCTACACTGGAATAAGAAAATCATGATTAATAATGATACCTTGCTTTTTCCTTAATAGAATCCTAAATACTAAATGGTCTCCAGATATTCCCAGCTTTTTACATATAGCACATACATTTGAGGATGAAGAAATGAAAGTATTATTTCCATTTCTCAGATAAGGTGGTCAGAACACTGAGAAATTTGCCTGCCATTGGTCATAAATGCCACAAAAGAATAATAATACAGGTATTAATTTGTCTGAAATGTGAAATTCATTCCTCAATGATAATGGGGAATACATATTGCCTTATTTTCTACACCATACAAATTTCTAAAACTAAAATCAATTGTTTTATTGCAAGACAACTCATGTGACTGCAGAATTTCATCACAATATGCATGACATACCCCATTTTATGACTCTCTTGTTTTTCAAAGAAATGATTACATCATCTACTGACATTTTCTGATTCTGATATGCAAGTGTACATTACTGTTCTTTCATTAAACTACAAACTGCTGGTAAAATGCCAATAACACAAGAAATGACCACACTGACATTTTACTGTGGGTCATCCTGATGAACTGAACATCAGCCTTCCACTTGATTGCACAACCCTACTGTCAAGCTGTGTTCCTTAAGCATTCCTTTTCCAAATATTCTGTGGTGATTGTTGATGAAATAAAGGGCAAAATGAGCAGGCTGTGATTTTTCTTGTCAAGATTCTTCTTGTGAACCTTTATTTGGGCAATTCACAAGAAAGGGAAGCAGCTCATTTTCTACTTCAGGATATCACTTCTCTTTAAAACCAGTATTAGCATTTCTGAAATGCAGGATGGGTCCAGGATGATCATTACTGAAGCATGCAATATTGCAGAGTGAAATATCAGTGAAAGGAAGCAGCATGTGGTAGAGGAAAGAAAAAGGGTTTTGGAGACTACCATTTCTTTTTTTTTTCATTTCTTTATGGCTGAAAAATGACTGAATCTGGGACTCAGTTTCTTATCTTGGAAAAAATGAGAATTAATGATGTACACCTGATCACTAGTGTTGCTATGAGGTTTAAATATGACAATTTAATTTAGGCATTTATCTGTGTAACTAAAGAAAACTGAACACACACTGATCACCCATGATGGGGAAAGACACTTGGATATGAGAGCAGAATATTTGAACTTGATCCCTAAATCAGCTACTATTAGCTGTGTGGTGTTAACACAATTATTCTCTTTGGACCTTTCTTTCATAGCCAGTTATAAATTAAAAATTATCCCTAAGTCACTTCAAACTTTTATATTCCATATGATACTTAAATAAAATTCCTGACTTTTGTCCAACATGATAAACTGTACATACCAATATCTGAAATCTGTTATCCATATCCAGTGAGAGAGATAAATATACATGAGAGAATTAATTTAACAATAAATTTTCTTATATAAAAATTAAGAGAGGTTAACAAAGGAACACCAGAAATTGCCTTGTTTGGGATCTTTTAGATGGCTTGGCTTAAGGTACTCCAGGATGCACATGGAATCCTGGAGATGGACTCCTCATTCTATAGTATTTTATGGAGTTCTTCAACACAGGCTACAATTTTCTTTGCATATACACTTTATTTTCTATAATAGTTTCATAGGCTTCTAAACTGACTATATGCATAGAGTATCATTAAAGAAGCCTAACTGCAAGGTCTGATTTCTTTGTTCTGAGCAATGCATATTTCACACATACTTTCTTTACAATTTTACACACAAATTGTGGAGAATTGTTCAACACCTTTTCAAATTAAATATTTTCATTCTAAAGTTATATATTTAGCAACATACTAGTGAGTTTGAAAAGCGGAGGCTTTACTAAACCAAGAAGTCTTAGGCAGGTGTTTAATTGGCTAATTAATGAACATATAGTCACTTCCAGTTTTCCATTTGCTCTTTGTGAATGCAGATAAGTAGCCCAACTGACTGCTTAATTAGACTATTAAAACTGGCTCACTTGTTATAGCTAAGAAAAAATTTTAATGCAAAATTATGAACTCAGAACACAGTATGTGGTCTGAAACTTACATTTTTCTTCTTATTCTAACCACCATTTTATAATCTATGTATCTGTCTAGATTTCACATATTATACATACAACATGTAAGTGTGTATAGCTTTCTATCTGCACATATATGTATTTATATACAGATATATATAGAGAGAGCATATTGTATCTAATTTAACATGAAATTCAACAGATGTTCATCTTGATGTTTTCTAATTACCAGGATTATACCAATCTAAAGCCCAAAACTAAAAGTTTGACTTCTATAAACATAAACAATTTTAGAAAAATCTTTTGCCAGGAAAACTGCTACTTCTGGCTAAAATTTCTTATGGCTATGAGCCTAAGTCCAAATTATTATAATCTCATACTCCTGTACTTGAAGATCTGCAGGCCAGAGGTCCTCTGACTCACGGAGAGTGCCCGGAGAGCAGGATTTGCATGTACTTCTCTAGCAACATCAATAGCTTCCCCTCACTGACTCATGTATTTTACTTACTTCTGCCTGGACTGGGGGAGCACCTCTCAGACAGCACTGGAGAAAGAAGGACTATAAAATCTACAGTAAATCTTTAGGAAATAGAGATGTTACAGAAAATAATTTTTTAAAAAGCATCTCCAAGGCATTCGTGTAGGTAGGAGAGAGAATTTCATAATAGCACAACTGGCAATATAAAAAGGAATGAAAACATGAAGATGTATCAAAAAGAATGAGAAGAGATGATAAGAGGTAGTCTTTTATGAAAGTATATGATTATATTTTTTTAGATTCCTCAATAATAATAGCTGTGATATTCAGGGAGTTTTCAGACCTTATCCAAGGCCAAGTTTTATGTTATCTATTTATAATTAACACTAGAATATTAGGAAAATATGAGTGAATGTTCACCAACTGGCCCTTGTGCCAGTTAGGAAACATTATTGGAGAACCTGCTTTATGAAAGCTTTTTTTTGTTGGATACTTTCTGTTTTCTCTCATTTAATCTGCACAGCTACACTAGGTAATTTCATCAATCTTATGTCAAAGAGGACTAGCATTAGACCAATTCCTCTGTAAAATCACATAGATGTTAGTAGCATTAGCTAGAGTTGCCAGTCAGACCTGATACTTTCTACTACATAATTTCATGCTGATTATTTTTTACTTTTTGTCTAAACCACACAATGGATTGATAATTTATATAGATATTTGTTTCATGATATACTGATATAAAACTCATGTAAAGTGAGCATTATGGCATGCTAAATGTGAAAGGTGCAGATTACCATGGAGTTGGAATCACAAGTACTAGTTAAATTGAAAGCGCATATTGCTCACTCTCTGTGTATAAACTCTACAAAATGTTAATTATATGCAAAAGAAGCACTGGAGTAAGATTGTCCACAGTCTTCTCCAACTGTGATGTGCTATAATGATGTGCATGTAACAGGAAAAAGCCAGAGACAACATGATGGCCAGGGAGTGAGTACTGTGGGGAAGGTGTGTTGCACAGAGGAGCCATTCACTCATGACAAACCCATTTTGTTATTTTTAAAGTGGTGCTAAATCTGAAACTGAAGACCTTCAGTAAGTAACCAGTGCTGAGTCTACTCTATTTCTTTAACACCTAGGAAAAGAAGATCATCACCCTGATTTGATGGTTTTTAGCAAAGCCATCAACTAAAATAAGGAAGCAAATGGACACATCTCTAAGGATACATAACACAAATTTTAGGATCTAGGCCTCCTTTCCTGCAGCCTTTCCCCCTAATAGGTAATGCTTGTCAAAACAGAGGCAGGCACACTAGACAAAATGCAGAACTAACTGAGAAAAGAATGGGCCAGAGGCCTGGGAAGTCAACTGAAAGGTGAAGGTGGGGCTCCCTCAGGTTAGCCAACAGGGGGTATATATCAAGTTGGGCTTCAGAAGTTTCAGCATCAAAAGCATCCAGGGGGCCAATCTGGGACCAAGTGGTGGGTAAAGAATTCCCAGCTGCCTAAGATGCTTGAGGCTAGGCAGTTGGTGCTAATACTGTGAAGGGTCAAAGGAATCGGTCCATTAGAAGAAGACCCAGGCAGTATTTCAGAAATATGGAGGCAGATTCAGGGCTTCTGACTCAGCCAAGAGAGAACATAGCCAGGAGCTTTGCAAAAGTTAAGACCTCATGGCCTCAGCCTTAGTACAGAGAGAGACATCAGCACTAAGAGATAAAGGGCAGGAGTACTGAATCAAAAGATTAATCCTAATAATCAAACAGGTGTATCAGGGGTGAGGAAATGCTGGAACTCACATGTATTAATCTGCTAAACACAAAGTGTTCTATATCTGAGCAGTATGATTCAGTTGCACAGCCTGTACATAGGCAATGCATTTCAGGACTGTTTACTTCTCCTAGTTGGACTGACTGACTTGGCATCTATACACAGATTCCCCTTTTAACAGTGCAGGCATCTTCTTGTTATAAATAAGCCTAGACTTCTTGCATAAAACCACAGTGATATCCAGGGGTAGCTCTTACAGCATGACACAGCAGTGTTCTGGACACAATGTACAACATCTACTTAAGCTGATGTTAGAAAATCATTTGTAGAAAATTTACATATATGTGTATCATTAAGCTGTTCAAGCAAAGAATAAAATATTAAGATCCTAACAATGAATCACCTATGTTTTCACTCTCCCCAGCTGTACTGATCTCAGCGGGACAAAAACAATATATATTTAAAGATATATTTTGATAAATAATGCAACATAAAAGCTCCATGAGAAAGAAAAGTGTTTTAAGAAGTTGTATTAAGAAGCTTTTCTCTGGGCCGAGGAGCAGAGCTGCCTCCAGCCCAGAGGAGGTGAATCTTCCAGGCAAATGTATCACCATGCCCAACTCAAAGGAGGTGAACCTTTTGGTCCTCTGTACAACCAGCATGGAGGAGATGAGCCATGACAGTGCCAGCAGCACACATCCCCACCGCCACATCTTTGAAATGAGAAGACACGTAAACAAGTCTCAAGCGAGACTTACAGATTACCTAAAGCAACTCCAAAGGGAAATGAGATGGAACAACCTGATACCAACAACCTGTATTCCCTGAACTGACAACAAAACAGGATCTGGAAAGAATGAAATCAGAAATAATTTCTCAGATAACAGCAGAAATTGTGCCCATAGTGCAAGACATGATTAATAAATCTAGAGAGGACACAGATAAAAAAAAAAAGAGGAGCTGAGTAACATGATGGAATCCCCAAATAGGAAAAAAATGGAATCCAAAAAACAGATGCAACAGATTTCCAGATTAAAAACTCCATTGAAAGTTGAAGTAGCAGAATGAGCCAATGTGGGAACAGAATTTCAGTTATAGAAGATAAGATTGCAATTAGCGAACAGGAAAAGAAAAATTTCTTTAAAATAGTAAAGGATCATGAGAAATCAATCCAGCAGCTGCTAGATGATCCAAAGAAGAATAATATAAGATTGATCGGAGTCAATGAAGTAACAGAAGGGGAGTGCAGACCATATGAAAAAATTGTTCAGAGAAGTAATGGCAGAAAACTCCCAAATAGGGGGAAAGAACTTGACATAGAGATAAGGGAGGCATATAGGACTCCAATTAGCCTTGATCAAAACAAATCTACACATAGGCATCTAATAGTTAAGATTTCAGAAACTCAACTGAAGAACAAAATTCTACAAGCAGTTAGAGAAAAGAAACAAATCACATACGAAGGAAAGCCCATCAGAATGACAGCAGACTTCTCAACACAAACCTTCAAGGCAAGAGCTTGGAGTGACATATTTCAAGACCTAAAGAAAAACAGCCTCCAACCCAGATTGATGTACCCTGCAAAACTATCTTTCAAAATTTATGGAGAAATCAGATACTTTCACCACAAAGAGCACTTTAGGAATTTCATGAATGCCAAACCAGCACTCCAAAAACTTTTAGACAATATCCTAGAAAAGACAACAAGGATCATAAACCCAGGAAGCCCAGCCAAATAAATCCAACTGGCAGGACAAGAAATTAATCATGAAGTGGGAAGATCCAACAAAAAAAAAAAAGTCATGACAATAATAAATCAATACGTATCAGTTATAACATCAATGTTAACAGTCTAAATTTACCAATCAAAGCAAATAAACTGGAAGAAAGAGTCAAGAAGCCAGATCCAGCAATATACTGCATATAAGAAACACACTTAATTCAAAAAGAAACTCAGAGACTGAAAATTAAAGGGTGGAAAACAATACTCCATGTGACAGGAACTTGAAAAAAAGCAGGAGTAGCTATCCTCTTTGCAGATCAAGTGGATTTCAAACCAACACTGATTAAGAGAGACAAAGAAGGACACTACCTCCTTGTAACAGAAACAATCCAAGAGGAAGAGATGATAATAATAAACATAAGAGCACCAAACACTAGTGTGCCCAACTATATAAAACAAATACTAATGGACATGAAAAATCAAGTAAGCAAAAATACAATAGTAGTGGGGGACCTCAATACACCACTGTTACAAATAGATTGATCAACTAGACAAAAAATAGGCAATGAAATACTAGAACTCAATCAAACTCATGAACAAGTGAACTTCACAGATGTTTACACAGTGTTCCACCCCACAAAATCAGAATACACATTCTTTTCGGCTGCACATGGGTTGTTTTCCAAAGTAGACCACATACTCACTCATAGAACATGTTTAAATAAGTGCAAATGAATTGGAGTTATCCCCTCTGTATTATCAGACCATAGTGTGATGAAATTGGAGATCAACTGCAAAAGAAACCACAAGAATTTTAAAGACATGCAAGTTGAACAACACACTTAAACAATGGGTCACAGAGAAAATTAAAGAACAAATCAGACAGTCTCTACAATTAAATGCCAAGGAAAATACAACATATCAGAATCTATGGGACACAATGAAATCAGTCTTATGAGGGAAATTCATGGCAGTGAACACTCATATTAGGAAAGCAGAGCGAGCCCAATTAAACAACCTAATACTGAAGCTCAAGCTTCTAGAAAAAGAAGAGCAGGACAACCCCAAAGCTCATACAAGGGAAGAAATTGTAAAGATCAGAGGAGAAATCAATGCAATGGAGACTAAGAGAATGATACAAAAAATAAATGAAGCCAAGAGTTGGTTCTTTGAAAGAATAAACAAAATTAACAAACCCTTAGCCAACCTTATCAGAAAAAGGAAAGAAAAGACCCAAATCCATGCAATTAGGAATGAAAAGGATGAAATTACAAAAGAACCAGCAGAAATCCAGAGGATCATCAATACCTACTTTGAGAACCTCTACACAAATAAGATGCACACCACAGAAGTAATGGACAGATTCCTAGATACGTATGAATTACCAAAGTTGAACGAAGAAGATTTAAAAATTCCAAATGACCCAATATCAACCAATGAAATAGAAAATGTAATTAAAAACTTACCCACTAAGAAAAGCCTGGGTCCTGATGGCTTCACTGCTGAATTCTACAAGACATTTAGAGAGGAACTATTGCCACTACTGTTTAAACTCTTCAATGAAATTAAAAGGGAAGCAATGCTCCTGAATTCATTCCTGGAAGCAAGCATCACTTTGATCCCCAAAGCAGAGAAAGGGCCAACCAAAAAAAGAAAACAATATTCCAATCTCACTAATGAATATAGATGCAAAAATCCTTAATAAGATACTGGCAAGTAGAATGCAGAAGATCATCAAGAAGATCATACACCATTACCAGATGGGATTCATCCCATGGATGCAGGGATGGTTCAACATACACAAATCAATAAATGCAATACACTATATCAATAGAGCCAAGGACACAAATCATATGATCATCTCAATAGATGCAGAAAAAGCATTTGACAAAATCCAACATGCATTTATGATAAAAACCCTACAAAAAATTGGAGTAGATGGT
>NW_004624749.1:23326610-23347267 GCF_000247695.1 Heterocephalus glaber
ACACACACACACACACACACACACATATATATATATATATACACACACACACTATAATTTCTAAGATCCTTTCTGTTTTCTAATTATACTCTTCTATCCAGGCTAGATATCAGTGAGTGGGTTATTGTTTCATTTTCTCTTTCTCTAAGAACTTACAGAACTGCTGTTTAAAATTCAGCTGATGACTACTGCTCGGCATGTTAATTAGGCTTACTAGTGCCTGTTTCACCATCAATGTATCTCATTTTTATAAAAATTATGCCAAAACTGATGTTTTGGGTTGATGCTCAATTTATCTATGATTTTTTAAAAAGCATCATCATTGAGGTTACATTCACAAATTCTAAATTAAAAAAGAATATTGAATTATGAAACAATTACATATGTCAATGGGAGAAATTTGATGGTAAATATTTGTGATTCTTGGATGTATGTTAATACCACTTGACCAACTCCAGCTCATCTTATTCTTTAAAGCTAGCATATACCTCTCCTGACTAGACAAATTTTCCTGATAAATGCCTTTCTATATAGTCTCCTTTTATGAAGTCAATAATCAATTTAAACTATATTCTATGGTTTATTGACTTGATAACACATCCCATAGATATTTAGGCATATCTCTCCCAAATTAGAGTCCTAACGAGTCCTAATTAGAGTCCCCAAATGGTCCTCGTGAATCCAGGCTGTTAAAGCTAGAGAAAAAAGTACATAGTTCCTGCCAGCAGTCGTAATACTAATTTTCTAGTTGCATAACACTTGAAAGCTTTCAGAATTATATGGGTCTCTCCACATGTGCAGGGCAATGAACCTATGCAAGGAACTTCAGTTTTACAGATGACAGATGGTGATCCAAAGCAGTAATGGGGTATACTCAGCATTGCATGATGTGGTAGCAGAAGAATGCAAATCCTTCAACTTACTAACATTGTGCCACTGAGAATTTTTCTGAGCTTCCCTGAGCCTCAATTAGTTCTCTTAATATTAAGGTAATAATGTCTAATACAGAAATTGCTTTACAGATTAATGAGATGGCACATAAACTAATTGACACTGTGGCTTATGTATGGTGCATGCTAACAAAAAGCAGACAATGCCATTATTATCCTGGCTTTGATAACAGAACTATGTTCTTTTTATTGTGTGGCTGGCAAAGTGGCTCATGAATCAAGTGCACCCCACCACCTGGCTCTAATGACAGGTGAGCAAAGAATAATATTGACATTTATAATAGGTTAAAAAAATAAAAATTTAATGTATTTCATGTGTCATGAAAGTTACACAAAAGTGAAATGTCCATTAATCAGTGCTATGTGAACACTCCCATACCATTTGTTTAAATATTCTCCATGGATGCTTCTTCACAGCACCAGAGTTCAGCAGGTGGAACAGCACTAGGCAGCCAACAAAGCCCAAATGTTTATTGTCCGGCCCTTTAGAGAAAACATTTCCTAACTCTGTCCTGAAATTTCCTGATGAGCTGTTCACAAACTGCAGTATTTCAAACTTCTTCCATGTTTGTATATAAGACATTTTGCTTCTTATTTATAAGAAAATAAGTTGAAAGGATGACAAAGACTAAACAATTTGCTATTATTAGGAAATGTTATGAAAACCTATGCATCTTTGCCTTTTCTATTTATCTATTTTATTTCAATTTCTTGTTCCTTTTGTCTTTAAGGGTAGAAGATACAGAGAATGTGTGAGAGAAAAATTAGTCCAACTAAATTTCAAAAGCTATTAATCAAATGACAGCACAGGAACTTGCTACTCGTTCTTCCTCTAGCATATCTGGAATGCAAGCAAAATAACTCCAGAAAGAGAGATGAGGCAGCATCATGCAGCGAAATGCAATGTCAACAGCAGCCTCTGAACCACTTCGTCTTTAGTCTATTCTCATTGCCCACTAGACAAAGAAATAAGCAATAAATCAAATAAAAACAGTTGAGAGACTGTCACAGATTTTCTCACTTCATATAAAGGTGAAACTCAGCTACAGTCATATTTCCACTTTAGAGCAACACAGAACTCTTGAGAGTTGACTTTTGTTTAGCGATTCAGAAACTATGTCAAACCTTCAAAATAAAAAGGAGAAATGAGAGAGTTTTATTAAAAACCCAAGATTTCTTTTCCTCTGTTAAGTTAGAAACAATGTTTATGATTATGTTTCAGGTAAAAGGGAATTTCTTTGCTCAAAAGGCTTTAAGGTATATTCAGCCCAAAACTGTGGATAAACAATAGCTCAAAGTAAAAAAGAAAACCAACAGTAATGGAACTAGTAATGTGGGAGTTTAAATCTCCTGAGACTTTTCTCAGAAAGTAGAGGTTGTGGAGATTATTACGTCAGAGTGTATACACCCACAAGACAGAGTCACATGCACAAAACAGTCACTCAACACATACACAAACATATACATATATACTGTCTCCTACTAGGATAGATGGCTGTATTTAAAAGCTGACAAGGTAGTGGCTGAAATTAATTAATTTGGAGGCAATGCAAACACTTGGGGGGAATTTCTTATTGAAAAGAATTGAGATAATAAACTAGAGTGTTTATGCTAAATGTTCTCACTAGGTACAGTGTCTCCCACCACTCAGAACACCCTTCACCGACAAAATCATCCAATCAAAATCCCTCTCTCAAGACTTAACCAATACACAATATCTGTTCAAACATATCTTCAGCTAGATTCTCAAAATAGGCTTCAATATCTGGTCAAAATGGTTTGAGATAGCAACTCAGTGTAATCACATTAGAAATATAGTATTCTAAGACATGAAGTAAGTGAGATAACCAATAGCTGTAATAAGAAATAATGCCATTAAAAAGGTTTTGTTATGTATTAAAACAACTGTGAAGAAATGAAACCTCTCAGAACAAGTCAGGCAGAAGCTATCCAACAGTATTTATCATCTTCCAACCAATTCTGAAGGGTGACTCAAAAACATCGTCTCCTTTGATGTGGACAGATTTTCAGAATTCAAGAGAGAGAGAAATATAGGGATTCTTTCTGTTCAATCTCTATCCTGGGGAAGAATGACCAGTCAAATACTGATCCAGTGTTACAGGAACCATTGTTGACCTTCAAACCTTCTATGTTCTATCAGAACTCATGCTTTCACCTCTGACCTGAATGCTGACTCTTGGTTGGGTGGATGTTTGCAGCACTTGTTAATGTCTCTGGCATCATCCCAGTTCCACCCTCAATTACTACAGAAGTGGCTGTAGTGCCTTTGCTTCCATAACCTTAGCACATATTCTACACTTTCTGCCTTTGGTTCAACTCTGCACCCAACCTCACCCCATCCTAGTTCAAGTCTCTAATATTATGTCTAGCCAAGAACATCACAATCAGTTTCTAACTTGTTTTTGCCCTCTGCAAGCAATTCCCACAGTTGCTGAGCTTTGGAACAGTAGATTCAAAACACATGCTCAAAAACCTTCAATGAATTTTCATTGCCTATATTCATTATTATTAAAAGTAATAACAGTCAAAGCTGTCCATTTTTGGAGTGATGAGTAGTTTATTATATTAGTCTTAATCTCTATAATAATGCTGTAAGCCATGCTTCTTATCCACATTCTGTTGAGAAGAAAAATGAACTTTGAGAAAGCACAGTAACCTTCCCCATTGCCCTTTGTCCTTGACATAGTATCTTTGATGTATTTAAAGTTCTCTATATATTTATTAAATAACTATTTGTTTCCTCTTTATTTCCTCTCTGTATCTTTTCATAATAACATTAAAGCAAATGTTATTATAATGTATCCTTGTTAAATTCTTCTTCACATAAAATGGTCCTTGATTAACTATTAGAACTTTTCCTGAGCCAGCTTTAAAATGTAAGATTTTCACGTTCCCTGGGGTGAAAACCCACTTGATTCAAGACATAGATGGCACTTCAATAGCCCATATTTTAATTAAAGGCTCCTGCTCTAATATATAACAACCAATGAAAGGAATGTAATTCATTTTACCTTTCAATTTTATTCCACTCTAGGTACCTGACTGAAATGGAAATCCTCAGACTAAACATTTAAAACTATAATAGGTCAAGAATATCAAGGACTCTCTCCAGCTCTTCACTCAATTTGAAAAAGAAAAAGATCATTTTGTACAACATTAAGTAGAAAATTATTACCTCTGGCCAGAAAGACTGAATAATTTCTAAATATGTCCTGCCATCTGTTATGAATAAGGAGAAATGACCTCAAATAATCTTTAGAAATGAAATAGTCATCAATATAAATTCCATTAATACTAATTTATAAAAGTTGCTACTGAAATGATGGGTGTATGTACTACTTAAAAATATGATTTTCTTAAGTTTGTTTTCATTCCTTGCAAAATCATCCCAGATTAACCTTATAATAGTTACAATATAAAAAGTTACAATTAAAGTAATATATTTTTCTTTGATATACTATATAAAGGAATATAAAATTTTATGAAGGTTTACCTCTCAAAGCACTTTATATTCTTTGATTTTTTAAATCACTTTAATGTTTATATCAGCAAAGAAATAAAACTTTAACATATTTAAAATGGTTGAACAGGCTGTAAAAACTGAGAAAACAGAATACATAACTTATAAAACATTTAAAAAGTCATCAAATAAAGTAAAAACAGAAGTGAGGTTCAACTCAACATCAAAGAAAACAGAGTGAATATAAACCCCATGCAGAGGAAAATAATCACACAAAAGTTTTTATGTACCTACTGGGTGTGACTAGTTAACATGCTCTAATCAAGGACATAAAGCCCAACATAGGAAATATTTATTACAACTTTCAGAAGAGTAATGTAAACCACTAGGACAAAAATAATGCTGAAATAAGCAAAAGGCACTATATAAATATGCAGTAGAGACATGATAGCAAAATGTAACTCCCTGTACAACTACTCAGTCTTAAAACAGTCATGGGCATTATTCTAATAATTAGGCATTTTGATTTCTAAGTTACATTACAAAATTACACTAGGAAAAGTTTATAATTTAATTAAATTTGTGTAAATTAAAACACACATGGCAATGTGACTTCTGGTACAGTCTTGCTATTGTGGCTTGGATCTGCAATGTACCCCTAGAGCCACGTGTACTCAGAGGGTGTACTCAGAGGGTGTACTCACAAGATGGGCCTTGTGGAAGGTGTTAGGATTGTTGGGGACATGCTGTTAGGAGGTGGGGCCTGATTAGAGCAGACCATTGCAGGTGTGACCTGGAAAGGTACATCTTTCTCCCTGGCTCACCTATTCTCTCTCTGCTTCCTGGCCACCAAGATGTGAGCAGTTTTTCTCTGCTAGGCCCTTCTTTCTGCTGTAAGTCTGCTGTGTATAGACTGAAATGTATAAAAATGTGAATTAAAATAAATCTCCCCTCTTTTATGTTGTAAGAATTGGGTATTGTGTCTCAACAATGACAAAGTTAAAAGACAGATTTTGGTACCAGAGTAGTGTGGTTGTTGTTGTGTGACATATAGTTTAGAAGCTTTAGAAATGGTTTAGAAAGGTTTAGAGATGCTAACTAGAGAAGCCCTAGCATGGTGCAAGCCAAGAATCTGGTCAGACCTCAGAAGACCAGCATGCTGATAGAATGCAGATGGAAAAGGCCAGGTTCAAGCATCTTCAGTTGGGAACAAGGACTTCATTAGCAACTGGATTTGAGACCATGTGTATTAAACTCTGTCAGAAAATTTGGCTATACTGTGCTCATATCCTGAGATATTGAAGGATACTGAGATTAATGTAAGTGGACTAATTGATCTGTGAAGGAAATTTCAAAGCTCCCCAATGTTGATTCTGTGACATGAGTATTGCTGGCAGCTTTTCACCATATCTACTTTGAGAAGTGGGATCAAAACCAAGAATAAATACTTTGAAAAAATTTCCTAGTGTCCAGAAAGAAAGCACCTACCTATAAAATTTAGGCCTGTAGAATTTTGGGCTAGGTCATCTTGGCTGCTGAAAAGATTAGCATTAAAAAGAAGCCAAGTACTTTGCATGAGAATAATAGGAAAAATGCCTTGAGAGCATCTCAGATATATGCAAGGCCCAATCCAGCCAGCTCAAGGGTGGAAAGCTGTAACCTATGTGTTTTCGTTTTGTTGTTGTTGTTGATGTGGAGACAGTAACTCACTACGCAGCCCAGGCTGGCCTGAAACTCAGAGCAATCCTCCTGCTTCAGTCTCCTCAGTGGTTGTATTACAAGTGTATGCCTTGTGTTTCAGAGTAGAATGTGTACTTGAACTTCTCAGCATCTGATAGAAGGGGAGAATGTGGGTATGAAATACAACCCATCTTCCTTTCACCAAGCCAGTGTCCAAGCCAGCAGCCTTGGTGTGAGGTTTCCAGACCAAGAAAAAGCAGTGTCTTTCTAAATTGTCATCCAGGAGGGACTTTTGCCTGATTCATGAAAAGTCCCCAAATATGCTAATGCCAGCTTTGATTCTTATCCTATAGTAATCAAGTTAGGAATTCTTCTAGTATCATATGTTCAGAATATATTTGAACCAAGTTGCCTTTGATGTATAAGCTCTATGATGCCAGGATTTTGTGGCTGAGGGACCAAACCAGGTAAACAGCACTTCTTACTGTGTTACAAATGTTTATTAACATGTGAGCAACTAACTTGGAAGAAATATAGTAATGATAATGATGATTAAAACACACAATTCCAAAATTATACAAAGATTGGTCATGAAAGTATCACAAGGGTGCCACTCAAAGTCCATGTAAAACTAGGAATTAGGCTTGTCATGAAGTTAGGACCTGCCCATCACCCCAAATTCTTTTATTAATTTCCTGCTGGCAATACTTTTCCTTTCTCAGCCTTCACCATGTGAATCTGTTTTATTTTTATGAAGAAAAGTAGTTGTATGCACTGTGTCCCCCAAAGGTCCTCTGGAGACATAATGTTTCTGGATACACATTTCTCTTCTAGAGATGATGGCAGAGGAAGTGCAACTTTTAAGTGAAATGGAAATAATTTCCTACAATGACACTTCAAGCACTGTGGCAAAGAAGTGAGAATTTTTGCAAGCGAAAGGTTTTTCTCTCTCAACTCATTTCTTTCAATTCAAAATAATGCCAAGTGGGAAAATTGCTAGTCTAGTCATGTTAATTTTTAAATATCTTTACATGATAATTATACATATTCATGAGGTACAGTGTGATAAACTGAGCTGTCTATATAATGTATAATGTTCAAATCAAAGTAATTAGCATTTAGACCTGCTAAACACTCATCATTTATTTGCACTGATACCCTTTAAACTCCTCTTTTTGAGCTTTTGATAATATATAATGAAATGTAAATTATAGTCATCTTCCTGGGCTAGGACACTGAAGATATCATTTTTCCTCTTATGTAATATATTTCATATCCATTACCTATCTCTCTCTTCACTCTAACCTCCACTCTCTTTAGTGTCTTGTGATCATTACTCTACTGTTTTCAGTGAGAGCACCTTCTTAGCTTCCATGTATTAGTGAGAGCATGAAGTATGTGTTTCTCTGCCTTGCTTTTTTAACTTAACATAATGTCCTCCAGTTCCACTAATGTAGATACAAATCACAGGATTTTATTCTTTTTTATGAATGAATAATATTCCACTCTGTGAGCATGTTTATTTGTATGAGTGTGTGTATATGTGTGCATTTTCCTTATTTGCTCATCATTCAGTGGACACTTTAATTAATTCCATCTCATGGCTCCTGTGAGTAGGGCTGTATTAAACACAGGAGCTCACATATGTCTTTGGCATACAGATTCCATTTCCTTTGGACATATACCCAGTAGTGGGATAAGTGGATCATATAATAGTATGCTCCAGTTCATCCAAAATTATTATGAGATAAGATACAAGATAAAGATACTTGGACCTCTTTGCACCTTTTGACATACTGTTATCTCTATCAAAGATGCTCTCTCCCTCTTCCTTCCCATCAGGCAAACCCCTGTTTAGTCTTCAGCACTCTGCTTATATTTTGCCTCTTTTCTGTAACTTATATCAGTCACCCAAGACCATCTCCAGACATAATGGTTTCCTCCCTCATCTACATTCATAGAGCACTTTATAAATAATTTAATACAATACTTATTGATTCATATTAATTTATCTCTTAGTCTTCCCAGCTAGAGAGCTATTTCCAAACAGGGATACTGTCTTTCTAATCTTTATTACAGATTATGTGTTAGATAATAGAGAAATATTTCTTGCAATGAAGCATATGTGATGCACCATAAAATGTTATCCATTGACATTTACATTTTGGTGATGTTATTTGTCTTCCTAAATTGTCATTTCATATGGATCCTCAGGTAAAGGACAAAATGGATAAAGTTTGGAAATTCAAAACTTTGAGTCAGGTATGAAATAAAATGTGTGTCTTTCAACAGATCTCCCTTTCTCACTGTACAGTTTCCTGATCAGTAAAATTAGCAATTGTTCTGTCTCAACCTCAACACTACTGATGCTGTGGGACATACAATTCTGTTTGCAGTGAAGAATGACAGGGCCTGTTCAGAGTACTGCAGGATATTTAGCAGTATCCGGGGCCTCCAGATGCCAGCAGCATCCATCCAGATGCAATGATCAACTATACCACTAGACACTGAGAGTGTGTCCAGTGGTGAGGTGTTTAAGGTTGTAACAGGATGAGAACTACTGATTTACACCAAAGTTTTGCATACTTTTAGGCATCAGAATCCGTTGTCTAGATCAACATCACCCACTGTATAAACATAGTCAAAGTGCAGGGAACTTCTAGAAGGAGGTAGACAGATCACCACTGAAAACCCTTTATATTATATGATTCTTTGATTTTAAAAGAATCACATGTGAAAATACCCAAAGATAAAGCCAAATGTTATTTTTATAGATTTTCTGAGGTACTTACCATGAAACATTGAGATTTGGAAAGATCACATTTAAAAAATGGACCAAAATTTGTCAACACTCACAAAATGGTAGCTTGTCAGGTTCAAATAGTTTTTCTTTTACCCACAAAAGGAAATTCATTGCCACAATCTTAATAAAGTAAAAATCATAATCAAGTGCCTTTGGCATCAAAAATTGTTACCAATCAATACATGTAAGATTCATTGGGCAATAATCCTCTTAAAACACAGACCTAAGTGAGGATTTCCCATCTTTCAAATTTATACTGAACTTAAGAATTGTTTTGATGCCCACAACTAATACTGGATTAATGCCTACTATGTGCTAGTTCCTTAATACTTGGTATTCATTATATCCCTTAGGAGATATTCCTTACAAGATGGTGTGGGGTGATACAAATATGGTAAATACTTAAATTTTGAAAATTTATTACAGCAAAAGACACATTCCCAGTAATCTCCCTCAAAATACCTCCCTTTGATTTAAAGATACTCATCCCACAATTCTTTTCACTTTCAGAAGCGCCTCTGAGCATTTCTTGAGTGCCTTTACTTGCTCTGTTGTGGCTACCTCAATATCCTTAATCAATTCAAGACATTTACCTTTCAAGATCAATTTGACCTTGAGGAAGTGCCAGATCTGGTGCAAAAGGTGGATGAGGACACAGTATAATGTTTTACAAGACTGTCTTTCCATTAGATGACATTCAGCAGCAGCATTCATTGTATTTTTTTATCACAGCTTATGAAGACATTCATGAAAGAGGACTCAGAACTGCTTCAAAAATTCCAGGAACAATGGAATAATTGTGTTCAAAGGAAGAGAGAGTATTTTGAGGGGGTTCATGGCAACATCTTTTACTATAATGAATTTTTAAGCATTCATTGTATATTTTAAGCATGCCTCATAGAACGTATGTGTATATATGTATACATATATGTTCCTATGTATATATTTATATACATTATTTAGCATATAATTTATTCTATGAACTATAAACAACTTCCTATTAATAATGTTAATTATAAAAATTTAATATTATTAATTTAAAAATGAACAAAATTGTGTGTAGAAATGTAGAGTGGAATTATTGATAGGTTTATACATATATTCATTCATCCAATAGAATATCAGTCATCATATATAAAATGTTAAATGTTTTAATCATTGATTTGTACTCTGTGTCATGAGAATATGAGAGATTTTAAAGCAAAGAACTTAAAAATTTCTGCTAATGTATAAAAGTTGGCTGTAAATTCAAAACTTATCCTGTAATCATATTAGTATTCAGTTGAAAATTACTCCATGCTTAATGATTCTAAAGAACAAGAATTAAAATTAACATAACACAGCAGGATTGGCACATGTACCTAATCAGTAGTCAGTAGATAATAAAAACAACAGCAAAGAAAGTTCAATTTAAAATTCTAGCACTCAAAAAGCAAAGAAAATCTCAGCACAGGCACCCACATTAAGTTTCTGTTCTATGGAGACTCACAGAAAATGAGGGGGTTTAGCCAAAGGATTTCATTATCCAAAGGTATATGTGATAAGCCAATATTTAGAAATGTTAACATGTAAAAGGAAATTGAATGACCCATTTCTTTAAGTGATTATAACTACCTCTCTCTGAGTTTGAAACCAATGATTAATTACAATCTTTTAAGCTAGTGATATCAAGAAATAGGTTTGGAACCACTACCTGCCTGTGTTTTCAGCCAGATGTCTATTCCTTGGATAAGCAATGTTTCAAAATAGACATGCAGATTAGGATTCACCTACCTGTCAAATGCAGCAGAAAATAGCCTCTGCTAAATTGCAGATAGATTTGTTGTACTTCATAGAGTTACGACAACCTCTCCAGATTTCTCCTGTTTCAGAATCTAGGTGTCTAGACATCCTTGTCCTCAGTCTGTCTCCCTGTTTTTGTTTCAGCAATGCTTTCCATATGCACTGACTTCTCTAAAAGTAACTACAAGTAATCTTGACCAGTGATACCTACTGACTTCTGTGTGTGTGTGTGTGTGTGTGTGTTAGGTGTGTGTGCCTACAGAGTTGGGGAGAACATAGTTACATATATTTAGGGTTCACCAGTGAACATCACAGTGTAGACTCAGAAGCACAGGAAAGTGAGAGTCTAAAATAGAAAACATGAAAAATAGTGATTCCTATCCCCACATTCAAACAAGAATCCATTCAATTTCGACAGGCTCTCTTTTATGAAACAGGTGACCAATGAATGTTACAACTGCTTACTTAGAAAGCTCCATAAGCAATCTAAGGCAAAACAAAATGATTTTAGGTAAAATTGGTTCCTTAGAGAGTTAAGACAAGAAAACACGAAGGGAAGTAAATTAACAAAAAGCCAAACAGGAAACTTTCTAGACCTTGAACTCTTTCGTTGTTACCATTCTGGCTTTCAGAATAAAAATAGATGTTTCTTAATATAAATTGCAGTGTTCTTCATGATCTGACTCAATACCAATCTCTCAGTCTTTCTAGAAAGAGTCAACAATTTTTTTGTATAAAAGGCTAGATGGTAAACATATTAGGTGCTGCATAGCATATGATTCCTGTTGCAGCTATTCAGCTTTGCTGTTGTAGAATGAGTGAAACCATAGACAATGTGAAAAACATGGACATGGCTGTATTCTAATAAAACTTTATGAACATTGAGATTTGAATTTCATATATTTTATATACCACAGAATATAACTCATCTTTATTTTCAGTATTTCACATAGGCTGCTAGAGTTTAAAAGTCCCCTCTCACACAAAAGTTGAAGATTAATAGCCATTGTATTGAGAAGAGAGACATTTAAGAGGTGTTTACATCAGGACTGTTCTAGCTTCCTCAAAAATGAATTACTGTTGTTGTCACTAGGCTTGTTATAAAAGTGAACTCTTTGCCTCTAGTGTGCACAACTGCTCTTGCACCATATAATATGACACAGCATAAAGGCCCTTACCAGACATTGGCTTCATGCTCTTGGACTTCCCAAAACCAAGAACCATGAGCCAAATAAACTACTGAGTATAAGTTACTAGTTAATGGCATATAAGAAAATAAATAGAATTAAATGCTTTTTACTGACTTTTGATGAACTTTAGCAGATGCGTTTTGGCAGTGTGACACACGAATAGAGCCCTTTGCCACTGTACTGCAGAGATAAATAACCTTAGGGAAATCATCTTAGCCAGTCTGATCATAGGCTCTTGTCTTCAATATGAGGATTATGTTTATCTAGACCAAAGTGCAGTATAAGCTATGTTTATCTCAAGAACACATACACACCATACATATGCACACACGTACATACATACATACACACACACACACACACACACACATTCAGGTTTGCTATCTGATTTGCTGCTTCTTGTTTCTTATTTCATTCCCAAGACACTATGGGTTACATGAAATAGCAAAGAATTTCACTAATGTTTTGGGAAATAATTACCTCAAACATTACCCGTGAAATAGACATCATTCTGTACTCAACAATTGCATGTATGATCATTACAAAATTTGCTCTTACCAAATAAAAGCTAGACATCTTACAATTAACACTGTGCTGCCATTTTAAATGCTCAACACAAGCAAAATCCCAAGGACCACATACAGTACAATGAAACTATAGTAGTGACTCAAGTTCTGTTTCTTCTTCTTTACAGTCCCTGAACTGTCACTGTTCACTTTCAGTATACTATTTAAATATGGAAATATATACTGTTACAGGTTGAGGATGCACAAACTATACCTTAATGGAATTCTTACATATGTATTACTATAACACTACAGCAACCATAGCATCTCTTTACAACTTTTGTTGTGGGGACAAAAATATTAGGGGCTGGGGATTTAGCTCAGTGACATCAAGCCTGCCTTGCAGGTACAAGATCCTGAGTTCAGTCCCCAGTACAAAAATAGAAAAATTATCATTAGGACTGTTTAGAATTGACTCCACATAATAACAATGAATGAAAAGCAGACCAGCTTTGAATGTTATATCATTTTTTAAATTTCTCCAGTGTGTGTCCTCATTATTGCTGGTACTTAGGGTACACTATTTCAACTATACCTTTGATGTGCCATGATTATTTAAAAAATCTATTTGCTTTATTTTGACTAAAATAGTTTGTAAAACTGCTATTCCCATACAAGTGGAAAGAGTTCATTTTTTGAAAAAGCAGTATATTATGAAAGGACCTAGCTGAGGAACCAAAAAAATAAAAAGGTTTCACTATAGAAAAATGTTTCAAACTCTTTTGAGGAAGAGGAGATATGCATGAGAATAAGGCCATGCATGGCACTCTTGGCTTCATGACACAAAAGAGGTATCCCCCCAAACAGGCAAGGAGATCAGCAATGTGATTAAATACTTAAATCAAGCCCCTGAAGATCACCCAAGTATTCTTTTTTTTTGGCCCTGTGGATCGAACTCAGGACCTTGCGCTTGTGACGCAGGTGGTGGAATCACTGAACCAAATCCCCGGCTCCACCCAAGTATTCTTTATAGTACATGAAAAGGCAACTCAAAGCTGAATTTCAAGTTACATATGCTTGATATCCAGGAAGCTCAAGGAACTGGACATGACAAGGTGTGTTGACAGACTGTCAGAATTGCAAGCAGAATTTCCAGAAGAGCATGCGGAAGTGTAATATACAAGAAAAGGAGAGGCATCTCTGATTCTGTTTTTAATGCATGGAAGTTTAAAGCAGTAATGATTGTCTTCAAACTGTCTTTACAAAGATTGTCAAAGAGTGACATTATATAACTGTGGAAAAGAATTTTTACCCTCTGATTAAAGGAACACTTCAGAGATTCTGGATTTTCAAAGACCAGGATTCAGATGAAATTTTCCAAATTCTGTTTAAATTGTTAAGACTCATAATGATATTTCCCTCTGTTCTAAAAATGATTAAGAGTTCTAATGAGCTACATGACCTTGGGCAAGACATTTCTCTTTGGACCCAAATAGCCTCATCTATAAAAGGAGGGTTCAGACTTGACAATCTTTGACCCCTCCCACTCTATAAGTTTTAGATTTATGCTCTATACCAAATGGCTTGTAAGAGATCACAATTAAAATGTCAGAGCTGCTGTCTTATTGCAGAGAAACCTGAGCTCTGTTGAAACTTGTTTCTTTTTTTAAGTTCAAAGACCATATTGATTTCACAAAATTAATCTCTAAAAGAAAACTCTTCTGACCAAAGGTGATTCTGATGATTTAAATTTAAATCAAGGATTATTTTAAATCTTATAGGTCAGAAGGTGAATACATTCCTGTGTTCCAGATGACAACTCTGCCCTAAACACTAGTACTTGTAAATGAGTGTAAATGAATCTATGACCTTCAAAACATAATAGACTCGAGATTACTAGTTGTTAAAATTCTGAAGTACTTAGTACTTTTTTCAATTTTAATATAAAAAGACATTGTAAAAAATCTTTTTGTTGGAAATCAGATGTATTTCTGGTTTGCCAAAATTATTAAAATAATTAAATATATAAAATTATTAAAATTATATATATATACATATATATATGGCTTGGTTTCACATCCCCTTGGAGATTCTGCTAAATGTTGCTGCTTCAGGCTGATAGAAAGTGGATAATTTTCTTTAACAATAAATGCCTTATATTTTATTCCTTGAGTTTCTCATGAATCACTACAGAATTCACAGTTGTGTAAATGAGAATGTGTTTCTTTCTTGCCTCCTGCCTTTGTTAACTTGTAAGTTCTTAAAGGTAGAATAATTTTTTTTTTTTTTTTTTTTTTCCAAAGGGAAAAACCCAGAACCTTAAGTTTAGGGGGAGGGGGGAGGAACACAAAAAAAAAACCCCTGGCCCAAGGAGGAAGGATTTTTTTTTTTTTTTTTTTTTTGGTACTGGGGATCGAACTCAGGTCCTTGTGCTTGCACAGCAGGCGCCGGAACCACTGAGCTAAATCCCCAGCCCCATGGTAGAATGATATTTAAGAAAACAATTAAGAAAAATGATTGCTCACTTTCTAATAAAATTCCTTTTAGTTCTTTTTGTGGATACATGATAGAATTCAGAATAATAACTGATTTAAATTGACACAGCAGAAAACCAGACTTCTCTAAAAGTCATAATTAACAACTAATATTCCAGTTGCCTATTATTATGTCAACAGAATCACCAGATATTCCTGGAGGCTTATCATTTGCTATTTCCCTGACATCTTCCATTCACATATGAAATCATCTTCCATTATAAAAGAACAGAAATGAAGATTAAATACTAAGTATTATAGAATATACAGTTAATCTCAAATAGTTCAACAAAATAAGTACATAATATTCTTTACTCTGGCTCATTTAAACATAAGTTCTAAAACACACCACGTCCTGTTTAATATTTTGAGAGAAGAATAAAGCTGGAGATGGGATTGAAATTATAATGCTGCCCAAACAACCAATGACAGAAAATCAATTGGTTAAATATGGCCTTCGTAATATATTTTTTCTGTGTTGAATAGCCTTATTGTTTTTTCTTTTTGAACTTTACTTAGTTTAAGTAAATGTTGAGAATAGTTTTCCTACTTATAGATATATGTTTTCTTCAAAATTGAAGTTTTGTGTGTTACATTTCTAAATTAAGGTAGGCGATTTGATAGCACTATAAAAAGTGTTGCTGTGAGGTTGTCTTTAAGTGGGGAGAAGAGACTCCAGTCCATGTTTTTGAATAATATTCACTAAAATGACTTAATTATGTATGCATGTGTAAACTCTATATAATTAATATATCAGGCAAAACCCACTGCCCTCAATTTTTTCAAAGTTATCTATGTAGATACTATCTGAAATTATGTATTATCATATCCTTCAAGTAGGCCTTAGAGATGGTCTAAAAACCTATTCTCATTTATCCATATGGTTATTTCCTATCTTTTCCTCAATCCTCAACCCAAATCTGTTTTTGCAACTTCATCCACAACTGATGCCTTGTTTAATATTTGTACTTGTTTAATATTTCTGGACAAAAATGATGCTATGAAAAGAAAACTCACCAACACCCAACTATCATCGTTGCCCACCACTTCTTCCTGAACTCTGACTTTCCTCTCCTGGAACCACTCTCCTGATAAGTGGGCTCAAATTCCTACCTAAGGCTAAGAAATAGCTCTGCTTTCCCAGGTGATTTCAACTCATCTTGAGGATTCAAGTAAATTGTTCAAGTAATTGCCCCACCCTTTTTGACAACAATGAAACATTTTTTCTTTTTTCCAAATCATTCTTATGAGTACAAAAATATAACACATTTCCCAAATTTGCAACTTATTTTGAAATTCTTAAAAAATAATTGAAGAGAAGAATGATAAAAATAGAGCTTTTGCAAATGTGAAGGGGACCAAGAATTAGAAGAAGCAAGGAGGCAGAGGAGGAGTAGGGGGTGAAAAAAGAAAACTACAATAAAATAAATTATGTACATGTACCAACTTGCATAAAATATATTATGTACATGGTACATAAATGTAACCTTTATGTACAACAAATATATACTAATACAAATTAACATAAAATAAATGCCATAAAATGTGCCCAATCTAGATAGTAGGAATACAGATATACCTCCCAAATTTTTTCAACTGCTTTATAATTTTAAAATTTTCTCAAAAAATACTATAAAAATTTTAATGTGATTTATCCTAGAAACAACAAAATATGTTATTTACCTCTGCCACCACCCATTTCTTTGTTTCTCGTTATTCCCATGTATAAATAGTGTCTGCACATTTTAATGTTAACTTCAGTTTTTCATCACCAAAAGTTTATATGGTGGCATGGATTGTATTTGTCCAACTTTTCATGTCCAACCTTTCTTTGTAAGTAAGGCATGTCTCATAAATACCACATATTCTTTTCTCTCATAAAGAGCATATACTCTATTTTTCAATATAAACTGAAAATATATCTTTTAATTGAAATATTTAGTCTGTTTACATTGAGTTGCAATTGTTATGCCACTACTATTACAGGTTATTACTGGTTCGGTGTAGTAAAATGCAAATGACAATCTCTATGGTTCTCATTTATACAGTAATGAAAGAATATATAGCTAACTAGTTAATATAGGAGATGATTGACTGAAAAACAATTAAAGAATCAAAAAGAAGGCAAGAGGAAAAAAGAAAAAGGAACAAAAGTATCAAATAGCTACTTTCAATGCATTCTAGACAATGGAATACTTTTAGAAAAGTTTCCTTCTTTTTACTGTTGTTTAGACCCTGTGTGTGTGTGTGTGTGTGATTATCATGACACATTGTTTTTCTTTTTTCTTTTTATGTATTTTTTTTGGTACCAGGGATCGAACTCAGGACCTTGCACTTGTGAGACAGGTGGCAGAACCACTGAGCTAAATCCCCGGCCCTTTCTTTATATATTCTATTTTAATGTAATTATTAGAATTTCCCACATCCATCATTCATGTCTATGCAGACATCTACTCTCTGTTATGCATTCTTTCCTTTATTTCTTGGCTTCTAAGTTTATTTTCCTTCTGCATGAAAAACACTCTTCAGTATTTCTTTCAGTGTGGGTCTGCTGATGGCAAATTCTAAGGTTCTACTTATACAGAAATGCCTTCATTTCAAATTTACTTATAAATAATATTTTGCTATTATAAAATTATACAATAATTATATCCTTCCAGTACTCCCATTAATTCACTCCATTGAATTTGGTTTTTATTTATTTTTCTAATGAAAAGTGAACTATCTGTATCATTTTAATCTCTTAAAAGATAACATGGGTTTTGTTTTGTTTTGTTTTGTTTTGTTTTTGGTACCACAGATGGAACTCTGGACCTTGAGCTTGTGAGGCAGGAAGTGGCACCACTGAGCTAAATCCCCGACCTAGATAACATGATTTTATGATGGGTTACTTTTAAATTTTTCTTTACCTTTGTTCTTAAATGTTTTATTGTGAAATAGCTACATGCAATTATTTTTTGTACTAGTCAGCCAGTGTTGAATCTGTGACTTAATATCTTTCAGTAGCTTTAGAAAAGTCTCAGCAATTGTAATAATGACTTTGACTTCTTTATTTCTCTTTTCTTCTTCGGGTCTTCAGGTACTGATATGCTAAGTATTTGAAACTGTACCCTATCTCTTATGATTTTTTTTCTGTCTTTTAATCATTTTTTCTCTATATTTTATCCCAGACAGTAATACAGAAACAACTTCTGGTTTACTACTGATTTATTTAGCTTTGTGTAATCTGCAGTTAACACAATTTATTTAAATCATTTTAATTATTTTAACTTTTAATTCTATATTTTTTCTTTTCTTTACTTTTTTTCTGTGGTAGTGATCAAACCTAGGGTCTTGTACATGTTAGGTACACATTTTACTACTGAATTGTACACTAGTCACTATTTTATTCTTTATTATAGCTTTCTAACTCTGCTATAATTCTCCATCTTGTCATCTACTTTCTACAGTATTACATTAATAACTGAAGACATAATTACATTTATCTACAGTACTTTACTGTATAGTACTGAAAGTACAGTACTTTCTTTTTATTTCAGCTATATTCTTCTGCATGTTTTGTTATATTTGACTGAATGTATGTGACTATTAATTTCAATTGTCAATTTGCTTCGCTTGAGAAATGTCTTGGAGATTAGTAAGGCACACTTCTGCATGTGTCTAGGTGGGGCATGGAGGTGTGACCTTGGGGACTGTCTATGTTTCCTAGTTCCTTCCTCTCTAGTGCTCTGTGCTTCAGGCTTCCATGAGGTGAACACCTTATCTTGGCATGCCAGTCTGTCATAATGTTGCTGCCTTAGAGTTAGCCAACCATGAATTGAAATGTCTGAAACTGAAGGAATGGAGGGATTGAAAGGAGGGCAGGGGAATGGGGAAAAATAACCAAGACAGATTATGTAACGGTGTAAATTTCCAATGATCAATGTCATTAAATTGTATACATAAAATGTACCAATGATTAAAATGAATAATTGATAATGCAAAATAGGAAGAAAAGGCCCAAAGGGGTAGGGGAAGTGGGAGGGATAGGGGAAAGAAAAGAAGGGAAAGGAAAAATTATGAGAAATGGAAAAAAAGGAAACAAAGTCTTTATAAATAGGGAAGGGTGGAAGGGGTAAAGGGAGGGCAGGGAATGAGGAAAAAATAAGAACCAAGATACATCATGTAAAGGTACAAGTTCCCAATGATAGATGTAAATGTATTGTATGCCTAAAATGTACCAATAAAAGAATTTAAGGAAAAAAAAGAGAAATGTCTGAAACTGTGAACCAAAAATGATTCTTTCCTCCTTTAAGTTATCAGTTATTTTTTTCTCAGCATTAGAAAACTGACTAACTCAATGTCATGCACTGTGCATTAATGTCAGGGTACAAGGGATGTTTTGAATAATGATTTTTGCTATGAGAAGAATATTATGGTAGGAATAAGTCATCTTAATCTTAAAAGATTGAGCTGATCCAAAATTGGGCTTTAATCTTTGTGATGTCTGATTATGCACGCTTCAGCAATTCCAGAACTCAAAACTAAAACATGAGTTTTGAAAGATTCTATTTTCTGAAGTTGTTTTAAACAATCTATGACCATTTCCTTTGATCATGAGCATGCCTCTGTGATGACTTTATGAACACAGCTTGATAAATCCCAGCATGTGACTTTTGAGAATAGACCATTAAAACAGTGTATCTGCCTTTTTTTTCTTCACGAGATTCTTATTCTTGAAACCCACCCAGCATGTTGTAAGGAAGCCCAAATAAGAAAATTGGGAGATTCAAAATGAACAGGCTATCTTTTATTTGGAAGAAAGATATCAATTTATGGCAAGTAAAAATTCCTATGAACATGTATTTGACTGAATACTACTGCAGATGATTCCAGACCAAAGACATCATGTTACCCCTCAAATTCTGCATTTTCAGGCAAAGCTCAAACATCATATAACAGAGGCACTTCACCCCTGCTCTCTGCAGTGCTGTGAGCTCATTAAATTCCTGAGCAATAGAATGTCTACAACACTAAAGTAGTTGTTTCTTAATTCTACATTTCGGTGTTTATATGTAGCAATAGTAACTCCAATATATGCCTTCTATACCGTTTGTTCCTGAGCTTCAACTTCCTTTTTTTTCTTTCCACTTTCTTCTTTTTTTTAATTGGTTTTTTGGGGTATATTTTAGGTATACAATACAACGAAATTCATCACTGGAAATTTGCACCTTTACATAATCTCTCTTGCTTCTTTTTTCCCCATTCCCCTGCCTTCCCTTCAACCCCTCCATCCCTCTCTATTTACAGAAACTTTGTTTCTATTTTTTCATTTTCTCATATTAATTCCATTCCCTTCTTTCCTTTCCCCTAAACCTCCCACTTCCACTTCTCCTTTGCCCCTTTTGTTCCTATTTCACATTATCTACTGTACCATGTAGTCCTTATTAACACTTTCAGTTTCTCGCACTAGAGAAAATATTCGGTATTTACACGTGTGTCCTATTTATTTCACTTAAGAGTATCGCCTCAATGTGCATCCATTTAGCTATAAATATCTCTAAGTTCTCATTTCTTATGGTTGAGTAGTACTTCATTTTATTTTAAAAAAACACATTTTTTTTAGCCAGTCTCCAGTTGGGCAATTAGGCTGCTTCCAAGTTTTAGCTATTACAAATTGTGCTGCTATGAACATGGGTGCACATATATCACTGTGGTGTGATTCTTTTAATTCTTTGGGGAAGATACCCAG
>NW_004624749.1:23360437-23372468 GCF_000247695.1 Heterocephalus glaber
TATTATGATTGATGTGGATCAAGACAGAAGAGACCAATATTTTTCAAATTGGTGTATCCAAGTCATGATGAACACACTAGGAAGCACCAAGGTATGTGCAAAGTCTTAACATAGGGCATCTTCTGTGTCTGATTCCTGGATATTACCATCATGCACCACTCTCTGATTCACAGCTTCCATGTTTTAATGGAAACTATACTTCAGTTTCATTTCCTACTTCTGATTCCCATTCTCTTCATCATTCTGTTTATAATGTTAAGAAATTTATTTTTGGGTTATTGTAGAATGAATTTTTTGTTTGTTTCTCAACTTCTTACCTAGTTAGTCTCTAACTTGTTATCTAGTTAGTCAATGAGTTTTAAGTAGAGTAGAAACTCAATCATCATTACCTAAATAAAAAATAACTAAAGAGTCTATGTGAAAGCCATGGTAAGGTGTATTGTAAAACTTTACATAAGTTTTATTCTAAAGGATTAGATAAGAAGTTTTAATATTTCATACCTTCCTCATTTGGCTCCAAGAATTAGGTAGCAGCTGTAACTCAGGCTGGGTTTAAAATAATGAACAGTATACATCTCTATACTTGCACAAGCACCTGAAAGATTCTTCCTGCCTTTAGAACTAAAGCCCATCTCCTCACCATTGAGTAAGCATGATCACCCCACTTTAACTCCTAGGTATGGTTTTTGTCCTCACTTGCTCTGCAAGGTGCCAACCTGGAAAACTGAAATTCTTAAATACTCCATGCCATTTTCATCTCTCAGACTTTGAGTTTATGTTTACTTTGCCCTCCAAAAGTTCTCTGGATGTTGGATTCACTCTTCACATCTCCATCTGGATAGGAAAGTGTCACACCTTTTGCCTTACAAGCTTGAGTTAGGTGCCCCCACATGTGATTCTTCAGAGTCAGGCCTCAGCACATGCCCTCTCATTGCATTTTCAACATTGCTTTATAGATTTGTCTGTTGGTTCTCAGTATTCTTTCTGGATTGAAAGTTGTTCTGAACAGGTTTTCTACTTCAACCTGTCACCTAACTAAATCCTTGTTAGTCTTAGAAGTTTGGGCAGAAAATGCTGACTGCCCTCCTTTATCCATTCTTCCATTTTTTCTCATAGTACCTACAGTTTAGCTGGTTATATACCCAGCTGTCCACAGAGTAGATTACCCAGTTTCTCTAGGGAATAACTATGACCATGGGATATGAGCAGATGCCTCTTGTGAAACTTTCAGGACATCTTCATAAAGATTCCCATCCTGAATATATCTGCTCTGAATACATCTTCTTGGCTAAGAAAGGATGATGAATGGTGCTACACTTGGAAGCCACACATTGAGATTGCTATGACTACCCCACCAGTGCTAACCTTGGAAGCCACTTGTGGATGTTACTATGACTATTGCACTAGTGCTACACTTGGGAGACCCATATTGAGGTTACTATTTTCTATGACTACCCCACTAGGTCTTTACTCTTCATTTTGCTCTTGGGCGAAAGAAATAAATTTCTATTTCTCACTTCAGTTAACAAAATCAGATCTCTGTGCAACATCACCCTCACCTAACTGAGACAGAGGTCAATTTAGGTGAAATTTCTTCAGGACTATCTCTGAACTATAAATTTTATAAGCCCAGACCGCCCCCTTCACATTTGTTTAATGATACATAAATTAAAAGAGGAGTACAAGAAATAAAGAATCTGTAATTATATATCCATCTACCAGATGATTGTGATTTCAAAAATTTCAAATGAAATAATGGCATAATAAATTTAGTAGTATCTTTGAAGGGTAAATTAGAAGCCATTATTTAATTAGAAAGTACATGAATATTTAATATCAAAACATCGATTAATATTGTTCCATTGGTCTAATTACAAGAAACATGTAATCATTCTGAGGATAAAAACTTGGAGCAAAAAGAAGAAAACAATACACTCTTTTGAAGTAATAAACTGTCTCTTCTATCATCATTAATTTCACATGCCCCAGCTTAAGAGAAGCACAGACCCCAGTAAAAAAAAGAAAGTACAGAAAAAAAGAGAGTACAGCTCAGTAGGAAGAGGAAACTCAAAACATTTAAAGTAAACTTGGACAAATCCTCAATTTTATCCATTTACATCAAGTAAAGGAAACATATATCAATCAACCATGGGCAAAATTCCCTTACACAGCTTGCCCAAAACAAATATTTTACTTGCCATATGTGTTGCTATTACTATTTTTATTTCAGGTCTATCTCCAAAAAATTTAATATTACAAACCTTTACACAAATAAATGTCTTGGTATATTTTTATATATGTATATATTTGCATATGATAAACAACAATAAATTAATTCATAAGGTGTATCAGAATATTTCTAAGCATTTTAAATACATTATCACTGTCAAATTTCTTTAAAAACAATATGGTAGACTCTTGTTTTCAGTTACATGAAGAATCTACAAGTTTTTAAAACTGGAAGTCATGAGCCATTAATGGGTTGAAAAATCAATTCTATGATTTGAGATCTTACATTATTTTAAAGACAATACAACACAAATTATACTACAGCAGAAAAAGCAGAATAATAACAGGAAAATATCGCAAAGCACTGCATGGAATATGCATAAATGACGTTTCACAAACTTTTATATTAGTTATTTATATATACATGCAGATTGGTCAAAAAACAGTAGGAATGCATCACTGCAAGACATCCCTACCCCGAGGTGCATCACAGGCCCAGACAATGTACTCTTATTTGTTCTTTCTCCTGGCTCCATCCCAGACAGACAGACTGAACCTCTCTGCATTGTTAACCCTGGATTCAGATTGCTCACACGTGGGGGTATGAAAGATTAGCTCTAGGATACTGTTTGGGAGAGATGTTACTTCCTCAACAGCAAATTCCATTTCTCTGTGACCACCTCCTGTTTCCTCTAACATAGAAATAGATCTTTGAGTTGTCTCACTGGAACATAAAGATTCAAAGTTCATCTTGAGTTCAAAGCCTGGTTCTTCCCTTTGCCCATATGTGTCTGTGTTTCCAGTGTACTTCCCCTAGCACCTGCAGGACCAGTAACCATTGGTTAATCTTTTCAGGTCGTGTCCATTAAAACTTCAGATGTCAACAAATAGGTTAGGATTGATGGAGATGACTGAAGAAACTGAAACTGTAAAGTAAGGGATTCCATTGAGTGAAAACACTTAGCAATTTGGGAGGAAGCATCCTTGTGGCTAATATATGCCAAAGATATTCTAAGCATTATAATGATAAACATTCATCCTGTTTCCTGAATGATGGCCAGAGTATTGTCATGTCAATACAAACACCACTTCTAAGGAAAAGAGGCTAGGACATGTTTTGGTGTTTATGACTCCATGGTATGCCAAATTATTTTATCTGGGCTCTCAAAGGATAATTGCTTTAGAGAAACTGAGGTGGAACAAAGTGTATTGTTATATTTTCTATATTTGGAAACTATAAAACCATAATTAAAATCAATCATATTCCAGCAAAAGCAGAACCAATGGTGCTTTCCAGAAGAACCTAAGGAGATGAGTGAATCTAATCTTTGAACTAGAGTTACTCAGCAGGGCCTATAGACCACCAGTACTGTCAACTGTGTGACAGTGACTGACTGGCCTGGCCCTTGGCAGGCAGAGAGTGTGCCTCAGGGTTCTGACTCCCAAACAGGACATTTAGTTTGAAGGCTTCAGTTTCTCCACCAAAATGCAGGTAATAATAACATAAAGTTATTCTAAACTCACCAACTTGTATATATAGACCTCAGTCTAACATTTACTTGTTAATAAATACCATTTTTACTATTGCACTTTAATTTCTGTAACTTCTGAAAAATATGATAGTTATAAAAGTAATATATTTGTATTTTGTTAGTAAGAAAAATATTACTTATTAGTGAAAACTTTTTGTCATTAATGTAACATTCAAAAATGTGTCAGTAGCCAATTAATGACAAGTTACAGAGATATAAATGAAAAATCAAAAAACACAGAACACATGTACATATCCATTTTCCAATACCAAAAACAAAAACCATGGGAGAACAAACTTTGTGAGGTCTTTAAGATTGTTTCACTCACTTCTGATGTAACCTTATGAATGTTGAAGTCTGAATCTATAAATGAATTTTCCCTCTTCTACTTCATGACTCATTTATAATTCCAGATCTTTGGAACATCTTTAAATGTTTTATTTATGTAATGAGATTTGTGAACATTTTTGAAATTATGAGAGCTGTAGTACCTTTTATTCAAGCTAAAATTTCTGTCTTCAGTCTTGCCACAAGAGTGTAACCAGATAGGTTCAATCCAAACTAATCGAGGCTCAGATTTTTCATGCAGATTCTTAGCTATAAACATTTAGCCAAAGAAGATTTTTAAAAAACTGTTCCATATGACAAACAAAAAGTAGATGTTAATCCAAAGAAATCTAGCTCTTAAATATTTTTGCTGTTTTGAATTTATTAATCTGAATCTTTTAAGGTAAAGTGTCAACAGCACTTCCCTAGGAGAAAGAATTGAGTATAAAATGTCATTTCTTACCAAGATTTCCTGGTGTACTGCAAATACATATGATCTTAATTCACTGAGAGGGATTTCAAGAATTTTCTCTCAGTACTGCCACTGTCAATACCTAAAGAACCCAATTAAGCAGCCAGACAATTAACTAGTGAACTGACTATGCAGTCACTCTGGATAAGGGTCTCCCTTTTTTCTTCTAAAGTAGTTAATTTTTCTATTCTACAGTTGATATTACCTGTACATAATGGGTCTGTTCATTTTCATGCAAATATATATATTTGTTTCTGTTTAACTTTATATAGTTAACTGTAACTATATATATATATATGTAACTTAACTTATATATATAACTTAACTATTTATAGTTAAGCAGACAAATGAAGGTAAACAACCATGTAATTATGTCCTAAGAGAAGCCTTCATCTGAAATAAGAAGATATTTGAAGCAATGAATTCTGAAGCATGTGTGAGGCTAACTTGTCTTGAATTCCCCTTTACCTTTGGCTAACCCTACATCAATAATTTTTGCAGACATTTACTCAAAGGCCTCACTCTTTGTGTTTATCTCATTAAACTCTCATAAAATTCAGTGGTATATGTACTATTACTGCCATCACTCCCATATTACAGGAGATGAGAGAAAGACTAGGTAACAGGTCCATAAATCCAAGGCTTAGCAACAGCAGAGCTAGGATTTGAAGACAGCTCAGTGCAATGACAAAAGCTGTATCCTTAACAGCTATGCTGATGTGGTCTAGCCAGAGGTTCCTCTAATAAAATAAAGGAAGACTAAATAAAAGTAGGGAAATTTTCAAAAAGAAATATCTCCAAAGACTGTGTTTTGAATCAAGGAAAAGAAGACAACAATCATCTAAAAAAAATAACAGGAAAGTGTTCAAGGTGACCACAAGTGATCAGAAAATGAAACTTACTTAAAACAAAAACAAAAACAAAAAAACTTTTCTAATTCTTTAGGCTCCTGCTCCTGTCCTGAAGTCCCAGAGATCCTGATGCCCCAGGTCTTCCTTGGAGCAGCCATTCAGAAAGCAGGACCACCATAGCACAGGAGCAAAGCTTTGGCCTCATCAAAAAGTCAGTTTACCTCTTCCCAGAGTTTTAGAGTGATCTCCTGGCTAAGACAGCAGCAATAATGCTTCCCTTTTATGTTGAGTTTTCACATTATTGAAATAGAGGAAATGTTTTTATCAACCATGCCCCAAGGTAGAAGTTTCCTTGGAACTCTTTGGAAACAGTAACACATATTTGGTGAAATTATTACATATGGCAGCTGCTACACATCATGGTTTTTCCTGGTGTTACAAAAGTCCCCTGTGCTGCAAAGGGAAGATGCTGCCTCCAAAGAGCTTAGCATCCAGTATGCACCATTCAAAAAAGTCTTTATTTTATACACAGGCATTCTCTTACAAAAAATGTTTTATACTTCTATGCATTCTTTTTCATTTAATAAGATATGAAACACAGGTACACCAATTGGACTGTCCCCTCCCTTCTAGGGGGGCCACAGGTGGGGCAGGAACATCTGCAGTATGAGGTGTCCCTGCTGATTGGCCTCAAACTAAAAATAACATCCAAATAACCTACCTCTTCAGTATAAAGGAATTAGCTGGATATATAGTGTAAATATTCATGAAGGAGAGTGATCCTGAGGGAGGATAAGTCTCTAAATCCCAGAGATTTTCTGTTTCTTTCACTTGATTCCTAGTTTTAAGTTCTAACAAAACCATCAACATTTATGGTAACTGAAGCTGCCAGGTGGCAGCAAGGACCTATTCAAAAATAAGAATAAAGTCAAGATTCCAAAAAATGAATATGTTTTAGTACTGCATTCTTTTCAATTTTTGCTGCTTGCCCCTCTTTCCAATTTGTTACAAAACATTTCTGATTCCTGAAAAGATACTTGGATAAATTTTCAGTTTGGATAGTTGTTATAGAAAGAACGTAATGTGGACCAAAGCTGCCAAGTGGGCCCAGCTGTGGGAGGCTTACTGACTGTCTCTGCGTGATGTGAGAGGGCAGGGAGAAGAAATGGAAGAGCATCTCATCTTTACTGTCTCACTCACAGGGAGTTCAGCCAGAAGAACAGATTTGCACACTCACTGCCCCTCCGATTTCCTCTTTCTTCTTTCATACACCTCAGAAGGCTAAACAGAAGGTTGTTCTACAAGGAAGTAAGAAGGAGAGGTTGTAGGACATAGAAAGAGGTATAGTGATAGGAAATCAGAGGGTAATGATACAGTAAATAGGTACCATAACACATTGGGGCAGTATTAGCTGCCACACAGCAGAAACCAAATCCACAGGGAGTCAGGCCACGGACCATAGAAGTGGGAAGGGGACTCCAGCATGGTGGGTTTGCAGTTGCACACGAAGGGGCAGGAAGAACAAAGCAGGATACTCTTCAGGATTATCATGGTGATCTGGTGGTTGCCTGGGATGTGCCAAGGGAAGGGAAAGGTTAGAGCACACAGCAGGGGAGGGCACTGGAAGGATAGAAGCTCACCTACCAGAGGAGCTTTTTTTTAAACACACACCATTAGTTCCATCTTTTAGCCAGTTATAGCCCAGGGAATATTGCTCCATCCAAAAATAATTTCTTTATATTTTTATCAATACATTATTTTTTCAGATGTAAAACCAATCACTTAAAGAAATTTAAGCTATATTTTAAATACACCAAGGGAATCTACTGTTAAAATAAATTACAATGCTCTGGGAGGCCAAAAAATAAAAACCTCACTGTTTCATTATGCTAGTAATCAGTCCTTAAATTATCTGTTTTATATGTATGCACTTCTGTGTCTTAATTATCTGCAAAGTAGGCCACACAAGTATAGGGTGCTATATAACTATATCCATCTATAAATAAAGCTGAGACAAAAAAAAACAAAAAACCCTGAGCAGCAGAAGGCAATGTTGGCAGCATTACACTAGAGAGAGTATTGGGGATATTTTGTAGATTTTAAAGAGCTGTAAGTTATGATTTATATGTCGCCTTTTAGCAAGAAACTTCTGCATTAGCAGTGGAGAAGAGGGGCAAGTGGGTATTTTCAAGAAGCCCAAAGGCCTAAGAAAAACATAGTTTTCTATGAGTAAATTAGAGAATTCTATTCAATAAGACAAAAGATCATGGAAGCCACAATTCTATCTCGAAAGATCCAAGTAACCTGAAAGTTAGAAGAAGTTAATGATATCTGATAGTCAGAGAGAAATCTGCAGCTTGAGTAAGGTGGAAATGGGATACATGAGAACTCTGCAAGTCACATAGGGACACATCCTGACACTGAGGTCATAGAAAGAAAATGAGAAAGACAGAGACTTGCTACCTTAGAGTGTGGTGGTGCTTGGAATAGAAGCATTAAAATTAGGAGTTGATTAGCCAGGAATGGCAACCACATAACCAGACATATGGTGGAAGAGTTTTGGTCACAACATTCTAGAAATAGTCTCTTGTTTATAATTTGCTTTCTGCAGACAGCTGCATTCCTAGCACCTCTAAAACCTCCACCAATTTCACCGCAATAGCAACAAATGAGAAACAAATGTCATTGACACCGCACTTACTACAAGTCAAGTACTAAGCCAAGTTTTTGTTTTCTTTTGTCCATTTTCACCTATTACTCAACAAGCTTAAATGTCTTTCTGGAGTACAGGATGCCTAGGTTATTTATATCCAAAGAATGTGGTTACTTAGTGGCACCTTGTCATTTTTTATGTTATCCAGTAATTTCTAGACACTTTTTCTTCTTTCCTGTCAAATACAGTACAACTTTTACATTTATTTTTTAGAAATTATTTTTATTCTTATCCATTCCATTTATTCTGTTCCTTAACATGCTATAACAGTGGCTAGAAGATCACATGGCAAAGGTATTTGGAAAGAAAGCTTATATGGGGTGAAAGTTGGACCAACTGATCTCCAAAATCTTCATATTCCAAGGTTAAAGATTTTGTCATGAGAGTTAGTATGAATCCTACAGTCTAATACTTTTTAGATCAAGAAAAAAAAAAGGTTCAGAGCAATTCAGTGATTGGCATAAAGGCCACCAGGCAACTTAGTGATACAATTGGGGCCACATTTAAAATATTAACCTGTGGAAGTACATGTGTGTGTTGGGTGATGATTTATTACCACTCTTCCTTTTCCATGTTTGTTCTTCCCCATTAGATCAGCTCTGTCACTTTGGACTTACTGATTATAATTAAGAATATTGTAAGAGACGGAGAAGAGAGCCCCAAGAAAAGGATCCGTATA
Source organism: Heterocephalus glaber (assembly GCF_000247695.1). Next base: position 23,369,241 of record NW_004624749.1, read on the forward strand.
CAGATAGTAAACTTGGCAGACTGCCTGAGGAAGAAGCACCAAGTGATCCATCCCAAGAGTTAGTGTCCTCTCTACAAGATTCTGCAGCCTAGTTGGAAAGACTCAGACCCCTAAATAAAGGCCTTGGATTCTTTGTGATTCCCAGATAATCTTTGAGTAGAGTAGCCACGTAATTTATTGTTAACGGTGACATTATGAATAACTGTACCTGGAAAACAAGTGTAAATTTCAGCTATCCTTTCCAAACCAGTTGAAGGGTTATTTTACATTTGACATAAAAGAGTGGAACCTCTTAAAAAAGGAGCAACACAGGAATGTATACTCTCATTTCGGAGCAAAGCTTCAGGGACCAAGCAAGAGCTCAAAGAGAAAGGTAAGTTTAAAGAGCTGACGGATTTTGGCAGTCAAAAAATTGCATTATTTATTTCTTAGAAGTTACAGAGCAATGATATAATTCTTCAGCTCTTAAACAATTTTTCAGAGTCAATGTCCTCATGTCATTTCTTAAGAGAAGAGAAAATGGCTTATTTGACAGTTATCTAGATATTTTTTCTACTCTTTTGACCAGAATTTTATGCCCATTAATATTTTAAGAAGAAACATGCATTAGACTCAGCTGTAAAATTAGGTGATATTTGCTGCTTACAGTTTTAATCAATACCAATTATACACCTTTGTTGCTCTCCCATGAAATCATTAGGCAAGTATTTCTCCTGAAATTGTACAGGAATCAATTCAGTTTGGATACTAATACTTATGACATTTTTTTTCACATTTTACATCAAAGAGTAAATGCTTACTTTTACAATTAATTTAAAGGCACACAGCTAAAAACAATTTAATCATAATATCCCACTGTTATTTTTTAAATATATAACTACTGACCTATCAATGATATTGAAAAATAGAAAGTCAGTGTTAACATACTGCTAACAAGTACAATTATTCAAAATAGCAATCAAAAAAGTAAGCTGATAAATATATCTTGTGCTCTAGATTGAATTTACAACTAAACTGACAATAGCCTGTAGAATCTTTGGAAAACAACTTTCAGAACCAGGTGCTTTTATAGATGGAGAATTGTTTTTTGAGTTTCAGTTTTGGTTATCAATGACAAAAAGTGTCAAGTAGAGTCACACAGAACATGCTGAATCAGCCCGCTGCAGACAGGTCTGCGGACACCGTACCAAGGTTGCAAGTCATGCGGAACATGCCGAATCAGCCTGCACCCGGGCAGCAATCCACTGGACACTCTGCCCCTTGCTCCTCTGACCTCTTCTCTGTACAGCCACCTGGTTCCACACTACAAAGATGCAGAGGACACCGGACCACCAGACCACTGTACTGGGTAAGTTGAAGTCATCTTCACCTCCCGTCAAGACTGGGACTATATTCAGGGGAAGGGCAGCTGGAACCTGCAATACAACTCTGCAGAGTTCAACCCTACAAGAGGACAGGGAGCTCAACTTGGGACTTGCAGCCAAAAATCTGCCTGAATTTCACGGGTCGGTGACTAGTTTGCTGAGACTCATTGACTTATATCTGCACACTGCAACCCATGTTGTCTATTGTGACAGCAGAGACATACCCTGAAAGAAGCCCTTCATCTTCTTTGTTATTTTTTATTCACAAAATTAGTATTATTAGTTTGTCTTTTCTCTTTTCTTTTCATTTGCTCCTCCTATCTTTAATTTTTTTCCTACTCTTTGCAAATATTTGTTTTTCTCTCCTTTTTTTCTTTTCTTTTCTTCTTTCTTTTCTCTCTCTCTTACACTCACTCTCTTGCTCTCCCACTTTATTCATCTTCCCCTTTTGTCCCTGTTTTGGTCCTCATTCAGAGTTCTTCTTTATTTTCCTATTATTCTCTTTTCCCTTCTCACCTGTGTCCTCTGGTCACACTGCTAACTTTCCCCTATCCTTCTTTCCATCTGTCCCTCCCTCCCCAACCCCTTCTAACTCCCCATCCGAAAGGGTAAAGTTGTTATAGTGAAGAGTTTATTCATTATATGTTGGGTTGGTCCTTGATCTTGATTTAATTCACACAGCTAAAGGTGACAGATTAATAACTACCACAAAATGTCATTTTTGAAGATGTACTTGATGCAATGGTGTTGCTGATTGTATCACTTGGGCTAAGGTGTTGTTATTGATCTAGTCAATAAACCTTCCTATTATAAGGAAAATGAGATAGCCTTAGAGTCATTAGAGACTCAAAACTTAAAGACCAGCTATATCTGGAAGACACCTCTAAGAAGCAATCATTCCATAAGGATTCTAATTATAAGCAACAAAGATAGCTACAATAAGCAATTTCAAACTATCAACCCAGGAGTTAAACCAAGGACAGAACCAAAAACAAACATGAGAAGACATTTAAGCAAGGCACAAACTCAGACATCCACCCCACCAAGGGTAAAACCTGGGGGAAATGAGATGGAAAAGTCCCATAACCAACCACCTGGATACCCTGAACTGATAGCACAGGAAGTAACAAAACAGATGAATGAGGCTGTAGAAAAATTCAAAGCAGAAATAATCTCCCAGATATCTACAGAGATGGTGAGCAGAGTGAAAGACATGATTACAGGATCTAGAACAGAAACAGATAAAAAAAATAGATGAGCTCAGAAACATGCTGGAAGCCATGAATGCCCAGCATAAGAAAGAAATGGAAACCATGATCGCTTAACATAAGAAAGAAATGGAATCCATGAAACAGATTCAAACAGATATTCAGGAGATTAAAAACTCTATTGAAAGCATGCAGAGAAGACTAAGAGAATCTGAAGACAGAATATCAGATATAGAAGACAGGATCGCAGTTAGAGACCATGAAAATAGAGATTTCTTAAAAGTAGTAAGGGACCACGAAAAATCAATCCAACAACTGCTAGACAATGCTAAGAAGAATAACATTACTGATAGGAGTCCATGAAAAAACAGGAGAAAGCAAAATTGACATAAAAATACTGTTCACATAAGTAATAGTGGAAAACTTCCCAGTCAGAGGTAGAGAATTGGACATACAGATAAGTGAGTCATATAGAACTCCAACTTTCCATGATCAAAAAAAAAATCTACATCTAGACATATAATAGTCAAGATCTCAGAGACCCAGTAGAAAAACAAAATCCTACAAGCAGTTAGAGAAAAGAAACAAATCACCTACAAAGGAAAGCCCATCAGAATCACAGCAGACTTCTCAACACAAGCCCTCAAATCAAGGAG
>NW_004624749.1:23387081-23430643 GCF_000247695.1 Heterocephalus glaber
GATGGTGGCTCAGAAGCCCCTACCTCTGGGCTGGGAGTGGTGGGAGGGATTTGTAACCTTTTAATAAATACAATCTTGGCCAAGACACTTTTAATGCTGATAAACTTTTAAAATATATTTTTAAAAGAACATCTTGTTGAACAAAATAGTTATTTGTTCCGGTCATAAAACTTAGTATATAAGGACATTGAGTTTGCTTGTTTGAGCTATAAATTAATTTGCCATCCTGGTCCTTGTTTATCTTCCACTTTCAATGGACATATTGTTAGTTTGCCTGTAGAAAAGAAATAATTTTAGCTTCAGCTAATAGACTCCCCTGAGATGTACATGATATCCACACAATGTGAGATTCAATCTCTCCATGGCTAGAAGTATAGTAATCCAGGAATTAGATCTTTAAGTCTTGGTGATGCTCATGTAGTCTTCAGATCTCAGTGACTCCAGGTTTATACAAGTAATCACATGATATTTCTTCTAATAGTAGCAAAAACATATTAGGCCTTTACTGTGAGTCAAGCATTAAAATGTTCCAGGCATTATGTCATTAGTTTCTCATTTCTGGCACTTACTAATCTGAAAATCCATTCCTTTAAAAACTTAATCTTGGTTTCCTATATTTTTCAGAATTTTGTTTTCTTGTTTTTTTCTCCATGAAAAAATAGTCTAGCTGAAAATTACGTGCTTTATTGATCAGAGATTCTAGTTATCTTTTCAGGCTTTTTTCAAGGCAATAAATAGGTGGAAACAACATATAGGCAAGTTCCACAGGCAGAGTGTATGGGGGAGAAAGTACTCAGAACCTTAAATATTGGGATAGTCTAAAGGCACAGAATGGCTTTATGCTGTACCTTATCTGAGCTTTGCTGATTTGAAGAAGGCAAAATGCTCATCCTATGAGCTAGATTTGGCCTATGAGCCAGACTCCACTCCATTCTGCTCTTGGTCCTTATTGCATGTTAATTCAATAGCCAGAAAGTACAAAGAAGTCCTTAGCCCTGCAGCACATCCTCTTCCTATAGGTAGACCTCAAAGGAATGCATCTCTTCAGGTGCTGTCTCATCCATTTACTCACTGTACTCCTGTTCATTCACTATCCTAGCCTGTGAAACCAGTAGTGAACAGTGAAGTTCTGGCCTCTCATGAGTGTGAGCAAAGGAGCACTTCAATTTACTTCAATATACTTCATGTTCAGCTTTTTGCTTCATTTTCAATTTTTTATCTATTGATATGACTCTTAAAATGTTGGCCAAAATATGTGCGAAAACTTGTTTACAGTCTTGATTTTGAGGGTAGAAAGGAAGTATGAATTGCAAAGTAAGGCAGAAAATAAAAATCAAACATCTTGAAACCAAAATTAACCTTCAAAGTGTAAGCAAACTGAATATGTCAGAGAGAACATGCCATTTAGTTCTCTAAATATTAGATCTAAAGCCAAAAGAACTGGGCCAAAAATTCAGCTTCATTATCCAATTTCAAATGATCCAAATCCACTATATTGATGTATTGGCTTTTGCCAAAATAATTCAATACTAGTATTTGTAAAATTAAGATTATGGAGGTGAAGAAGGTCTAGTAAAGAACTCACAAGTGGGAGACATAAGGTACCAAAACTGTTCAGATACAATTATTGAAGTGAGGCTAAATTTTTTATTCATCCATTATTAAGCCTATTAATAATTTAGATAAATTTTAAAAATCCAATTTTATCTTCTTTCAGTATGCTATGTTAGACTAAAAGGTATCAGTGAGAGAAAATGTAAGAGACTGCATTTATTAGTTTCAACTACTAGGTATTTGATGGAACCTCTGTTACCAATAGGTGCATGGTTCTGAAAATGCCCTGATCCCAGTTGGGGGAACTGACAGGGAATCTATACTATGGCATTATACCAGGGAAAAACTTTAGCCACCTTGTGACCCTACCTTCCCAAGCTCCTGCTGCACAATGCCATCTTGAGATGTCTTTCACCCTTGGCCTCAGGAAACAGCAAGTCATTCCTGCATGCCCACCTCCAGCCCTGACTAGAAGATAGACAGAGCATCCTGAGCAGTTCAGCCCACCAAAACCCTGCAAAGGCACCCACATAACCTTTGGTCACTGATAGATGCTCCACCAAAGCCCACTGTGCAACTCAGCCCCCACACAGCACTCAGACATGAGGAGTGCTCCACTAATACTGTCCAGGCCCTACAGATTGTCCTTCCCCAACAAGGCACTCAAAAAGTGCAAAGTTCCCTGCCTACCCTACCATACCAGCTGTGACTCTTCTATCTGGTCCACTCAGATCAGTCCCACCCTAATATGACATGGAGAAAATGACATATACACTGCATTTGTAGCTAAATGCACCTTGCCAACAACTGCTTTCAAACCTGCCCTCATTTTAAAGAAGTTTCATTCCAGCTAGCACAGCACACCCATATGCCCCTGCTACTTGGGCTTCTGGGACATCTATAGGCATTGCTTACACTGATTATAGAATTAAAGAAGCAGCACCAACACCATACCAGTGGTGGTGAACCTATGGTACATGTGCCACAATAAGCACAAGAGCCCTCTCTTTTGGCAATCCAGGCAAGTCACTCCCCCTCAAGGTTTGACATATTATCAGCATGCATGCAACAGCAATGATCACATTCACTGTGCAAAAGAATGCAAATACAAACTTTTTCTTTTCAGTAGAAAGCTGCTTGTATCACTGAAAGCTCTGTTATTGTGTTTTTCTTTTAAGACAAAAGATGTTAATGTATGAGTTATTTATTCTAAATTAAAAGCTTAGTATTGCAGTGTCTGCACTTTGTGATATATAAGTGGGTTTGGGGTTGCAGTTTGGGCACTTGCTCTCTAAAAGATTTGCCATCACTATACCAAAGCCAATATAGCCTACCCAATCAACACTCTAGGGCTCTACATCCAGAAAAAAGTCTTACTGTGAAAGTAAGGTCATAAGATTGGTACAGGCAACTTTTGTGTGTGATGCACAAATATCAACATATGGACATGAGAAATATGAAAAAACAAGGTGATGTAATATTTTGAAAGAAACACAAATTCTAGCAACGTATCTCAAAGAAAAGGAGGTTGAACTGCCTGAAAGGTAACTCCACACAGCAATTCAAAGGAAACGCAACCAACTAAAACAATAAAGACAGATAATTCAACAAAATTTTTAAAAATTCATGATCTGAATGAGAAATTCAGCAAAACAATACAGATTTTTTTAAAAGAATAGAAATGTTGAAAATAGGAAACATTAAAAATGCAACAAAAATATAGTTTAGAGCCTGTGCAAACTAGATCAAGAAGAAGAATTTCTGAGCTTAAAGACAAGTCTTTTGAAATAATATAGACCAATAAAGAATGATAAAGTGGAAGAAAAGGACAAAACCTACAAAGATGTATGGGACCCCATTCAGTAAACAAATATCTGCATTTTGATTGCTTTAGGAGAAGAGAAAAGAAAACTTACTTAACAAAATATTAGCTAAAACCATTGAAATCCTAGGAAAGATACACACTTTCAGATGCAGGAATCACAAAGATCAAAAGGCCCTCTATGAGGCATATTATAGCTAAACTATTAAATCTCAGAGGAAAAAAATACCTATAAAAACAGCATGAGAAAAGCACTACATCACATATAAGAGAATCTGTATGAAACTAAGAGATTTGAAATAGAAACTTTATAAACCAGAATAGAATGATACATTGGAAGTCCTGGAGACAAACTACTAACCAAGAATACCAAAGCTTTACTAAGGGAGAAGGAAATAATGATAAGCACCTACCTTAAAAAAAAGTAAAAGATTTCAAATTTTAAAAATCTAATTATGCAACACAAGATACCAGGTAATCAAGAATAAACAAAGCAAAATTATTAGAAATCACTAAAGACCAGATATAAATTAACAAAACAATACAAAACATCAATAAAAAAGTTTTAAACAGATGAAAATAATTAATCCTTTAATAAAATTAACAAAGAAAAATGAATATTATCCAAATAAATAAAGTGGTATAAAAAGAAGACATTAGAACTGATACTAAAAATATACAAACAATCATTTAGGATTATTATGAGATCAATTTGAAAGCTTAAAAGATTGGACACATATAACCTGAAAAAACTGAACTGTGAAATACAGAACACCTCAACAAAACAATACGGAGTATCAAGAATGAATCTGTAAATAAGTCTCTCAACAAAGAAGAACACAAGACCAGATGCCTTTATAACTGAATTTCACCAAACTTTTTTTTTTTTTTTTGGTACTGGGGATGGAACTTGGGTCCTTGCCCTTGAGCAGCAGGTGGAGAAACCTGAGCTAAATCCCTGGCCTCACCAAACTTTTAAAGAAAAACAATTCTTCTCAAAATATTTCCCCAATGTAAAAGAGATCTCTTTTAAACTCATTACATAAAGCTATTATTGCTCTTAATAAAGCAAGCAAGAACACACACACACACACACACACACACACACAGACCAATATCCCTGATGACCACAGATGCAAACATTCTTAAAGAAATACTAGCAAACCAAATCCAATGACACACCAAATAGATCATACATCATGATCAAGTGGGATTTATCCCAGGAAAGGTAGTATAGTTCAGCAACTCCAAATCCTTTCATGTAAGACATCATGTGAATCAAATGACAGGCAAAAAATATCAACTCCATAGATGAAGAAAAGCATTCAGTAAAATATAACATTCCTTCGTGATAAAAATTCTCGATAGGTATAGAAGGAACACACATGTACCTCAGTATAATAAAAATTATTTATGACAAATCTACATTCAATATTATACTGAATAGTGAAAAGCTGACAGCATATTCTCTAAGATCTAAGACAAGGATGTTCATTTTCTTCACTCTTTTTTAATGCAGCATTAGAAGTCCTATCAAAGGAAATTAGATAAGGGAAAGAAAGTGCAGTCAAATTAGAAAAGAGAAAGTCAAATTATTTCTGTTTGTAGATGACAGGATTTTGTATGCAGAAAGAAACCTAAAATCTCCAACAAAAAATTGTCAAAATGAATAAAGACAGTCAAGTTGTAACATAAACATGTAAAAGTCAGTAGAATATTTATACACCAAGAGTAAGCCTACTGAAAAATAAATACCATTCACTATGGCTTTAGACAACATTCCAAGGAATAAATTTAATGAAGAAGTAAATGAGTATTAAAATGAAAATTTTGTCCAATTTGTGTTGTTTTTCAGTCTTCATGGTTAGATCTTCTAGAACACTCCACTCCACTGGGGACTTTGGTTGAACTGATCACATGGTGCTGTTTACAAACCTAGACTAGCACAATGTTCATGACTATATTTATATGCTGGATAGGACATAGTTTTGGTTAGTAAGTACAGTAATGATATATCATTTATTTTCAATAGCAAAAGTAGTTTTTTATTTTTATTTTTTACTAGAAGGTGAAATGGTGGAAAGTCTACATAAATAATGGCTCACTAGTGCCTAACAGGTACATTTCCTACATAAAAACATGGAACATTATCTTGAGAGAATTATTATTCAAGGAGCTAGCTCTCATTCTCAGGAACTGGGACTCAAGTGCATATGGAGCTTTAATTGGAAATTTAATACTATTATGTATTCATTGATGTAGATGCATAAATAGAGAAAGAAGTAAGCATTACAAAAACTAGCACAAAGTTTAGAGACGTCAGAAAAATGAATTAACTAAGCACTAATTGCAAATGTATTAATTCACTAAGCTATCAAAAGTCTGTCTAGCTAATAGAAAAGGAAAAGAAATCTTACAATATTCTAAAATGACACAAAAAGAGAAAGATGTTCAAGCTTTTACAAGTATGAAATTCAGTTTGTATAGGATTGTAGAATAATGTATGGTCAATTGAAATACTACAAATTTTGCATCAAAGTTTAATCATCCTTTTCTATAGTTTTCATGGATGTGCTTAATTTGCTGTGAAACCTGAATACATTAATAAAAGTCTTCTAGAAATAATATCCAGGAACTACTCAGTGTGCTAAGACTGATTATGCTGCTACATGAATAGCTAGCAATAAAATAACTTGCCATTAGCATACAAAGTTGTGATTCATTTTCATGTTGTAGAATAATATGACATAAATGGTGAATGGTAATTCCTTTTTGAGAATTTACCTTTTTTATGTCTCCACATCAAAAAGTTTTTGGACTTAACCTATTGCATTAGGTAAAGAACAAATTGCATTAGATAAAGAACAATAGATTCTCATTTATTTAAGAATAAATAACTCATAAATTGTGACCTTGAACTTTAACCTTGCTCAGCTGCAGAAATGACCCACTCTCTCTCCCATAAGTCACTTTTATTTGAGTATTCTGTTCTTTCAAAGATCTTTACTAATATAACAATGGACACTTTGGTTTATTTTTCTTTTCTTTCTGGACTCTAAATCCTGGTAGCCTTGCACATGATGAAAACACTACAAAAATAAGAAGTTTGTTTACAGTTTAAAAGAGGAAAATACACTGATTAACATTTCCAGAGATGACTAGTTACAAGATAGAGAAGGAGGAGACAGAAAGAAATTTCCTTTGGCAATCTGGCATGATGGAAGGCCTTCTCAATGAAAGTTTTGTAATATCAAAAATAGTACAATCTTATTCCCTAGTCTTTAAAAAAAATAAAATAACTATCATTACAAAAGTTTCATCTTGGTAAGAAAGACATCACACAAGGGCATGCAGCAGAAAATTCCATCCTAGTAACCAGCTAACATATGTACGTAAAATACAGGCTTTTTTAGTGAAGACTTGGTCCACCCCACTTCAAGATTGGTTTTAATTTAGACTGTCATTTTCAAAAAGGAAAACCCATGAATGACTCTCATTTACAGGTTTGCCCTCTACATGTTTCTTTCCTGGTTATCACAATTCTTCATACATTTTCAAAAACTTTTATTCACTTCTTTTACTCATGCTTTTCTTACAGCTTAATTTTTGTGCTGTTTCTTGATTACGTGCTGATGTCACATAACAAGGATTAAATTTCAGCCATTCTACTTCTTTTCTCATGTTAATGTTGATTTTGTTCTTCTCACAAGCTATTATTTGAAATTACTATCCAATTTTTTTTTGTTTGTTGATTTTTCATTTGGTTTGCTCATCACCAAAAATAGTGATCTTGAGGATCATTTTCCAAAATTCTGAGAATGACTGAAATTAAGCTTGGTTTTACTCAGTGAAATATCCAACCTGCATGCTACTTTTGATGGCTTCTTTTCTAGTTGGCCATATGTTGCCATGATGTAAAAAGAGTCTCTTATTTTTGATTAGTGAAGGCTACATTGCTCTTAGTTCACTTTTGCTCTCTAGAAATCATGTTGTTTAAAATTCTCATTATATGCCAGAATCACAAAATTGAAGAATTAGTTGCCTCCCATGCAACACAGGCTAGAAAGACACAACCTGTCTTGCTTTGTCTATTTTAAGGGAGTAGCTGGAGTATCTGGGAGAAGGGAGAGGGTGTCAGATATTTGTAGCTTCTCTTAGTAATAGAAAGTAATATCCCTTAAAACTATATTTCCTCCTCTGGAATTCAAGGGCAGAATAATAGTGGAAGTGAGAAAGTTAAGGAGTAGGTTTCAAAAGTAAGAGATTACTTATGGGGCTGACTACGTTATTTATTCTAAAAAAATTCTCTAATAGTGATAGCTCAGTCACTTAATTTGTTCACATTTATAGTAGCTTAGATTTGAAGCATTTTAAAGGAACTGTTTTACCTTAAAGGAATCACATATTAAATAAATTTTCTGACATATAAACCTACTGAGCACCTCCTTGGAACTTTCTGTGCCCTGCCTTTGGATGTCTCCATCTCATGGGGCACGCTTTGTTCTCTGCCCATCATCAAGTATACACATCTGCTCTTTAAGAACTTAGTTTTCAGGGACAGACTGAATCCTAGCATCTCTTCATGACTTCTTTCTGGCTGTAACAAGAGTGGAGCCTTGAGCTTTGCAGAAGGTGGAGCAGCACTGGTCTTCAAGACTTGAGCTAAATATCCATTCCTACAGAAGGAGTCCTAAGAGATGGAGTTTTAAGAGAAGTGTGTAGAAAAGGAAAGTTGTTTTTAAGGAGAAGAGAAACCTGGTTGGACATGAAGAGAAAGGAGGAACAGAGGCATCACACAGATTGTAACACAGGTATATTTTACCAAAAAAATGGCATTAAAATTACAATTCATCACTAAGTCCTTCAAGGGTCAAATATTTAAAATTTAATCCTAAAATATGATTTTTAAAATTTTTAAATGAAAGAATAAGACCCAGAACAAATGTCCATCTAAATCCAGGCTCAGAAAAAGTGTTCACTTTTCTCCTCTTTGATCCTATGGCAGTTACTTTCTACTAGCTTGTTACTAACCACTTAATCACCTTCTAGTCCTAGGAATGTCTGTAGAAAATAATTAAGTGCACCATCCATGCTTTTTTTCATTCATGTTTAGGAAATCTAAATCTAAGGTGGCAAAATGGCAAAAAAGAGCTATTTGATCTTGAGAATAAATTTTGAATTCTTTGAGGGTTATGAATTATATACAATTAATAAACAGAAAATAAAAATTATCAGAAAAAAGTAATTCTGATCTTACATTGCATGTTCGAAAATAATTTCCATTCTCAAATCATCTCAGAGCTACATCAGCTAGTTTCAGGAGACAGGAGGACTTGTGGAGTGAAACAAGAATAATATACCTTTTGTAGGTTGTAAATATGTCTGTGGTATGGGGAAAATCATTCTCCATACATGTACTCTGAGAAAGAAATCTAAACTTGGTGGTGACATTCACTTTAACTGTTTGTCACACCTGGGTCACTGATGATTTTCACATGGGGAGCAGGATCTGAACTGAGGAGTCATAAAATGAATGCAGGTAGTAAGGTACGGCTGGCTACTAGAATGTGCCTCATGCTTGAGGGGCCAAAGTAGGAAAGTTTGACTCCACTGCTCCATAAGTGATGGGTCCTCAGATATGCACCAAAGGCTAATTTCAGGAACATGTGAAACAAAGATTGCTATTTGTCCCATTATGTCCTATTATGTCCATTATGTCTTTCCTTTTTTAAAGTAATAGAAGTGCTAAGGTTATGCCTTTCTTACAACAAAGAGTAGTTATAGACTATGTACTCAACAATGAAATTTTACTAAAAGGGATAAATGTGATGTCTAGATATACAGTGCCCTTCAAAGAAAGGGATATGTTCTGTATTTCATTTTGCTTTCTCATTTGAGCATCTGAGTCATGAATATGCCAATGACAAAAATAAGCACAAATCACAGGGAATGAAAGATGGCTAGATGTCTGAGTGACATGGTGAATCCTCAAATCCCTGGGCTACCTGTGGATTAAAGCAACCTATTGAGAAGTCTATTTTGGACTTTTACATAAGTGAGGAATAAATTTCTATCTCATATAAGAGACAGATATTCTGGTCAATGGTATAGTACTGAAGAGGTTAGGGTAATTAAAACAAGAGGCTCTAATAAGTATATTCAAATTTTCAGTGGCTTAACAAAAAATAATTTGTACATTAAGTCTAAAATTGATGTGCTTTCCTATTTTATATCCAGACCCTCTGCTGGTACTCTAAGGTCAGCATTCAGTGTGCCAGGCTCCTTCCATCATCCATCTCCACGAGTTTAAATCTGTGGTTTCACGGGCAATATATTTATTCATCCACACAAACCAGTGGAAAAGAGAAAGGCCATGGGATGCTTCTCTGAGCTGGGCTAGGAAGTGCTAGAAGCCCCTGCTGCTCCACATCTACACCAAATTACAAGCAAAGCTGGGGAGAACAGTGAGGATCTGAGCACAAGGAAGAAACAGGTGTGCAACCAGTTCCCTGGGCTCTGTCACAGCATTCAAACCAATTAAAGCGATTATAGATGCTTTTCACAAAGAAAACTTTTGCTTATTCAGTTATTATCTATGTTTTATTTGAGACATTGCCTCCATTTTAGCAAGATCTTAGCATATACATTAATTACCCACCTTACCACCTAGCTCAGGCTCTATGTAAAAATGTGAAGCAACATCAGAAAATCTATGTCAGCAATTATTAAACATCATCCATAGTTTTGTGTCTAGACTTCTATGACTTTCTGAATAGTGATGATAATTTCAGGAAGCATACATAAACTGCAGTATCAGAGTATCATAATTTTGGGTATCTAAGAATGTAGTGAAAAGATAATAACAGAATAAAAATCAGTAATACAAATGAGAATATTGAAGAGTACCGTATCATAAAAATCAGTCCCAGGTCCTATGAACAAGCTCTCTGTGATACAAAATAATTAAAAAAAGAAAAAAAAGTACATTTGGCATCCTTTTAATCTCAGGCTACTGATGTGATCTTATATGAGCCACAATGAATTTTACAAAGACATTTTCCACAATTAAAATTTTAATAGTTTATAATGTGCATGTATTTTAAATATGTAAACACTTTATTAAATTATAGTTCCTGTCCTTTCTGAGAAAGATTTCCATATGAAACATAAGGTTTGGAGACCATTTCAAAATGTACAAGTCACTAAAATATTCAGAAGTTTTTAATAGTTGGGGGAAAATCATTTTTATCGTGCTTGAATAAGTTAGCTAACAGGATTTTTCTCTCATATCTTTATAAAACTCCCATAGGGGATAAAAACAAGCTCAGGAAGTTTCAGTCAACAGTGTAAATTCGAAGTTCATGTTAAATAAGCCATAGAAAACTGCACTTCAGAATGAAATTACTATCTCAGCTGTTATCATGTGTTTCCATAGTACGTTTACAATAATAGCTATATTTTATAATAACATCATATCAAGTAAGTTATACTTTTTTCTTTTTAAATTTAACTAACCTGCTGCAGGAGACCTTTTAAAAAATCAAGCACAGTTCCTAATCTTTCTTTCATTTTTCTAACCTCAAAATATAATTTGGCAATAATTATCAATACTCTAGGGATCATAAAGCATAAAATTACTGTAAAAAGATGGACCAGTAAAACTGACATGTTCCTAAGCCTATTACTTTTTTAAAATATGCTTTTAAAAGATGGTATAATCTAATAAATATTTGTAATGGAGTTGTTCCAGAAAAAAAATCTTAGGACTGCTTGACTTGGAGTCTTGTCTTAATGAAGAAAGAAAGCAGGAGCAACAGCTACAGAGTTTCCCAGCTCTCAGAGGAGGGCACTTATTTTTTCAGCAAAAAGATCATTTAAGTCCTTCAACATACATTAAGAGCAGGATAGCGAGAAAATGAAATCTATGGTTTCATGGGTAAGAAACACAACATATATGAGCAACTTGCATCCTAAAACACATATACTTGTAACACCAGGAATTGAAATATTGTGGGATGATACCTAACAGTGTAAGTATGGGACACTCTGGGAGAATAGAAGAGACCAAGCCCCTTTATGAAAGCATCAAAAAGCTGAAGAAAATAGCATCAAAGAACTCAAGGATATACAGGTTGTAGCCAATATAAGGGAAGTGGGAGCAGAGAGAATGTCCAGGCACATGTGAAATGAGACACCACAGAGTTCTAGAGATTGAGAGAAAGTGAGAAAGGAAGAAGGAGGAGGAGGAAGAGGAAGAAAAAGAAGAGGAAGGGGGAGAAGGGAAGGAAGGAAGGAAAAAACACAAATTTGAAAAGGCCTTATGCATGAATTTGAACATAATTTAAAGTGAAATGGTTAAATATTGCTCTTGAAAAACAATACTGAAGGTATCTTTGTTGGCTCCTTTCAACAATGCTAACATAATCCCATGAGATACAAAATTCAGCATTATATAGAACTTACAAATTATCAATGAAATCAATGTAATTTCAGAGCTTACACAGTGCAAAAAGTTTTTAGTATAACATGTCTCAAATGTTGCCCAGGATATAATAATACTGCACAATGACTGTTTTCCTGAAATTCAAATATACCTGGGTGTTTCGTTTTATTTTGTTTTACTCATTGAACTGGGTAGCCAGGGACATGTTATATATACACAAAAGATGATTTATTTGGATGGTGAACTAGGTGGCACAGAAATGATAATGGCTACGCATGGTACCTGTATTTGAATGCCAATTTGGATAAAAGGAACTTTGTAATGTTTTCAGAAACATTAATGAAGATTATTTTGCTCAACATAATACTTAAATCCCATAAATGCCTTTAAATAGTAACCACTGAGACAAAAACTTTGATTAAACACCAAGTTAAGCAAAATTGTTTTTATAGAGAAAAATAGGGATAACTGGCAATGTGAAAAAAATCATTAATTTTCTGTATGAATACATAAACATATACATATGCAATACATATATGCCAAATGCATATTTATATATTATGCTTTTTTATATGAAGATAAAAAATTATTGATTTCAGCATATTAAAGCCCAAGATTTTTGCTTGTTTAATCACTGGATGTTAAAACATAGATATATACTCCTAAAAAGCTAATGAATATTTTTATCCTTTAAATAACACAGCAAACAATTGTTAAAATTGTCAACATCCTCATAAAACAAATATAATAGCATGTAATTACTTTTTACTACTAACCTATTTTAGAAGAATGGGGTAGAAAAAATGAAAATATACGTGTTGCAATTCATAAGGAGAGGGATTTAATTATTCAACTAATATTTACAAAACACATTTTACATCCAAGATACTGAAGATAAATATGTGAATTAAACTGACATAATTCTCCTGGGGATTTCCATCAAGTGTAGAAACCACTGAAAAAATATATAAATCCACAAGACAATGACAAATGTGGATAAGGGCTCTGAAAGAGATGCACAGGTTAAGCATACAGAAGTTAAGGAAGGAACTAACAAACATATATCTAACAAAGAAGCGATCAAAAAATGTAGTAAGAAAAGTTCCCTGGGATATCAGGAACATGATACATAGGACAGAAAGATGTAAGGCAGCCAGTCCAGGCAAAGAAAGAGTAGGTAGATTCATCCAATACAAAGGAGGCAGCATTTGCAATGTCTAAGAAATTAAAAGAAGGGCTCTGTGGCTTTGGCATGGTGATCAAAGGGCCAAGAGCACTGGATGACTATGATAGGACACAAAAACATAATAATTTTAGTTTAAAGTTAAAATGCAATGAAAAGCAATGCTGTCAATGATCATTCTGGTTGTTGTACAGAGAATGTATAGACACGGAAGACCTTTTGAGGTCGAATTTTCGAGAGGTGACTATCTTGATGATGGTGAAAGAAGACTTGGGTGATTTGGAATCAGAACTCTGACAGCGGAGTAAAAGGTGAACAGATCTGAAAAAAAGAGGAATAAAGGAGAATCCATCTCTATGAGAATAGAGCTCACCTCAGTGAAAAGGTGTGGATTGAAGGTATCAACTTTAGGGTTGTTAGTATACTTATGATATTTAAACCCACAGGGATGGGAAGAATCACTGGAGATGAAAACATAGAAGAAAAAAAAAGGAGTTCCAAGCCCTGAGCAACATGGACATGTAAAACCTCAGCTGAGAAACAAGGATAAGCAAAGACTGAGACAGTACAGCCACTAGGATGGGAAACAAACCCAGTTACAATGTTGCCACCAAAGCCTAGGTCTCTCTGTTACAAAAAAACAGACAGAATTTTCTTTTCAGAAAAAAAATTAATAGCTAGATTCTCCATCATTTTTACTGGCCTTCCCTTCTTCATTATGTGAAAACAAAGCTTACCTTTTGTACTTTGAATGGGATGATAAGAAATGGAAAAGCAAGTATGCTCCCGTCCTTTATCTCAGGTATCTGACAAGCTTTAATTAGTTTGCCAGTTGAGGGCTTCACGAGTGAATGTTATTCTGTCACTTTCTAGGCATCCTCATGCCTGGTACAATGGATTTTTTGGTCTCTAGTTCAGATAAGATTTCTATACTCCCCAACATATGAGCAATTTTGTTAGGTAGCAACTCATTCCTTAAAATTTTTGAATTGGCATGGATGAGATTTCATTGTCTTGTTTCAAGCATACAAAAATATCACTATTCTTCTCTAGCATTACTTTTATAAATTTAAGGTTAAATTCCATCTTTTCCATTGAAGATACTTGCTAAATATTCTCTAAATAAAAAATACAAGGGAAATAGATGTATGGCTTTATTTTATTGCTAAATACAATTTTGTAAAGTTATTAAATTGAGGTATTCATATGGGTGAACCATTTAATGAGGAAAATGTGTTTTAAATTTAACTTGTTTATTTCAATGTTAAGGTACTTGGTTAGGCCATGTATACCTGTCAGCAAACAGAAGATTTGGACCAGAAATAGGTAATGCAATAAGAAAAGACGATGCATTTTTTTTGAGACCAGGTCTTTCTGTGCAGTTCATGTTGGCCTTGAACTTACTATATACCCCAGGATGCCCGCAAACTCAGGGTGAACCTCCTGCCTCACTCTTTCAAGTGCTAGGATTACAGGTGTGTGCCACCACACCGGGAAAAGATACCATATATTCCTGTATATATTCTGTCCTCTTCAGATTATTACCTTTCCTCTTTATATAGTTAGCTCTACTTTTCTCACACCTTCAATTTATTACCTGACTCTTCCCATCTCACTCTATACATTCCCTGTGCTTGAGGTACTAGCATCATCAGGATTTTCAGTCCATATTTCCCTAGGAACTTCAGAGGGACACTTGTTTTCTTGTATGATACCAGTCTTTCTTTTTTCATCTGTAAAAATCTTACCAAATTGAAGCAAGGAGTAAATAAAAACTGCTAAAAATACCTGGAAAGGCATGAGGCACTTAGTTACTACTAAAGAAGCATTAGCACCTCTCCTACTTTTCTTCTTAGAGGCTAGGATTATCTGTGGTCAGTTAGTCACATGTTTATGAAAAGGAGGTCCAAAGATCACAGTAGTAAGGACTTTAAAGCATAGACAAGATTCTAATGAAAATAATTTAGCAAACTTAATTCAGCATCTTGGACCACTCCTGTGAGACAGTCCCACAGTATTACTTGTAAGAGAACTCAGTGTAGGAGCTGAGCACTAGAAAGGTATCAAAGATGGAAAATCTGTTTCAAGATTAAAATAAGAAAATAAATTGAGGAGCATCTAGAACACACTTACACGGCTTCAAACTTTTATCTTCAACCAAATAGAATTTATTTTATCAGGATTCACAAAATAAATCACTATTTGAACTAGAAACTATTGAAAAGTAAACATTGTGATGGAAAAGAAGTCAGTTGTATCATTTAATGTAATTAACTTATATTTCCACCATCATGTTTTACTACTTAGTGTTGTGTACCCGAGGCTAATGGGATGAGAACAAAGGTAGATGCTGCCTGTTAACTGGGAGTGTATTTGTGCCAAACACAATGAAATGATTCCACGGTGGAATCACAACTATGACATGTGTTGGTTTTGCAGGTAGGCAGAAAAATGACTCATCTCATGGCTCAAGGTGGTGTGTGTTTTCCAAGCACAGAAGACCCTGAGGCAGAGCAATCACCACCACACTTACATCCCATGCAATAATGTCATCTCAGCAGAATGATTTCATTCATCAAATTAATCTCGGAGGGTTTTTGTTTTTATATTTTTGTAGTTATTCTGTAAAGTTATGGATAAACACATGTGCGCTACATAATTCCACATTTACACTACCACAATCTCACTTCAAGACTGAATCATTCTTTCCTTCCATCTCTCTTTTTTTCTGCTTAAAAACCCTCTGTATATTAATCAGTCTTCAAAACATGGCCCGCACAGCTGGTCATATAACAGAAAGAGCATCACTCCCATCTGGTGGCAGACATTAAAATATTGAGGGTAATCCCCAAACAGTAATTAATCTAATTCCAAACCATACACTAGTCAATTAAATCTCTATTTCAGAAATGGTAAACACAATAACTGCCCAACAATCTACCATATGATCTCAATTTGAAGAAAAATTTCTAATATAACAACTAATTTAGGTATAGGTATCTACTGTGGAAACAAAGCAACTTACGAACTGTTTATATTACACAACAAAACCATATCTATAAAACAATAAAAGCAATTTATAATATATCAATTAAATATTAGTATATGAGATACAGGTAAATGTTTAAATCACAACCTATTTACCTATATTCAAATTGTTATATTTAAGTAAATATATATATATATTTTATACCTTTTTAAGAAGAAAAGCACAAAGGTTTTAAATAAACTTTATGTGGTACATTCATCCTCAAAAATTTTCTTTTAAAGAGAGATAAAATGAAACACTTTTTCAGGCAAGAAAAATATCGTCCAAAAATGAAAATGGAACCTGATATGCAAATAATTAAGTAAATAAACATAAAATGAGAAAAAAATGCTTATAAATTGGTTAATCCTATGATACATAATTTAATCAAAGAAGCAAACAGGCTTAATAGAGTTTGCATCTTGGTTTTTAGCACATCCTTTAACTTTCATACCTTCTCAGTCCAATGACAAAAATGCATGCACTATTGACTGTAACGCTGTAGTGTTACCATAGAAACCACCCAAATGTATTAATCATTGAATCTCATGAATAAATCATGAATTAAAATGTTTCTCAATAATAATATTCTCTGGAGAGATGGGAAGAGTACAAAGATACCTCATATTTAGATTCTTTTGGTAGACATGTACATAAAACACATTTGTAAATCGTTAAAGTGGGCGGGGAAGTTGTCAAAAATTACTTCATTTCTGCACGTAACTTTATTTCTGGAGTCAGCTTCGACTCTAAATTCCCTTAATTTAAACCTAAACTTCTTGTTCCCCTGACTTTTTAATCACCCGGGGAATTTACTGTTTTGGGTCACAAAAAGATGACTCCTTTTATAACAAATTAGTATAGAAAAAAGATTAAAGTTAAGCACTTTTTAAAACTAGCAAACTGAAAATTAAAATTTAAAGTATATACATTTCTAATCATTTAGCTTTTGAAATAATTATTATCTTTTGGAGTAAAAATTTAAAATGTTCAACTGTAGAATTCACCAGAGCTTAACTTCACAGGGCTCCACTGAATTTACTTAAAATATCAGAAATGATTAAGGATAGTTTCTTGTATTAGGAAGTTTCTTTCCTATCAAGCTAATTTAGAACAGCTCATTAACCGTCAATAGTATTAGTTCATCAGATGCTTAGTGCTATTTTTCAAGTTGTAGATTCATCTTGTATAAGGAAATAAAGAACAAAATTTTAGCAAGTTCAATTCTGTCCTACTTCGATAGCCTATACTTTGTTAGTTTACTAATTATGAAGGTGGAATTCCCAATAAATTTACAGGTTTCTGATTTAATTATCTTTGATTAAATATAAGAAGCAAATAATTCTTCTCATATATTTATAAATATGCTGTTTGTTTTTTAGTGCTGGAGAGTGAACTCAAGGCCTAGTGCCCGACAGATAAAGTCTTTACAAGTGAGCTACATCCCTAGCTCTATATCTGAATAAAATTCTTCTTCTAAAAATACATTCAATAAATCCCTGTGTTTGGTATGGCACCCTTATTCTAAAAAGTACAAAGACATTAACATCAAGTAGTGAAAAATATGGTATTGAGAGTAAACCTATATTACTATAAGCATAGTGTTAGATATTTCTACAGTCACTTTAAGGCTCAATGTTACTTATCCTTGAATAATGTTATAAGATAAAAATTATCTCTATTTTACACTTCAAGAAAGATTAAGTAACTTATTCCAAGCATCAGCATAAATATAGTCAGTTAAGTCTCCCAGACTCTAAAGTCTGTGCATACATAATTTATATTCCAATAGTATAATAAAATTAAAAATTTGGAAATAAAACAAAACTATAAAATTCATGGGATTTCATACAAAAATAATTAGACTTACTATTTTCTGTTGTGAAGGGAATGTTTTGCTCTTTTGATTTCTAGTTATTTACAATTGATGATAATTATGTATTTTGTATATTGATATGTATATACAACTCAACTCCTTGTATTTTCAATACTGTTAAATCCTATCACAAAGAAGATTAGATTTGTCCTATTACAAACTTTATGTGATAAATTCCTTTATTTATTATTAGTTTAGTTAGAAATAAATGTATAATTTTATCAAATCTTTAAAAATATTTAATGGTGTAATATTTTGATATGCTGAAATATTTTTAATGTCATTTGATAATAGGTCACCTGTATTTTCTTTTAAAATAATATTTTGCTATATATACTAATCTTTGGATGCATTGCTAGGAGCTAGTTATTCATATTTTCTGTGGGGATTTTTGCATTTAAACAGAAATGAGAGTCATTGTATTTTTCTTTAAAAATAATTTTTTAAGTGTCTCCAATTTTTAACATTAAATTTATGATTCTCTGAAATTTCTTCATATTTTCTATAATAAAAATATTTTAAATAGTTACACAATTATCTGTTCTTTAAATGTCTGGTAATATTGAGTTCTGCATCCAAGTGTCATGATGTTTTTGGTAATAAATGTTTAAAAAGCTTTCCACTTTCTCTTGGATATATATCTCTGGGTAATTTAAATATTTCTAGAACTCTTTCCCTTTGTTTTAGTTGTCTCTGTTTCATCAATGTAAAGTAATCTGAAAGAATATCATGTGCTACTCCACACAATTTGAATTATGGGAAATATACAGTGAAAGAAGGTATACAATTATAAACAAGAAAGAAGAAATAAGCCCAGAAAAAAGAGGGGGTTTAGTAGCCATTTTTAAGATGAATCATGTTTTGAATTAATTTAGCCCTTTTTACTTGGTATGTTCTATTCTACAGATTCCAGTCTTCACTGCTATTAAATTTTGGTTTCCTAGTTCCTTTCAATACCCTTTTTTGCTGTTTCTTAAAGAAGTATTTAGTTTGATTTCATCCTCTTTTGATGAGAAAGGTATTTAATGCTCCTTCTAATGAGTTCTAAATTTTTTAATAATCTTGTTTTTCAGTTTTCTCATAAAGTTGCCTAGCACAGTGTTTTTGTTTTTCAATAAAGTTTATTATCACAAAATGTGATCCATTAAAAACTCTTTTTTAAAAATTTATAAAAAGCTCCAGCATCCTTTTCAAGGACTAAACTTCCTAAAATGAATTCTATTCATCTGCACCATCATGATTTCTATAGTATAAAATATTTTAAAAGGAATATTGCTGTCTCCACATTGTAAGATAAATGTGTACCCCTCATACAAATCCTTACTAAAGTGAGGTAAAGTTTTGTTGGATACTTTAAATATTTATCAATAGTAAATTTGTAATGCCATTTTTCCTATCACCATGGATGAATATACTTAGAATTTTTTTCTGCTGTTTTCATTTTATTCCTTATCTTTTCCTTCCTTATTAGAAACTGTGGGATAGCTAAAGGCATACGTGTATCACTGAGTATTACTGCAAATTTTATTCAATTCATAAAGTTATGTCTGTCATTTAATTTTCTCTCTCAGTTCCACATTTTCCTTTAAATGTTAATTATGGAGTTTTTATCTAATATTTCTTTGTCCTCCTTTCTTATCCACAAGTCCTCCAAAATCAACAGTGACATCCATCCTATTATTAAAGTTTCGCTCCACAGGAAGGAGTGGTGGAATCTTCATAATACAGCCATAATATTACAGGAAAATAATGTCACAAAAAGGTCCACTTAAAAATAACATTTGTAAAAGTTTTTTTTCAAACCATGGTAAGAACATGACCAATTGAAGTATTTAGATATTAGGAGATCTTCTTAGATATTAGGCAGGATCTATCCAATTTCCTGAGTTTTAAGCATTCTACCTTAATAATTAAACTGGTAGGAAGCAGCCAGTTTACTACCTTTACTTTGAAAAAGATATTTTAATATACTACTTTTATCTGACAAAAACTTTAGATAACTAGACTAAAAAATGAATGGAAATTATAATTTTAATTGTAATCTTGTATATGCTATTCTTTAGATGAGCTGAAATTGAAAGCAAAATATAAATATATGAATTTTTTTAGGAACTGAAAGCCAGAATAAGTGTCATGTTGTACAGTACTTACCCAGTATTGATTTACAACAAGTATGAGCCTTAACATATAATATATATGATATATATGTTGTTTCCAATAGCATAGGAAAAAAAACTGGAAACTAACTTTATTCAACATGTCCTATATTCCACCAGGTGCTATGTGTGTATACTGTAGCACATTTAATCTGTATGACAAGCATTAAATATATTTATATGTATGATGAAATGAAAGTTTAGAGGTTGGGAAAAGATCACTCAGTATTTTTTCTCTCTCTATATATATAAAACATACTATGCATATTATACATAATGTATATTATACAAAATATGCATATTATACATAATATGTATAGTACACAAAATATGTATATGCTTATTTTTATCCCATAACTTTATTGGTACATTTTAAGTATACATTATGATCATATTCATCACTGTGAATCTATACTTGTGCAAGATATATCTTGGTTCTTGTTTTTTTCCCATTCCCATTCCCTCCCTTCCACCCCTCCACACCACCCTATTTACAAAAGCTTTCTTTCCTTTTTTTCCTTTTCTCATATGTTTTTCTTTCCCTGTTTTCCTTTCCCCCACTCTCCCCTACTTCCCTTCCCCTTTGAACCTTTTCTTCCTATTTCACATTATCTATTATACATTTTGGTTCTCATTTACATTTTCAGTTTCTCATACCAGATATTTATATATGTGTGTCCTATTTATTTCACTTAAGAGTACTTAAGAGTATGGCATCAATGTGCATCCATTTAGCTATAAATGTCTCTAGTTTCTCATTCTATATGGCTGAGTAGTACTCCATTTTATATTAAAAAAAAATACATCTTCTTTATCCAGTCACTAATTGATGGGCAACTGGGCTGTTTCCAAGTTTTAGCTTTTACAAATTGTGTCACTATAAACATGAATGCATATATATCATGCACATATATGAGTGCACATATATGTGGTATGATTCTTTTAAATTTTTTGCCAAGATACCCAGCAGGGAAATAGCTAGGTCAAATGGGACCTCTAATCCTAAATTTTTGAGGTATCTCTATATTGTTTTCCACAGTGGTGGCACCAGTCTGCACTTGCACCAACAATGGAGAAGGATTCCTTTCTCCCCACAACCCCACCAGCATT
This sequence comes from Heterocephalus glaber, assembly GCF_000247695.1. The sequence goes on from NW_004624749.1 coordinate 23,408,254, forward strand.
TGTTATTGGTTTGTTTCTTGACAACAGCCATTGTTTCTGGAGTGAGGTGGAATCTCAGAATTGTTTCCATTTTCATCTCTTGAATAACCAGTGATATGGAGCATTTTTTCATATGTTTACTTGCTCTTCTACTTCTTCATCAGAGAAATGTCTGTTAGTTTCAGATGCCCATATTTTGGATTGGGTCTTTAAATTTGGGAGGTCTGATTTTGTTAAAATTCCTTATATATTCTAGAAAGTAGACCTTTGTCTGAGAAACAGCTAATAAAATTTTTTTCCCACATTGTGGGTTTTTTGTCATTCTATTGGTGGTTTCTCTTGCTGTGCAGAAGCTTTTTAATAAGATGAGATTCGGTTGTTAATTCATTGTACTAGTTCCCATGTGAGTGAGGTTTTGTTCATAAAGTTTTTTCCTATGCCAATGTTTTCAAGAGTTCTACCTAATCTATCTTCTAGCAGGTTTGGTTTTTCTGTTTTAATATTTAGATCTTTGATCCATTTCCATTTTAGTCTAGTTTATGGTGAGAGATATGGGTCTAGTTTTAATCTTTGCCAAGTTGAAACCCAGTTTTTCCAGCACCATTTATTAAAGTGGCTAACTTTCCTCCAGTGAGGGTGTTGGGCTCCTTTGTCAAAGATGAGGTGGCTGAGTGTGTCTGGAGTTAATTCTGGGTCTTCTAACCTGTTCCATTGATCTTAGGGTCTGTTTCTTTGCCAGTACCATGCTGTTTTTATCACAGTATCTTTGTAGTATAGTTTCTAGTTGGGGGTTGTGATACACCTTACCTTGTCTATGTTGCCTAGAACTGTTTTTGCTATTCTAAGTCTCTTCGGGTTCCAAATGAATTTTTGGATTGTTTTCTCTAATTCTGTGAAATATGCTGTTAGAATTTCAATTGGGATTGCACTGAATCTATATAACAGTTTTGGAAGTATGGCCATTTTCACTATATTGGTTCTTCCTACTCAAGAACAAGGGATGTCTTTCCATTTTCTGATATCCTCTTTGATCTCTCTTTTCAGAGTACTATAGTTTTCAAAGTGAAGGTCTTTTACTTCCTCTTTTAGATTGATTCCTAGATACTTCATTTTTTGGGATGCTATTGTTAAAAGAACCATTTCCCCACTTTCTCTGTCAATGAGTCTGTTACATTTGTATAAGAAAGCAATTGTTTATTGAATGTTGACCTTATATCCAGCCACTCTACTGAATTTGGTTATTAAATCTAGACATCTTTTGGTAGAATTTTTGGGGTATTCTATGTAAATTATCCTGTCATCTGCAAATAATGACATTTTAACTTCTTCCTTTCCTATCTTTATTCCTTTTATTTCTTTCTCTTGTCTAATTGCTGTGGCTAATAGATCACTCAGTCTTTAACTGGTCTTGTGGAAGTATATTTCAGGCCAGATTCCTATAACTGCAAAATATCTTTTAAACCAATTATTTTCAAATTACCTGTGATAAGAGCTTGTTATTGTTATTCAAGTGTCTAACATATCAAAATTTAAATAACAAAATGAATAATGAAAAGTTTTAAAATGATAAAAATATGAGTCCAAATTTTACGTTAAGTTTTCATGGAAAAATATAGCCTGTCTTACTGCTACAAAGATTTCTAAATACTTGTGTTCAATTTGTGCTTACTGCCAAACATTAACAAAAAATTCATGGATCAGGCCAAGTCCACAGTCCAAAACACGAGTAAGTAGCCAAATCTAAGATCTTATCACTGTCAGACATTTCTTACAGAAACTTTTATAGAATCACAACCAAATAAAAGTATCCATGAATGTAATGAAATATTTCCCTGACGATATATAAAAATGTCCCATTCAAATCTCTGAAAGTTGTTAATGTATTACTTTAAATGGCCAGGCTTTGCAGGTGTGATTAGGTTAAAGATGTCAACCTGGGAAACTTATCCTGGAATATCTTGGTGGACCAAGTGTAATCACAACGTCCTCATAATACAGAAACAGTAGAGTTAAGTCAGAAATGGAGGTGTGACAGTAAAAGCTAACATTAGAGAGATTTAGGTGAACAAGATATATGAAGAAGCAGTCAATTGCATGACCGGAAAACATTTTGCCAGTCTCTGTGAGGACAAAAAGCTCAGAGAATTCAATCATATGCATTTTTCTGTGAGGACGTTAGGTATGTGATTCATGGACTTCCTTAGTCATTTCAACAGTGGGCAAAAATGGAGATGAGATTCTTTCCAAGAAGGATCTGTGGAGGAGACTGTTTTTTAATGGAATGAATCCCAGATATATATGGGAAAAACATTGTCAGCTTCAATTTAAATGGGTAGAGAAAAGATGATAGTCCAAAAAAGGTGGTTGGATTACAAAACTTCCACCTGCAGGAATTAGATTGAGAAAAATACTCAGTTGATGGTTATATGGAGCTCTTCAGGAAAAAGAAATGATTCAGAGGATGGAGGTCCTGGAGGGCTGAAACTCAAACCACAAAGTGTTATTGACAAGCCTGTAAACCCAACAATTTACCTGGTGGATTTATAAATGTATTGAAACTGATGATTCTTTTTCTTTGCACTTTCTACTTTTTCTAACTGGAACATCTATAATAGTTACCTTTTGTCTGTCCCATCATTTTATTTGGGGAGCATATAAATTGCTTTGTACTTTTACAGGTATACAACTAAAGAGGACCTTTGCTTGTGCATAGATTACAGGTTCTTACCTACATCTAATTTAAATGATTTAAATGATAAGATTTGACACATTTAAGCTGATGAAATTATGTGAGATATTTTTACTTGAGTTGATCCTATAATGCATTGAAACTTTTTGGGACCTGGAGATGTAGTGCATATGTTTTGCACATGGGAAAAATATCAATCTTTGGGGCCAGAAGGCAGACAGGGAATAGGCTGAATAATGCTCCTCCCTCCCCAAGCATCACTGTTCTAATCCTCAGAATCTCTAAATATGTTACCTTAAATGTCAAAAGGAACTTGCCATGTGTGATTAGGTTAAGGCCTTTGAGATGGGAAGATTTTGTGGCACATCTTGGAGGGTCCAACCTAATAACAGAGTCCTTGTAAAAAGGCTATAGGAGGCTCAATATCAGAGAAGAGATGTGACCAGAGAAGCAGAGGTCAAAGCAACAAAGAAATTTGAAGTGCTATATGGCTGGCCTTGAGTATGAGAGAAAAGGTCAAAGAAGACAAAATGGCTCCTACTGTATAAGCTGGAAATGACAAGGAAAAGGCTTTCTGCTAGAGCCTCCAGAAAGAATACAGCCCTGCCAATACTTCAACTTTGATTTTCTGACCTTCAACCAAAATAAATAAATCTGTGTTGCTTTAAAACATTAATTGAATGGTAATCTTGTATAGCAGCTACAGCAAAAATAGCCTCTTAATTTGGTATAACAATTTTCTACAAATATACCATAAAAGCCTGAAGTTTGATATTTCAGGAATTTCAGAGTTCACATAACAAAGAACATGTTTCACAAGACACAAAGCATTGACTTTCAAAATTCGAAATCCTGATGATATATAAAAAAATATATTATATATATATATATATAATATATATATATATATTTTTTTGGTGCCAGGGATTGAACTCGGTTCCTTGCGCTTGTGCAGCAGGCGGTGAAACCACTGAGCTAAATCCCCGGACCCTGATGATATATTTTTGTTGTTGACAGTCATTTTGTGGAAATGTAACAACTATGACAACACAAAAATGGAACATCTCATCATTTCAACAGGATGAATTGTGCCTTGTAAACTGAAAGAAAAGTTATTCAATAAATATACATCACTCTTAAATAGTCAATGCAGTTTTTCCTAATTGTGCAATAGCATCTAGAAGTTGAGTTAGGAATAGTTTATTTAGAGTTTGAATCCATTACTGCAAATGATGGTCCTTTTCAGCAAGGTACCCCTCTTCAATTATCTCATCAACTTAATTTCAGAAATTGTATGAATAGCTTTTAAAACCCACTGTATTTCTTACAGAGCAATGAGATAATCCATGACTCAGGAAATAACATATTCAGTAATCACTCTGTGGCATGATTTATTCTTTTTTTTTTTTTTGGTACCAGGGATCAAACTGAGGACCTTGCACTTGTTAGGCAGGCTGCAGAACCACTGAGCTAAACCCCTGGTCCCATGATTTATTCTTTATTAAGGTTTAAAAAATATTTTGGAGGTTCATGACAGAAAAATATACATGTTTGAAGCATCCCTTACCTGTGTAACAAGTGGCTCCAACAGTCTTTCCACTGTTAGTGTCCTGATTTCCAAACTTTTGGGGTCCCATTTTAAAATGATAGGTGAAGTTGCCGAAGTCATGCTCCCTATGGGAATACATATTATCAGTAAGAAATAATGATCATGGAAACAAATTATTACTTTGAAGGATCAAAATGAATACCACTGAGACTTAAGAGTGTATCTGAAGATTATGTATTTGGTCCAATTGTGTGACCTTAGAGAATGGAAATCCAGAACCAGTACAAAGTGAGGTGTAATGCTGGTATCATAAGAAAAATATAAGCATCCTGGGCATATCTGTGCACCTTAGGCCAAATCCTGGACCTGGTTACCACTAAAATATTTATTCATCTAACATTTAGTACATATACCTATTTGCTATCTGCTGGAAAAGACTTTGGTCTTGACCTTAAAAGACAGAGACAGCTGAGTCAAGGAGAAAGTATGCCAGTGTGGTACATTTTGTGATCCAGGAATATAGAGAGGACTGTAAGGAAGAACTGATAAAGGGACATTAAAGTTAGTCTGCAGAGACCAACAAAGACCATGAAGGAAGGCAAGTCCATCATGGTCACCAGATGCAGGACCCTATATCGTTTGCAGAGAAGGCTACTTTGTTTCCCTCATAAATCAACAATGAGACTATCAATGTCCTTGGAGCAAGTCTTTCATTCTCTTAAATAGGAAAATTACCTTGCTGGCAATGGTTCTGAAAATTAGCTTGCAGCTATATACATATTCTCTGATTACTCAAGGCATTTACATTTTTTTCCTCAAGATTAGTGTCTGATACAGTTATTTATCTCACTCAGAAATAATCCTCTTTTACATAAGAACAATTGATAGGCAAGTAGTAGCCTCCTACATATCAAGCACAAAATATGGCCTTGGCCTCAAGAAAATAAATTATACATTCTATTAGGAGTATGTTTCTCATCAAGAAATTGCTGAATCTATTTTGACACATAACCACTGGACAAGCAACCTTAGACTGTAGAAACTGCTTCTGAATCATTTGCCTTAATACCTCTATAAATCAAATTGTTCATGGCTCTCCTTTTCTTTTGAATCAATGTTCTCACTCAATTCTATCCTTATAAATCAATATAGATGATTATTTCTTCTAGAATAAACATCACAAAGATCTATCACAATAGGCAGGAGCAAAGCGCTTCTTTATTAGTCCTCTTACAGCTCATCTTTCTGCAAAAAGACCCAAGCAATTTGTTCAGAAAAAAAAGAAGGTGAAGACACAGCATGCTGGTATTTTAACTCTTTCCAAATGCCATCTTTTAAATAAACTAAGCACAGCAGTCGAACTATACAGAAAAATTTAGATTTGGGTTTCTTTACAACAATAGTTGGCACTGACACATTGCCTGTCCTCCAAAAACCTAAAAATACGTAACACATTTCCCATTCACACTAACAACTGCCACAGCACAGCTCTGACAGGCACGGAATTCTGCAGCTGAGCAACACACCTTCTCACATCATGAAGGATAAAGATGCCAGATTCTTCCAGCATAGCTTGGATAGTTGCATCCTGCTGATGCCAGTCCTACCTATGTGATCTTGGCCCAGTACTATGGCAGAGTTATAAGTTTCTGGAAAAATTCTCTGGAAAATATTTTTCAAACTCCAATGGCATAATAAGTGGTGTAACAGTAAATGAAGAACAGGAAAGTCCTACGAGATAGTCAGAAAACTAGTAGAGAAGCCAATTTAACATGATAGTAGTGCCCCTTTATTCTCTCATGCATGATAGCCCACCCTCATGCTGTAGAATGTACTTCTTTTCCTCATTTTATTTGGCACAAACTCACTCTGCAGAGCCTATTTGTTTTTCTACCTTTAATAAAACTTTGCTACCACTGAAAAGAAAACATGATAGTAAAAGACCCTGTGTAGAGAATTTCCATTATAAAATGAATATGCTAGTATATGTAAGTTGATGGATCAAGGAAGGCACAGAAAGACTTCTATGCATGTTCCAGTACATAACTTTTTAAAAATCACATCCCAAAAATTCTGGAGTGAGAACCAAAAATGCTAGCATAGTCACAACCTAGAAACTGAGCTAGCATAGTTCAACCAGAAATGGGAAATATTCCTGAACAAATACTTCCAGCCAGCTATGAGCCAAGAAGCAGCGTTAGCCACACCCTTCAGTTCTGAAGGTCACAAAGGTCTTATAAATCTAAAAATGAAAGAAGTGTTCTTTGATAAATCACTCAATCTATTCCCTTGGGGATAAATCTTCTCAGTCACTTCTTGTGACACAAGTAATATTCAGTAGCAAAAGGCAAGAAAAGTTTACATGGTATGAATTTGTTAAGCAGGAAAATCTCATCTTACTTTAAAAACTTTAAATGTAATTTTCCCTCAAAATCAGAAAATGCTGTTTCTGATACATTTGAGACTAAAAGTAAGAATTTAATCCTTATCTCATCTTTTTACCATTTGTTTGACTCCCATATTATTAAAGACCAAAGAGGAAGTAGAGGTAGGCTAAAAAATTCTTATCTCTAAACCTAGGATGTTGATATTTAACATTCCCACTGAGTTGCCTCTGAGGGGCAGCTTAGCTTCAAGTCAGCTATCGAGCATTAGTTAAGGGAAAGAAGCTTCCCTGGATGTAGGGCAAGAGTTGGTATAATCCTTGCAATCTGCTGTTTCTGCAGAAAGAATGTCTGCCCTGCTATTTTGAATTCATTATATTGCTTTCTAACATATGCACTAGTCTTTGTATTAGAAATATGTCTTTATCAAAACCCTTGGCCAGTCAAAACTTTATAAAAACAGGAAAAATATATTCCATTTCAGTTTCCTAATCATAAACCATAGTCTTCTAGATCACCAATGGATCTTCACTTTCAAATATTTAATGAGAACAGATAAGGGAGCAGAAGATAAGAGTCAGGCATTTTCTAGCAAAATAAAAGGCATTTTAAGTTATTAAATAAGAATTGACAATTGAGAATGTGGTCCCAGTATAAGCACATGCAGTGTGGTTTACTCTTAGCTGAGAATATCATCCCATTTATACATTCAATATTTTTCAATTATATTAAGGGATAGAAAACTTTTACTATTTTAAAGGTAGATTGGATGATTTTTCAGTACATAGTCATTCTCTTTGCATCCTCTCCACCATGACAAGAGAAAAGCTTCCCCCACCCTATGGATACTGGGCTTTGGCCAATGGAACACTAGGAAAACAGAATGTGAGATATTTGGATGTGCTTACTTAGCTGGGTTTGCTGCTTCTGCTACTGCCTTCTACCATGAAAGTCATATATCATGATTGGTTGGAAAAAGGAAGAAAGACACCTAACCAAATCTGAATCCAACCTGCAGTTGGATCCAAGCCCAGCTAAATGAGCCTGGTCAGCCAATCCCAGACCAAACCATCAACATAGGATCAAGAAAAAAAAATGCTTGCTGTTTTCTGTTATAGTTGCCATTTACTGCTACTCAGAAATTGCTAATTAGCATAATGATATGAAATACTTTTGTTTGAATTAAAGCACTACAATGTTTCAACCCTGTGACATCCAAATTACTTGCCCTTTCTGAGTCTCAAATTCCTCAAATGAAATGAGGATATTAAACATTTTAAAGGGTTGTTGTGAATATTAAATAACTTTATGGAGGGAAAGTATGCTGATATTTCTGGAAATAATAGTTATTTACATTAACATTATTTTCCCAAATTTAAGTATATTTTCCTTTATCTCTACGAGGAATAGGAAAGCACCCACTAAAAATAAAGACTCGGCTTTACAGTCCAGTGTGTAGGAGAATCAAATTTACTCAGAAAAGAAGGCAAGAGAGAAAATTAAGTGTGTATTCACACCAGTTTTCATCCAAGAATGGAATGATACAGTCTCAACTCCACACTATAAATCTCTATAACTAATGCAATCTGTTTTGTCCACAAAAAAGAGTCTATATAAAGCAAAAAATTTTTGCACTGATTTGAATTTTAAAAATCTTATTTTATGTCATAGGGAGACTCAGAATTTAGATTGGGCACAGAGAAAGAGTGAAAAGGAAGGGCTGTGAATAACAAAAGGCAGTAATGTTGTCTTCTTCCATATATCACAGTTTAACAAGCCCCAAAGAAAGCTCCTGGCAACTTATTCAAACTCTAAAAATTGTTTCTTCTTGCAAACTATTAAATTACATATTTATAAAAGATGATAACATAGCCCACCTGATAATATTTTTGATAGTTTCAGACTCTCTCTGTGGAGGTAAGGAAGAAGCATGGGCCAGCATGCCAGTCACTGTCTCTTACAATAGAAAACATAGAACTTAATCAAAACATAAATAAAAGTAAGAGTGAAGAGAGTCCCACTTGTAGCAGCTAGGAGTCCAGTGCCTTGTTTCCTTGGGGAGCATCCTGATAAGCAGAAACCATCTTGCTGTTGATACCCTGAGGACTACTTTAAAATGCCAAACACATTAATCAGTGCACCACTCACTATAGATGTCCCCTTTTCAAACCTGCCTGAAAAATGTCCTTGACCTCACCTTTTTGACTTTTCCTTCTTACTTCTATTGTTCTTTTGGAAAAAATTAATTGTCCAGAATTTTTCTCAATTGCTCAGGGGGTCGGCAAGAACTGCTTTCTCTCAATAAGTCTCCAGCATCAAACTCTTCAGGAATCCTCTTCACCAATACTGAACACTCCTGCCAATAAGCTAATTACATGATAGGCTGGCTTCGGTTGATAGGCAAATTGAGAAAAAGTCAATGACTAATAATTCCTATCATTATCAGAGAGGTATAAAAATAACTAAACTTTTTCCACACATGTCACTTGGAGTCACTTAACTGAAGCTTCAGTTTCATCACTTTTAAAACAAGTGTCAATAATCTTATATTATAAATGTATCTGTTCTGAAAATTAGTGGAATAATTGCATGGGCAAAAATTATGGAGCTTTCTTCTTTGCAATGTTGTCTACATGATCATCACTGTGGTCATCAATACATGTTGTCCTAGTCAACTGTCTGTTACTGTTATACAATACCCAAGGCCCACAGATTCAAAAGGAGAGGTTTGATTTGGCTCATACTTTCAGAGGTTTTCAGTCCAGGGTTGGCTGGCTCCAAAGCAGGAACACCATGGTGGAAGTGCACAGTGGATCAAAGCTACGTAGTTCATGCTGGCCAGGAAACAGAGGAGGAAGGGGCCAGTGAGGAAGTGCCAGAGAGGAAGGGGCCAGAGTCAGTCACAGACTCCAAGGCCATATCTGTATGACCTACCTAGACACCCCTAGAAGTGTGCTATGCCAATCCCCTGGGACGACTCCAAAGTTGTCACCTTAACCTAACTGGCACATATGTATTTAGATGGAGGGGCCACTGGAAATTTTACAAGATAAGAGGCTTTAAAACAGATTTGTTGTAAAAGGGAGAAAAAGAAAAATTTCAATATCTTCAGCTTTTCAAGAATCAAGCCTGCAAAATATGAATCATATTGCTTCTTTCTTTAGTAATATTCTGGTAAATAATATTTTAGTAGTATTATCTCACATTTACACATGGGGAAACTGATGCATAGAACAGTTAACAAAGTTGCTCATGATCATAAAATTTGAATCTAAGTTGGCTTCCCTTCAGAGTCTATGTTCCTAATACTATTGTTTGTTGTTCCTAGAGAAGAATGCTGAGACTCAGACTTATATCAACTATGTCATGGTGCTTATGAATTTAGGGAGGAAGATGAGAAATGAACAAGAATGAAAAACCTAGTAGTAAGACCCTACTGGAGAGAAAGGGAGAGTTGAGTAGGAATAAAAAGGGATGACAGATTATATGTGGGAGACAGCAAAAGCAGGTGACTTAACCTACACACAGGACTCCTGGGAAATGTTGTCACACCTCCTGGTCTTGAATTCCCTTTCTTCAAACCATGTGTAGTCTTATGTGGTGAACCTGGGGTGATGGCTGTAAGTATGGGCCAGCCATAACATGGGACTCTGCCAAAGGCAAGCAAAGACCCTGTGGATGAGTGAGGCCAAACAGACAAAATTTTGGCCTCCATGACCTTGACCCATTAAGTTATCCTCTGAATATATTATATCACCATGGTAAAGGGAAATCTGCATATGTAATTAAGGTTACTAATTATCTAAGTGGACCCAACATAATCAACATGAACCTATAAAAAGCAGAATGCCCTTCTGGCTAGAGGTAGAAAAGGAAAACACAGAGATGAAGTAGAAGAGGATGTCTGACAGGTGGGAGGGAGAGATTTGAACTGAGAGGAGTCTGACCCAGTTGCTAGAGGGGCCACATAACAATCATGAAACAGGACTTAGGTAGGTTCTGGGAGCTAAGAGCATGATTCAGCTGAAAGCCAAAAATAAAACATAGACCTCAATCTTACAGTCATCTGGAACTAAACTTGGTCAACATCCTGAATGAGGTCAAAAGTGAAGTCTTCTGTAAGGAATACAGTTGGATATCAACATCTTGTTTCCAGGTTTGTGAAATCCTAAGAAGATCCAGTGAAGTCTAGTTGGGCTTCTGACCATTACACATTAGGAGATAAAAAATTTGTGTTCTTTAAAGATGCTGAGTTTTTTGTAAATTTTTTTTCATTCACTTATTTTTAAAATTAATTTTATTGGTACACTTTTGATGTATATCATGATCATTCATCACAGGATTTTATACCTGTACATAATATATTTTGATTATTTTTTCTCCATCCCCCTCCTTTCCCTTCAACCTTCTTCCCCTCCTTTACAAAAGCTTTATTTCAATTTTTTTCCTTCCATTTTCTGTCTTTTCAAAAAATGTTTACCACAGTGTTATGGCTTATATCTAGATATCACCCCAAAGCCTCATTTGCTCATGGGTAGGGATTTTCAGAGGTGGCTGGATCTACTATATATGATCCTGGGATCAAGGATGTAATGCTGGGATTGATTCATGGTGATGCAAGGCTGGGATTAAGGATGCCCCACCCTGAGTGTGAGTGCTATCTGCTCTATGAGTGGATACCCTGAATAAGATATTAGGGATAGAAAGAGGGTCACTAGTAGCTTGCTGCTGCTTGCTTCTTTGCTTCTTCACTACATTACTGCCTTCTACTCATCATGAACTGTTTCTCCTTTGTAATGCCCCTCTGTCATGCCACTCTGCCTTGGAGCCAGCCAATTGTGAACTGAAACATTTACAAACTGTGAGCTAAAAAAACCTTTCCTCATTTAACTTTTTGTGTTGGGTATTTTGTCTCAACAACAAGAAAAGTGACTAAGACATGCAACAGTGGGAAACTATTGCAAGTGGTTCTCAAATTTGTGTGCATATTATAATCACCTGAAGGGCATGGTCATACACAAGCTCTTGAGACTCATCCAGAGAGTTCATCAAGTTTCTGATTTGCTCCCTCTGGGGAGATCTGATAATGTGCATTTGTAACAAATTTGTAGATGATGGTGCTATTTCTGGTCAGGAACCATACTCTGAGCACCATCATGGCAATATTAAACCACCACCACAATGCCAAATGGGGGAGCAGTGATCAGAAAGACATTGGGTCTCACAGTGGAGACCAGAGAACCAGTGGTCATAACACTTCTGTTATCTATGTAGGGACTTTAGAATAAGTTTTCTAATAAATAGGTTATCTGAAACAACAGTTACAATTTTCTCTGGCTAATTAAAGGAAAAAGTTCTAATATCCAAGTACCTTTTTGTAAGACAGGCTTTTTAAAAAAGTTGAGGCTATATCAGCAATCAAATGTGTCCTGAGTCCCACGGTGTATACTGGACACCTAGTCTACATGGAAGGAACAGATGTACGCTATTTGGCACATTTCCTGGGGGTGCCCTATACATGGAAAAGACTTAACCTACTGGATGAAGTATAAAAAGTCTTGCTTCTTATTTTCATCCATTAACTACTCATTTTTTTTTTTTGGTACCAGGGATCAAATTTGGGTCCTTGCGCTTGTGAGGCAGGCCGTGGAACCACTGAGCTAAATCTCTGGGCCCCATTAACTACTCATTTTATTTTAAGCTTCTGTCCTTTTACTTTGATTATAAAGAGGCAGTGTATCACCCATCACTGTCCTTTCCATAGTAAGCATTAAAGGCCAGGTTCAGTGAAGAACTGAGAACAGATCCAAAGGCAAGTTGCTGCTGCAACTATAGGATCCATCATCACTGTTACTCAAATTTTAAGAGATGTGCATTTTCCAAGTAATCTTTGCTATTTCCACTGGAAAGGGGTGGGGTAGTCTGCTACTGTTAGAATGAGGTTTAACATGTGCCCCAAGCTTTACAGCATCTGTAAAACCTCTATTTATGGTAAATTCTTATTTTTAACAAGCCACTCAAAGAATATCTTCTAAGCAAAAATATTCTAATATTTGAAAAGACTATAGTACTTCATGTCAAAGGATAAATTCATATAAAGAAATGCTTTCATAATTTTAAAAGCACATATTAAATAAGTATCAACTATTATATACTCTTCAGAGCCTCTTTCTTTTCTACCCAAATAAACAAAACTTCACTAAAAAAAAAGATGTGAAAAAAGCCCCACAGCCTCTAGTCTTTTGAAGTGATAAATTGAGACTAATGCAGCATAGTTACAGTTTCTTGATTAGGAAGAAATGCCTCACTTAAGTGAGTTTTTATACTTACAACATTCATAAGATGTAAAATGATGTGCCAACTTAATAGAAATTCACTACTCTTGGAGATTCAAATAGAAAGTCAGTAATTTGAAACTGAAAATGAAATCTAATATCTGTCAAATTCATTTCCTTTCTTTTCACTACATTCATATCTCATCATTTAAATTCATCTTGTTATCATAAACAAACAGCTAAATTATAGCTTTTTTCCCATTTGGATGTGAACTTAAATGATATCTAGAAAAGGAGTAGTTATTCTACACATTATGTTGGGTTTCCAACATCCCAACAAAGACTCAGACTTCTAAACAAAATGCACTTGATCAAAGGTTAACATTGCTATATTTGCTCATTATCTTCCACAATTCAGATGTGCACAGTAGATCACAACCAAATCTATTAATGTTTTAGATAATGTACTTTGACAAATTATCTCTAGAGTCCAAAAGCATCTTTAAATTATTTAATGGGAACACAGCTTCTTTGGCAATTAACCTATTCTTTGTCCCTCTAACCTCCTGTAAATTAGAATTCCATATGCCATGATTATGTAACTCGAATTTTCTACCCAAATTGCAACAATTGCATTTTCAGAATACAGAAAAATAGCCATTCAAGTACCCTCTTTATCTTTAGTCTCACTGCATAATTCATTCTAAACTACCTTATGTGTTCCTTTTCCATGGAATTGAAATGATTACTTGATTCTCTTCTCCCACAAGTCCTATATACTCTTTATGATCAAGGCAACACTTCACTTTCTGATCGTGGGCTACTGAACCTTTCTTCTTCAACATAAATCTTCTGCCCCAGTTAGGTTTGGATTACATTATAGCACATGAGTCTTACCTCCTCCCAAAGTTTGTAGCAACACCTTGCTTCTCATTCTGTAATATCCAATATTGACTCCCTCTTCCTGAGCCTTTTTCATGACCCCTAAATCGCAACCACATTTATAATCAGCAATAGAAGTTCTTAACATTTAACTGGCTCTGAAAGAAACAGGTATCAGTTTGACATAATCACTTGATCATAAACTAGGGGGGTAACAAAGTTTTTCATTTCTTTTCTATCACATATAGCACATAATTGGGTAATAGCTTCATAAATGTTTAAATGTGCACATAGGAAATACTATCTAAAATATTTACCTAGTTATTTCTGGTATCAATTCTCTCTTTCTCACAGATTAGTATTTCTTAAAATATCTTTGAATTATATTTTAGAGCATATTGTTTGCTCAGTATTTATTAGAAACAAAAATGGTATCTTGATACCGTTTAGAGAACATTACAGTGTTTATATTTGTTTCTTTTTATTTCTGTATCATACAAAAATACTTTCAATACTTTTTCAAACTGGATCACTAGTTCTCATTTATTGTGTTTTAAAACTGTGTTCCGGTTTTATTTGGGAAAAGTAACTGTGCAGCATCCCTAAGGAAATTGTGGAGGTCTATTTTGACATGTGATTCACTTCTGAGTCCCATATGAGAAACGTTGTGCAAAGGATCATCTATAAGTTGGCCACAATGGCTCTTGGAAGTCTTTCTCTTCATTGAACCAAATTGCCTTCTGTCTTCAAGGCTAAGGTCACACTGTTTTCACAAAGTTTCCCTGTTCACACAAACCACAATGACTTTTCCTTTGTCTGAATTCCACCAGTACTTACAATGATTACCACATAATATATAACCTGAACACCTGCTGCCTTATTTTGTTCCTTATTTGCTTTCTGTAATTTTTGTGTTCTCTAACACATTCAAGGACAGAATCTTCCCCTCCACAGTGAATAATACATTGTTGAACATGAAGTAAAAATGTTATGTATACTCATCGACTCATCTCTTTGCCAAGTTCAAACTTCACAATCACTGCAACCACTGTGTGTGTATCTTGACTTTAGTTACAATACCATACTAAAGCTCTTATGAAGAAAGATTTGAGACTCTATGCACCACTTTAGATTCCACTTACCTGAAAAACAAAGTGGTTTTCCTCTCTAGGATTATGTCATTATCCCAGTAAAGACATAAAATCCCATACCACATAAATTAAATATAATGTTCTGTGTCACTTACTTCATTCATTATCCATCCATGATTTATTTAGTTCATATGTGCTAACCACCCACAGAGGGTAAAGCCCAATCAGAAGCTGTAGAAAACATCAACGTGAATGATACTTACTTAATTTTGTTTGAGGTTTGTTCTTACTGATCAGGTGTAAAAGCAGAAACTACTCACCAAGAGAGGCATGCTTAGAGAGTGGGTTTATGGAGGTAACCAGTGATATTTCTAAACTTTAAAAGTCTTGTTGGAGTTATACAAAGTAGTTCCTTCAACAGAGTAATGGAGAAATAATAAATAACCCTTTTTAAAATTACCATCAGAAAAATGTTTGAAACAAGGAAGTCTACAAAAGGCATTCAAGTAACTTCAGAATGGAGAGTCAAAAAGATAAATAATTATGTGATAAAAATGATAGAAATCTAGACATTTAGGTAAGAGTTATTTTAAACAGTGAAGTGGTTATAAGAATATTTCATTAGTACCCAAGAACTTGTATTTTTAAAGCAAACTCTAGTGGATTTTTATTTTTAATTTTAAAAGTCAAAGTTAAATTGCTCATGTGCCAGTGACTTAATAAAGAATTAAGTTGCAAAAACTCCATCGGAAAATTATCTAAACCTAATGCCCCCACCTCAAGCAGTTTCCAGGTCTTAAAGAGGCTGCTTATTCACTGGATGAAATGTAAACAGGTACTGCCATGCATACAGCGGCAGCCAAAATAAAGAACAAATAATTTGCCTGAATTGTGCTAGACTTGCCCCTTGCAATTGAATTATGGGACTTAAAAGGTCATAACATTTTAGCAATTATGTTTGCCTAGAAGTCTCTTACAATGAGGATTAATATTTTAGCACCAGAGGTACTCAGCAGTTATGCTCCTTGATAAATTATTTTGTTAAGATTGTTGATATAGTCATAACTGAAAAAGACAGACTTTAACCCAAGTTCACTTGTGTTTCTCTGTGGCATTTAATTGAGATTGTATGATCCAAGCAGTGTCTCAGGTTATATGCTTTTGTAAATACTTAACTAAAACATACTATGGCACTTAGAAAAGCAAACAAGGGTTTGCTAAATTTGTATACCTTAAGGTACTATAATCCTTTCCACTAAATTCATAATATTCTCATTTCACAACACCAAAGACTTTGTAAGTCATTGGCCAAAGTTTATGATTGACAGCAATAGCTTCTTATTCTTATCGTCAAATCCCTGGGTATCAGAGTGAATGAGAGCCCCCCATCACTGAAAGCGTACACAAGATGGTAATATTGGAGCTCACTAATCCAGGCTAAGAGCTCTCCCTGAGCAGCTGCAGTTCATGTATTTTACATACACTACTTTATACTGTCTTCCCACTACTGTAAGTTCAAAATGATAGTACCTCAGGTTTGGAAATAAGGAAGTTAAAACTCAAGGGTTTGAAGTTACTTTCACAAGGTAAATGAAATTCAACCAAAATTTGTTCTACATTTGTGGTTTTTCTAACATAGTGTAACTTCCAAAAAAATATATTCATTACACAGGCAGTGAGTCTTAGGGGGTGGAACAAGCTAAGACAATAGACAGCATCAAGAAACTATACAGAATATGGGATAATTGTTATAGTTTGAATCTGGACTGTCTTCAAAAGGCTCATGTGTTGAAGATTTTATCCCCAAAGCAGCAAGAGGGGTTTTTGGATGGTGACTGTAACTTGAGGGCTCTGATTAATTCACTGATGGATTTTAATTAATCTATTGAAGGGCTCATAATTTGATGGCTCCTGGGAGGTGAATGAAACTGAGGAAGTTTGACCTAGTTGAAAGGAGTGGATATTTGGGTGCAAGTCCTTCATAGTGCATGTTGTCCTCTGCCTCTAACCTCTGTCTGTCTGTCTGTCTCTCTCTCTCTCTCTCTCCCTACCTCTTTCCCTTTCTGACTTACCACAGGTCTAAAAGCAATATAACCAGCCAACTATGGACTGCAACCTTTGAAACCACAAATCAGAGTAAATCTTTCCTCTTATAAGTTGATTTTTTAAGGTATTTTATCACAGCCTCAGAAAGCTGACAAATTAACAAATCCCAAATGTATCATTAAGATATCTAAAGTGTTTGTTGACTATTTCTGACCTCACAAATTGTTAGGAAATGTTAGACTTTTCTAACATGCATTTTTTTCTAAGGTGCATTTCCACCAGTCTCAGGATATGAATGAACAAATAGATCAAATCCAGTATGACAATTCTTTGTTTCATGCAAATTTTAAAAACAATAAAAAAATTCAGTATAGGTGGGTATCAGCCACCTTCAGTGAAATAACTGCAATTACCTCAGATGACATATCTGCAAATTTATCAGTGTCTGTTTCCACCCCTTATCTCCTTGCCAATGGCCATATTGCTATATGAGCCTTGTTACTTCATTCCTACATCCCCCCTTCTGACCTCCTGGGGCCTTACTTCAGGGACACATCCTCGTCTCTGCATCTTCAACCCTTTTCTTTACCTTTCCAGCCAGTCAAAAATCATGTGTAACTAACAAATTAAAACACACATGCAAAAATCCCTCTCCTTCTTACTCCTCTCTTGACATTCTATACTTCCCTTCCCCTTTGCAACCTAACTTCTTGAAAATTACATAAATGTAATAAATATAAATATAATGCCTGTTCCATTCCTGCACTGTGTATTCCTTTTCCACACCACAACAACCTGGCTTCTGCCCTCAACATTCTACCAAAATTAGCCTTGAAAAGTTACAAATGATTTGCTAGCTGCTTATTGCAATGGATACCATGTGATTCACCAGCTTATATACTAAAATTGGAAAAATGTAGAGCATATTATCATGGTCTCTGGGCAAAGATGACAAAAAATTCATGAAGATCTCTTATTTTTATAGTATGAACTCATTTTGTTATATATAGAGATATATCTTGATATAGAGACTATATTTGCATATAAAAAAGTCTGGAAAGATACATATTAAAATTTTAACTGTAGTTATGTTGGGTGATGGTATTTGGGGTAACAAATTATGCATAATTATATATATATTTCACTATATATTCATGCCACTTATATAGTGATCAAATATTCCTTATCTAAATAAAAATAAATAAATACATCACCTCAAAATAGGGACCACCTTTTAGTTCTTATTTGACTTCACAGCAGTATTTTTCAGTACTGTTCTTTGAATGGGTTCTAGGGCATCACTTTCTCTTGTTCTACGCTCTCATCATCTTATTTTTAACCCTCTGCGTCTCCTGTTCTACACCTATGCTGATATACTGCCACCCAGTACTTTACCATTGCCCTTTTTTTTGTCACTGTTCTTCATGTATTCTCTGAGAGGTCTCATTCATATTTGGGGCTTATTTTATTCTGAAAATTTCCTAATCTATTTCTCTATCTTACAGCTACTTCCTGGGTTTCAGCTTCCTTTATACCCATCTAATAGGATTCCAAATGCTTTGAATCAACATTGCTTGAAAATGTACTCATTTTCCCGCAAGATGGACCAAAATGATCTATGTCAATGAAGGGAAGCACCATTTATTTACCAAGCCTTGTTAGAAACAGAAGAGTCATTTCTGATTTCTCCCCTATTTCTCACTTCCTGTAACAAAAGGACATAAGATATAATAAACCCTATTACCACATATTTCACAGCCATCATTTCTTTTTTTCTCTATCCCTATTGCCTTAATGAAGACTCTCATCATTTCTTCCTTAGGTTACTGAAACAAACTCTTGATTGGCCCTATCACTTTCAGTCATAAGCCCCTCTCGTACTTCTTTATATATTGCAGCCATAATAGTCTTTTTTGAAATATAAATTATATGATCTTACTCTCCTACTGAACAGCCTTTGATGAAATCTCATATTCTTTCATACTCTAAGCATTTGCTGCCTAAAAATCAGGGTTCCCTGTGACTTGGTGGAGTCAGATCTCACAGCAGAAGGTGAGTGGCAGACGAGTGAAGCTTCATCTGTATTTACTGACCTCCCCATCTCTAGCATTATTGCCTAAGGTCTACTTCTTCAGATCAGCAGAGTTTGATTCTCATAGGAACATGACTCCTACTGTGAACTGTAAATGTGAAGAATCTAGGTAGCATGCTCTTTATGAAAACCTAATGACTCATGTTATAAAGTGGAGCTGAGGCAGTGATACTAGTGCTGGGGAATCTAATTATTATTATGTATATACTAATGAAAAAAGAAACTAAAAAAATAAGAAGCTCATTCCAGCGCTATCCATGGAAAAATTGTCTTCCATGAAGCAGCTTGGTGCCAAAAATGTTAGAGAACACTGGCTTAAGAGTAAAACTGCAAATATTTTAATTGTCCCCCTATATAGACTCACCATTTAGGATTCATCCACCTTGTGTCTTAAGACTTTGTAAATTCTAGATTTGTGAGCTGCTAGCTGTTCTCCAAACATCCTATATTCTGTCACAACTCTAAATCTTTTCTTGTTGCAGAAAGGAAACTCCCTCTTTGTCCTCCTTACTTTCATTACTCTCAGATATCCACTGAGACTTAACCCAAGTATCATTTCTTGACCTAATCTAAGAGTACCTGTGCTTCTCTCTAGTGGGTCACAAATTATACTCTAGTCTAATTGTTTATTCAGTTGTCTCTTTTACATGAGAATACCAAAGTCCTTTAGGACAGCACTACTAATATAACATTTTTAAATAAACAGATATGTAAATGATTGACACTAAAAAATGGCCACTTTCAAACTGACTTGATGTCAGAGAGTTGCAAAACAAAGTCTAATGAACATACCTACAAAAAATTGCAATGGCATTCCTTAAAAGTCACTATCTTAACTAGTGGTACCTCTAAAAGTATTTACTCAAACCCGGTACTGACAGTTTAAAGTGTTCAAAATTCAGGAAAAGCTCCAGGAAAATTTTAGAACTTGACTCAGAGGTATCCCTACCAAAAAGCTGAAGGACTTCTGAGCAGGCATTTTGCTGAGGGAATGCTATAGTGTAATTCAGAGAGCACAGCATATGAAGGCAAGAAAACTAGTTTCTAGTTTTCCCCTGCCCATTAAATAATTTTCTTGGCAAATTATTTACTCCATTTGAAATTGTGGGACAGCATTATGACTTGTCCCTAGATGTCCCATCAAAACCTCATGCACTCATACGTGGGGCTTTTTGGAGGTGGCTCGATCTAGGGTGTGTGATACTGGAATTAAAGATGTGTGGTAACTAAATGGGTTTGGTATACTTATGAGTGTGGACAATGAAAGCCCTACCCTGGATGCAGGTGGCACCAATCAATTGGCTTATAGCTGGATGGAATATAATGACAGAGGGAAGGCAGGCCTGCTGCTGCTCTTCCTATTTGCTGTTCTGCTGCCTTCTGCCTGCCACACCATGAATTGTTACTACTCTGTGGTGCTCTTCTGCCATGCTCCCCTCTGTGGAGCATGTGGAGCCAGCTGACTATACACTGAAAACTCTACAAACTGAGCTAAATAAACCTTTCCTCCCTTAACTTTGCATGCCAGGTATTTTGCCTTAGCAAAGAGAAAAGTAACTTAGATAGGGAGTAACTGTATGAACCCAAGAACCAGTTTGTCTTCTGGAGTCTATTTGGCAATAAAATAGTTAATGACAATATTTCAGTGAGAATGCTTTTCAACAATTTTTTTTCTTTTTTGGTACCAGGGATTGAACTCAGGACCTAGTGCTTGCAAGGCAGGTGGGATGCCACTAAGCTAAATCCCCAGCTAAATTTTTAAATTATTATAAAACAAACCTGATGACATACTCATGTATATGATTATTTGGGGCTTATTGACCATCTTTCTTAAGTAATGTTTGTTAACTAATATTAAACAGCATTTTTCATACACTGGTTTACTGACCTCAAAGCAGGGGACATCAACACTGCATGGATTCTCCAAAAGTAAACACAGATGACCTGTAATCAATAGGTGAAATGTTGACCTATGCTCCTCTCTCTTCTGATCAATTATAGAATTTAATGGCCTCAAATAACAGCTCAGATACAACTATATTTGAAGAATAATATAAAATATTGTGCCTTACAAATACTTCCCTCTATTCTCTCTGTCAAAGCCATCTGATCTTCTTTATAAACACAAGCATAATTTTTAAAAATACCAACTATTCACAGGTCTAGGTTAAGGTTCACTATCTCTCCAGCCCACAGAAGATAAGCGTAATTATCTTATGTGAAATACATGTACTCTTTCCCTCTTTACATATCTTAGTTGAAGTTTGAGTATGTTTCCAAATGAGATCTGAGAGCAAATATGCCGAGGATTTCTGAGAAAAGTTGTCTTGGAGAATATGTAAACATGTTATTCCCTGCCCTCCATGCATGATTATAACTAGACTGTATACATATGTGACAATGAGGGAAGAAAGTGATAATGGTTGAGGTAACAGAGAACAAAGACTGAAAGTATGTTGGTCTCCTATTACATAAATATACTTGGCTAGCCAAGATTAAAACTACCCCATTCTTAGTTAGAATGGATATGATTTTATATTATCAGTAGCCAAACTCCTGCTAAAATAATTCTTCTAATTGTTTTCCAAACAACATTTCTTGTGTTCAAATGAGGAATGTGCAAAATATATAAAATGCTTAGCAAATACAGCCCATAAGTTAAATCTTCCTAGTACTTGTTTTTGTAAATAAAGTTTTATTGGAATGCAGCTACTCTTTTTTTGTTACCTATAGCTACTTTTATGCTACAACAACAGACTTAAGTGGTTGTGCAAGGGACCTTATGGCCCATGAAGCTGAAAAGATTTATTATATGTCTCTTTACAGAAAATTTATACTGGCCCTTAAAGTATACTAGTTAATTTCAACTGGGGCAGTATAACCCACATAACTAACCCACGTTGCAGTTTCCATGGCCCATTTTGGATATACCTATCAATGCAAGATTATGATGGGCCAGGGTTGTTTAGTGGTGTACAGTGTCAAAGCACCAAAAAACTAAGAATACACACAGCCAAAAAGCCAATAGTGGTCCTGTTGCTCAATGTAATTATCCTTAACATAATTGTATGCCATTACTCAGACCATATGAACTATTTTTACATTGCCCCAATCACCCTAGAGACTACAAATCTGATAGATTCACTGAAATAAACAGCAAATTAGAAGGATAGTATTAGATAGACTATTGATCCCCATTAGCTATTTCTTAACAAATTAAGGAAATATATTTACTGTTACTTGATCTGCAGTTTAATTAAATTTTTCTGGTTTGTAGGCTTACTTAGATGTTAAAAACAACAGTCCAAATTCTGTTCTAAAATACGAGTGGGCTACACACAGCATTTATTGAGGGATATTTTATTTGATACTCATGAATTTTTAAGTGCTTTCTACTTTCAAT
>NW_004624749.1:23430743-23451626 GCF_000247695.1 Heterocephalus glaber
AAGGATAATTATTCCAAATCTTATTTTAATAAAAAGACCTTAAAATATTTTATTGGAATGAACTAAATTAGCCTCACTACAGAGATTTGAATTTGAAAGAAAAACATACGGAACTGAAACTAATGCAATGTTTTGCAGTCAAGAAATATATACCCTTAGCTATACAGTCAACAGAAATATGAAAAATATGTGAATTGCCTTCATAAAAACAATTCAATGGACATAAAACAAATCAATCCTCAATGGAATATACCATAGGTCCAAAAAATCATAATTTACCTAGAATTCAAGAGATTGCAGTAAGAAGAATCATGAAAGTCAGCCTGAGGCAGTCCAGAGCTTCAACTTTTCAGATTTCATCCATTTATTTTTTTCTGCTTTGAAAAGTATGTAAGACAAGAAGAGAAGCCACAAGGGTACTCTAAATATTGTCATGTTCTTTGGAAGTTAGTATTTCTTATACATTTATAAAATTAAAACAACCTAAATTTCTCCTAAACATTTCATGAAAAAGTGCCCCTACCTCCTGTACTATCTAAAATGGTTGCACTACATATATGACAATGCTTTATCAGGTAACAACTCCTTGGTTATACAACAAACAATGCTATGGTGCTGTGAGACAAGCAATTGTTTAACGATATTGGCCAGTGGCTTGGATCAGCTTGGAACCGAAGTATGAATGAACGCACACCAGCAAGTCCTAGAAAATGTGTCTCCGGTGAGTGAACAGGACAGTGATCCTAGACAGCACATGGCTGGAAAAAGAATTATATTCAGAATTAGCTATTGGATTCAAAAGACAGATAAAAGCAAAATTAGAACTTAACACATAAGGCAGACAATCATTATGAACATAGCATATGGGAGGAAAGGGAAACCTCTAAAATGACTCTACTTAGAGAGAATACTGAGAAAATACACAACAGATACTCAAGTCCTGAGAAAATGCAGCAGGAAAAACAAAGCAATGCAAAACTGTGATGGGATGCATAAAATGGGATCCCATCTCCAGGAAAAAAGAACCCAGCGTGACAGACTTCACAAAGAAGGGTTTGACCAATTTTCCATGAAAATGAAGTAAAACTTGTTATCCACATATATAATAGATTTTTCATACTTTGTTATCTATTCAGTCATGAAGTAAAATGTGCATGATGCTCTGTTTAAAGCATACTTTTGGCCACTCAGATACAGTATATACACAGTTGTTTACTAACTTCAGGAATTAGCTAGCACTGAGATGGGTAGTCACTCCAATATTAGAAAGAACCTCATGTAGCAATTAGAGAACTAAAAAATAATCAGAACATACATTCAAACAGATGCTCAGTGATCTTCCTTCAACTGTCCTCCTTTATGAAGATGCTTAGATCAATCCACCTAGATCATAGAGGCCTTCAGTATCTTACTCCTACTCCTCTTCACCCTACATTATGGGATTATTCTTGATGATCTCAGTGTTCTGCTATCTCAACAATCCACAGCCTGTCATATCTCCTTTTCCTTCACTCCACATGCTGGGCCTAGTAACCACTGCAAACAGTAGCACTAGAACCTCCACAAAGCAGTGCAGGCTGCTATGGTGACAGAAGTTTAAATATTCAGATATTTTAAAAAATAATTAACGCAAAGCTAGGATCTTCTCATTAAAAAAAAAAAGGCTAATATGTGACCAAGATAAAAAAATCTGAAAAAAGCATTAGCACATTAGTTTGAGAAACAGGTACTTTTCACTCTCTTTCACAGACAGAGAAATATAATATAAGGAGAGGTGATAGCTGATTGTGTCAATTTGAGAAGTTGGTTAGGAGAAGTTTAAATCAGCTCAGTAGTTACACATCCTAGGGTATGGAGGACCCACCCTGGGGCAGCTTTTCACCTGGAGGCTATAAAAGGGAAAGGAGGAAGGATGGATCTGCTTCTGTTCCTTCAGAAGAGCTCCGGTCTTCGCCTTCACTTGGAAGTCATCTCCTATATTCCACTACAGACTCTTTGGTTTCTGGCACAGATCCTTCAGCCTGCTGGTGTAGACTCTTCAGCCTCCATCGCAGACCCCTAGGTCTCCTGATACGGACTCATACTGGACAGTGAAGTGAGCTCCAGACCTTTGACTAAATCCTTCAGTCTCTAGTGTGCAGACAGACCCTCTGCACTCTTCCTTATCCAACTCTATGGGGGACCATTGTGAGCCAATCTTGCCAGTTCATATATATTTGTTTTTCTTGTGTTATATCTGTTTCTCTAGTAAATGCTCACTGATACATGCGATAATTATACTTTTGAAGTTACTTTTATATTACCCATTAAAATATTTTAATTCTCATATCTTTGAGCTCAAAAATTAAACACTTACCTATTTATCTCACAGAAAAAAAACTTGTAGAAAAATTATTCTGATGGTATTTTGGAAGCACCCAATACAGCTAGAGCAGAGTAGAAGAGACAAGGGGAAGGGATGGGACTAGAGAACTAAGAAGGAAACAGGTCACTTAAGGTGTCATTTGGCAAAAATAAATTTTATTCTCAGTGCAGTGGGAAACAGAAGTGGGGTTTTCAGCACCAGAATGGTCAGTGCATGCCAATTTGTATTGTCTGTAATGGGGCACCTAGCTACCCCAGAGGTAGAATTTTTAGATTTCTGAAAGTCTGTTTCTGAAAGGACACAGCAGGGAAGAATTGGAAAAAGGGCAAAACTACTGCCTATAAGACAGAAACAAAAACTCATGAAAAATTTTAAAAAGTGGAAATATTTTGTGAGATTGAAGAAAACAAAATTAATAAAGAATTTGTTGAGAGTGAAAAAATTAAGTCAGAAGTCATGTAAAAGTAGCAGGAGAAAAAATTGCCCAGGAGAAAAGACCTTATGAACAAATTAAATGATATTCATGGCTGAAAAGAGAAATCAGTGGAATATATCTGAATTGTTTCTATCAACAAAAAATATTCATCCTGGACCACACTTTTAAAATTTGTTCTTAATTCTTCAACTGTGTATTTATATTTTCAATAAAATTTTTATAAAGAACACATTCAGTTGTTTCACAATTGACACCTTATATTAAAGCAAATTTATCATTTATAGAATGGTAATTTTCTTTCTGAATATGTTTCTGAGATAGAAAAAAACAACCTTGATATTAAGTAATTTCCACAGCTCTTTCTAAAGCATGAATCCCAAATATTCTACTTTTTAATAAACCTATACTATGGAAATATATATTCAAACTATTGTGGAAAAATTTCAACATTGCATATTATATCCTTATGATTCAGTGCTGTGTCAAGCCTACTCAAGAAATAGTATGCTTCCCAATATTAAGCAAAAATCTATTGAAAAGTATACTTTAAAAATATCAAGCATCAAGAACCTTGAACAAGTAATGTTAACACTTTCATACTGTGCAGTCAAACACTAAATAAACTCACAATAGACTCCAACAATTAACCATAAATTGAATATGCTTGAGCCAGGAATTATTTAGGTGAAAAATTTCTAAATAATATAAAGCACAAAAGATTAACTGTCAAAATACACTATAATGGAATTCCATTTAATATCAACAACAGAAAGCAGGATTTACTAGAGAAGTGCCATGATATAACAAAAGAGGTAGACTCTATGTTTGTGAAGACAGAATTTAACTTGTGTTGCTGTTTCAATTAGGATATAACCATGCCCAAAATAATGAAACTGCATTTTATGTGTTTTACTGGATTTGTTACACATGATAAGAAATCTGCTGGGGGCGGGGGCAGCTGCATACTGGTTATTTACAAAACATGAATCATCCCCAAAACTTCTCTTGAAGTAACTCCAAGAAAATGCAGATATAACCTTCTCATTATGTGGGCCAACCATGTCATGGAACACTGCAAAGAGCTTCACAAAGATTCTTCTCTACTTAGACTCATGGTACCTTGGTTTTATGGTTCACAGCAAAGCAAAACGCATTTTCTGTTTTAATTAAAAAACCATAGGCTTTAGAGTTGGAAGAAACTGGGTTCTTTGACTCATTCTTTGACTCAACACATTCTTCATTTGGTGGAAAAACCATCCTTATAGCTTAAGAAATGAATAAGTAACTATTTCTTCAGGTTTGGGTGGTAATCTCACAAAAGGACACGTTCCTGCTCTGGGACTGCTGCTTACTGTATGGAAGCACAGAGGACATTCTGTTAGAATTGACGAGTAGAGATCACCACAGAAGAGCCAATTGGTGTCTTGTGTAAAATGCTGCTTAAAGATTGATTCCTAGCAAAAACCTTCTGACTAGCAGACATAAAAATAATGTAGCATCCATAGAAGATATATTTTTCCACAATTTACTCAAAGGAAATGAAGCAGAGAAAAATTAACATGTGCCTATTAACACACACAGAAAATCATCCATTCCTCAATTTCCTCAAGCTGGGCCAAAATGAATGTAGACATTGTCCATGAAGCCCAGAAATCTTCTCCTTATGAGAGAGTTAAAGAGGTTCCTCAGCTGGAGAACTTGACTCAACTATTAACCATTTACAAAGGGTAAATATCAGCTTTGAACTAACCATTAGTCTCTATTTATCTACCCTATCAAAGAAGTAGCTGGAGAATTTGAGATTGCCATTGCTTGGAAAGTAAAAGCGAAGTGTCAATAGATACTGTCATTGTCTGCTGGGCCCTCATACAGATAACCTTTCTGCAGGGTTATGAGCAAGAGAGTAAAGAGAGAGTGTCCTGTTCCTGGTCTCTCCACTGCCTGTCCAGGTTTCTTCTCGGCATGTCAACATTCCTGGAAACTGGAATGCTCTCATGTCAGTAAATTTTAAGCCTCTGATTCCAATGTGCAGTGAGTCATACATTTTCCACTTTTTATCTCCACCCAAAGCACACCAACATCTACCTACATAATTGAAATACAAGTTCATAATACCTTATTTTATGGATGCACTTTTCTATTTTATTTTATTGTTTAATTGTTCATCAAGCTTCTGTATATTGATTTCACAGCTAGCTAATACGGACCTACATACATTCTCATTCAGAGTAACACTAATAACTTAGTTTGAGAGTGATAGTGTCTTATTTAAAACTATTAAGATCCATAATCTTCCAGTTATCAATTATTACAATCATTATCTTTCTATTTGTTGATAAATATTTATTTGGCCTATTTCATGATGAAAAGGGTCCTTCTTGATCAGCCCCTTTTTTCCTACATAAATCATTTCATAATATCCCTTACTAATACTAATATCTATCAATATTGAAACACTTAAAGTTCTTTCCTACCTTTTGACATTTTATTCAAAAGAAATGAGTCTTCCCTCTCCAAATACATCAATTTTCATACTCTTGCCAATCTCTCTGGACTTGATTTCTACTTCTTTTGTGACATATCTAGAACTGATTAAGGACTCTTACTATGTTCTCAGTGCAGAGGCATATATGACTAAAAGAGAAAAAAATAGGCTCCATCAAAAGTGTTTGCATATTTGGCTCCTGAGGCAAGAACAAATACCATATTGCTGACCCTTCCTCCAGGCTGGGGAGAGTCCCTCCTTCCACTCCACTCACTAGCCCACACAGTTCTCCTGGACAGTGCTTCATCCTTCTCAACAACATTGACACTAACACAGTGTTATTTCTATCTTCTCTTCTAGAGTCTAAGTTCTGTGAGTCTGGAAACAGAATTCTCCCAGGACTGTTCTCCCAAGATTTGGTGCCAAAGTCAAAGCACAAAAGATTTTCATTCAACATTGACTGAGCTAGTTAATTCATGCCTAACTCCAAAACTAAGCTGGTGACTTAGCTCTATATGCCAGTTCTGAAAGAGAGTCATCTACTTGATTAAAATCTTCCCCAACATTACTTTGCCTTATCTTCCAAATTGTAGTGTATACTCCCTGGGTTGCCTTTCTTTTCACATTTTCCTATTCATTTCCAGGTTCCTTTCATCAACTTCTCTCACCTGATAAACATTCTTCAATTTTAATTACATGCTTATTGTGGGTGAATCACAATTGAAGTAATTTTAGAAGGTGAGATATTTGCTAACTGTGGAAGAAATAAGCCTAATGAAATTCAAATATCTTTCCTTGCTTATTATCCAAATTTACAGCTGTGTGCATAGCTCTACTTAATGAATATAGCTATTTTCATAACCAGCTGAATCCCCATCTCTTTCCTGGTTCTGTTTAAAACTGTCTATCCTCCCCCAGAAATCAAGGAATAATCCTTTCTTTTTTTAAACTAGACTTGCCTACAGCTTCTCTCACATTTGCCATGAGAAAAGGAAAAAATTAAAACACATTTTGGGAGTTCCCCTGAAAAGGAGTAGAAGGAAAGAATGGAAAACAAGCAGGGAAAGAGAAGTGGGCAAGGGAAAAGGAAGAGAGAGAGAGAGGACTTCCATATGTTCAAGAATTCTTTCACAACTGATTCACGTCAAAGTACGGAGCTGCTACTCAGAATAAGCTTGAGACTGACTAATGCAATGACTATCATAGGCCTAATAATTTTTAATTGTAAAGTTTGAAACAAAGTAAAAGTATGGTGATATTAACCTAACAGCTACTTCATGTATTTTTCAGCCTAACCTGATTTTCCTTTTCTTCCATATACTGTCAAAAATTCTACTTCTACCATAAAAATAATATCCATAGTATGTATAAATGCATCAGAATTTTTTTGCAAGCTTGTCTGAAATAGTGGAAATGAGTTACTTAAGCTCAAAAATCTATATTTTAAAATTTTTAATATTTTCCAAATCCCCATATTGAATCCAGAGAGCACATACAAAAAGTAGAAATGTGATAAGTCTTTAATGACTATAAGACTTTTTGTAACAAATTCATGCAAATTTCAGGCTTAGGTTATTTCCGAATGATATTCTCATCAGCATGTACTTGGAAGGAATGGAATGGAGTAGGTGGGAGACAGCCTTACAAGAGTCTACAAGCACAGAAAGCTGATTAGTCTGGCTCACTGTTCACTTTCCTAAGTCACTAGTTAAAGCTCTTTATGGGCTACTTGCCTTTGTAGGTGTATAAACTCCAGTCTATATGCATAACCTTGGCAGGGCTCCCAGAAAATGCTGTCATCACAATTTTATACAATATGGAGAAACACACATTTCTTACCATTATCAGAAAATATCAAGTACACACACAATTTTCAAATCTTCCTCTTTTGTAGATGCTTGTGTTACACCATTATTAGCTCTAAAACCAAAGGCTTTTCATTGTAAAAACAACAACAAAAATGCTGATCAGACTATTCATGAACATCTATATCCTACAAAAAAGCTACTAAGACGATTAGGTAACAATATTTATCAAACTCTATTTAGTCATGGCTGCTAAACAATTATTGGTGAATTTGTGGTCTGTTAAAAATGCTATTCTAAAAAAAAAATACTCCCTTATAAATTATTTTCCTGTATCCTAATGTCTTGTATTTCAGTGTTATACATGATTGAGAATGGGAGCAAAATATCTCCTACAGACATGGCCACTAAAAATCTCCACTCCAGCCCACTCCACTGCCAACCCACACCTGTCTCTGCACCTGGGAGACCGGAAAGAAAGGCATCTCAGGTTGCAGAGGATGGCTCAGCCATGATATAGAAAGTGTGTAGGTCTCTCAGTCACCCTGACAAACACTCTTCTAAATAGAAATTCCTGTGTCAAACATTGTTGGTATTGAAACAAACTGAAATGAGGGGATAGGTGTTTATTAAGCACAGCTTTCCATAACTAGTACACCAACTGCAAAATAATATTTTCTTACCATTATTTGGATGCATTTTTTGCAGAATTTAAAAATGTCATTTATCAACATCCACATTCTCATCAAAGTTTAAAAGATCATTAAATGAATTTTGTCTACTGCTTTTAAGAGATATTACTTTAGTCCAAGGTGCAGTTCTTTATCTGTTTAGTGTTTTGAGAGCTTAATGCAACTAACTTAGAAGGACTGAAAACTCTGAGAAACATAAAAAACAGAGGGGAGGAATATACAGGGAGATTTTTATAAACAAGCGTGAAAAAATTTTTAAAATGAGAACAATCACTTTTTAAAAGACTGAAACAAAGTCAATATTCAAATTCATGTTGAGCACTGGAGAAAATAGAAAATAATTGAAAAAGACATTGCATTCTTAGGAGCCTGGAGGGATATTTGCTTGTTTAAAGTACATTCTTCAGTCAAATTTTCTCAGCTTTAGCCTAATGTCCTTTTTTATTCCAAGATACTACATTATGTTTAGTATTCATGTTTCTATAGGCTCCTCTGTATTGTGACAGGTTCTGACATTTTCCTTGTTTTTGATGAGCTTGACAATTTTGAGAAGTAATTTTCAGGTTTTGTAGAATATTCCTCATTTAAGACTTGTCTGATATTCTCTCCAGATTAAACTAAGGTGATGTGTTTTTGAGAAGAAAACCATAGATATAAAATGCCTTTGTGATCATCACATAAATTATCAAGCTGATTTATAACCTCCAAATACTAACCTGAGGTAGTATTTGGAAGATAGCTGTTCCGTAAAGTCACTCCCTCTTTTCATATGGTACTCTTCGGAGAAGCTCACTATATCTTTAGAGTGGGGAGTTATGCTCCAATAAAGTATTGAAAATTCTCCGGTATGCAAAATTTGTCTATTCTCCCCCATTCTTATTCAATCGTGTACTTATGTCAGTTTGGATTTATGGACTGTTTCATATTTTGGGTTACAATTTAATACTACTTTATTTTATTATTCAAATTGTACCAGCAAATGGCCATGGGGAGCTCTTTCAAGTGGTACCTTTCAATTGTGACCCTCTGATATATGTCCCCATGATTGTATTTTCCTTTGATTAGTTCCTTACTTTCTGGCCATACAAGATAGTCTGGGCTCATATTGTATATTTCTGCCACTGCTTTGATCAGTCACTTCTCTAAGGCTCAATAGTTCCTTTCTTTGGAGAACAGCATTCTCAGCCAAGTTCTGGATGCTAGATGTGTTCATTGCTTCTATGCTCTCTCAGTAAACAGACAATGGAAATCTAGTCAGTATAATAATCTACACATATTTTTCTATATAGACACATTTTCTATATAGACACATTTCTATATATTGAGTCTATAGTAAGCTAAATCAGATGTTATACTGACATTAATCTTTCTATGGCATTCTTCCCCAAGACCCACCAATCCAGTCTACTCATGGGAAAAATATCTATTAAATCAAATATTACATGCTTTTTGGTGTGATTTGTAAATCTATGGACAGGTAATATATTTTCATTAGGCACTGCCAATAGAATTGCAATTCTATGACTTCATAGGACTTTTTTGGACGCAGCCTTCAAGGTGGCTCAGGGCCAGCGATAAAGGCACAGTCATGACCTTGGATCAACTCAGACCATCCTATCACTCAGCAGCCTCTGAGCACTCATCCTTTCACTCTTCTTTGAACTCCATTAGCTCCTTCACTGCCATCTCCTCTTTTTAAAATTGCTGACATTATGGTCTCCAGACCTGGTTGAAGAAGGGAACATAACAATCTTTTTGAAAATGGGATGAACCTATATTTTCTGAAATACACTCATCATCTCAGAGAAATGTATTTAAAAAGTCACTCTACCCACATATGTACAATGCTTAAGTCAGTTATGGAGTGTCACCACAGTGATGACAGACACAGTTGTTCATTTAGCAAAGGAAGTTATGGGGAGAGAGCTTCCCAGATGTATTCCTGCAAACTGGCTACTGCTTTCTGCTCTACAATGTCATGTGCTTAAAAGTTAAATTTTAATGTTCTAGCCTGCTTTTTGCAATCTTGATTTTGATGTTGTTTAAGTCTGGATCTCAACCTGATACCCTTGACTTGTTTCGTGAGAAAGTCTGGCTCCATTACAAATGTCTATGTTTTCCATGGACACTAAATCTAAAGACTCTAACCTTCAGATTACTTCAAATGGATTTCACCACTGGTGCCTTACCTGAGGGTAAATAGCTCTTCCTTTTGCTACTCTGAAAGGGGATCCTTCCAGAGTTCTTGATAATCAGCCTATTTTTGCCATTTGATACTTACTGGAAGTGTCTGTTTTCCCGGAAAGTGTCATTTTTTGTGTGTGAGATATTGGATACTGACCCGAGAAAGGTTAGGTCCTTCTCCCTAAAGTAAGTGATATTCCATTGGGGCCAGAAGGACTAAGTGGTTGAATTGAAGTGTGGAACGTTTCAAACATCAGGTATGACATTCCTATTGTCTTGAAAGTAAAGTAGGAATTTTCTTTCAAGTGATAAGTGAACAGCCAGGTGAAGGATGCTCTAGAGAGCAATGAGGACTTCAAAGATACAGAAGCAGCAGTGAGCTGTATCACTGAGCACTGGAAGGTGTTCAGGAATGGGACCCACAGGATAACAGAGGGGAGAGAAGTCAGAGGCGACAGGAGCTGCAATGAATAGAATTCATAAACTGTGATCAGAAGCTTGGAAATATCCTTGGTAGATGGGAAACTACTGAGAATTATCAAGCTGTACTGTGGCACAAACAGAATTTCTTCAAATCCTGACTACAAACATTTTGCTGCTGTAGCTATAATCTCATACACCATGACAGAGGCAACACAGAATTTACCGCGCTGAAAATATTTTTCACTTAATAGGAAAAAACTCACGAAGTATAGAATCTCATTCACATTACAATTTGCAGATCATTGTAACTTAAAAAGAAAAAAAATTAAAAAATCTGAAAATCAACTGAATCATTAGAAATAGTCTTAATTTCTTTTCTTTGTGGGCAGACATCCTATTTAAAATGAGGGAAATGGTCATATTTAGCTTGAACTGCAATATTACTTCATAAAATTTCCAGCTTTCACATGAGATGTGTCCACTTTTAAATAAGTGAGACTATGAGATGCAGAATCTGTCTGAGCTATTTAACATGTGGAGTAGCAGTGGCAGCAGGGGTATATTTTTCATGACACCTACTGAAATAGTCAAACACTTTCTTAATGACAACCATTCAGCCACAATATTAAGGAGCTTCTGAAAGCTTGAGATTCAAATCTTATATCAAAATAACTCAAGGTGTAAAGTGAAAATAACTATTTGGAAAACAGAAAACTAATAAAATTAGAAACCTACAATATATAATGCCAGCAGGGAACACTGGAGCCAAACAATCAGTTTTTCAGGAATTACTAAAGCAGTTTCATCTGAGGTTCTGCTAACACTGCTATTGTGGAAACCACCTTTAACAGTTAGAGCTAATACTCATTTATCACTCTTTGCACAGGATTTGGCCAGTACAGTATATCCCCCCTCATCACTTTCACATCAGCTCCTTCCCAATTAAAGAGTAGATAGTGGCCATAAGCATTACTGAGTGCTCGTACACATGCTGGTGTGCAGATACTTTCTCTCCAACTGCAAAATGAGACCCTGAAAGCCTAGTCCAAAACAGATGCACAGAGATGGAGCCTTACATGCACTTCTGCCCTGTTTTATCTTAACAGCTTAGTTTTCTGATTAGTGTTTATAGACTTCAGAAATAAGAAGGAAATATGAATAGGTATTTGGGAGACTTGGAGAAATAAAACAAAAATTGGAAATGAGGAATCAACTCAAGGACTGTAAGAGAACACTTAAGGGTATACCCTATTTCCAGAGTTTATGTGGCTTACTTCAGCTGTTTTTCAGTTTCATTTCTCATTAGTGAACTAAATCTTGCACCTACAAAGCAATGAAATTCTAGTGCCTCTAAAATAACCCAAAAGCATCAACCTGAGAGTTCATTTTGAACACTAGGTCAGGTGGAGGCAAGCCTATAACTACCATAGGAACAAAAAATGCTTGCTAGGAAAAGAAACAGAAAAAGGAGGGAGGGAAAAATAGCCAACAAAAGCATTGAAGACGCACTGAGAAAACTCACTTCAGGGGAAATTCAAACAAAATAAGATCTTTTGAAAAAAGGTTTTAAAACAAGCACATGGCAGACCTCTCTGATTGCTGCCTGAAGGGTAGAACTCCAATCCTTCATGTTCCAGTGAGCTGAGTTGCCCACCCTTGGCACATGGCTTAGAGATTGTTTACCTACCCATATGGTAAGTGGTGGTGCATGGTGGCAGTGGTATGTTGTGCAGTGTATACATGACCCAGATCTGACTAAAGGGATGGAGGGAGGCAGTTTTCTAGATCCTGAATGGAGAGATTTTCCTTTCAGCTTGCAGAGATAAAATCTGTTTGACACCATCCTCCTTTCTGCTTTAAACCTAACTCTCCTATGCAGACTGGAGAGTAGATAGAACAATCATTTTGTAACCTATTCGAGGAAGAAGTATCAACATTGTAAACTGGAGACAGAAAGGACAAGAGGAGGCTGAGCTGAGCACTTGTTGGCCATGAGCATCCAAAACCCAATCTGTTTTCCTCCAGGCTTCTCACTAGTAACAAGGGCCTCACAATTATACCCACTTTAGTCAGGTTCTCCATTACTTATACAAACTTACAGGTTTAAAACTCTCAGAAAAATAAATGAAACAGTAATATTCATAAAGTAAAAGCAATAAAGTATGTAACAAAATTGTGAATATGAATCATATGCAGCTGTATATTAAAACTAAATAAAAATCTGAAAATAAAAACATGATCATGAACAAAATAAACTACACAAATCAGACGGAAATGTAATGAAGTAAAAGAATTCATGGTGAAACAGATATAAGGCATAACACAAAAAGGTCAATCCATGGAAAATAAGAAAGAAAATTTCAATAGACACTAAGTAGCTCCACTGTATGCCCAACAGAAATTCTAAAAACTAAAGAAGATATATCAGTGAGGCAGTTCCTGAAAACATAAATGACTGAAAATTTCACTAGATTGATAGAAGGCATGTAAACTAAAAATATTTTCACTCCTAGGCAGAGGATATGAGAAATGCAAGATATCAATGATTAAAAGAAAAATTTAAATGTTAGTGGGTAATGAAGAAGGAGAAATGATAAATGCCAAAAGACAATGCCAAAGATAACTACAAATTGTACAGGGGAAATAGTCACCAATTGATCATTTTATTAGTATGATGAAGTCTGATTCAAGAGTAAGGGAAAACATAAAATCAGAAATACAAAGAGACAAATTGAAATATATACTAAATAAAAAGATAAATGAACCAAGAATAAGGGTTAAGACGCAAAAACAATGAAATGAAGGAAGACCTGAGTAGGTGGATAAGTAGATGATAGGCGAATGAATACTAGGGAAGGAGAGTAATAGTTTTACCATAGAAAGTTCTGTCTTCATGTTACTCATTTTTATTTATTTTATATCTCTAATGCAGTTTTAAATCTTAATAATGACACATGCTCATTGTGGTAAGTTGAAAAACTAAAAATAAAATCAATAAACCAAAAAGGGCTATTATTCATTGTTAAATTTCCACGCACATCATTATTTAGTGTTGACTTTCTATTATATATCCTTGCAGACTTAGATCTCCTTATAAAATCATATTGCATGATAATTTTGGGATGGAGGGATGTTACTATTCACACTACACATATTTTTGTTACCATCATTTTAAAATCTAATAGCATATCTAAGATACACTTATATGCCAGTAATAGGGTTCTGTTTTATTTTTAATGTGTGGATGTATATTATAGATCAGGGGTCACCTAATTTGTTCAGTAAGGAAACAGATAGTAAATATGTCCAGCTTTGAGAGACATGAGACTTCTGTGGCAACTCCTCAAAAATGATGTTATACCATGGAACCAGTCACAGTGTCTTAGTGAATTTTTCATCCCTAGGATGAAATACCTGACACCTGCAACTTAAAGAGGAGAGGTTTATTTCAGCTCACATTTTAGAAGTTCAACCCTTGCATGGTTCGTGGCACGATTGAAGGGCCTGAGCAGAGGAAAGCTCCTCACCTCATGCCAGCCAGGAAGTAGAGAGTAAGTAGAAGAAGCCTGGAAGGGAGATATACCCTTGCAGGCCACACGCCCAGTCACCCACCTCTTCTAACTAGCCCCTACCACCTAAAAGC
Source organism: Heterocephalus glaber (assembly GCF_000247695.1). Next base: position 23,444,777 of record NW_004624749.1, read on the forward strand.
AAGTCATCTATACAGCCCATATAATCCAATCACCATTCAAAAGCCTATCTATGAGAGCATGAAGGTATATTAAAAAACACAGACTACTCTGAGATCTACAGTAATTTTATTTTTTCAACCTCAAGCTCTCCTTACACTGTGACTAAACAAAAATAAATGATATAGTACATAAATGAGGAGTAGAGAAGACATTGCCTTTAAAGTTGAGTTTATTAATGTTCTATATCCAATATCAGAATCACAATTACACAATGCTGTTTTTATTCACAATCTCAATCTTTACTTGGCTAGATCTTCTAGATCTCCTGGTCTCCTGATACAATATTTCTAAGAGTGTATTATTGTGAAATTGAATTTACCATTTCTCTATGTTTTTCAAACCTTTTCATAAACTTTACTGTAAATGGAATTTTCTATCCTGCAATCTCCACAAAAAAATGAAGAAATATGAAGAGGCTAGAAATGATATTTGGCATATAACTAGTCATCATCTCATTTCTTTTACAATAAAATGTGGGATTTGAAAAACCTTAGAATTTTTTAAAATAATTTTTCAATGTGATAAATGTGAAAGCTATGTAAAACCAATTTATTCATTAGCAGCAGTATAGCCTAGTGCAGTGTTGATGAACCATTTAGAGACCGAGTGCCCAAACTGCAACCCCAAACCCACTTATTTATTGCAAAATGCCAACACTGAAATTAAACCGAAATGTTCTACTGCTGGGGCAATGCTGGGGTGACCTGCCTCACATGCCAACAGACACGGCTCTGTGTGACTGTGGTGGCACACCTGCAATAGGATCGCTGCCATGGGTCTAGTTAGGAGGGCATGCTGTGAAATCAGACTACCTACTCTTGTTTGAATCCAGACCTTGAACCACCTAGCTTGCTGACTTCAAGCAAGTTATTTAACCCCATTGTACTTGACCCAGCTGTATTTTGTTGCCCAACTATGACAAGAATGACAACAAAATTCACATCATGAGATTGTTTCACAGCTCAAATAAGACAACCTATTTGTTTTGCTTTAAGAGAATATGATATGTAGTGAACCCTTGATTAAAGGTTAGTTATCATTACTAGTCATCATTTGGTCTTTAATTATTATCTCAAAAATATTTGAAGTAAAAAGCCACCCACAGGATCCATTACCTGAAGGAGAGACAAACACAAGATGTCTGTTTTGAACACAGATCTGATTAAAGCACCATTTTATCATCATCATCATCACCGTTATTTTATATCTAGAATTACGGTATCTTAAAAAAGGGTAGTAGAAGTACTTCTAAAACAGTTTAAAAATAAAAATAAATAACACTTCAAATAAAAACTACACTTACATTCTAAAAATTTATATAAATAGATTAACTGAAAACATCTTGGTACTCACCATTCCCAGAAAACCTATGAGGTTAATACACTTTTCTGAGTTCAAAGATTGACTACATTTTAAAAATTGTTACAAAGAGAGATCCAACAGTACACACATAAGCACTTTTTGTTCTGAACATTGCATAGTGTTAATATACTAATGATGAATGTTTTCATTTTGCCAAAACTGGGTGACGAAGTCAAGCATTTTGAAAACTGCTTATAAAAAGTATTTGTAAAGAATTATACTGAAATCAGTTCCCAAGCAGAAGAAATTTTCTATCATGATAGCTTAAATATACAAAGTCATGCTAAATTAATTAGAACTCCATCTTCTAATTACTTACGAATGCCATTATAGTCCAATAAAATGTATTTTTACAAAAGAATGCTTCTTAAATGTAGATATTTTAAACTTCTTTACTCTGGTAAGAATTTACAAAAGCAATACAGAATAAAATCATATAAATAGAAATGTATCTTTCTCACAAATTCTTAATTAGCACATAACTAACTTCTCTGACCCAAACATTTCAATTTTCAATTTTTTAAATCCTAGATATGAGACTTCTTTTTAAAGGCTCCACAGAAAGAATAATTAAAGAAAACCAAAAGCACATTTTCTATAGTAACAGAACAGGTAAATCATGAGAGATTTTCTTAATAATTTCCAACTTTAATCCATTCTTATGGTTTATTTTTCTGTTGATATTAAGCATAAATTATTTTTAAAACATAATGACAAGTAAATGTTTCACTTCTATGGTCTCATGTGCACTAATTTAAGTAAAGCTCATTCTAGCATAATGTTATGATTTAGGCCAAAAAGTTCTTGTGTTCATAGATAGAGCTTTTAAAAGTGATTGGATCATAGGATTATCCGTGTATTAATGCACTCTTGAGTTCATAGCTGAATGTGCTGTTAGGAGGGTGGGTCCTGCTGGAGGAGAAGGTCACTGAGGCATGCCTTTGGAGGTTACCTCTCTATCTCTTTCTGGCTCTTTCTGCTCTTTCTGCTTCCTGGCTTCCATGAGTTAAGCAGTTTTCCTCTGCCATGCCATTTTTGCCTTGGAGCCAGCCCATCATGGATTGTAACCTCTGAAACCATAAGCCCCAATAAATTCTCCGCCTTTAATTTACAGCTGTCAGGTACTTATGTCACAGCATAACTTGTAATCTGCATGTTTCCCCCAAACAATTTAACATTCAGTGTAAAATCCTCACTCATGCCACATGGAGAATTTTATTGAGTGAATTGACTGTACCCTAATAATAAATCATTGCTTCTATATGTATTCTCACTAGATGAGCCAAGATTATATGTAGGATGAGCCTGGTGGCTCACACCTATAATCCTAGCACTGTTGAGGTGAGAGAGGAAGAGACCAAGTACAAGCCTTGCCTGGGGAACTTAGTGATTTAGTGAGACTCTCTCAAAATTTAAAAAAAGAAAGGGCTGGAGATGTAGCTCAGTGAGAAGACTTTAGGTTTAATCCCCAGTACCACAAATAATTAACCAGTTAACTAATTAGAGTATATGCTCATAAAATAGTTTTTTTATTAAAATAGTCTAGGTAACAATAAAAAATTCATACCTCCCAAAGGGGAAAAATTCATACCTACCAAAGGGGGAAAAAAACCACACAAAACCAAGGATTCTGATTTAGAAACTTCTGTCAAAAGTATTTAAGGTCAGTATTTATTAAAATTCAATCAGTTTCCCCTGCGTTGACAGTAAAACACCAATAAAATGTATGCTACCTTGTACATCTTAATCTGATGTGGATTATTCAAAAGAAAAAAGCTGTGGTCATTATCTGACATGTAGATATTGCAGGTAGGATGTATTTTTACCAGTATTGTCTCCCAACCCATAAACACGTTTTTTGAAATAATCAAGAGTTACTAAACTTACAAAATAAGAGTAGTATAAAATGTGCTCATCAAAAAGCACTCAATATTTAGTAGGTGAGAGTTTCTCAGATTTTGCAGAATTCTAGCAATTTGGTTAAACTTTGGTATCATGGGAGACCTACTGGATGGGAGAGAGATAACAAAAGTGTTACTTAAAACAACAGCCCTCTTCTGTCCATATACTGTACTGATATTCAATCCACTCATTCAACTTATAATGCTACAAATCTGTATTAACCAAGTCAAAACATGCATGAATGGTTATTTATAACAGTGACCCCATATTATTTAGTACAACAAATGGAAACTACATTTTTCATATCAAGTTTTATGCTCCACATACTACAGTAAATCCTGTGGGTAAAAAAGGAGTCTAGCTATGGAAGATTTAGGTAAAATGGAGCACACATTACAATAACTTCTTCAAATGCAGTGGATTTCAGAACCTATGCTCTACCAACTGCTGTATCACTGTCATCTAATCACTTCTCCAGAAGCTTACTTTAGATTTCCTCTCCATAGAAGCCCTTCCTGACCTCCTGACATTAGGGACTTTGTATGGTCTAATGGCATCTGTACTTCATGTTAAAAAGCACTTTTCATATATTTAACAGAATAATTATCATCTGTTTAATATTTATTTCCTGCCTTTCTTTTGCCTAAATGAGAGACCCCTGAAGAAAGAGGCTATATCTCTCTTCTTCATTATACCAAAACTGAGCACAAGACCTTCTTGGCACATGTGGAATGGCTTCTTGATAGGGCTGGATGACTGTTAAATGTGAAATCCATTGAACAGACAAAAAGGTGCATTAACTTAACATGTTGAAACTTATTTATATTCCTATCTTCAAGATTTAATAGGTACTAACATTTTGTCAAATTTGTTATTCTATATTTTAAAGAATAAAATGTTTCAAAAACAATTTAAGTTTCATTCCCTCTTTCTATCCTTTCCTACAGTAGCCACTATCTTTCTTTGATATGTATCAACCTTATGTGTTATAAGTGATTTCCAGCAATTATACACATTTACATGTACATAAAGTATGCATACTACTATTTTGTTTAAATGAAACACTTGTATAAATGGTACAGTACATGAATTCATTTGAGTGATTATTATATTCTTGACCCTCTTCTGTTTTAGAGATATAGCTTGCATATACCCAAGCATCATTTGGTGTAGCTAATGGAATTGGTTATTCAAGATCACGCTAAATTTCATGTTATTTTTAACAGCTTTATCCTGCATAAATGCACATATTTAAAATATACAATTTGAAAAGTCATGACATACGTCCAACCATAACCTCTGTAAGATAAAGGACATATCCAAAGTTTTCTCATGTCCCTTTATCATTTCCTCCCAGCTTCTACTGCTCCTTCTTGGGAAATCACTGATGCATTTTTATTATGTTACTATTTTATACAAATAAAATAATATGGTGTGCATTATTTTTAATCCACTTTCTTTCATTCTGCATAATCATCTTTGGAGTCATCCGTGCTGTTTGTATCAATAGTGTATTCTTTTAGTACCATTCCATTACATGTAAATATATTTATTCATTCATTCACTCATGTATTCATGAATACCAAATCTGTTTCCAGGTTTTTACTATTATATATAAAACTGTTATAAGAAATCATTTATATGTCTATGTGGGGACATATTGTTAGGTATATTTAACTTACTAAGAAACTGACAATTTCCAATCTGTTTCTGCCATTTTACTTTCTCACCAGCACATGAGATTTTCAGTTGGTCCATATCCTCACAAAATCTTGGTGTTGTATCACTTTTTCTAATTTTAAGTATTTGAAGAGTGTGTACTACACAGTGGTTCTCACTTACATATTTTAATGACCAATAATGCTGAAATTACTTGTATATGCTAATTTGACATCCTGTTATAAAGATGGCTCCTGCATAAATGACTGTTCATTTTGATATGATGATTCTTATATAAGTGATTCTGCTTAAATTATCTGTTTATATTTTAAATTGGCTTTTGTGTTTCCTTATTGAGTAATGAGATATCCCTATATATTCAGGACACAAGTTTCTTAACATATAGATACATTGTGAATATTTTTCTCCATTTTATGGCTGGTCTTTTCACTCTTATAATAATGTCTTTCAAAAAAAGAAAAATTAAAGATTTTGCTTTTCAAAAGAAATTACATTTATTGATCTGTTTCACAGACTGTTTTTTGTGTTGGATAAAAGGTCACATGATTTATTTTTGTTTCACTCTAGATGTTTTAACTTTAACTGCCATAGTTTAAATATATTCCATTTTGAGGAAATTTTGTTATATGAGTTATGGGAGGGTTTTCTTTAATTTTGTACATTTGTTTTGTATACAGATGTACAAATGTCCAAGCATCCATTTGTGGAAAATACTATTCACTCTGTAAAGAGCTGCCTTTATATTTCTGTCAAAAATCATTTCTCTGTATACATGTTGGTGTATGTCTGGAATTTTTGTTTTCTTTTTCTTTTTGTAGTAGTGCATTTGTTTTGCGGCACTGATTATTGAACCCAGGGGCACTCTACCACTGAGCTACATCCTCAGCCCTTTCTGTTTTTTCCATTTTCTTAGGGTCTTGCTAAGTTGCTAAATTGCCATGGTTGGGTTCTGCCCTTGTGATCCTTTCTCACTCAGTCTCCCAGAGCTCAGGGATTACAGGTGTGTACCGCCAAATTCACTTGCTTACTTAATCTCATCTATTTGTCCATCTTGGTACCAATACCACACTGTCTTTATGACTACACTTTTAAATAAATACTACATTGTATAATACAGTCCTGTCTATACAAAAGTGTTTTTTTTTTCCTTTTCTGGATTGACAGAATTCCCATGATATTTTCTTATTTTCTCTTTTGCAGTTTTTGATGTATGGGTCATTCCCACCTTTTGTAAGATATATTTCTAACTAAATCATACATCTTAATGTTATTATAAATGACAGTATTTTGAATATATCAATTACTGATTTCTTTTGTGCCCTACAACTTACCTCAACTCACTTATTATTCCAGAAGATTCTCTGCAGAGCCCACTAGATTTTCTTCATATTTATTCTTTTTTGTTGTTGTTAAATTCTTTTATTGGTACATTTTAGGTATATAACACAATTACATTTCTCATTGGGAATTGTACCTTTACATAATGCATCTTGGTTCTTATTTTTTCCCCATTCCTACCCTCCTTTCATGCCCTCCACCCTTCCCTATTTACAAAGACTTTATTTCCATTTTTTCCATTTCTCATTATTTTTCGTTTCCCTTCTTTCCTTTCCCCTGCCCCTCCCACTACACCCACACCTTTGGACCTTTTCTTCCTATTTTGCATTATCAATTATTCATTCTAATCATTAGTACATTTTAGGTATACAATATAATGACATTCATCGTTGGAAATTTGCACCTTTACATAGTCTCTCTTGGTTCTCATTTTTCATCCTTGCCCAGCCCTCCCTTCAACCCCTCCAGTCCTCCCTATTTACAAAGATTTTGTTCCTATTTTTCCATTTTCTCATATTAATCCCATTC
>NW_004624749.1:23465305-23609031 GCF_000247695.1 Heterocephalus glaber
AGAGTCATTTATAGCTAAATGGATGCACATTGAGGCCATACTCTTAAGTGAAATAAATAGGACACACGTGTAAATATCGAATAGTTTCTGTAGTGTAAGAAACTGAAAGTGTAAATAAGGGTTAAAATAATTACAATGAATAATTGATAATTTGAAATAGGAAAAAAGGCCCAAAAGGGTAGGAGTAGTGGGAGGGGAAGGGGAAAGGAAAGAAGGGAAAGAAAAATCCATGAGAAAAGAAAAAAATGGAAATGAAGTCTATGTAAATAAGGAAGGGAGGAGGGGGTGAAGGGCGCACAGGTAATGGGGAATCAATGCCTATTTCGAGAATCTATATGCCAATAACATGGAAAACACAGAAAAAATGAACAGATTCCTAGATAAGTATGAATTGCCAAATTTGAATGAAGTCCTTCAAACTTGAATGAAGAAGACCTAAAAGTTCTAAACAACACAATATCAATCAATGAAATTGAAAAGGAAATTTAAAACTTACCAACTAAGAAAAGCCTAGGTCCTGATGGCTTTACTGCCAAATTCTACAAGACATTTATAGAGGAACTACTGCCACTATTGTTTAAACTCTTCAATGAAATTGAAAGGGAAGCAATACTCCCAAATTCATCCTTGGAAGCAAGAGTCACCTGGATCCCCAAAGCAGAGAAAGACCCAACCAAAAAAGAGAACTATAGGCCAATCTCATTAATGAACATAGATGCAAAAATCCTAAATAAGTTACTGGCAAATAGAATGCAGAAGATCATCAAGATCATACACCCTGACCAAGTGGAATTCTTCCCAGGGATGCAGGGATGGTTCAACATACACAAATCAAGAAATGTAATACACTATATCAATAAAGCCAAGGACAAAAACCATATGATCATCTCAATAGATGCAGAAAAACCATTGACAAAATCCAACAAGCATTTATGATAAAAACCCTAAAAAAATTGGAATACATGGTGTCTACTTCAATCTGATAAAAGCCATCTATGAAAAACCAACAGCCAATATCATACTAAATGGTCAAAAACTGAAATCCTTCACACTAAATCAGGAACAAGACAAGGATGTCCACTATCACCACTCCTGTTCAATATAGTTTTGGAAACACTAACCACTGCAATTAGGCAAAAGAAAGAAATAAAAGGAATAAAGATAGGAAAGGAAGAAGTCAAATTGTCATTATTTGCAGATGACATGATACTCTATATGGAAGACCTCAAGAATTCCACCAAAAGTCTTCTAGACTTAATAACCAAATTCAGTCAAGTAGCTGGATACAAGGTCAATACAGAAAAATCAATAGCTTTCCACTCCATGAACAACAGACTCAATGAGACAGAAATAAGGCAAACAATTCCTTTCACCATAGCATCCAAAAAACTGAAATACCTAGGAATCCACCTAACGAAAGAAATCAAAGAACTCTTCTCTGAAAACTACAGCCCTCTGAAAAGAGAGATTGAAGATGATATCAGAAAACGGAAAGACATCCCCTCCTCCTGGATAGGAAGGATCAACATAGTAAAAATTGCCATATTTCCAAAACTGCTATAGAGATTCATTGCAATCCGAATTGGAAGCCCAGCAGCATACTTCTTGGATCTTGAGAAAATAATCCAAAAATTCTTTTGGAACAATAAGAGACTCAGAATAGCAAAAGCAATTCTTGCAAACACAGACATGGCAGGGGGTATCACAACCCCCAACTTGAAACTATACTACAAAGCTACTGTGACAAAAACAGCACGGTACTGGGAAACAGACCTGAGGACCAGTGGAATAGATTAGAAGATGCAGAAACACCTCCAGACATACTCGGTCATCTCATTTTCAACAAAGGAGCCAAACACCCTCACTGGAGGAGATAGCTTCTTTAATAAATGGTGCTGGGAAAATTGGGTTTCAACTTGCCAAAGATTAAAACTAGACCTATATCTCTCACCATGCACTAAACTGAAATCGAAATGGATTAAACATTAAAATAGAAACACTGAACTGGCTGGAACAGAGGTTAGGTGGAACTCTTGAAAACATCGGTGTAGGAAAAGAATTTATGAACAAAACCTCAGTTGCCTTTGAACTAGCACAAACAATCAACAAGTGGGATCTCTTCTTATTAAAAATCTTCTGCACAGCAAGAGAAACCATTAGCAGTGTGAAGAGACAACCCACAATGTCGGAAAAATTTTCACCTGCTATTCCTCAGACAAAGGTTTACTATCTAGAATTTATAAAGAACTTTAAAAAATCAGACCTCCCAAATTTAAAGACCCAGTCCAAAAATGGACATCTGAAATGAACAGATATTTTTCAAACAAAGAAGTAGAAATACCAAATAAACACATGAAAAAATTTTCAACATCACTGGTCATTCGAGAGATGCAGATGAAAACAACGCTGAGATTCCACCTTGCCCCAGAAAGAATGGCTGCTATCATGAAATCAACCAATAACAAATGCTGGCAGAACTGTGGGGAAAGAGGAACCCTGCTCCACTGCTGTTGGGAGTGTAGACTGCTGCAACTACCGTGGAAATCAGTATGGAGATACCGCAAAAAACTAGGACTGGAAGTCCCATTTGACCCAGCTACTCCTGTGCTGGGTATCTTTCCCAAAGAATTAAAAGAATCATACCACAGTGATATATGTGTGCCCATGTTCACAGCAGCACAGTTTGTAATAGCTAAAACTTGGAAACAGCCCAAATGCCCATCAACTGGAAACTGGATAAAGAAGATGGTTTTTTTTATAAAATGGAGTACTACTCAACCTAAAGAATGAGAAACTAGAGACATTTATAGCTAAATGGATGCATATTGAGTCCATACTCTTAAATGAAATAAATAGGACACATATGTGTAAATACCGAATAGTTTCTCTGGTGTGAGAAACTGAAAGTGTAAATAAGGACCAAAAGATATAATAGATAATGTGAAATAAGAAGAAAAGGGGCAAAGGGGAAGGCGAAGTGAGACCGGTAGGGGAAAGGAAAGAAGGGAATGGAATTAATATGAGAAATTTAAAAAATGGAAGCAAAGTCTTTGTTAATAGGGAGGAATGGAGGGGTTGAAGGGAGAGCAGGGGAAGGGGGAAAAATAAGAACCAAGAGGAATTATGTGAAGGTGCAAATTTCCAGTGATGAATGTCATTATACTGTATACCTAAAATGTACCAATAAAATAACATTTAAAAAAAATAAAATAAAATGAGTTGGAGGATTTCCACCTTGCCTATCGCTGTAGAGAACATCTATTTTTATGTTAATAGAGCCTGTGATATACGAGTTAATTACAAAAAACAAAAAAATTCTAATTAATTAAGAAACTTTACAGTTTGAGCAATTTTTTAATTCACAACAAGACTGAGCAGAAAATACAGAGTTTCATACTACCTGTCTTCATACACATGCAACCTCCCCAGCTATCACCTTAGCCTACCAGAGTGTCACAAATTATGAACTTGTTTTGAAATCATTATCATCTATCATGTCCATTAGTATTTGTTTTATTTAGTTGGGCACACTAGTGTTTGGTGCATATATATTTATGATTATCATTTTTTCCTCTTGGATTCTTCCCTTTACAAGGATGTAATATCCTTCTTTGTCTCTCTTAATCAGTATTGGTTTGAAATCCACTTGATCTGCAAAGAGGATAGCTACTCCTGCTTTTTTCAGGTTCCTGTCCCATGAGGGGTATTGTTTTCCGCCCTTTAACTTTCAGTTTATGAGTTTCTTTTTGAATTAAGTGTGTATCTTGTGTGCAGCATATTGTTGGATCTTGCTTTTTGACCCATTCTGCCAGTCTATTTCTTTTGATTGGTGAATTGAGACCATTAACATTGATGGTTATAAATGATACATATTGACTTATCACTGTCATGACTTTTTCTTTTTGTTGGGTTTTCCCCCTTTACATTTAATTCCTTGTCACACCTAATGGATTCATTCTGCGGGGCTTCCTGGGGTTGTGATCCTCATTGTATTTTTCTAGGATATTGTCTAAAACTTTTTGAAGTGCTGATTTTGTATTCATGAAGTTCATAAGGTGCTCTTTGTCTTAAAAGTATCTTATTCCTCCAACAATTTTGAAAACTAGTTTTGCAGGGTCTATCAATCTGGTTTGGAGGCTGTTTTCCTTTAGGGCTTGGAATAAGTCACTCCAAGCTCTTCTTGCCTTGAGAGATTGCATTAAGAAATCATCTGTAATTCTGATGGACTTTCCTTTGTATGTGATTTGTTTCTTTTCTCTAACTGCTTGTAGAATTTTGTTCTTCTGTTGGGTTTCTGGATTCTTAACAATTATAGTGTATGTGTAGATTTTTTTTGATCAAGGCTAGCTGGAGTCCTGTATGCCTCACTTATCTGTATGTCAAGCTCTTTTCCCCCGCTTGGAAGTTTTCTGCCATCACTTCTGTGAACAGTTTTTTTTTTTTATGTCATCTGCACTCTCTCTTGTTTCTTCATTGTCTCTGATTAGTCTTATGTTATTCTTCTTTGCATCCTCTAGCAGCTGCTGGATTGATTTCTCATGGTCCCTTACAATTTTAAAGCTATTTTTCTTTTCCTGTTCACTAATTGCAATCTTATCTTCTATATCTGAAATTCTGTCCTCACATTGGCCCATTCTGCTGTGTAGATTTTCAATGGAGTTTTTAACCTCCTGGAAATCTGTTTGCATCGGTTTTATGGATTCCATTTGTTTCCTATGTTGGGATTCCATCATGTTCCTCAGCTCCTCTCTAGATTTATTAATCATGTCTTGCACTATGAGCACAATCTCTGCTCTTATCTGAGAAACTATTTCTGATTTCATTTTTTCCAGATCCTCTTTTGTAGCCAATTCAGGGAGGGAGTCCAGGTGTTTGAGTATCAGAGTGTTCCATCTCATTTCCCTTTGGCATTGCTGTAGGTGATGTGGAAGTCTGGTTTTGAGAATTGTTTATATGTGTCTTCTCATTTTGAACAGGCTGGGGGGGAGGGGCTCTGTGTGTGTGTGTGTGTGCTGATGGCACCTGTGCATCTCACCTCCTCTATGCTGGGAGTGGGGGAACAGTGGCTCGGAAGCCTCCTCTGTGCTGGGTCACTACATTTTACAGACATAGAGAAAAGAGGTTCTCATCACCTTCCTGGTTTTATATTCTCAAATATCTTCAATTAATAGAAATAATGGGAACAGTTCTCCAGAAAATTGCTTGACTTTTTTTCCTCATGAATACCTGGGGAACACTAGCAGTCTATGCATAGGTTAATGGTTTCTAAATAACTGAGACTACATAGCAATTTTATTTGGACTCAGTGCTCTTCAATTATGAAGTTTAGAAAAAAATAAGGAAATTTCTCGCTGTTAGCATCATAACTTAGCAGAAATGTGCAAAGCAGCTGTGAGGAGAGGTCCCTTATTCTTCTCCAAATGCTCTTTGATAGCTTGGGGGCTCAGGAGTTTTTCTCACAGTGTTATCCTTGAATCTGTGTGGCTGTCAAAGTCTCATCATTTTTCTGGTGCACCAGTCAATACAGCTTAATGATACCCTTCTTTCCTATTCTAGAGCCACTTTCCAACATGTACCTATGCCTATTGATCTATCTCTTCATGTTTTCTTCCTTTCACATTCATTTGTACTGTATGTATTTTGGAATTCGGGGAGCTATTTTCTTTCCTCTTTTAACATCATTTTCTTACATTTCCTCTGAGCTGTATTGAGACAAACTATCTCCACCAGCTTTTTCAAATACTTAGTTCCAACATTCTTTCAAATATTTACTAAGCACTTGCATAAGTTTCAAGCAGCATCCTGGGGGTTGGGAATATAGAATGTATAAAGCCTTTTATCAATTCCAGTAGTTCCAGTTATCCAGAGTGATAACTATTACATCCAAAATGGAATGAAAATTGAAGGAGAGTAAATGAATGTTTACAATTCATGAATGTTTGTGAAAAGCTTCCTCAGAGTGAGAGCAACTAAGCAACATTTGAAAGGACAAATGAAAACTTTCCAGGAAATAGGTATAGGAGCCTGTAGGCACTAAAGACAGGACTGTAATATGGGGAAGGAAACTGTGAATTTGATCATGAAGGGGTTCTGACAAGAGCTGAGGCTAAGAAAAGAGGCTGGGACTGGAAAGTAAAGAATACTGTACATCACAAGAGTTGGATTATACAATGGAGAAGTCTTGGAGTGATACAAGAAGTTTATGCAAAGCAATATAAAACCAGGTTAATTTCCTAGTAGGATGATTGGCAACTGCAGAGATGCTCTTTAACTTACAATGGGTTTCATCCTGATAAACCCATGATATAATGCAGATAACATAATCTGAAAATGCATTTAATACATTTAGCCTACAAAACACCATAGCTTTGCAACACAGTGCAGCACAGAGAATTACTGGTTCCTTTTGCAGTCAAAGGGCTAACTGGGAGCTATGGCTCACAGGCACAGCCAAGTATCAAAAGAGAGTATGTATCGTACCACATATCACTAGGCTAGGAAAAGATAAAAATTCAAAGTTAGAAGTACAGTTTCTACAGAATGGGTATCAATTTCATATCATCATAAAGTTAAAAAAAAGTATAAAATCAAACCATCCTAAGTCAAAGGCTGTTTACACATACAATAGACTGCATAGCAGGTAACACTGAGGATAAAATCTACTCAGGGATTCTTGAGACAGCTTGGATAAGGGAATATGAATATATTATGTAAGACAGTGAGTGCAATTTAAGACAAAGAGGAAGAGAGAGATATGAGATACATTTTTATGCATTCTGATGTTAACAGAACTATACACTGAATACAATGGAGAGCAAGAGCCCAAAGAGGACAACGTCCTTCCTGGCTGTGGCCCTTCAGGTTGGTGATGCAGACACATAAGATAGAAATACCAGAGCAATATGACAATTGGGAACATAATGAGTTTAATTTTAGATGCACTGCATTTGGGACACTTATGAGTGTACACATCTAGGGAATAGTTGCAAAGAGGTCTAAAAGCTCAAGAGAGAGTTTTTGGCTCAAAATAGAGATTTGTGAGTCACTTGCACATTCAGTAAATATAGCAGATAAATCATAATAGACTAAATTGCCCAGAAAACATCAGTAGAGCAAGGATCAAGGTGAAAAATGGGACCTGCGGGAAAGCACATATTTAGAAATAGGAAGAAAACCTACAGAAGAAGACAAAGAGGGAGGCCAGTCCTGGGATAAAACAGATGGAAGTGGGATGGTTAACCACAAGAGCCTTGGTCATGATGGATGGCCAAAATTGACTATGATGTAAAATGCACAGGAGGGTCAGAGTGAACCAAGAAAGGAATTCAGATCTTTGAGTGTGGCAGTTGGCTAATCACTACTTTCCTTGATCAGCATCTGCAATTGCAGCTGAAGTCAGAAATGTACCACATTGAGACAGATAACTAACCTTTTTAAAAATCCTTGAGAAAAGAGAAGACATGACCTGGGAAAGTAGATGGGGAAGTTATCAAAAAATTTACTTTCATTGTTTCATGTTTCAAATAAAGATGGAGACAACAATTATGATAAAGATGGGGCCGGGGATTTAGCTCAGTGGTTTTGCTGCCTGCTGAGCAAGTGCAAGGACCCGAGTTCGATCTCCGGTACTACTACTACTACTACTAATAATAATAATAATGACAAAGATGATTGTGTTTTTAGAAGGGAAGAAACTTTAGAATGCTTATAACCTTGGTGTATGGGTTTTGAATCAAGTAATAATGATGTGAAAGAGAGAGAAAAACATGAAACTACGGTAGAGACAAGAAGAGAGAAGTTCTTGTAATGCAACACTTGTGAAAATGAAGGAAATGCAATGAGAACAGGTAGATTTTGGACAAAATTATAGATATGAAAGACTGAAACAAAGGGGACATGAAGCTTAACAGCCACAATATTATCAGTAACGGGCAAGAATAGCTAACATTTGCACAGGTCCTTCCATGTACCACAAACCATCCTAAATCCTTTTAATCAATGTTAACTCATCTGATCTTCACAATGACTCAGGTCGATGCCACTGTTATTTTCCTTTTAAAGATAAGGAAATAGGGACAAAAAGATGAAGATACTTACATTGTATGACAAGATAACTTAGAAAGCAAGGGCCTGAACTTAGCCTAGATGGTGAGTCTTTGCACTTAACCTCTATGGTATACTTCCCCTCTCAGCAAGTTATCAAGTGGAAGCAGGGGTTATCAGGAGGGGTCTTGGGGAAAACAGTTACAGAAAATGACCAGGCATGGAAAAATAAAGAATAACAAAAGAAAGAAGGGCAGCACTGGGGCTCAGTGGCAGTTGAAGCTACTGGACCTGGAGTGGTACCAAACTCTATCACAGCATAATAATTCTTCAGAAGGGCTCATTACATACACAGAGAAGACAAAAAGGGAAAAGTGCTTACAAGAGTTCAAATTATGCTGTAAAAGTTAGGCACAAAGGTAAGGGAGTAAGAGACTCTGAAAAGATGCTGAATCAGCAGCTGAGCCACACTGCAAGAGAAAGGGAAAGAAAAAAGACAAAAAAGCAAGAGAAGAGTGATAATGTGGGAGAAGTTAATGACCTAGAAGTGTATCTTAAAAGAGAAAAGCCAGGACAGTGAGAATGAAGATATACTATAAAAGGTGGGGGAAAAAAGGAGGCTGTGGTAAGAGGAAGATATCTTACTTAAGAAATTGGAAAGTGAAAAAATATAACATTGAGAGCTACATATTAACTGAAGACTGTTTCCTTATGGTCTGGGCAGTATCCTATTGTGTCCCTAATGCTCTACAACTGTAGCCATGTATCCCAAGCTCAGGGAAGGTCAAGGGAAAAGCAGCAATGTCATAGGATTGAGGAACAACCAGATGAATTATACTGAAAAGATGATGATGGAATTGCAGTGCTGGTGAGTGTTTATTATAGACATTCAACCATGACATCCAGCTATCAGGGGGTAGAAAATGAATTTGAGTTTTGACAGACTGAGATGAAGCTGGAATCTGAATGACGCAGGAAGGATTTTACTGAAAGTGAGGAAATATAATGTCATCTTTTCAAACTATTCCTACATTTACTTCTTTTGCCCAGATGGACAATAATCTCCTTTAAAGACAGAAAACTATGCACAGTTGGCTTCTTCATAACTCACATAATTCTAAGGATGTTCGTAAGTATTAAACAAATACTTGCTAGGTTCAACATATACCTGAATTTGAGAGACTCTTTAGAAAATGATCTTTGAGGCTTCTCCTTTCTTGAAAATCAGAAAGGAGGTTCAGAGAGGACTTGATCCAGGTAGGAAAATTACTTGGATACAGAAGCAGATTGTCTGTATGTCATACAAGACTCACATATCACCTCCTATGTGCCAGCAGAGCACTGGGTAATGCAGAAAGTATTGTGGTTTTTTTACATGAGAAAGGAAATTTTTTCTACTAGATGCATACAAAATTAATATAGCATTATATAGCACAAGGTAGGTTTCTAACTCATAAGGGCAAGAATGTGTGTGTGTGTGTGTGTGTGTGTGTGTGAGAGAGAGAGAGAGAGAGAGAGAGAGAGACAGAGAGGCGGGGGATGTTATGATGTTAAACTTAGAAAAGATCAAACCAAATTAAACAAAAAATTTTTAAAACTTTCCAATCTCAAAATATTCTCACTAAAAGGAAAAAAAAGAGAAACTTTCCCACATAATCAGCTGTTCATCTGGCACTACTGCAAAAACAAATTCATCTGTTCAAAAGAATGAGAGCAAGACTGAGTGAGGGAGACAAGTGATTTAACCTACTAATACCAAGGAAAAATACTTATGCCATCATTTTTTGGGGGGGGTACTTGGGGATCGAACTCTGTCTGGTCCTTGTGCTTACAGGGCAGGAGGCAGAACCACTGAGCTAAATCCCCAGCCCATTAAGCCATTTTTAATAAGCATTACTGAGGGAAAAATATAAAAAGGCAAAAATCAGTCAAATTCAAGAGAAACAACCAATAAAATAAGACACATTCTATAAGAACACACGGGAAGAAGTATTCTCATATATCAAAAGCATATTAGTTTTTATAAAGTAACACTAACATTCCGCCTCCCCCCAATATAAGATGAAATAGGAAACCAATATTCCCTTAGAACTTTTGGTCTTCCAGGCTCAGAAAAATCTGCAAAGCTAAAAGTACAATGGAAATGTGATCCATTGACAGTCAGCAGCAGAATTCTATTTATGATTTTCCTTTGAAGGGACTCAACGTAAAACATATGTAGCTGGAATATTTCTATATATAAACCAAAACAGCGATGTTAAGTTTAAATCATTGAAGCTGAATCTTAAGACACACTGTTCTTCTGTCCACTACGGGGTGTATCCTTTTTTATGAATATATCTAATTCTATGGCCAGCCATGTCATTAGGAAGGATAATGCAGTAACATCAGAAAAATTCCCTCATAGAATGTGTTTCAATATGTTCTTCAAACACATGGTTAAAATAGCCACAAGGTAACATTTATAAATACCTTTTGAAAATCAACTTTCACATAAGTTGTCTCATTTGGTCTAAATTTTTTCTAAATATTGTTTTGGTAAAAGCCAGAATACTAGCTTAAGTGGTCAAATGAAAACTAAAATAGATTAGAATTTCACAGGAAAAATTTAAAACATCACATTTACTGGTGGCAGAATTGTATAATAACTTGCTTCTTATAAATAATAAAAGACTTGCTTATTTATATTTAATTTCATACGCTGAATGAATTTATGTACCAGCATAAAGATACTCCCTATGTTTCCTAAAGAAATATAAATGCGGTGTTGGATAACTGAAAGGCAGGAAGATAGAAAACAACACCTTACTGCCATCAAGTCTTTGTGCTTAGAGTAAAACAAAATGGTGAAATTGATTAGTCAGAAGGGGTTTCTTTTATATGACAGGAACAGAAATTAAGGTAAGTTATCTTTGTGCATTAAAAGAGTTAGGTAATAGCTCATTTTCTTTTTTTTCTCAAATAAAATTAGTTTTTTATTAGATAAGTACTTTGAAAGTGAACTACTAATGTTGCAAGATAATAACATTTACTGTTACTCCAGTTATCCTCTATCAAGAAAAAAATGAAAGGGTCATATATTTCTGATAAATAAGTCTCTCAGCCATGGAAAGGTCTTGTCCTAAAAAAGGAAATCTAATGCACTGAAAAAGACAAATGCATAAATTTTAAAATATGTGTAAAATGTATGCCAAATTGCAAAAACGATATGAAAGAATATTTCACCACTCATTCATTCCTTTGCTGAGCAAAGTTTCCAAATCAATATTTTATAATAAGTATTTCCCTATCAGTTAGAAAATATCAAATGGTTCCTGACTATCTGGAGCCTTGTACAAGCTAAATGCCAATAGGTTTTCATATTTTAAGAAATGAGGACAGTAGCTGAAGAAGTGTTTAAAAATATAGCAATCTTTGCATTCTCTAAAAAGTAGTACAAAGAACATAGGAAGTTTTTAAAAGTCTTTTCATATATACATGTTGGCAAAATACAGAACAACATAGCATGCTTAGATATGTGTGATTCAGTGGTGTCTCTGGGGAAAAGGTTCACATGCCCTTTCAAAGGAACATTCAAGCAAGCGTAGCAAATGAAACCTGTTTTCAACAAGATTTAAAAAAGCCTTTTTATTCCCCTGAGGTCAGGCTTAAAAAAACACCGGAACACATATGCTGGTAACAGATAATAGTCATGAAAAAGCCATGGAAAGTGTTAACCCTGGAGACATCCTAGAAACAACTACAGAAAGCAAATGTGTCTACAGTAAAATTGTTTATTTTGATCAAAAAGATACTTAGAAGAGAGAGTTCTAAGCTTGGCTAATTGAATTTGAAGATTGAACATTTTTGTGCTTGCCAAGATTGGTCATCAAATTCCTAAAAAGAAACAGAAGACAACTCTAATTTAGAGAGAGCATGAATTTTGTCAATTTGACTGAAGCTTTCACTAGTCATTGCTTAGTTTCCACTCCTTCCTGATTCTCTTGGGAATAAATCCGTGTCCCAGGGAAGGGGAACCAAGATTTGGAAAATGCCACAGGAAAACAAAGTCAAACATAATTTTCTCCTTAACATGAATGTTATTTAGCATATATTTCATTTCCTCATTTCCTCAACAGCATTGGCTTGTTGGAGGCATGACTTTGGCTCACTTGGGAAGAAATGTATGAATGCCCTTCTGTTCAGGCATATATTCTCCTCAGACTGCTTAACTTTAGGGAGAGGATATCCCTCCTATACCAACACTCAAAAGTATGTAGCTGATATCATAGAACTAGGAACACTTCAAATCATCACTCATTAGTTATACCAATCACTCAAATTCATCAAGCAATTACCATGTGCTAGGCACTTGGCTAAGTCCTTTCACTCATTGCCCACGCAGTTTCCCAAGTGCCCTATAAGCCAAGTACTGCTACTGCTCTTGATTTATTATTCCTTCATTAATGTATCCAAATCATCAGAGGCTAAGACTGACAGAGCAGGTAGTTAGTTGGAAATGATCTGGAGCTTGGAAACTCACAGCAGAGCCCTAAGAGGGAATCGTATAAGATAGGCCATGGTCTAGATTTCTCAAGGCAAAGTTTCCCAGGCTTCCTGAGGAGAGCACTTCATAACCCCTGGGAATTCCCCTTACCCAATCTTACATCTTTTAACCCCATACCTTGGGGCACAAGACTCAAGTTAAATTGTGGTGACCCTGTCTACCCTATTAGGCTTTGTTTATATGCATGTACATCATGGTTTTGACCCTCCTAATGGGCACTGGGCACCATGCTGGTTCTGACTAGGACCATATAACTTCAAAAACTCTCCTTCCAGACTTGAAGGTGAAAACCCATAGCTGAGTAGAAAGAGCCCTGCCAGTCACAGACACCCAGACCATACAAAGATATCAAAAGAAATACTACCCTAGACCTTGGGGCAGACACCTCCTATAGGGCCTGCCTACTTGGAACTCTCACAAGTATACTACCAAGTCCTAAGACTGCCCTGTTAGTTGCTTAATAAAATGCTTTGATCTTTTTAATCCTTCATCTCTGAGCCCTGTTTGTGGACCTCCCAGAAAACTTGCCCAGGGAGGTTCCAAGAGCTGGGATCTCTCCATGATGCTCAGTAACATGCACCCATGCTGAACCTGACTTCCCAGTAACAAAATGTGCTATAGTCACCTAGTTGTACATGTTATTCTCTGTATCTTCTATGTGGTACTTACCGTAGACCTCTTGTCTTTCAATATTTTCTGAATTAATCTTAATTCTAACACTTCAAGTCTTCATGAACCTTGAAGTCTTTTACAATTCAAAACTTCTAAAAGTACAGGAACCTCTAGTATCTCTTGAACATGTGATTCTTTCTATTATATTTCCTCTCAGGGTTGAATAAGATATATTTCTTAGTAAATTTTCTGTATAATTATTTAATGTATAAAACTATACACTGTAAGACGTTATGCTATATTCAATTTTCAGAATAGGTTATTACTTCAAATATTTCACCTAGTTGTAAGATATTTAAGAATGACAGGAACTCAAGATTTTTTATGATACTAATAAATATATAAATGTGAAAACAAACACAAATATAAATTAACCAGGAATCCAAATGCAAAGCTAATGATATGCTCTCACAATAATTTAGCAGTATGAAGTAAAACTATAAAAGATGATAAACAAGACACTGAAGGCTCATTCAAGTGAAGTACTTTCTTTTCAATGTGATACAGTCTTAATAGTTAGCAAAGAGTCTCAAAAGTTTATTCAACAATGAAAGAACTTCAAAACCTTTTTTACTTGTCTATGAAGAAAGAGACCCTACATGATTTATGAAAAAATAACATTACACACTTCCTTCCTCCTCCATACACAGGATTGTTGTGCTGAGAATATGCCAGCTGTAGAATGACCTGAAATAATATCCAAAAATTACTTCTGATAAAAAAATCCTCTGGGAAATCTCTAAGCTTGTTACAATGTGCTTTGAAAACTCTACTTTTGTTTTTTCTCTGAAGGGCATGCATCAATCATGAAGCTAGAATCTAAAAAAGGAAACAAACACACCTGAGGTTGGCCAGATTATAAATGTACCATTTTCTGTTTATTAAATTTATTTCTTGAATAATGGGCTCCAAAATGGCATTGTCATGGAGCAGAAGAAGAGAAAGACAATAGTGGGCTCTAGACTGACAGAGGAACCCAAAGCCCGCTATAGAGCTGGCCTTAGCAAAAGTCATTGATGATTCTTAGGCTGGACTAAGGACTTTCCCAGCAACTGTACTTTGAGGGGCTTTTCATCCATGACTTCAAAAGCAATACTTAGCACAGGAACTCCTAAAATAGTCAGAGGACCAAGTAACGGCCAATTTTTTTTTAATGGATCTGTCTTTCAGTGACCAGGAAAGTGTACACTGGTGCCAGCTCAGCTGGCTCCAAGCAAGAAACATCATAGTGGAATGGTATGACATGATTAATTCATGGCAACTGGGAAGCAGAATGGAGGGGTCCAGGAACCACATACACAGTGGTCCTTCAAGTTATGACCAGCTTAACATATGAATAACTTGGGTTATAATCAGAATTTTAGTTTTAACTTATGAAAACTCTTGAGTTAAGACCCAAATGCCAGCCACTTGTGCTTCCATGCAATCTCAGATACAGATTTAACCCTTATAGAGCTCTGGAAGGAATATTACAACATATTTTTTTCTGTGTGGGGTTAATTGAGAAATCCTGGGCCAGTGTCTCTCTAAGGACACTGAGATCTGCCTGTATACAGGAGAGAGACTTTAAAGGCTATGTAGAGGAACCTGAGCCTTCAACTGACCAACCTGAGTTAGAACCAGCCCTTGTGAAGGAACTAAGCTAGTAAATTTAGGGTCTAGTGTACTATTGAGGGTCTCCATGATCCACCTAGGCACAACCAGAAGGGTGCTTTACTAATCTCTCTAGTGGCTCCCAAGCCAATCAAGTTGATACAATCAAGCTTAACCAGAGGATGAAGTAGGAAAGAGGAAAAAAAAAAGGAGAGAAGTAGGGAAGCAGGAAGAGGGCAAGGAAGAGAGAATTCAAAAAAGGAGTGAAAACAAAGAAAGTAGGTATGAGCAGTGTTACAGTGCAAGCTCTAGGCAGCTGGGCTTGTTCTTGTCTCTGACTGGGCATGCTACTTACCCTCTTAGTGCCTCGGCTTCTTCATCTGTGAAATGGGGCTTCATAACTAAGCCTCGGGCTTCTTTTAGATGTTTCCATTAAATTAACTCCAATTTCCCAAAGGGAAAAAAAGCTGATGCCAGATGTAATGTACACACAGAAATTTGAGCAATTCACAAATAAAATTTGAACTTCAATAAGACACAAAAATAACCAACAAAAAAGAAAGAAAAATAGTGAAAAGAACTAAACAACTAAAAATGAGAAAGTCTTTGTAAGAAAGGAAAACCACTCACCCTGAAAGTAGGGGATAAAATAGTTAAGCAGTAAAAGGGCAGGGAGCCTTGCCAGAGGCTGAGTCTGAGAACAGGAAACAGCAAGCCAGATTCCAAATATCACATCTGACCACAAGGGTTACAGAGCTCACAATAATAAATAAGAAAGGAGGCCAGGGTTTTAGGAGATGACATTCTTGACAGAAAATAATCAAAAGAATGCTACATTCTTGACAGTTTGATAATATCTGAAGATTTGCTGCACATCAGAGAAGCAGAGAAGACAGTGACGTGCTGCACACTATGGCTCCTCAGTGTCTTTACAGGCTGCAAGGGAAAGGGGGAGCACAGGACACCATCGCCATCGGGACCAAAGCTCATTCCAGGCATCTCCTTCCCTCTGCAGGGTTGTTTTACACTAAACCAGCATTTTTATTCCTCACTGATATTTAGGTCACAAATATATTATAATCTGAGCCTCTTTTAGTGTCATCCACCAAAAATGTTTGTCCTTTCCACTCCTGCTCAAGTGTGGTTGTGACTCACATTGACTCGCTTAAATGAGAACCAAATGCACACAGAGGTGAGCTCATGACCAAGAAACATCACTCAGGAAGGAAAGCCTGCACTGCTGGAAACAGGGAAGCAAGCAAATGGATACTGCAGCAGGACTAGCAAAAAAGTTGTAGCTGTCAGGCTGGGACAAGGAGGTGAACATGGCTTCTAAGGGCTATTTCAGTGGTGGGCATGGAGGAGCAGAGAGCACCAGCAGAGAGCATAGCAGGCCAGATTAGTCAAGTCCAACCACCTGTGCAAGTACATTTACCACCAGGAATCTAAAAAGTAGAAACCACATCACTGATGAACTTTTTAGTTTGTTGGATTATTATGTCTTTGAA
Organism: Heterocephalus glaber; assembly: GCF_000247695.1. Next base: position 23,481,668 of record NW_004624749.1, read on the forward strand.
AGACTTTTCTTTTTCCCTGGGTATTTTGTTCCTCCTCTGCAAGATGTGGCTTTGCTTGGTCTGGCAGGGCTCCTGCCCTGCCACCAGGTACTTAAAACCTCCTGACCTCTTTTTATTTCTGAGTCTTTTTTTAAGTAGTTGTAGATGGGGAGGGGGAGGGGAAGGGAGTGGGTGGTAAGACTTGCTGCAGTTGATTTGGAATTTGCTACATAGTTACACAAGCTAGATCTAAGTGCATGTGTGTGCATTTGTATATATGCATACCTAGGGCTACTAAGTTTTCACATCAGGAGCTGGGAGAAAACACCTGTAAAGTTGTCTTTCTTTTATTTTTAATAGGAAAATTGCACACTTGCACCCCCTCCCCCAACACACCGTTTTTAAATAAGTGTTACTTGTTCTGGGAGAAATTTGTTTTCCTCGTAATTTTAAAACTTTAAAATAAAATCCAGAAAAGGAAAAAAAAAGAGGCTATGTGAGCTGCAACCAGCAAGGCCATGGTCATATGGGGGTATGGAACTCACATTTTACCACTAAGGGCCCTGGATGCCAGATATGGCGCGACAGGACTTGAGGTTTGCCCTACTGGGTTTCGCTCTTGTTTTGGTAAAATTCTTTTCTATTCCCTGTTCCTCCTATTTGGAATGGAAATGTATATCTGTGCCATTGTACCCTGGGATTATGTAACTTGTGTTTTGATTTTTACAGAAGTTTACAGCTAAGGGTTTGCCTTGAATCTCAGAAGAAAGTTGGACTTGGACTCTTGAAAATACTGTAATCGTTAAGATTTGGGGAAGGAATTATTGCATTTCATGTGTTTTATGTTAAGCAGAATTTTGAATTGCTATTGTCTTTATTTGGAGATTAGGTATTGTTTAAGGAGATGTGTTTGGGTTTGAAATTGACAAGAGGTGAATTGTGACAGTTAATCTACATGTATTAACTTCATTGGATTAAGAAATGACTATCACAGTAGTACAGTATACTCCTTCCTGGGTATGTCTGGATGAATCATGAAGGCCTGACCTTTGGTAATATATCTACCATAGCCCCTAGTCTGTTCCTCTCCAGTGTCGTTCCCTTGCTCTGCTTCCCAACTACCACAAACTGAACAGTTTTGCTCCACCAGGCTCTTCTGTCATGATACTCCTCCTGGAGCCAGATGACCTTGGACTTAATTCTTCCAAACTGTAAGCCAAATTAAACCTGTACTGTTTCAAATTGTGGGTGCTTGGTATTGCTTCTTAGTGACAAGAAAGCTGACTAACACTGTAAGTGACCCAGTAAACCTCAATTCTTTAGGTATTTACACAAATAAAGGCATTCATTCACAGAAAAGCATATATATGAAATTTTTTATAATCTTTACTTATGATCTCCTAAAATAAGCCAAATAATAAGACAATCAAAATGCTCATCAGCTGTTGATGAAATAAACAAATTGTAGCAACATCCATATTATGAAATAATGTTCAGCTATGAAAAAAGAACAAACAACTGTATATCCAACAACATTGTAGGTTTTAAAATAATTATGCCAAGTGAAAGAAGCTAGATTCACAGACCACAAAAATATGGTTCCATTTTTATCACATTGTGGAAAACATATAACTAGGGGGACAGGAAAACAGGTAAGTTACTGCAAAGACATAAAGTATAGGAAGGAGGAACTGAATACAAGAAGCTTGAGAGAAATTTCTCATTTTAGTGGTGGTTATGTAATTATATAATTGGATCAAAAAATCCAGAGAACTGTATACCTAAAAGAATCAAATTATACTTTAATAAACTGTAAAAAGAGGAAAAAAGGCTGAAGGGTCTAAAAGATCTATATTATGTGAAACTTGTTTGGTTCTGACTCAAATAACTAATAAAATGTATTTTTGAGACAAATTGGAAAATGTAGTCATGGCTTGAGTATTAGATTTAAGAAAGAAATTATTCTTAATTTTGTTAGGGAGGATAATGACATTATGGTAGTTAGGATAATGGCCCAAATTCTACATTTTTAGGAGATGTGTATTTTAGCATACATGTAAAATTAGATGCTTTAAGATAAATTCAGACATAGTGGCACATGCCTGCAATCCCAGCACTGGAGGAGGCCCAGGCAAGTAGAATCATGAGTTGGACCCCAGCTAGAGGAACTCAGCCAATTAGTAAGACCCTGCCTCAAAAATAAATGGTGGTAGGGGGAGCAAAGAGGGTGCTGGCAATATTGTAAAGGCCCTGAATTTTTTTTTTTTTTTTTTTTTTTGGTACCAGGGATCGAACTCGGGTCCTTGTGCTTGCACAGCAGGCAGTGAAACCACTGAGCTAAATCCCCGGCCCAAAGGCCCTGAATATTATCTCCAATTTAAAAAAATTTCTTTTTCAGAAAAAGATGAGAAAAAAAAGGGGACATTTAAAAAGTGTGAATGTTTTTGTAATTCTAGCAACTATATGCTGTACATATAAGCAATTAAAGATAAAATAAGAACCAGCTACTGGTATAAGCAAATCTGTTTATAAGCAAAATGTTTATAACTAAGAATTAAAACAATAGTACACAGTATTTGTTGACCATTTATCTTCTCCTGGCATGATTCTAATTTACATACTAATACATTTAATTTTCCTGACAAAGTGAAGTAAGTACAGTTACAATTTCCCTTTTGTGTGTAAGAAAACTGAGGTGCTCTAAAGTTTGAAAAATTCCTTCAAATCAAGTAGCTTGAAGAGAAGACAGGCTGATTGAGGGTTCAGTTCTTTTCTTTTTCTTTTCTTTTTTTTTGGTACCAGGGATGGAACTCAGGACCTTTCGCCTGCAAGGCAGGCGCAGTACAACTGAGCTAAATCCCTGGCCTGAGGGCTCAATTCTTAACCCCTCAGGAATCCACCTGTTAATCATAAAATCTAGTTTATAGAGTTTACTTATAAAATGTCTGTATTATCTCAATTATTCTGATTACCTTATGGACAAATACAAGTATATTTCTTCTGTTTTATAATCTTTTATTTATTGCCACATGTTTGTGGTACATAATGTTCCTTGTGTGGAGATGGTACATGTACATAAAATCTCTTCATAATCTTTTTGTTCTGTATTTGCACATCTAAATAGTGACCACACTGATTGGACTAAGTCACAACAACAAAATGAGTTAAATTTTGAAGAAACAAAATGTGACAGTCAACACGGCAAATAAATTAAAATAAGAAAAAAATGGATCTGCACCATTATATGTGTTTTTGCCAGGAGTTATTTAATAATAATGATAAAACTGATCACTCCATTGGGATTTTGTTTTGTTTTGTGTGCACACCTTTGGTTCCATTTTTCCATCAGCCATCTTTTTCCATTACTGACAATGAAGAGCACACTATCATCATCAGGAAAATCAACTTTAAATAAGTTATTTTTATATAAAAATATGTCTCATCTCTTCAAGTGAAGAGATAAGAACAAGAAAAGAACTAATTAACCCACAGAATTTTCATTCTTTTTTTCTTTTTATCCTTGGGAAAACAAAGATAAACTACAAAATGCAACAAAATCAGTCATACACAGAAACTAATGCTACTTTTCATGGTTTTTTCAATAGCAGAAAGTGAAGAATAACCACAAAGGCATGATCTTTCTCTGAGGTTCAAGGGGACTATTTAACAAGAGTAGGGATGGATGAATTTCCATAGGAAAATTCAGCCATTATATATTCATCTTGCCAATAACATAAGGAGAATCCTAACAGCCACATGCTTTTCAGAGTGGCTAGCAAAAAGTTAACTCATGAAAATGCTTTTGAGAAGTAGATTAAATACAGCTACTTTTTGACAGGAAAGGAAATACGACGGTAAAATCAAGTTACTTCATGTCAAAACTTAAAGATAAAAATGAATTTTTATTTGAATTGAGGATTCTGATGTTTTTCTCATGTATATATACCAACAGCAAACGTCAACACTATCCTTTCATCAGGAAATAGAATTGTAAAAAAAGGATTACTGAATTCAGATTACAAAAGTTTTTAAATATAATAAAAAATTTTATTTACAATCTCTATTACATTTTTCTTTTGACTCTATGACAAAATGAGAAAAAATAACTATACTTTGCACTACTTTTCTATTACAGCCACAACAACTTACCACAAACACAATGAGTGAAGCAACATAAATGTTTTATTTTATAGTTCAGTAGGTCTGAAGTCTGATGTGAGTCTCACGTCTGGGCCAACTTGCAGGTGTCAGCGTGGCTGCACTCCTTTCTAGAAGCTCTTACAGAGAATTCACTTCTTTGGTACTTGGAGTTATTGGCTGAATTGTTCTAAGATGTGGAACCACTGGTATTCTCTAGTTACCTATCAGCACAGGGCTATTTCAGCTTCTAGGAACTGATGCATGAAGGTCTTGGTCTCAGGACTCTTTCATCATCCTTCAGAGTCAGCAGTAATGGGTGGAATCTTCTGTTATCACATCTTTTGACCATAGTCAGAAAAGATTTTTTGTTTGCACTGACTCCTGTGATAAGATTGGGCCTGCCCAGACAGCACAAGTTAGTCTCCTTTTTGGGGGGTCCTTCACCTTAATTTCATCTGCAAAATTCCCTTTGCTGTGTTAATTAACATATTCACAGGCTCTGCAGATTAGAGTGTGGACATCTTTGAGGGATCCTTATTCAGCCTATGATGTAATTTGATGTTATAATACTGGGATTTTAACTAAATTCTTGTTCCTTGTTATAAATTTTCAGGCATCTTTGACTTGGGTGTATTTATTAAGCAACTGATAATACTAAAGCATATAACAAAGCAGTGGATAGTGACCCAGCCTAGGTCACTGAAATTTTTCCAATTCTTTTCATGAACAAGGATCTTTTTAATTGTTTTATAAATTTAGCCACCTGCATTACTTAATAAATTATTTCCCCTTAAAGTTATTCAAAGGCAGAGGTGATTGTGGTCAATTCCAAACTTCTGATGAGCATAAAATCATAGACATCACCATTCAGTGCTTACAGAATTTTAATGAGGAAGATTGGTTTACTTCATTCTAATAAATGCATGTTGTATAAATTTATAGCTACTACTAGCTCTCTTGAGATGTCCAAAATAAAGCTATTTCATTGTCCTCTAAGATTTTCTTGAACTTATGTAGAAGATATTTCATTGGAACCAATGTTCAAACTGTTCAGCTCATTTGCAAAATAAAATATCAGTTATTTAGTGTATTCCTTCTATGAGAGAAATAGTAACCAATAATTAAACTGGTGTTTGTTCCTAAAATCAACATTCCTGGAAAAGTGGTGGCCAAGAAGTATAGTATAAGATTGAAACACTTTGAGGCAGTGTGGGGACCACCTTATTGATTATGCCCAAAGCAGGCTGTGAGTGGTGCAGGATGTAAAGAGTTAAGCCCACAATTGGCTTGTTTTGAGAAGCAAGTCTGGCCAAAGCCTATGTGCTGAAGTCAGAGTGACTCTTACCCAAATTCTCTTCCCAGAGTTAAAACCTTTACTAAAAAGACAAGGGTAATTATTAACCACAACCTATATGTTGTCTGTTCTGTTCCTAATTCAAGAATGTTTTGACTTTTCCTTGACAAGCCTTGCCTGCATCAGCAACAGGTCCACAGCAACTACACGTTCTCTCATGTAGCCCCTTTACCTCAATCTAACTATGATGTCACCAAGAACTATTGACAGCTCTGGGTGTTTGAGGACTTTGCTTGTTCAACCTTGCTTGCATTGGCACTGGTCATCCTGGCTACTCATTTCTCTGTCTCTTTAATTCTGTCTTTGAGTTTTTCTTTTAACCTTGCACTCCAGCATTGAGCAGGAGATTAGAATGCGCCATGGGGGTGTGATAAGGCAGAGATGGCAAGGTGGAAGTATTTTCACAGCAGCATTCCATGCCAACTCTCTTCTTTTATTTTGCAACTTCAATTTATTTGATGATGCCTGGGATACAGGCATAATTATGGATCCTGGGGCTTGGTAAATTCATGGATAAAACAAAGCTACTTCATTAGAAGCAAATGGTAACAGAAGAAAGGGGATACTTCTGAAGTCTCTCTGCCTTGGACATCAAGAAACAAATCCAAAAACATAAGTTTCCAAAATCTAATCAAGAGATAGAGTTGAAATAATGGGCATCTCTTGACCACAGGACCAGTTAAAACTCTACTCACCTTTCTTGGCAGAGCAACAGGGTCCACAGCAGTATCCAAGATAAGAATATTTGCCACTGTAATTTCTGTGTTCAGCTTTCAATGGCCTGTAAGTTTGCAGAAGCCTTAAAAATTGGTGAAATTTTGTGGCCATGGGGAGACCCAGGGCATCAAGACTTTTTTTTTTATACTGAAGATTGAAACCAGGGCCTTGGACCTGCTGAGCTCACTCCACACCGCCAGTGCTTTAAGACATACCAGCATCACAGCATATGACATGGAACTTGGCCTGGTCCTAATTACTAAATAATTAGAATTCTAAGAAGAAAATAAATAGTATGGAAAGAGGGAAGGAAAAGAGGAAAAAGTAAGGAAGGAGAAAGGAGGAAAGGGAGGAAAGGAGAGTACAACACATATTATCTGTAGTAATGTCAAATATACAAGAAAATCAAACAAAATGTCAGTGGAATAAAATAATCATAAAAAAGCAGAGAATGTCAGAATGTTTTTTTAAATGTACAGATGTATATAGTCTACAGGAGACACATTTAAAGACACATATACACATACAAAATGGAAAGGATGTAAATATGTAGAAGGTAAGCAAGACTAGATTTAATACAGTGTTTCCCAAGCTATATATTAAGTCTAAATAAAAAGTTGTAACAAGTAAGACAAAGTGCACTGATCCAGAGAATGTCAAACAGACCACAGAAACAAAGAAACTCCACATATTAATATGAAATTAATTAGCTAACAGAAAAAAAGAACAAAATCATCTAAACGGGAAATATCAAAGTAAAATAAGTATTCAGATATGTACTTCTACCTATAAAGCTAGTAAGATTAGCTGTCTTTCACTCATGCATTTTCTTTCAACTCTTAGGGCATCTGTGTCACACAAGGACTTCCACACTAGCAGCTCTGCACACCTCAGTGGATACACTATTCCTTTTGAAGGCAGTGATCCTGTTGGCAGCCATGAGCTTTGTTTAAATAATTTTTCCAAATGCTTCTCACTTAGCATCTGTATGTATAAAAAGTTACTGTTTATATGAAAGTATTAGATTAAAAGAACACACCTTCTTCCTAAACATCGAAACTGGATTAAATTTAGACTCTCTTTTTTAGAACAGTAAATGTATTCAGCTCCAAGTGATTACATAAAGAAAGCTGTCATAAACACATGCAAAGTTCAAGCACTACTAAACTGGCAACACCTGACCTAACAAGGAATGAAAATCATGTGGGATAAAAAGTCAGTGTTATTTTAAAGCACCAAAGTAATTAATATTTTAAAAGAAAATTTAGATGAACTATAATTAGTGATTTAAAATGAATGAAGGTAATTCTCCCAACAATAAAAATATTACATAATTTATTTTTTTAATTCTTCAAGCTAAATTAATGGTCTTCCTCATGTATCAAAGGGCAGATGTCACTTATTGTCAAGTAAGTTATCATAGTATCATAAAATGGCCCAAAATAGCATTTCTAAACAAAAATCATGCTAGTCTGATATGAATCAATATTCTTATAACATTTAACTAAACATATATATTTTAAAAACTCTTAAATATATTTTTATGTAACAATATCAGAAATTTTATGTGAAAAATTAAACAAAAAGAAACAAGCTAGAGTGCTTACATGTACCCACTCCCCAAGATGATTGATTATAAACTGAATCTACTGTAAACATGTACTAATAAAAGAAAAAAGAAAGTAAACTAAAAATATGCCATTGCTTCAAAGAATAAAAAAGTCATTAAACATTTGAAATTATTTGGGAGGTGGTAATCAATAATTATATAATGAATATGTATTTTTTAAAGTCCAGTTACAAGAATTTTGAGATTAATGTAGTATCTTAGCCCTATCTAAAACATGAGCCTTAATCCAGTGAACCATAGTTCTCACATGAAAATTTTAATTGAGCTGCACTCCAATCAAGGAGGAAAATAATGAGCTTATACAAGCTTAAATAAAGCTTAAAACATAAAGCTAATGTGAAGTATATGGCTGCAAACTTCCACACTCACATTTTCACTAACGTGAGTAAAATGTGCTCATGTTAAAACTGAAAATTATGTCTCAAGAGTTTTTAGTAGGCATTTCTTTCCTAAATGATACACAATAAAGTAACTCTGAAAACAATCCCCAACCTTCTTCATTTATGAATGAAACAATGTAAATTATTTTAAAAACAATTTTGAATGTAAAGGCCTTTTATTTAAACTCTATAAATAACTGGTCTACATGTTTTACAATGGGTCTAATGCCCAGTAAAGTTGGAGGTTAAAGCATAAGTGAAAAATAAACACTAATAATGAAAGACATCATGTATCAATGAACCTACACACCCTGTAAATTTAATTTCAGATATACTAGTACTTAATCTTAAGAACAATACATGAATCCCAACTAATGAAGCAATGAGGTCTTGTGCTAAAATCTTTACAAAGTCAAACTAATGTAGAGAATGTAACCTCTCTCTATAAAAAATAAATAATAATATAAATAATGTGGGCGATATGTAAGTAGCATAAAATAAAAAGCACAGATGTTTAGATTGCCCAGTTTGGAAAATATTATACACTGATACAATCACCACTGAAAAGAAGATATAAAAATTAGATGAAATTTCCATTCCCCATAGAATTACCTTTATTCCTTTTTGTTAAATCCCTATCTCTTCCTTCAGGTAACTGTGATTGAGTTTTAACAAAGCAAACAGAGCTAGATGTCTAAATATCTCTTCGCGGGCAATTTATAGCAATGAAATCACCACCACCAATAAATGTTGTCTTTCCTTTGGAATGTTTTTAGAGGCTAAGTGGAGACTAACATTCATTCTTTATGTGCTTGATTTTGGGGAGGAAAAAAGTCCAAAGTCATTCAAAAAGAAGTCCAACAAGACACCAAAACTGGTAAACGAAGAAAAGAGAGGTAATATAGTTCAGATACCTACGTGCCAAGCACTGGACTACTTTGGGCTAATATTCCCATTTGATGTTCACAGTCATTGTGAGACCTAATATATCTATTCTGGAGATGAAGAAATTGATATTCCATAACATCAAATAACTTGGCCAAATTTCCCCATATCTACAGCCAGTTTATAAATCTAGATCTTTTCCTCTAAAACGAGTATGCTTGGACTGTACTTCAGGCAGATGCTTTACATTGGTTAATAGTTTGTAATAAAAAAATAAAGTAGCAGGGTTCCTGCCATCATTGTGTGTGCAGTACTAGCACTTAGCTCCTGGTGACAAGCAATGAGACAGAACATGCAGGGAGATGGAAAAATGGCTTTCTGGGGAAAAGACAGATCTTCAGAAAGCAGCTGCAGATCCTTCCACTGGGCATGAGAGATAGCAACAATTACACCTACTTGGAACTGATGCAGATCATCTACATGTAGGACTCTGACTTGTACACCTGAGGAATCCCTCCTTACTCTACAGCAATGTGTTTAAAAATAAGAGTGTCCTGACAGATGGTCAAGAGAAGCTCTATAGTCTTTGAGGAGGTCATTTAAACCTACTTAATAGAGACAAGATGATAGCATTTGACATTCTGTCACCCATAAAGGTACAGAGAACTTGAGAAGGGTGGAAATTTGAGGTTGTTTTATGTTATTTACAGCATCCTTTTTTCATGAGGGCATTATGGGCAGAGATCCCAATGACCAATATAATTTCAACAGTGTGAAAATGTAAAAAATTTGTCTTCGTAATGGATAAACTTGGAAAGCCAGACTGCATTGCATCACAAGATTAATCTTGTGACTAAAGCACCTATGTGTACAACTTTGAAATTGAAAATGTTTCTTTTAAAATGTTTGATGTAGCTAGACAAAGATCAAAAGGGAAACACTGGTTTGAAATGCTTTGCTTCCACAGTATAACATCAGTATTTTTCTCTGTTCCTTTAAGTGACTTTGACGAGGTGCCTATGCAAGATCAACTGACCAAATCATGTAACAGAATTTTTGAGCATCTTTGAGATCACTGTAAATAGCCAGCTTTTCTACAATGGCTCTTCTTGAACAAGATAGACTTTCTTGAGAAAAAGTGCAAGTGGTGAATATCAAAGTCTAGTTCCCAGAATTTGGCAGAGATACACAATACATAAAAACATCTAAAAAGTCCAGTGGAATTTTTCTGTAACAAATGCTGAAGTTTGTTTTAAACCACCAGTTCATAAGTACTATCAACACATTTTTCTGTGATATGAAATGATACAATTCTTTGCAACAACCACAAATATCTCAGGTTACAAAGATGCACAGAAAATTTGCAATTTTAATATCTTTTTGTAGTTTTAGTGGTTTCTTGTTTGCTTTGTTGTCTAATATAAAAGCATAAAATGTTGATTCTATATTTAACTTACTGGATATCTTAGTCCCTCCTCTTTGAACTCTCGTTTGTAGCTGAACCTTACAGTATAACACTCTATGTTTGCTGCAGTTCAGACAATGATCTATTTTACTACCACTTCCATTTGAGCCAAAATGAATTTATTGGCAGGACCCAGGGTAAGTATATTTCAGGATTTAAATTATTCCACTTTTCAGACTGAAACCTCTGTAGTGACAACTAAAGAAGATGTCCTTAAGATGTCCTCTTGCTAGCTTAAGAACAAGGTAAGTAAGCTATTGTCAGATTTAAACATAGCCGAGGCACTTGTTGCCCATCATGGTGACTCTACTTTGAAAGAACTGTTGAATAAACTTTTTATAGAAAGAACAACATTTTCTTGCTTTACACAGATTTAACCTTCATGATTTTATTCTTGTACACCCAACAGTTTTTCATTTTGTAGTTCTGAATGTAATATTCTTACTATTTAAAGATTACATAAAGATGTCTGGGCTGATGCTAATGAAGAGTTCATAAGTGGCACACGGGAACAAAAGACAAGCAAATGCTTTATACAATATTCAGATCAAGAGGAAAAGTAAAATATAATTTGCTTTCTTCTATTTAATTATCATGTAACTAATGTGCCATATGGGAAACAGTCTGGCGTGGCTGTAACTACAAACTGCAAGCAGGCACCTCTGTAACAGAATTTCCTCAATAAACACACCATTTGGAGGGAAAAAGTTTTAAATTTTAAAAATGACACTTTATTTTAATGAAATTAATTTTCATAATTTCTAAGATTTTTATAATCTAAGGGATGTGAGAACGTATGCATTAGTATTATAATTTTTAAAACAAGTAACCTAAACACAAGGCAGGAAGGAGTAAAGTTGGACACAAAGCCCAATTCTCTCTACTCAAAGTCTGGATTTCTGTCCTTCATCATTTTCAAGATTTCAGAATCTTTAGCCTGAAAATTTGCCTCAAAAATAATCAAGTGTAGAAATTTGGAAAACAAAAACAAAAAACAGATCATGGAAATCACAAACATTAGTCCATTCCCTCTCCCTTCCCTGAGCTCCATTTTCAGGAATCACTAGAGTTTGCTGGAATACACCAAAACCATCTGCTTCACACCAAGCCATCCCATAAAATTAATCTGGAAGAAAAGCAAGTTTAAAAATGTGAAAAATTAAACATCAATACAAAAGATAAATTGTAGTTCAATATAACAATATGAAAACTGTCATAACTTAGCTCATGATTAATGACTAAATCAATGAGCTTGAAAATGGGAACTCAAGGGACTCAACAAAGGAAGACACCACAATGTGTTGGCTGGGTCTGGAGTGAGTAACCAAACAGAAGGATTGACATAGGCCTTAAACCATGAACAGTACTGAAATAAGAAGTAGAAGTAGTAGTGTAAGTTATAGAGGTAAAGAAAATAGCATCAGCAATAGTACTGGCACAAGAAAAACATTATCATTTCAAGTGACTAGACCAACTAAGCTCAAAGAGATGGCTTGGGAAGCTGAAAAAGGTGAAGTGAAATCCAGAAATAGGTCAAGAGCAGATTATTTCAAGTTAATGAGTTCTGACTTTATCCTGCAGGCTACAGGGAGTTACTGAAGGCTTCTGAGTAAGGCAGCAATATGATCTAAGGGTTTAGAAATTTTATTCAGACAGTAGTGTAAAGATATCTTAGGAAAGAAAAAATGGAGGAGAAAGATCAGTTAGGAGGTTACTTGCAGACATCCAGTCATGATAATGATCAAAATCAAGTTAAAAACTGAAAGGACAAAAAGAGACAGATATGAAAGCAAGCCAGTAAGATTTGAAAGGATTTAGAAAGTTATCTGCTATTCTAGGTATAGGAAACACATATCTATTCAGTATCATGTAAATGAGATTCACATTACAGAAGATAATTGAAGTATATGACCTCAGAGGTTCCTGTCTTGTTCTGAAGTTATAATTCTATATGACAAATAGGTAGGATAAAGAAAGCCAACTCAAAATTAAAAGGTTAAAATGTGGGTGATTACAAGAATGATGGATATAATTTTCAAGAGGGGGCATCTATTACTGACCATTCCAAAAGAGAAATAAAAGGCAGGCTAAATAACTTCTAAAATATTGAAATAATTAAAGCCAAAAAGTCAAAAGGCATATTATAGTACATGATCCTCTATAGTGAAGTGTTTTTAATGATGTAATGAACACTATTTTTCTAAGATATCTATCAAGATGGCTCAGAAATAAGCAAACTAGGTTGTTATCATTGCACATACTAAATAGTCCCAAATCACTTAACATACAGACTTTTCAACCAACCACAAAGACATGGTACTCAATCTCTGGTAACTCACTTCTGAGTATCAATACAAACAATACACACACTTAGATTCTTTTATATTATAGTTTTCATTTAATCTTCTCTTGAGCACAGCATTCTATTGCTTTTTCTTTGTATCTCAGTATAGAATATAATCTACATGGTTCATGTTTAATTTTAGCCCACTGTAATCTCTAGATCTTTTTTCATTTAATAAGCATACAGTGAGTTCACATTTCTTGAATTTATAGCTAATTGTTATTCTTAAGTGTGCTCCCTGAAGGTACTTCCAATAAAATATATTGTCATAATTTATCTTTTATTTTCAGTTTATTGAAGTGCTTTAAAATCTAGATCTAGCCTAACTTATTTCTATTGTGATATACAGGTATTATTATACTTTTCTTGCTGACAAGTTGCAATCAGAAAATTTTATACTTGAGTCCTTAATTCTATCATTTTAGCTGGATGATATAATTTTTAAACAAGTATTTGTAAGAAACTCTTTCCATTGTTTGCAAATGGTCTAACAAGTCTATCTTACCATATTCACTATAAAGCTTTAAAGAATAAAGGTATAAAGGTTTAAAGGTAATTTATTACTTTAATATTCATGGATATTCAGAAGATTTCATTCTTCAGTACTTTTTAATGACAGCATTGTATATAAGAAGTCTTGATAGGGAGGGGTGGAGGGGTTGAAGGGAGGGCAGGGGAATGTGGAAAAAATAAGAACCAAGATGGATTATGTAAAGGTGCAAATTTCCAATGATGAATGTCATTATATTTTATACCTTAAATGTACCAATATAATTAATAAAAAAAGTTTTTTGGAGCTAACAATAACTTTAAAAACTCTGAAGTTTTTACTTATATATAGCAGTATCACTGACACATGAATACAAATTTATGCATAACATGAAAGTTCTGGCTTAATACATATAGGAGTCAGAATAAAGAACAATTCCTAGATATTATAAAGTGATGTTGTTATGAAGATTGTTCATCATGATTTCTATTTATTGTGTTCAACAAGACATTGCACTTTAGTCCTTTTATAAACTATGGTTATATTTTAGTTTAGCTGTGTTAGAGAGTCAAACAATAATTTTTAGAACCTATTGCCTTGTTATACCAAAAATAATTGGCATCCTATTTAATTCTGAAAGAGATTGAGCATCAGAAACAATAATAATATTTAATACTTAATAGAGGAAAAAACACAAACCATGCCACACCTGGCTCAGGCTGTAACCCTACAAATTTATTTCAACTTTGCTTCTACTTGTCTGGGAAGGGCCCTCAGACAATCAGAATGAAAGGGAAGGTATAATTCATTTTAAATTGGATGAGAGGTGAAGACATTACAAGGGCAACACCAGTTATGTGGCACATATATATCTCAGCAAAAATATGTGGGAACTATGAAGTGAGGATATTCTAAGTAGAGAGGACTTCCTGCTGCAGCTGTAGCATAAAATGTGAATCTGAAAGGCTTACTTTGGGAAAGTTCAGTAGATGACATAGCATTAGTGACACTAAATCACTTATCTAGTAAATGTGGAAAAAGATCCAATGTGTAAAACACCTAGAAATGTCAGACCAAGGCTTCTCAAAAAAATCAAGGAAAAATAAAGTTTGCCAAAAGAAGAGATGAAATACATTAGGCAAAGACAATATTACAAATGATACAGACTTTAAAAACTAAAATAAAAGGAGCAGTAGGATCTCATTAAATTAGTCTCAAGAAGTCTCAAAGCTCTGAGTTACTTGTCAGAGTATCTTTGTCAAAAAATTCCCTTCCTCCAACTTAGTTTGTCTTTTACCAAAAGAATTATTTTCATCCTCAATTGTAGTTTAAAAGGCATCTATTTTGTTAAATTTTTTATACCTTTTCTACAGATATTTTTTGGATCTCATATCTTCTCTTGTATTCTCCATAATGCCAAACATTTAATATTTTACAATGCATTTCATTGATTACAGCAAATCATAAAGATGTTATTTATGTTTTGACATATACCTTTAATAAGAATTAAAAATACAGAAGAATTTCTAAGGTAAAGAACTTAAAGTAAAATTCAATTTTAAGCTGGGCCTGGTGGCAAACACCTGTAATCTCAGCCTGGGACACTGAGGAAGGAGGATCACAAGTTGGTGCATAGATAGCCTAGGCAACTGAGGGACTTAGTGAGACCCTGTGTCAAAATTTTAAAAAGAAGCAATAAGGGATGGGGATGTAACTTAGTGCAAAGGCCTAGTTATCAATCCCCAGTATTGAAAAAAAAATATTGTAATTTAAAATACAATAAAACTCAGAAAGTATTCCATACCATCACAATGGGCACATAAGAACTGTAAACTATTGGGCTGGGAGATTTAGTTCAGTGGTTCTGGCGCCTGCCTCGCAAGCGCAAGGTCCCGAGTTCGATCCCAGGTACCAAAAAACAAAAACAACAACAACAAAAAAGAATTGTAAACTATTAAGCAAAAAAGAAGGAAGTAATACCAGAATTAGATTTCCATTACTTCCTAGTTTTTTCACTTGTATTTTTCATCATTTCACAAAAATTATATTTTCTTTCATTTGAATACTGAAAACTATCTCATATGACTCCCTCTCCACAGACACAACAACACCAAGAAAGCAAAATGAATGAAACCATTTAACTATGTCAGCATTTCACTTTGGGACTCTGCATATCAAGATCAATTTAATATGCAGCAGATTTGTCTTCAATGAAAATAAGAGGACTACTTTGATTGGCAACATTAAGAAAATTTTCATTTTTTCCCTTACTGAAATCATTCTTCATCAGAGTTTCTTCATGTTTCTTATTTTGTTTTATTTTGTTATTTTGCTTGTTTGTTTGTTTCTGTGAAGAATGTATTTGGAGCTAAATTTAAACAACAACAACAACAACAACAACCCTGGTCCTTTGTTTTTCTCCACCTGCAGGGCAGGAAAGGTCTTTGCGGCTTCAAATTTTAAAAGGTGGAAAAGGTCAGAAGTCATAACCTGAATTAAGATACCAGAAATTATGTGTGATAATGGTTTATCATGAGATATTTTGAAAGCTAATTAGTGGCATTATGGGCCTATTTGAAGAACACACTCACACAATAGGCCCCGGACAAACGTTATTTCAATGTCTAAGAGACACCTCTTAGGACTTTTCCTACTTGCTTCTTCTCTATCATTTGATGCCACTGCTCACAAACTTCCCAAAATGTTCTCATTCATACCACATCCCTGGTTTGCTAGCTTCCTGGCTGTTCCTTTTAATGTCTTCTTTGCTCTATTTATCTGCTTATTCTATAAATGCCAACTGTCTCCAGGGCTCTATCCTTAATCCACTATTTTTCTGTCTATAGTTTTTTCCTGGGAAATCTTCTTTACTATAGCTTCAGTAACCATTCACTCTTTGATAAAGCTAAATGCCAAACAGATCTCTCCCATGAGTTCTAAATTCATATCTGCAACAACCTACTGAATGTTTCTTCTTGACAGTCTTCAGGCACCTCACAGAAAATAAAACCCTAACTTTGTATTCTATACAAAATGTCCGTTTCCCCTTATGCTTGACCTCAAAAGTTGCACAAAAAGAAACCTGAGGATGATCCTTGACTCTTCCTTTTCACAAAGCATCAATCTTTTTAATATGGTTTAAAATCTTCCGTGAGTTTCCAACTCATCACCAGTGTTTTCAATAGGGGCATTATCATTTCTTACTGCACTGTCTCACTGCCTCCAGAAAGGCCCCTACTAGCAGATCACCAAGATCATTCTCAAAAGTCTAAGTGTATTTAAACTAAATTGTACATCTGATCAAATCATTTCCCCCACTTAGCTACAGAATTCACCAAAAAATGTATACACACTTCAGGAAAAGAAAAACAGTATGATGCTTTTTCAACAGATGGTGTTACCCTTGTATGGGGGACCCTAGAGAATATCATATATCACAGAAAATCCACTATGCCGCTGCCCCTTAAAGAAGAAATTGAAATTGCATGTGCAGCAATCTCAGTGACCAAGGTTTCACTAGCAGCAGTTCACCATACTAATAAATGTCTAGAAGCTAATGGGAACCATTTTGAGCACCTCTTGTAGTTGTAGAAGCCAAAGGTAACTTGTATTAATCTCTTGATGTCTCAATAAATTGTGTTAAAATATTTATACAAGTTTTTATTTTCCTGAAGTGTATATACATTTTTTGCTGGACTCTGTCTTTGCGCTAGTAACACCGCCCAAAGATAAAGGTTTTTATGCTAGTATGGCTTACTATGTCCTTTGTGATCACCACAAGGGCTTGTCCTTAAGAAATTTACTATTTCAGTGTAAAAGGCAGAAAATAAGCAAATAAGAAAACCACCAGATTAAAATAGCTCAACTGAAATATGCAGAGGACCTGCATGCTCTTCACTATTACTATTATTAGCATGAGCAAAGAGAGGAAACTTCAGAGCAAAAAGAAGAAAACAAAAACAAAACATTAGTATACATTCTACAACACAGAAACATGATATATCATTCTTTCTATTGGTTACCCTACATAGGATACCATGTTTAGACATGCTTGAGAAAAAAAAAAGTGTGAACTCACCATTTTTAGGAAACATTAATGTGCAGTACAAAGGTGTTATAAACGAGACAAAGTGTGCCGAGGTGTGAATTAACTTCAAGTTTTTCCCATAGAAATCAATGGAAAAGTGCAAGATTCTCAAAGCAATATTCCTAAAATAAGCTGAGAATGTGTAAGTCCTTCCATTTTAAAAGAAAATTCAATTATTTTCACCACTCCCAGCTTAACACACTGTCTCCTCCATTAAAATGTGTCAGTAAACAGTGACTATTGTTAGTTCACCTTTTGAAATATTATGGAATTTTAAGTTTCACAGAATTGAAACATGAGTTTAAAATTGGCATTCATTTTTAAAAAAATAGTTGAATCTTTAAAACTATATCACAAAATGAAATTTAATAAGATTTTTTATACCAGCTCATGCATTTTTATCAGTTCCATTTAACAAGAAGAGCTTCACTCCTATTTCGTGTGATGGGGAAATGTTCACAAACCCATTTGTGGTGGGGCCCAACCAGAGTAGTGGGTCTGAAAGCTCCTGTGTTAACCCCACTCCTTTCCTTCAGACAGAACAGATTCCAGGAAGTCTCTTGCAGGAGGCCTCCATTAGGAGAGAAGAGAGCAAGGGCCAGGCCCTCTGACCACAAACAATGTGACTTGGGAGCAGAAACACATCAGGAAATCTACCTTCTGACTGGATTTGCTACCATGACTTTGAATGACCAGTGCACAATTTAGCAAACAATGCTTTTTCCACATCAAGAAAAACCAAATACATGCTGCACTAGTATACTTGGTAAGCTCCACACAACATAATTGTAAGTTGATTTAAATAAAATATGTGATTCAAAGCCTTTCCCACATTTGGCACAGGATTTTTCAAAAAAATTCAGAAATCACACAGGGAAATAACTATTTGGATAATTAGTACCAAATTTTATAAGCTTATTTTCTTCGTGGAGTAAAATAAGTTTATTATAACCAAATGTAGACTCCCATACCTAGACTCCTAGATGCACTGGCCTAAAACCATTGTACCCAGGCAATGATGTTGACAGAGTTGTAATTTGAGCAATGCTATTACTTACAGCTTCCCTCACACAATGAGTGAAAGAGAAACAACTACAGTAATTCAAATGTATAGTCCCGATGTTTACACAAACAATAAAATCTTCACTTTGTAAAAATAACTTTTGTCTCAAGGAAACAAAAAGAATATTATTTCCTACAACTTTGTGAGTGCCTATTCAGAAAAACAACTCTGAATTCTGCCATAAATTATATGAGAATGAATATATTCTGATATAATATATGCATATGTAAATGTATCATATACACTCAGAAGAGAAAACAACATTAAGAGGAGGAAAGAATATATGTATCTTATTAGATGGCTTTCCCCCCAAATATCTGAAAGAAAATGCCTGCAAAGTTTGATGAATCACATACTTGATCAAGTCAGTAGATTTGCACATCATCTATCATACTCAATGTACCATAACCATGAATAAACACATTCTTGGTATGCAAGTGCATATGTTGTTTGTATACTTTATTACTCACATTCATGTCTTAGAAAGGGGGAATAAACTTCAGTAGTATTCTTTTTCTCTCTCTCACTAACAAACACACACACATGAACACATGATTTTAGCATCAAACAAGAATTTAGCTTTTATCTATATATTTTCTTTTGCATTAATAAAAAGGAAAGTGATATCACACTGCTTAACTGAGTTTCACATATGCACAACTGCATGATACAGCTAGAATAACAACATACTGCATATCCAATGCATTTCTTTTTATGCTGCATATGTTGTTTCTATAAATGTTAAGTTTAAAATAACATTTTAGTACAATTAGCAGCTAGTCATATTCAAATTGTGGAGCTAAACTGCTATGCAATGATGTTCTACTTTTTTAATAATTTCTATGACTACAGTCATCAATTTCTGTTCAGATTGTCTCCAGTGAACCACTTTTCCTTTGTCTCCAATCAAAGATTTTTAGAGGCTCCAAAACCCTACCAATGAACTTTTCTGTAAGAGTAAATAAAACATATATTAATTCTACTAACTAGACTATTCAAAAATACAAAACAAGCGGCAACCATAAATGTTATAGTAGTTACTTTTAAAAAGTAGTATCATTTTGAAACTTACTACAAAGCTACTGTTAGTAAACAGTGTGGTACCTGTATAAGGATAGGCATATAAAGTTAATATAATAGGTCTATAAGTAACCTCATATATATAGTTAGTTGGCCTTGCAGGGCCAGCACTACTGAAACAACTGCATATTCACATGCAGTTAGAATCTTACCTCACATCACATATAAAAATTACTTAAAAATGGTTGAAGAACACAAATATAAAATTTTTAAAACTCTTCAAAGGAAACATTTGTATAAATATTTGTGATTTTGAATAAGACAATTTATCTTTAAAATGATGGAATGGAAAAAAACCAAATAAAAACAGCTAAATTTACTCCATCAAAATTAAAACTTTTTGTGCTTCAAAAGATACTCTCAAGAAAGAGAAAAGACAATTCACAGAATAGAAAATGTTTGCAATTTATATTCCTGATAAAGGTCAAATATCCATAATATACAAACAACTATTACACCTTAATAATAAAGAGACAAACAGTTCAGTTAAAAATGGGCAAAGAAATGGTGCAGACATTTTTTTTTTCCCAAAGACAAACACTGGCTACCAAGTACATGAAAAGATGCTTGACATCATTAGCCAAGAGGAAAATCCATAACAACAATTGGATATCACTTCACATTCACTAATATGGGTTATAATCACAAAGATGAAAAAATCAAGTGTTAGCAATAATATGTGGAGAAAGTGTAATCTTCATATTACTGGAATGAAAGTAATATGTTGCAGGAGTTTTAGAAAACTATATGGAAGATGTTAAAAAAAATTAAATATGAAATTACCACATAACCAACTAATCCCATTCATAGTGTATATCTAAAAACTGAAAACATACATTAGCCAAAAAACTTGTGCACTAAATATTCATGACAGTATTATTCACAGTATATGAAAAGTAGAAATACTCAAATGACCATCAACTGATGAATGGACAAACAAATCTCTGAATATCCAAACCATGGCATATTACTTAGCCATTAGAAGAAATGAAGTACTAACACTATGGATAACCCTTGAAAAGAGTATGCTAAAAGAAAGAAAGTATATTTAAACAGTGATGTGCTGTGTAATTCCTCTTATATACAATGTCTAAATAGGCAAATCTGTAGAAACTGTACAGATAGTGGGGCTGGAAAAAGAAAATGAATAGTGAGTGTTAAAGAAAAGGGTAGTTCTTTCTGGGTTAAGGAAAATGTTCTGAAACAAGATAGTCATTATGGTTTCATACCTGTCAAATATTCTAAAATATGCATTCTACACTTTAAAATGATGAAATTTATAGCATGTTGATAAAAAATTAAATGAATGAAAATGAATTATAAATATGAGGTCAATAACAAATGAAAAAATAATATGAAATGATAAAATTTGGATCAAAATTGGAGAAAGTAGTAATACTAAGTGAAATATTTGATGATTTTTTACAAGTGTATATGAATTAATAACCTTGAGATTGAGTAAATAGTTCATTATAACCATTTCCTTTGAGTTAAGGCACTTCTAGGATATACAGTTCTCAAAACTCAGCTTTTTAGATTATTTTGTACCAAATATTTTTTGTACCACCTTTACATTTAATTCACTGGTACTGAGAAGCTTAATATACTTGCTTTTCCTAGGGAAAAAAGGCATTATTTTCCTCCTTTTTTCTTCCTAACAACCAGAATACAACAAAGTTATATCATAATCCATCCAATATCCATACTTGCTACAAACTCACGTTGTATTTCCTACATTAAAAAGCCACCAATAAATGTAAAGCTAATTTCAATGACCTGTTTTGCTTTTCTTTTTAAACTTTTTCTCTCTTTTATGCTGTATTGTGGATCAAATCCAGTCTTACCCATGGTAGTCAAGTGCTCTACCATTGAACTATACCTTTCAACCTCAATGACACTTTTACAGTTACCTAACAACCAAATTCTTTTAAATTTTTCTAAGACTCTTTCAGTACCTTAAGGAGGTGAACATTTTCACTCTGAATATTCACAGATAGCACCCTCTTTTTTCCTTGCTTTAACTATAAACCTGAGAAAGCCACAACACCCAACCTCCTGGTCTCTGAAGACAAACTTCTAATACCTTGCAATCTATTTTCTTCCATCTCCATTCCACTGAATTCCAACTTCAATGAATACTAAAGACCTCTAAATTCTCAAGCTAGTAGATCTTCCCAAGTTTTGACACTAACTTACTTCTCTGAAACATTTGATAGTATTAATAAACCAACTACCACCTTATTGTCCTTTTCTTTTCTAAAATGTTATCATTTTTAGAATCCAAAAATCATGTAATTGATCTTTTTCCAGTATTCCATCTCTAAGTCCACAAGCTTTTCTGTGTACAGTGAGTCAGGTGCTGGAGTCATCAGAAATACAAAGCACACATATACTAGCTTCCTGATGATCACAGACAAACTAACGTCTGAAGATCCAAGCTTTTTCTTTCTTCTATAATTTGGACACTTCCAAGGGTATCTGTAGAAGTACATAAATATGTATATAATCATAGATTCTTAAAAAGTATATATTAATATAATATATAATATAATTTATACATTATAAATTTATTAGCAATGATCTGGCACATCCATAATAGTTTTTTATTTAATTGTTGTTTTTTTATTATTCTGATGGTTGGTTGATTGTGTCAACTTGAGTAAGAGAAGCTCTACTAAACTGGTTCAGCAATACCACACCCTAGGGTATGAAAGATCAACCCTAGGGCAGCTTGTCGCCTGGATGGTATAAAGAGGAAATGAAGAAGAACAGATCTGCTTTTCTTTCTTCAGAGGAGATCATCTTCACTTTCACCTTGGACATCATGTCCTGGCTTCCAGCGCAGACTCCTCAGCTTCCAGCACAGATCCTTCAACCTGCTGGTGTAGACTCTTTAGCCTCTATAGCAGACCCATCGGCCTCCTGATACAGATTCCCAAGGGTCACTGAAGTGAGTTCCAGACCTTTCAATGGATCCTTCGGTCTCCAGTGTGCAGACAGATCCTCTGCACTCTTCCACTTCTTACTCTGTGGGTAGCCACTATAAGCCAATCTTATAAATTCTTATATATTTGTAAATCTTGTATTCTATCTGCTTCTCTAGTAAGCACTGACTGATATAATCATCATCATCATAATCACTAATATCATACTTTATAATAATCAAATATAAACTATCCCCAGATCTCTTGGCTTTTTTGAGCTCCTTTGGAACTTTTGCTGGACAGAGCTACTGGATGCCCTCCTACATCTGCCTACTCTCTGTTTACCAAACCTGCAATTCATCATGTCTGCCATCTTGGTGAAACCCCACTACTTTGTGGATCACATCATTATCCACTCAGATATCAGATTTGAAAGCTGGTACTAGTTTTTATTCTTTCTAAGCTTAGGAAAGAGTCTGGTCCTGAATTACTCAATTATATCTCTGCAACATTTCCTGAGTGTATCCCGTCTTCCATTTCTTAAGGCAAATGATGCCAGGCCCTCATTGTATCTCACTTACTTTTGTGGTTCCCATACCTGACTGCCAAAATATCACAATCAAAATGCAGAGTTGTAGAACCAACCTACACCTTCAAAATTATAATCTCAAAAGAGTAAGGACCATAAGTCAACCCTGTTGAGAGGTTGCCTGGTGATTCACTGAAACTGCCAGATTTACAACCCAGTGGTATATACTTAGAAAATAGTTTCTGACACTCTAATTTCAATGTCACTCCAATGTTTTCCTACACAATATTTCCAGCTGTATTCTTTGCAAAACTCTGAAACATTCTCTACCTCTTCACTACCAACAAAGTAAAGTTCAATCTTCATTATTCAACACTCATTCATACATTCTTTTTAAGTACCTATAATAATAGATATTAAGTATAGTAATAAATCTTTGAGTACCTAACAATTTAACAATTGCATGAAATAGAGTGACGGGGGCAGAGACACTGGGAGATAAAGTAAGTGGGTATCTATTTAACACCTCTAGCATACTAAACAAAGCATCTACAATTGGGATTTTCTTCTTAGTTGGGCAAAGCTTCCAACATTAGCCTTCATCCTTATTCACCATCACTAACGGAGCCCCAATCAAAATAAAAAGTTCTCACAGTTTCCACAAAACCTCTGAGTCTTTCTGCATGTAAATTTTGCTTCAGTTTGCTTTCTGGCTAGAACTGCTTTGTCCACAGTATCCCATTTCCTTGTGACAAGTCCTTGTCATCTTTCATATTCCAGCCAATCCCTTCTCCAAAGATAAACTAGTTCTTCCAGTTATTCTGAGCCTCTGTAAGCTCTGTACAGAGCTGAGTGGCTTCCACCCTATGCACCTAATGTATGCCATAAATACATTTAATCAAGGACCTCAGATTAATAATTATTTTCATAAAACATGAATTCTGGTACCTATTTGGAGCTTTATAAGACCATATTTCATTAAAATGACATTATCAATGTAAGATGATAACTGATGAAGTTAGATTAATAATGAGATAATTATTTCACATCACTTAACTGCTCAGTTGGCATAACAGTACTATGTGCAGTGATGAATGAATAAAACTTGTACACATAACTAGCTGTGAAAGAAGCATGTACTAGACTAATAAACTACCTAAACATACCAAGAATATTATCTAAATTTCTTGAGAAAAACCTATACAGAACTAGACTATGCTAATAACCATATTCTGGCCTGAATTGCAGGGGTGCCTCTGTCAGTTTATATGTGAATCTACATAGTGTAAACACTGTGGAGGTTATATGCAATACTCTTAAGTGAGCAGCATACTCAAAACAAATTTAAGCTTCACCCTTACCAGACAAATCCTATGCACAGCTAAACATATAGTTTCACCGAATTAGGTTCAGTACCTACCATAGAAGCACACTAACAAATAATAGGTGTCACTAGCATTTTAAGAAGCCAGATCTACATAGACAGCTGTAGAGCAGCCAGTTCATTTGTACATATGAAGAAAGAAAAGAAATGAATTATGTGAATGATTTTAGAGTCACATCAGTTCATATGGACTATGCAACCATAACAAAAGCCATGATTTTGGAAGTAAAATGATAGCCAGAAGTAAAGAAGTTAACACTATTTACTAGGACTTCCAATATTCCTTAAGAGACTTCCAAACACAGAGAGCAAGTGGTTAACATTTTAGGTAAGAGAATGCAAATGAAATCATGGGAAAGGCAACCAGTTTAAAGCAAAACAGACAAATCATAAACGTAGCCATTTTGGAAGTATTTTTGAATTATATTTAATTTTGAAACATGTTGTGCCACTCATTTCAAGATGTCGTCCATGTTTACTGGTTTAAATTCCATTATTCAGATTTCCCCCCATCACATTCTATTCCAAGATTCTGAAATAAAGTACTTCTTGCTGATAACCACCCAGGACAAAACCCAAGAAAATAAAGGCCTACATCAAAGTGAAGAGGGCCACCTAAGTCCCTGAATTATTCATAGGGCCAAGGTTTTGGGTTATGAAGAAAATTCAAAGACAACTTAGTAATTTAAAAAATTTATGTTTCAAGAGTTACTGTGAGTTTAATGAAGACAACAGTGACCTATTCTCTATTTCAGTGGATGACAGTAGAAAAATGAATGAGTTTGAATTCCAGAAAGAGAGATGTAGGTTAGAGATGAGAAAAAATTCTTGACCATGAGTGCTGTCAGATTTTAGAATAGTTTGCCAAAAAAGGCTATAGAACTTCATATTTTAAAAATCAGAAAAACTGTATCCATGTAGAGTGCCTTTGCCCAGGAGCCAGAAAGGTACCTAAGTTCAGTGAAGACCAAAGTCCTGATTTTTTTATGTATGTTAAAACCGGGTAAGTTAAGCAATTTTTTATTAACTGCCTCAAATAAAAATGAACATCCCCAAATACCAGTTAACCATTTAACTCTATACCAATCCATCATGCATATATTTTTATCCCTAGTATCCATATTTAAAAATTGAAAGCAAAAGAGGCATTACAAGATTAACTAAATTAAGGAAAGCAGTATTTAAAAGGACATATGTCTGGCTCCAAATCCCATTCCACTGAACCATTTTCTATATCAGCAAAGAAGAGGTGTTAAGCACCAGCTTCCTTTACACTGGCAAATACCTAGCTAGTATATTAGCAGCTGCATTTGAGAGAAGCAATCCTGAGGACTAGAAACTTCTGAATACATACTCATCACACATTATTTAAAAGCTCAGATTGTGCACAGCAAAGCTACTAGGAAACTATTGGGATGATTCTCTACTAAAAAAAAAACTAGAAGTCATCACCATCACCACCATCATCAACATCATAATTTGATGATATACTAGACCAATAAGGCAGACACACAATCCCCTTTTCAGATTCAAGTACACTAAATACGAAACTGATAATCTGGACAGCAGACACAAAGATGCATTCTTCTAGGGAGGTCAAGGTCACAAATATAAATATTCTATGAATCAGATATAGTTATATGGAGGAAATCTTTTGATCCTCAGTCGTGGGCTCATTCCTAACACTGCCCAGGTACTACGCCAATGCATGAAAAACTGTCAGTGGTAGCAAGACAGATGGAATGAGAAGATGAGTATAACTCGATACAAATTCAGCATTATTACTAGAAAAATAAATTCTACAACCTGTTTCAGTGATGCTGAGTCAGGAGAATCTCCTACTTCTATAAAGGAGAATGCGCTACTTAATCATAAAAATAAGGAGATGGTAAATTAAAATGCAAGCAAGAACTATATTCCTATTCCCTTTGAAAGTGGAGGCTAATGTGCTTTGACAATAATGTAATTCAAAAAAAGGACTTTTTCAAAACTCATAATTAACTCATTTACAGAATCAGAAAGGCATCACAGTCAGTGAATTTCTCAAATTTTAGTGAGAAATTAAATTCTCAAAAAAAAAAGATTTAACATTTTTCATATTTGTTTACTGAATTCAGGAGTCATGTGAGAGTTTCATTTAATCAAGGTCAATGGGTAATAATAAATTGTGTTTAAAGTATGAGCATTCCTTCCATTTTCTGAATAACTATTATATTAGCTGACCTTGGCACAACCCAATGTGAAATATTGTTGCCAAGTGGCAATAGCACATAATTAAAAAGAAGGAATTTACCATTCTTATTAGAATTATGTCCATGATGTAGGATATGGTTTGATACAAATATTTCCTGCATGAAATGTTTTTAATGGCATTTGAGAATAAAATTATGTATTCAGACACAATTCAAATAAATTCAAATAGAGCAGTTGAAATGATAAAGCACAAGAAATTTCTTAAACAAGATTGTGAATTACCTCTACTAAATTAGTAATAAACTCAGAATAATCATTGAAACTTATAACAGGATTGGGGCTTTTGAAATAAAACTCTTAATTTTTTTTGTTTTGCTCAAAGTGATGCCACTCAACATCTACCATTCCTTACACATTTCAGGGAATGGGTCAGAGTCTTGGCTCCTGGGAACTTTCTAGGGTATACTATATTTCAATATAAGGTCTTGCACACTAACTTTCAATTTTGACTTTGAAAAGGAAAAAGTAAATTTGCCAAGAAAGAAGAAATAGTTTTGTTCTCACCTCTCAGTTTAGTCTGTCAGCACTGTCTTGCTTTTGTGTGTGTGTGTGTGTGTGCCGGCGGGGATTAAACTCAGGTCCTTGTGCTTTGGGGCAGGCGGCGGAACCACTGAGCTAAATCCCCAGCCCTCACCTACTCAGTTTAAAGAACAGTGTTGCTTACATTCTAATTTGCATACAAAAATGTCTAACACCAAGATTGCTCAAGCTCTTTAGTTAAATGGAAAGAGAAAGAATATTCCCACAGTCATTCCTAGAAGCTAGCAGTATTCTGATTCCAAAACCAGTGAAGGACACAACCAAAAAAGAGAATTACAAACCAATCTCTTTAATGAACAGGCACAAAAATCCTCAATAAAAAAATGGTAAACAGAATGCAACAAATCATCAAAAAAAAAAATCATCCATCATAACCAAGTAAGACTCATCCCAGGGATGCAAGAATGGTTCAATGTATGTAAATCAATAAATGTAATACATCACATACACAGAAGCAAAGGCAGAAAAATTACATGGTCATCTCAATTGACACAAAAAAGGTTTTTAACAAAATCCAACATCCATTCATAATAAAAAAAAATGAAGAAAATAGGTATAGATGGACTTTAACTCAATCTAATAAAAGCCATTTATGAGAAACCTACTGCCAATATCATATTAAATGAGGGAAAGCTTTCAGCTTTCCCTCTAAAATAAGGACCAAGACAAGGATATGTGCTGTCACCACTTTTGTTCAATATAGTTCTCAAAGCAATAGCCAGGGTAATTAGACAAGAGAAATAGAAGAGCTATCTGTAGAAAAGGAAGAAGTCAAATTATCATTATTTGCAGATGACATGATCCTCTACAGAGAAGATCAAAAAACTCCTCCAAAAGACTCCCAGAATTAATATATAAATTCAGTATCATAGCAGAACATAAATCAACACACAAAAATCAATAGCATTCATGTACACCAATAATAAAATCACCTAGAAAGAAATTATGGAAAAATGCCATTCATAATAGCATTAAGAAACATGAAATATTTAGGAATTGATCTAATCAAACCAGTGAAAGACTTCTATAATGAAAATTACAGTACTCTGAAAAAGGAGATCAAAAAGGACATGAGAATTTGAAAAGACAGCCCCTGTTCCTGAAGAGGCAGAACCAATATAGTAAAAATAGCCATACCTCCAAAATTGATATACAGATGAAATGCAATCCCAAGCAAAACACCAATAGCATTCCTCACAGAATTAAAGAAAATAATCCTACAATTTATGTGGAAGCAGAAGAGACCAAGAACATCAAAAGCAATCTTGGTCAACAAAAGCAAAACAGCAGGCATCACAATCCGTGACTTCAAGTTATACTATAAAGCTACAGTGATACAAACAGCAAGGTATTGGCAGAAAACAAACATGTGCATCAAAGGAACAGAATAAAGGATCCAGAAACAACCCCAGGCACATTCAGCTATGAGATCTATGAGAAGGGGGCCAAAAACTTTCTATGGACAAAAGAACCTCTTTAACACATGGTGCTGGGAAAACTGGCTATCCACAAATGGAAGATTGAATCTACACACATATCTTTCACCACATACTAAACTAAAACGAAAAGGATCAGAAGTCTAGATGTTAAAATAGAAACTGTTTATCTTTGAAGACAGAATAGGAAAAATTTTAAAGACGCAAGTGTAGGTAAAGACTTTCTGAAGAGGATTCCAACTGCACAACAAATAATATGAGAATCAACAAATGAGATCAAATTAAAAAGCTCTATAGAGCAAAAGAAATAATTAGAATGAAGAAACAACCTATAGAATGAGTAAATATTTTTGGCAGCTATTTCTTGGACAATGGATTAATATCTAGACTATATGAAGAAATAAAAAATACTCAATCACCCTAAAATTAAAATAAAGAGTAGACAACTGAAATAAATAGACATGTTGGAAGAAGTACAAATATCCAATGAACACATTTAAAAAATATTCAACATCTCCAGAGATGCAAACTAAAACAACACTGAGATTTTATCTTACTCAAGAAAGAGTGGCCATCATCAAGAAATCAAATATAAATGCTGGTGAAGCTGCAGGGAAAAAGGAACCCTTATACACCCTTGGTGGGAATGTAAACTAGTATAACCTTTGTAGAAATAAGTATGGAGATTATTTAAATAACTAAACCCAGACATTTCATTCTACCCAGCCATTCTCCTTTGAGGAATCTTCTTGAAAGAGTATAAATAAAGAGAAAAATAAAAGATAGATGATAGTAAATAAAGAGATAGATATTTTGCAAGTGGGAAAGGGACCAGGAGATGGAGGGAATTGTGAGGGAGAGGAGAGGAAGAGGATAAAAAAAAAAAGAATTAAGATGTGTTATGTACATGTACAAACTCTCCACAAGGAATGTTATCATTATGTTCTACAACATGTAATAATAACATAATAATAAATAAGTCTCACCATAAAATGTACCCTATAACAATAAGACTGTCAAGCTGTGAGCACCATGATGCCTAATAAACTATTACTGGGGGAGGGGAGTGAGGTATGACACTGTGCTTTCAGCTAATGGGACTCATGAGTTCTGCATCTCTACAATTGGGATATCCAGTTAAATCACCTCACAATCATTCCCTAATGATCTACTTTTTATCTTTTATGGGAACCCTGACAATCTGACAAAAGTTGGACCCAAAATCACTAGGCTATTTGAAATATCCTATGACCTGGCTACAAGTATGACAAAGGTACTTTCACTATTTTATGTTTAGAGAAAAAAGGTGGAGCTTGCTTCCAAAGTTCATTTAATCTTACATAAACACACTCTTTGAGAATACTCTACTGCTAATGGGTATGAATGCAAATGCCACTATTAAAAACAGAATGCTATAAATGGAATGATGTTTTTTGTTCCCAAAACTATTACTATACTACAGTGATGTGAAAATAATAATAAAAGCAAGACATTTGGTGGCAAAATTTGGTAGTAAGATTACGACTCTAAACTGAAAGTTATCTGGTTGTAGACACTGCAGTCTCAGGCACTGCCTGGTAATATTGTTGGGCCAAACAAGAAATAAATTCAATAATTAGATGTGTTGATTCCACAGGAAGATAGTTGTTATGAGTGTTCTGTACAGTACAATGTGCAAAACCATACTGTAATACTATGTGGTATGTGTTCTCTCATAGTATTCAATACCTCCATACATATTTTTCCCTAAATAGTGGGGACATTTCCATCAATTAAAGCAAACCAAACTTGACAGATTTTCTTCAAATGATAATGGGAAGTTGTTTTTCTCAATATATATGAGACTACCAGCACTGTTTTCAGCATATATTCTGAGTCACTAAAATAAGCAAAAGGTGCTGTAGCAAAAGAAGAAAAGGTTTTATGTACCATTAGGCACTGATGCTTATAAAGAGAGGCTAGCATGTGAGTGATAAGCAATTTTCATCTACCTTTGCTAAACTTAGTCTATCCTTTATACTGTCAAGGCCATTGCTTTGAAGAATCAGCCAGTAGATCAAGTATAATCACTCAATAGTGAAAATCTATTTGTAGATATATATTGACAAATAATGTAAGAAATCAAGATACACACAGCTATAAGATCATGTTCCTATATTTTTTATCATTTCCTAAAGTAATATTAATGAATTGAAGATAGGACTCTCTGACTGGTTCCACATGCGGGGTTTTAGAAAACATCTATGTTTGTGTCCTGAGAGTTTGTAATTAACAGGTCATGCCCGAGTCCTCACCAGTGTGCCACACCCCAATCTCCTGCCTCACCAACTCTCCATTTGGCTTTGTGGCCTTTACAGTCAAGTATAAGTCTTCAATGCTTGCTCTCTCAAGATAGTGCATAAAAGCAATATCATAAAACAAGGGAAGAGCAGATAAAGAATCCAGGGGCTGATGATTCACATCATATCCTGATTTATTTCACCAATCTTCAAAAACCAGATGAGTCTTGGCATTGAAGTAAACTACCACAAAAGTGTTGTTTTCATCACGCTTTCATTTTGTGTTGTTATTTAAAGTATTTAAAGTAATTAGGATACCAGCTTAGTTGCTAAGACAAAAGCCAACAGAGAAAGGGATTAAATAAAAACTTTCTCTTTCATGTAACAGTCAGAGTATACACAGTCTGAATTTGATAAGGTTGCTCCTCAGTTCTCAGCTCTTCCTCTTAAGATGTTCTGGAGCTCCTGAGTCCACAAAATGCAGCTTCCATTCTGTGCTGCACATTCTCGTATCATAATTCAAGTCAGCCTGTGGGCACCAGGAAAGAAGTGGGACCAGACCTCTTCTCTGTAAAGGTAAGGCCTGGAGTTGCACACATCACTCCATTCATACTTTATTGTACGTAACTTAGTCAATCACCACATATAGCTGCAAGAGACACTGGACATGTATTATTTTATGCCCAATTCAAGGGTTCTATTATTAAAGTATCTGAGAATGATAAGGATGATAGGATGCATACTATATAATGGTGCTATCCCTTGGAGCTCAATTTAAATATTAGGTAGATATTTGGAACTAGGAAAAACCTGAGTCTAAATGGCACATAAAATTTTATAGCTGTAGCATTCTTTAAACAAGAATATGCTAGGAAAATTTAGCTATGATTCTGCATTTAAGAAATCATAATATTTATCAAATTGCAGGATGATAATATCGGCCTCATAGTATTACTGAGAAGATTAAGTGACAGAGTGTACCTAAAGCAACCATTCCCTCAATAAAGATTCATCCTCTTTTCTTCTGCTGCTTTGTTTTGGCCTGTTGCTGCCTCAGGTTATAATACAACAGAACTATTATGCCTCAACTGGAAGTACAATGGAACTTCCCACCTCTCCATAGTAAAGTTAGGTGTCCTTTGAACGGGTATGATTCACAGTTGGCTTTTTTTTTTTTTTTTTTTTTTTTTTGGTACAGGAGATGAACTTGGGACCTTGTGCTTGTGAGGCAGGCAGTGGAACCACTGAGCTAAATCCCTGGCCCCAACAGTTGCTTGTTTATCCTTCTTTCTAAAATCATTTTACCTGAGCTTGGGTGTCTACACAGAACTAAAGAAAGGAGAGCCAAAGAAATATTTAATTGGCTACTTGAACTCTGAATATTTGCAAAGCATTAATTCAGAAACTGAGAAGCTATTCATCTCCATCCTAGATGCCATGAAAAATCAATATTCTTAGTAAAACCAATGAATAGTTATATATGTTACCAAGTTGCTGAAACCTACTATAGCCATGTCCTGGAAATTTCAAAAACTATTTATTTTCAAAGTCCTATAAACCCTGAACACAATAAATATTTGAATTAAGGAAACACTAAAAATTGTACACTAGTCTTTTTAAGAAAAAAGTACATCAAGCACTTTTGAAGTATAAAGAACAGTTAAGAGGGTTGTTAATTTTTACCAACCATGGTTGTTTTAGTATTTGATCCCTGCAGAATGTTAACAGACAACAGTTATACATTATACAGAGAAACTTAAGATCAAGAGCCACATACAGTATTTTAGCATAACAATCATGATGACATTATCTTTGTAACACATATTCATCTTAGTATGGAATAGTCTTTCAGTCAAAAACCTTCATCTGATCACAAGACATTAAATGATATAAAGAAAACTCTAATTTTTTTTTCCAGTACCTGAGATCGAACACAGGACCTTACACTTGTGAGGCAGGTGGTGGCACCACTGAGCTAAATCCTTGGCCCAACTCATTTAATTTGTTACCCTTCAATATGATGCCAACTAAAGATAACATATATATTGGCCTACAAATATACCTTAGAATTTCATAATGTCTAGCCTCTAATTTTAGTATGTGACGTTATTTGAACTGTTTGGCATCTGAGCATGCCTAAATGTGGTGACACATAAAGCATTTACATCACATAAATTTTTAAGAAAAATATTATTTGACTGGTTATCTCATGCTGGCTTGACATGTACCTCTTACCACAAGTAGCTGGAGTGCAAGAGAAAGGCAGATACTTGGGTTAAAAAAGATCATTACCATAAACAATTTCCTAGAAGACTTGTACACTCAGAAGGCATGAAGTATATACTAAGATATAACAATGAGAATCACAGTTATATGAAATTCTGTCCCTTAATTTTGTACTGAGAGCATTTTTTAATAAAACCTTACTGATTTTTCACAGAAACTTATCCCTTTGACCATGACCAAGGTATACAGCTCATAACTGCTAAATTACAATACGACTTCTATGTCAATTCTGAAGTCCCTTGAACCCTCTCCTCTTTGTGGGAGGCTATTACTAGTTCCTACTGGTGGAAACACCTGTAGGCTATATTCATAGCAATCCTGCTGACCTTATTATTTGGTCCATGTATTCTTAACTGTTTCTTTGGCTTTGTCTCCTCCACACTCAAAGCTATAGGCCTACCCAAGATGACAATGCCTGGCACCTATTGAGGGCCTTTAGATAGACCTTCTGTAGAGTAACTGACTGCTAATCACAACTACAACCCACTTTAGGTGGAAGTAGCCAGAACAGTCTTTGCGCTTTGCCCCATCACAGTAGTTAAGGGTACTTCTTCAGAGGGGGGAATATTGTAGATAGGTAAGTTAATTAGATATCTTGTAGGGAGTTAAACAGGGCCAGCCCACAAGGAGCCAACATGGAGGTCAGTCAAGGAGCCAACAGGGAGGACAATCAAGACAAAGGCACTGAAAGCCAGCACTGTAAAAGAAAAGAAACTACCACACCCACATAGGATGAGTAGCAGTGACTGATACTCTAAATAGGTATCAATCACCTGCGTGGGGGACCAAGATGTTCAAAGAAAGATCCCTGACCCACCCCTTATCATGGAAAATGCTTGCACATTCCTTTTATGCTTGCTATGTGACTTGTTTTCCCATTGGATCCCCATTTTATCAATATTACCTAAGTGACTATACTTGTCATAATCTTATTGGTTGTTCATAGTTTTGTCCACCTTGTGATTTCTCATTGGATCAATATTACCTAAGCTACTGTACTTGTAATCTTACTAGTTGACTATAGTTTTGTCCCACCTTGAACCCGCCTCACCCCATGGCTTCATACCATAAAACACCTTTGAGAAGCTGGGTGACCAGGCAACCCAATTTCTGGTCCCTCTTCTGTCTCTCTTAGAAACTTTCTTTGTCTCAATAAATTTTCCTACTCTACAAAAAGAAAAAAGAAAAAAGTACAATATTCCCTAGTTATCGTATAACAATTTGCACATTTCAAAGTTAAAAAATCATAATGCTCATTTATGGATTATTCTAACCATAATGAGTTCTTTGCCTTTTGAAGGTATTAGGAGATTTTTTAAATGAAATTTTAAAATACTTTACCAAAGCTTCACAAATATTTATTAACGGAAAAATAGTAACATGAGACTAAATAGTAAAAGAAGAAATCAAAGATCTAATAGTATTTTTAAATTAGTTTTAAAATAATAAAAGTTTTGTCAACTTACAGGAGCGAAGTTGGCTTACTAGAATAAATGCATGCAAGAGAGATTTCCAAAAGCAAAGCATCTCCATTCTAACATTTGAAAAATAATAATTTTCTAATAATGTTTCAGGTACTACACTATGAATTTTATATCCATTAAATTCTAATTTCGTGACAACTCTGGAAGCTGGCATTGTTATTTTATGGTAAACAAATTAGAGTTCAGAAATGCTCATGAAACCTACCTAAGGCTAGTGAACAATAGGTGAAATTAAAAACTAAAAGTTTTGCTCCATACTCCAGCTATTTCAAAAAAGAGGCATTCTGATTAAAGAGCAAAAGTAAGTTTTTCTGCTTAAGTTTACAAAATTTACAAAGAATAGAATCCCGAACAGAATAGCTATTTTAGGATGTGTCTTTTCCTTTGACAGATACAACAGTGCATTTTGTAATGCAAAATTTCTCTCTTTCAATATTGAAAAAGTGAGGACAATAGACACACTGGAGGATGGAAAATGGAGCCTAATATCAGCATCATACTAGGAAATTGCAACAGGCAGACAAAACCCTTCAGGTCATCTTGGCAACTCTAATAGCCCTGCGAACATTCACCCAATATATAGTACACTTTCAGTATAAAAGGTTAGGTGGTGCTTTTCAGTTATGGAAGTATAAAGCATAGTTTTTAAAAAGCTAAAGGAAAGAAATTAGAAGGCCAGAAAGCTTTCAGTTGAACAGCATTATTAGTTTTCTAGCATTATGAAAAATTATCACCACCAGAACCATGTCAAATATTCCATTAAAATTATGAAGATTAGGGAAATGCAAATTCTAAATGTTCCCCAAGGCACCATGCCAGTAAGCTAAGACACCAGGCACTATATTATCTATTAATCAACTCCTAGGCCTTAAGAGTTTTAGCTATAAGAGCAATACTTCCACTGTGATTAAGCATATCCACTAGTATATATTTAACAAGTATGTAACTGTATGTGTGTATACATAAAGTGTGTGTATATATACATATATATTATATATATATAATGCAGATTATATATATATTACATATATATAAACTTTTAAGGTCAAAAACGTTAAAACACCCATAGAAGAGCATAATTGCAATTTTTACCTAAAAATCTAACCAAAAAAAGGTTTCTTTAAGCCATGTTTCATGGACATGTTATACAAGGTACAAAACACCAAATAACAAGCAAATCAAAGCCTTTCGATCAATAAACCATTAAAATTACACATCTAATCACTCTGGTCTGGTAATGATCAAGTAAAAGCTACCAATTCCCAGGTCACCATCACAAGTTAAACCCTTAGAAGCAGCTTCTTTGGTCAAACTCATGGTAAGAAGGAAAAACTGTCAAAACTAAAAAGCATTTAGAAAAACATAAATGAAGAATTAAATGGTATCCAGAAACTATACAAAATAAATCCACAAAATCAAAGGATTTTTTAATAATTCATAAGTAAGTTCATTAAAATTTAAGAAAATTAATTGGAACACATTTGATTCATGTATATATTCATTACAAATGTATTTACTTTTAGCTTCACTGGAATGAAGTCATCTATTCAGTGTGGTAGTTAGGAGTTCATGGCCATATTTGATAATTTGTTTAAACTGAGAATCAGCTAAGATAATTGAAAGTTGCCTTGTGCAAAGAAATTGGCATCCATGCCACAGTTACAGAGATTACAGTGTACATGTTTGCAAGAATACAACATTTAGTCCACTTTTGGCTGTGGATATACAGAGTGAGGACAATACAAGTAGAGATGAGATCAGCTCACCTGGCAAAACATTGATTCTTTTCTCTTTATTTTAAGGTCATGTATTGCTCTCACTATGTGCCAGTCACTTCTTAAAGAACTTTTCACATATTAACTCTGATTTTTAAAGCAACTCTGTGAAGGAACTATTATTATCATCTTCATTTTACAGATAAAAAAGCTCAATAATTTGCCCAATCTAATAAATGGCAGAGCCAGGATTTACTCTTAAACACAGCCCATACCCCCTTCCACTAAATTATGCTGCCTCCTGGTTTAAATTATATTGTTTTTAATGTGTACTTTTAAGTTTTAATGGACACATAATAATTGCATAGGCTTACGGGGTAAAATGTGATGCTTGAGTACATATATACAGCGTGTAATGCTCAGGTTAGAGTAACTAGTACATCTATCACTGTAAACATTTATCATTTCTTTGTGTTGAAAACATTCCAAATCTCTCCTCTAGCTAATGTGAAGGGTATCATAATCATAAGTACCTTACTATACTGCAGAACACTGGAAGTTCCTCCTCCTACCCAACTATGCCTAGGTAGATATGCACCATCCTTTCTCTATCCCTTCTTCCTCTCCACTCTTTCCAGCCTCTACTAACCACTATTCCACCCTGGACTTTTATGAGATCAACATTTTTAGCTTCTGGGCTGTTGCACTTGAAGGGTCAAAACTCACCTACCTCAAAATCTGACTGGCATTCTTGCTTTTCCTCTTTCTCATTCCCTTTTCTGATATATGTAAAATTATTCTTTCATGGAACACATTTCTGTGTAAGTTCTGGGAAAATACTGGCGGGTCAAAGCAGTCTGTTCTCATGGAGGCTGAAGTCTGGTGGCAAGGACAGGCATGATGGAATTACATAGACAAATGAGAATATAATTGGTAATCATGCTAAGTGCTAGGAGAAAAGGACAAGTTCCTTGAAAGCATATGATAAAAGCATTCTTGGCAGCAGAGTTCTCCTCAATGAGTGAAGCTAGAAAAGAGCTCAAAATATGCTGTCAGAGGCCAGGTGACAAAGAGGTGAAGCTGGACACTTACAATCCCCCCAATTTCCATGCAGCTGTGGTCAGCCTCGTTTAGTGATGTGGAAGTGGGAGGACAGATAGCTCCGAGCTGTATCTCACAGGCATTCAAACACTGACAGGTTTCCTCCATAAAGTATGATGAGTTCGCAGAATCTGACAACTGAGGGTTGAACACAGCCCCAGGAGAGGGTGAAGGTGGCATTTCCAAACCTCCCTGTTTCAGCCTTTCCTAATAAAGTCCCCACCACATAAAAAGTATAAAGATAAAATGTGAAAGAATTATGAATAACATTGTATCCTGAAGAGGAATGCTTGGGAAAGCATAATTCTGAGCTGTTAGAATTCACATTAACTATTTCCATGGACCTCAAATAATTGAAAAAGTATACTGTAATTTTACCTCCACAACTTTATCCCAGGAAAACAAGATTTTGGGGAACACTAAGTCTTCTATCCCTTCTAGGTTTGAAATGGCCTTCTCTATGCCTCTTTACACTTTCTGAACATGTTCTTAAAAAGTGAAATCCAACAGGGTCCATAAGAGAAGTGAAAGGTTGAACAATTATGAATAGAGTAGAAAGGCTACCTCCTGCTGTTTGCATGCCTCACTCCTATTAATATATTCCCCATAGTGTTGGTTCTGTTTTTTAATAACACCACAACACTGCTGACTCACATTCACCATATGGTCCTTGTGGACTCTCAGGTCTCTTTCTGCTGTACTTGTGCCTGCCTAGCTAGTCTTTTCTTAACCATTATCTGTGCAAGTATTTGGATGTTTTCATGCCTAAGAAAAACTTGGCTGTATCCTTATTGATTTGATTTTGATATTAGCTGATCATTCTTGAGCATGCTGCCCTCGTTCAGCCCCTCAAAGGCCTCACCTGACTTGCTGCAAGAGCCTCCTATTTGATTTCTCTGCCACCACCCATTCTGATCATCAGCCTCACGCAGAGTCATCATGCCATGCTTCAGACATTACAGAACATTAATTAGAGAGCTTTTCCATGAATAGAAATGAACCCTGATTCTTTAGACTAATAGTCAACACACTGTGCAGTCTTCTCCCAGCCTGCTTCCCACAACCTGACTCCAAGTGACCTAAGAACAATCACACAAGCTCACTCATTTCTCCACAATATTCTCTGAGGTTCCTTGGTTTTATGTATGCTCTTCATTCCTCCAGAATTTCCAGTCCTACCTGCTGTTTCTACTTTCAGAATCTGCTTGATATTAAGATATTTTCCTATTCAATCCATACAATATGTCTCTCCATTTTTTCTGTTTCCACAGTATTTTCTATCTCTACTACAAACTAATAGTTCTCTGACAATTCAAAGGATAAATACCACAGCTGAGTGCTGAAGACTGGCCTGTTCAAATTCTCAAAAAAATAAGGGAGTAGATAAAAATATAATAGTTTTAAACTATAAAAGTCTATAAAGTCCTATAAGGTTATATATGCATAAACCCATCATAAATTGGAAATATTAGGTTCAAAATGCATTTATTAATTCTAACCTACTAAACATCATGGCTTAGGAACACAGCACAATACAGAATATCAGCTGTTTACTCTTGTGATTGTGTGGGTGACTCGGAGCTGTAGCTCTCTGCCACTGCCCAGCACTGAAAGAGTATAGTGTATCAATAGCCCAGAAAAAAATCAAAATTCTAAATGTGGTCTCTACCAAATTCATATTGTTTCTGCGTCACCATAGAATCAACAGATAGTAAGCTGAACCATCATAAGTGGGGACCATATGTGCTGCAGTTAATATTATATTCTGAAAAGTTTTCTGATATTTTTAAATTTATTTTTTGCAAATAGTCTTCTTTAGTTGTTACTAAACTACGCCATCAGTATCCTTCCAGAAGCCAATCTGTCTAAAACTTTTGGGGTAGAGACGTTTTAAAAACTGCTTAATTTGTGTCTCCCTTATTCAGTTTTTGCAAGCTACACTGGTGTTTAAAAATGTGTTTTTGTGATCTTAGTCTTATACCTTTGCACTATATTGAGTAAACAGAGTTTAAATCAATCTTTTTTCCTTGGCATGAACACAGTCACAATTTTTCCTACAAAAAGTAGAATAATAATTGTTATATTCTCTTATTGAAAAATGCTGAACTAAACTATACAAATGTAAAATATTTTAATTTTAAATTTGGAATATAATAGTATAAAACCCTACTATCCAAAATCAGAGTTCATGAGGGGCTACTCACATGCAAAAATTGTAGGCATAATTTCCTTTTGGGAGGAAAACAGAGATGCAGTGAGTAATTCAATAAATGTATGCTCAGCAAAATTAGTATGTTCTTCAAGGATGTAAATGTAATTGACATAATGAGCATTTATGGTCTGACTAAAAGCAGTGCTGATGGTTCCCGAGTTCTAGTCTCATGTGATGTAGGCAGCAAATAGCTTTTGCTGCAAAGCGAACCCTTCAATTTGAACAAGAATAAAAACCAATTATCAATGCTGCTATAGATCTAAAATACAAACATCTCGGCTTTCCTGCCAGGAAGCCATATCACTCCTCAAGTTAGATTTTTCCTAAGGTCAAGTACATGATTCCTCTCTCCATGATAGGAAAATGTAGAAAAAAAATCACCCCAAACACAGACATTGACATTGTAAGAGCAAAAGGATAAAAGGATTAAATAAAGTGCATGGGGATAAAGCATGAAGGGATTAGACAGCAGGAACAGAGCTGGGGCGGGGCATTCTGACAGAAGAGGTGGCAAATTCCAGGCAAGCAGAAATCTGGGGGAAAACATTGAGAGGCAAACTGGAATTACCAGTATTTGGTAGAAGGGCTCTTTAATTTTTAGAAACGGTGGTCATTATGGCAGACTGGTACATCTGGCATGTCAAAACTGTTAAGGTATTATTTTCTTAATTCAGGAAAAGAACTACTTTCAGTGGGAATTTTGCATCCCCAACATGCACATAAAGAGAAGAGAGATACTGCAGGGGAGAGTGGGTGACTTGGCCCTAGGTGAGGAAGTGAAACAACATGAGAACTCCATCTGGAGAACAAAAGATAAGCAGGACAACCAAGAGACACAGATAACCTACCATTAAAACCCTTAAGAGGACATGGGCGGGGGGCAGGGATGAGCTGAAAGCAAATCCAAGTGAACACCCACCACACTCAAACACACCTTCCTTAGAGATGTAATATATACTAATGATGTAAATATACTAATTTAATCACCTAGGAAATGTTACATTATCCGAATTAAACAGTGTTGGTTAGAAAGTATTTGTCACAATTTTGCAGTGTTAGAATGAGGGCTATCGGAATCCCTGAGCATCCTACCAGCCATTTCACTAGAAGCCTGTGTATTAGTTAGGATGGGCTGCTAGATAATTAGACTGATCTGTCCACATTTTTGCAACCAATCTCAACAGTGACAGTTTTACCTGACTAATTACATCACTCTGCTCTTGAAAAACAAAAACCAAAACCAAAAACAAACCTCGCCACTTGGGAAAGTGAGACTGGCATTTAAATCAAAGAATCCAAGAACGACACTTTTTTTTCAATCTCTTGGAAAATCAACTGTTCAAACTGTCCCTTCAGGTAGGTTTCATCAAGTTAACCTGATAAATCCCTGAGAACTGTTCCTTTACATGTCCTTTGAAACATTCTACTAACGTTAGTGGTGTTTTATGGCAAGACTGTTATAAGCTGGGTACCTGGTCTGGCCTTTTCTCGACTCCTTAACAGAGCTGACAATGTGCAACCTATACAGACACCCCAAAGCAGCCAAAAATAGGAATTTGTGTTTTTTTCTATCATTTCACTATCATTGTCTAATTCTTTCTGGAAATATTACTTCAGCACCTTTTTCTGTATT
The DNA here is from genome assembly GCF_000247695.1 of Heterocephalus glaber. Next base: position 23,523,058 of record NW_004624749.1, read on the forward strand.
TAACTGTTTTTTATTAGTATGTATTTTTAGTTCATGTTTACAATCCTTATGGGGAATTGGTACATATGCCATATATAACACTTCTTCATTCCTTTCCTCATGCCCTTTTGCTTCCCTCTCTCGCCCTCTCTCCATATCTTGATCAGCACCTTATTTTTCTTTCTCCTTTGTACTGGACATATCCCAGGAAATTCAGACTAGTCCCCTACCTTTCACCATGCACTAAACTAAAATCAAAGTGGATTAAAGATCTAAATATTGAAACAGAAACACTAAACTTACTGGAAGATAAGTTAGGTAGAACTGTTGAAGACATTGGTATAGGAAAAGACTTTATAAACAAAACCTCAGTAGCACGGGAACTAGCACAAAGAATCAACAACTGGGATCTCATCTTATTAAAAAGCTTCTGCACTGCAAGAGAAACCAACAGACCTAAGAGAGAACCTACAATGTGGGAAAAAATTTTATCAGCTGTTCCTCAAACAAAGGACTACTATCTAGAATATATAAAGAACTCAAAAAAGTCAGACGGCCCCCCAAATATAATGACCCAATTCAAAAATGGGCATCTAAAATGAACAGATATTTCTCAGACAAAGAAGTAAAACCAGCAAATAAACATATGAAAAAATGTTCAACATCACTGGTCATTCAAGAGACTCACATGAAAACAACAGAGATTCCACCTTACCCCAGAAAGAATGGCTGCTATCAAGAAATTAAACAATAACAAATGCTGGTGGGGTTGTGGGGAGAAAGGAACACTTTTCCATTGTTGGTGGGAGTGCAGACTGGTGCAACCACTGTGGAAATCAATATGGATATACCACAAAAAATTAGAATTAGAGGTCCCATTTGACCCAGCTATTCCTCTGCTGGGTGTCTTCCCAAAAGAATTAAAAGAATCATACTACAGCAATATATCTGCACCCATGTTCATAGAGGCACAGTTTGTAATAGCTAAGGCTTGGAAACAGGTCAACTGCCCATCAACTGGAGACTGGATAAAGAAGATGAGTTGTTTGTTTTTTTTTTTATAAAATGGAGTACTACTCAGCCATAAAGAATGAGAAACTAGAGACATTATAGTTAAATGGATGCACATTGAGGTCATACTCTTAAGTGAAAGAAATAGGACAAACATATGTAAATGGTACCAAATAGTTTCTATGGTATGAGAAACTAAAAGTATAAAAAAGGATCAAAATGTATAATTGATAATGTGAAATAGGAAGAAAAAGTCTAAAGGGGTAGGGGAAGTTCGAGGGGTAAGGGAAAGGAAAGAAGGAAAAGGAAAAAATATGAGAAAAGGAAAAATGGAAACAAAGTCTCTGTAAATGGGTGGGGTGGAGGGGTTGAAGGGAGGGCAGTGGAAAGGAGAAAAATAAGAGCAAGATACATCATGTAAAGGTACCAGTTTTCCAATGATGAATGTAACTGTATTGTATACCTAAAATGTACCAATAAACTTGAAGGAAAAAAAAAAATTCAGGATGAAAAGCACTATCCAAATTAAAACAGATATGTTTGTATGAAAATAATAATGGTGTAAGAATAACAAAAGGTGGGCTGGGGATGTAGCTCAGTGGTTCTGGCACCTGCCTCCCAAGTGGAAGGACCTGAGTTCTATCCCCAGTACCAAAAAAAAGGAATAACAAAAGTTAGTGGGACACCACGGCACACGCCCATATTCCAGCACTTTGGGAGGCTGAGGCTGAAGAATGCAAGTTCTGATCTCATCTGGACAACAGAGCCAGACCACATTGCCAAATAAAACATTAAAATCCCAGGGATGTAGTTCAATGAATAGACCCTGAGTACAATCAATCCCCAGTATTGGGAAAAAAAAGAACAACTAAAGATACTTACAAATATAAACCATTTTACTGTTTTTATAACCAACTAATTTTCATCTATATCAGCTCTATGAGGCTTACTGAAAAAAATTATGTTTCCATTTCATATTAGCTAAATTTAAAAGAACATTTGTCATTAGCATGACAGTGGAGAAATTCAATATAATTAAATACTACTGGAAGTCCTATTAACTGATGTTGAGAGTTATATGAAACAACACAGCCATAAACAGTACAGATTTCAATTTGGTATCTACACTCTTCAATTTTTATGCTCATTTTTAAGTAAAAAATAATGTGCCAAAAGCATTCACTTCTAAATTGTTTACAAATAAAAGTCAGATATAATCTAATTATTTAAAAATATAAAAATAGGTCGTCCTTAAGTGATAGTTATAAAATGTAAACAATTAAAAATAATAATTTTTTAAAATAACAGAAACACATGTATTCCATGGTTAAAACCATGTTGAAAATAAGCATGGACCTTCCTGAATGGAAACACAGAAATGTCACAACAATAGGGATAAAATTACTCTGCTCAGAAAAAAATTTTCATGGTTATAACACTACTTGTGCAAAAAAAAAAAAAATAGAAGAGAGCTTTATAAAGGTGTTAGCTCAGAATTTTTTGTGTGTGTATTCTGTGGAGTTTGAGATATTCCAGGAGGGATGAGCAGGGAGAGGGAAGACTGGAAGGAGTCTTGTGGCCAAATCAGTATAGGACATCTGGAAATACAGTGTTTGAATATGGCTTTGTGTTTTGTTTGCTTTGGGACTCTGTTTACATGTCAAATGGTAGGAATGCTCAGATGCTATTTTAGAAAAAAAAAAGGTCATTTCTCAAATTTGCTTGTGTGCAGAACTTGTTGTGATGAAGCATTACTTAGAACTAACACGTCACAGAAGATACATTATATGTGCTCCACTAGGCCTCAGAATCTATTAGAAATATATGCATTACTGCTGTTTTAATTAGTTTAAGGTTCACTTCTGTCTCTCAGAACTGAGAGTCTAATTGCCAAATTTTATATACTCTGGTTGATAATATGTAACCTTAGGATATGAGAAAAGTTATGCAAGACTACAGAATATAATAACTCATGGAAAGTCAGATTTTTTTCATTCTCAAAGAATAATTGTTTTAATATACTTTTCATCATCATAAAATTGGTATTTTCATACACACCAAAAGGTATATAAACTCGCATTCACTTTATGTTTTAAAAGCATTAAGGTATTTAAATTGAGTAAGTTTACTGAATTACTCATATTTAAATTTTGTGCTACATACTATAAGGGACAGTTATATGAATAAAGCTTAGTCCTGTTTGTATTTATTAATACAGCAATAACTCCAAGATAAGGAATAATCTCGCTTGGATACAAAGAAGTCAAGGCACAATGAGGTAGAATCTTCATACAGGATCAGACACAGATGCATCAAGGAGGCAGCTACACAGGCTACACATGGATGCCCTTGAAGAAGACATGGAAAGTTTCCTAGATTGACAGCAGAAAATGAGTTCATGATACCAATGAAAGAGAAAAAGGGGCACGTTTTGAGAGCAGTGGTTCACTACTCTTAGGAGATCATGAGAATTTTTTTTGAAGTGAGTTCTCTTAGGAGACCATGAGAATACTTTTTGTTGGAATATGACCTTGAGTTTGGAATATGGGTATCCTGAGTGATATAGAATAAGACATTTTGATTTAATTCAATAGCCACACACACTGAATTTTTCTCAGCAAGAAAGATTAGAAATATGAAAAATTAATCTGATGTAACTGCATCAAGATTAGGAGATGGAACATTAGAGAATGGCATTCAGGAACAGAGGCAGAGGCAGGCAGAAGATTAAATTCTGTGACAGAAGGATAGTACAAAATTCAGAAGCAACTTGGAAGTTTTCAGATAGTTCAAAAACATGTTATCAAAATCCAGCAAGAAAAGGGAGTTTCAAAAGTTTGTATGTCAAGAATAGCCAATGATAGTGAAAGAAAATTCAATTAGTTAACCAGAAGGTGACGAAGGAAATTTTAAAAGTATTGAAGCACATTCAACAAATCCATCTACAATCATCTTTAAATTTTAATTCCATCACACTAGAGCTACCTCATAACACACATTCAGGACTTCGTCAGAAGGAAGTAAGACAAGTGAATACTCCTTCCAACCATCCTAAACTCAGTGGGGTCAGAAAGGCTCCAAAAAACTTATTCAAGCACTAATAAATACACATCCTTAATGCACAAGGCAGAATTAATTAATCCTCAGGGATTGAGATTGCATCTATAATTTTATTTCCTGAGACCAAGTAGGTTAAAAGGGTAACATTAGTTTATCCACTAACCCTATTAGTTTCAAAGAAGTAGAAGAGAAATTGTTCAGTTTAGCATCTTAAAGCATATCAGACATGGCAATAGAATTTTTGATCCTGGAGAAGTCATTTACTAAAACCAATGTATATGATAGATTTCAGGTAAACTTCTTTCAGCTTTCTCAATATCATTTTTCATTTCATATTTAATTTTTAAATACCTACTAATATGATTTTAGCTGCTATGTCATCTTTACAAATCCAATAACATGCTTGTGGGCATACTTATGTATCTATACTTATCCGCCTTGCTATTTTGGACCTTAAGGCTACTGTTCCTATATATCCTGCTGTGTATTATTGCAGGCACAAAACAAGCATTCAAGGAGATTGTTTCTGTTGCTATGGAAATATCATTTAATTTCCTAATTAGTAGGTATATAAATGCAAAACCATACCATTTGATTATTTCTGAAGCTCGGAAACAAAGTTTGATGTTCATGTCTAAGGACAAACTCCCCATGCTTTCAACACTTTTATTCAAAGTAAGAATTGACAACTTAACCTGTCTCGCATTTTAATGCTTATAAATTGATTTGTTGTACATGAGAGAAATGAAAGAATGGAAAAGGAACATATGTAAGTCATTTATTCTTTTCCTCAAGCAAGATATATGAAAATATCTATTTACTAATAAATAAAAATTGTGGCAGCATTTACTTTCCAAAACAGTTTCATTAAACCATAACTTCCCTCGGGGCTGTAATTTATAAAAGGTGGTCATGATTACAAAACTAGATATCAGCACCCCAACTGTTATCTAAAGTGAGACATAACTGACATATTCTTTCCTCCCTTCCATCAAATTTTGTCGAATGTAGGTGCTACAGTTTGGATCTTGAAAGATTTTCAGAGCCCCATGTGATGAAGGCATGGTCACCAGCCTGTAGCTCTCCTGAGAGGTGGTAGGCACTTTAAATGGTGTGGTATAGTGAGAGAACATCACTGGGTCAAGACCTTAAAGGGAGTATTGGGACCTGGGGCCCTTTATGTTTCCCTTTTACTTCTATGTTTGCTTCCTAGTCACCATAAGATGCACAGGTCTTCTCCACCATGGATTCCCATCATGATGTACTGTGCCAGCACAAGCCCAAAACTGCAAGGCCAAATGACATGGACTGAAACCAGGAGTCAAAATACAACTTTCCTCCTTTTAAGTGGATTATCTCAGGAATTTTGTCACAGTAGCTGAAACCTAAATAACATAGTGGGCTTTGCAATAATTAAGAAGAATATAAATTATACAAATAAAAGTGAGAAAGCTCTAAAACTTACTCCTTTCAAGCTACTCTAGAAAGTGAATTCACCAAATAACTCTAGTGTTTTACTTTGCTAACCTGCACTACTTAAAACAAAGCAAAATAGCTAAATCATTCTTGCTATTTTAGCAAGTCATTTCTTGCCTTTTAGCATCTAAGTGTACCAGACAATTTTAGAAACACATACCCTTTAACATTTCTCTTGATAGTCACGTCTCATTTCAACAATATCAGATTTCTGAGCTGACCATTTAACCGACAAGACTTTGGGAAAATCAACATAGGTTTCATTTTTCACTTAACAAATCCAAAGGCCTCTCATTAGTCTTCACCTTCTCTGATCTCTGAACAGCAGCATCCTTTCTTCCCTAGAAAGGAGTCTTATCTTAGGAAATTCTTTCTTCTTCTCACATTAGGCAATGCTGAGGAGCATCAATAACTAATAGGGCCTCCGCCTTTCCCTTTTCCACTTCTTGAAACTCAGATTGTGCACAGACCAACAATGTGAAACTAGAAATAATTCACTAAAGATATTTTTCTTCTTTACTGTTAATCTATTTCTGTTAGTAGTATAGACAGTGTCATAAAATACCTTTATTTTTGCTGGACATTTGGAGTATGCTGTTAACAAGAGATAATGGTTTTTTTCTTTTCCTGAAAGCATATATTGCACAGACCACTAAACCCACAAGAGTTAGAGTTTAGGTTAACACGATTCATCTTTAAAATGTTCCCCATGCCAATAATCAACTAGTGTAGTAAGATGAAGTATAGCTAGAAGGAAAATTCTGCTGTTTTAAATATCAGAAATGAGAATGAAGCAAAAACAAACATGTATTCATAACTTTTCTGTCTTGGGACCAAGTACCTGACATCCATCCACAACTGAAGAAAGAGAGGTTTATTTTGGCTCTCAGTTAAAGTCCACAGTCAGCTGGTTCCAAGGCAGAAACATCATTGTAGAAGGGCCTGGCAGAGGAAAGCTGCTCACTTCATGGCAGCCAGGAACCAAGGAGAGACAGGAGGAGACAGGAACAAGAATCCACCCTTCCAGGTCACACCCTCATAGACCCACCCCTTCTGACCAGGCCCCATCTCCAAACACGGAAGACTTTCAGGGGACATTTTAGATTTAAACCATAACATTCTGCCCCCAAACATGTATCCTCTTTATTGATAAACTATTTCTGCTAGTGGTGTGGACAGTATTACTAAAACACCTTTTTTCCCCCCTGAGATGTGGGACGTACTGTTAACAAGGGATATAGCCTTTTTTTCTTTTCATGAAAACACATCTTGCACAGACCACTAAGCCCACAAGAGATACAGCTTAGTTTAGCAAGCTTCGTTTGTAAAATGTTTCCTATGCCATTAATCGATTAGTGTAGTAAGATGAAGTATGGACCTAGAAGGAAAATTCCACTCGCTTTAATATCAGAGACCAGGAAGAAGCAAAAAACAAACCTAACCTCTTACCAGAGAAGCCCTTCCAACCAGACAGGGAGTGGATCATGAGACCACTGCTTAGCTGTGGGTCTGTCTACCTCCCACTGTCTCTGCTCATCCCCAGCTGAGCGCTAGTCGTACCTAAGCTCAGATGGCATGACTGCTGCAATCCTGCAGTTATGGCCCAGAAGAGCCTCCAGTTTCAGTCCACATCATCTGCTGTGGCATTTACAACCCCTTCTTTGACTATTGGCTGTTAAAACACAGAGACCTCGTGGGTGCAAGCAAAGAATAGATGCGACAGTTGATTTTATAATCTGCCTTTCATTGCTTCTGTATGTTCTGGATAAAACTGTGAACCGAGAGCTTAGAGTTACATTTCTCTCTCTTCTAAGTACTTTTTTTTCACTTTGCTGATTTCCTTGACTTCCATGGTAAATATATGATTCCTTTTTCCATCCCATCACATTGTTTTCACTCTCTAACTCTCAGAAGTTGGGATTCCCCAGGATGCAGACACCATTCCTCTCATACGGCTTTCTGTCACCTTATGGGCCACTTTATCTGCTTCCATGACTTTAAATATCACCTCCATCTTTGATCCACAATTTCTAATTTGAATACTGGCAATTCAGAAATCCAGACTTCATTCATGGATATATACTGAAGACTTCCATATGGTAATCCTGTAAATGCTGCATACCTACTATCATCAAAACCAAGCATCCACTTATTCCCAACTCTGCTTCAAAGTAATAAGACAAGTGAAACTACTGAGAGCGACCCTTGTCTTTGCCTTTGTCCTGAATCTCACATTCACACAGTTACTCTGTCCTCTCACTTCTCTATGATCAGTCCTGTTTTATCTATGCTCTCACCTCCATGTTCCCATCTCTCTTCAAGCACTCTGGCAACTGCAGTATTTGCTGATCTCTAAATTTACAGAGAAAGCCTTATCTTCATGCTTATTTCTCCACCTGGTATGTGATTTACTAAATTGTTTGTGTAGAAAACTTGATTAAGATTTCATTCAAATTTGAATCTTTTGACTTGTTTCTAATAACATTTAAACTTAAACACTCCATCATTGCTATCTATCCTTTGAATATACATCTATTCTATGTTCTTTACCCATTTGTTTGTGGATCAGTCTTTCCCACCTTACATAAGAAAAGCAATAAAAAAATGTCTTTTCAGCTACATTATGCCTAGATGTGAGCATAATAATACCATTTTCAAAGTGAAATATTCATTTTTATGATTATATTAACAGTACAATTCTACTCTACAAGGTGCTTTGGCTTTAAAGTCATCTCTTGTGGAAAAAATATATGTTTCAAAATTATAACAAGATATAATTTGCACTTTCCAAATTAAGAAACAAATAAAATCACAAATAGTTACTTGATTTGCCTTAAATTTTTTGAGATATAATTTATGTGCCATAATATTCAAAGATTTAAATTATGTGATTCAGTGTAGGATTTTTTTTTTTTGTATATGCACTACCATTTTGTATAACCACAACTATGTAATTCCAGGACTTTCTTTATCATAAAAAGAAAACTTATGTTCAGCGTCATTCACTCCCTAATCTTCCCTTCCTCCACCCTGACAACTATTAGTTTACTTTCTGTCTAGATTTGCCTATTCAGGACAGTTTATACGAAAAAAATCACATAATATGTGACATTTTGTACCTGCCTTCTTTCATTCAACAGAATGTTTTCAAGGTTATCCAGTTTTTGCAGACTCATTCCTATTTATAGCTCAACATTTTCCTTTGTGTGGATATAGCATATTTAATGCATCCATTTTTTATTGATAAACATCAGGTTTTTTCCACAATTTTTTCAGTGAATAATGCTGCTATAAATATGTGTACTTGATTTTTGTAGACTACATTTTCATCTCTTTTACAGAAATACTTTAGAGTAGAAATGTTAGGTCATAAGGGAACTCTCTATCTACTTTTTGAGAAACAAACTTATTTACCAAAGTGACTGAGCCATTTTATATTCCTACTAGCAATGTATGAGGCTTCCAATTTCTCTGCATTCTCATCAATACTGGTTATTGACATTCTTGTTTATTTGTTTGTTTTGGAACCAGTCTACTGAGCGTGAATTGATAATTCATTGTGTTTATTTCTATTCATGTAATGACTAATGATGTTTAGCATTGCTTAATGGGATTATGTTTTGTTTGTATAGTTTCTTTGTATAAATGTCCATTCAGGTCATTTTCCCATTGTTTATTTAGTAACTTTTTATTACTAAGTTCTATTACTCCCTCATATTTGGGCAACGCTCTTATTGATATGCTTTGTAAATGTTTTATTTTCCAATTTTGTAGGTTGTCTTCTCACTATTTTGAGGATGTCTTTGGATGTCCAAAGTTTTTAACTTGGATACACACACACACACACACACACATTTCTTTTCTTTTAAGGCATCTGGTGCCTTGGGTATCACATTTAAGAAACTAGTACCAAATCAGAAGTCACTAAGATTTACATCTATATTTTCTTCTAAGAGTTTTACAGTTAACTCTTTTACTTAGGTCTATCATGTATTTTGAGTTAATTTTCATATTGAGGCATTGTTCGAAATTCATTTTTTTGTTTTGTTTTTTTTTGGTACCAAGGATCGAACTCGGGTCCTTGCGCTTGAGAGGCAGGCGGCGGAACCACTGAGCTAAATCCCCGGCCCTTGAAATTCATTTTTATGTAAACATTCAGTTGTCTTAGCACCATATATTAAAAAGAAAACTCTTTCCCCCACGGAATTGTCTTGCCAGCCTTGTTGACAAGTCAATTGACCATAAATATGTGTTTATTTCTCAGTGTTCAATTCTGTTCAACAGACCTCTATGTGTCTACACTTATACTTGTACCACACGGTCTTCATTAATGTATTTTTCAGTAAATTGTGAAACTGAGATGTGTGGAACTTTCAACTTTGTTCTTTTTTTTAAATGCTATTTTGGCTATTTTTGCTTTACATATGAATTCTAGGATGCGCAAGACAACTTCTGCAAAAAAAAAAGGCAGCTATAATTTTTAAGCAAGAAATTTGAATCTGCACATCAATTTGCTTCCTTAACAAAATGATTTCTCATTTGCAAGCATTAGTATCTTTCTATTTATTTAAATTTCCTTTAATTTCTTTTAATAATATATTTTTTAGTACACAAAGACTTTGATACCTTTTTATTACTGAATATTTGTATTTTCTTGAATAAATGTGTAAAAAAAATTTATCCAGTTAACACTCTGATGTAAAATTTTAAAATCCCACGCATTTATTTCTAATTTTGATATGAAATATTTAAATTTATATTCAAAAGAGTACAGCTAAGGATTTAGCTCAGTGCTGCCACCGCCTGCCTCGCAAGTGCAAGATCCTGAGTTCGATCCCTGGTACCAAAAAAAAAGTATTATTTCACATATTAACTTTTTTGAATTAGCTACAATTCTGTAACTTCAGACAGGCAACAGTAATAAAATACATCTGAATTTAAGAGGTCATCTATTCATAAGAGCAACAGCAAATAAAATTGTCTTTCCAAAGTCAGCCAGTCATCAAAACAAATTTTATCAGATAAATAGCCTTGTTTCAAAGTATTCACATAATCTAGAGTGGAAAATATCCATACATTACTAAATTATAGTTTTGTTCATACTAATGATATTAGTGTTATTCTAAATCATCTTTATTGGGGTAATTCTTCAGGGAGAGACAGAACTACTATAGTTAACCATACTTTTAAAATTAAATTCAGTAATTCAACATCAGTACAAGTATTTGTAATTCCATGAACCATGACTTGCCACTCACTACTAATTTCACATCTCCATTCAATATTCTACCAAAATATGACTATTTTTCAGTAGTAAAAATTACATCATTAATCTATACTTAGTGTAGATCACAGAACTTTAACATGATGGACTCCTTAGGGATTAATCTATATTGATATTATGTATAAAGCTTGGATGAGATGAATAATTATAATTCAAGCAACTAGCCTATTTTCCAAATCTGCCCAACTAGTGAAAGTATTTCATTCAAATAACCATATTCCATGATAAAAGAAGATTATAAAAATAATACCAAAATTAAGCTTCCACTCAAGTTTGAAAAAAGAAGCCTTAGGGCCAATAAATTAAATTCTGGGCAAGAATTGGAAACTATAAAATCTTAGTGGTGCTGAACTGGCTCTTGTGTTAACACTCACACATTTCTAGAGCACAACATGCTGCATGTAAGATGGAGGTGTTGTATAGCATAGCAAACTTAATATGCAAATGATAGCAAAATAATATTTAAAGTATCAGATACTGAAGAATAAAGCCAACCAGATAAATTTTAAAAGCTTAATATCATGAAAATTATTTAATATCATAAACATTACCACCATCATCAGCTCTCTGTTTACTCAACACAGTCAAACACCTAGAAAAGACATTTACCAGGCCTTTGAGTCACATAAAATATTCAGAAAAGGCTAGGAAAGTGTCAAGCAAATATTCAGAAGTAAATATATGAAATTTAGATATATAATGGGCTTACTACAAAGAGGAATTCACAAGTGTACAGATACAAGTATTTACTATATTGATATACTGGGGTTCTTATGGAAGAGGCAAATACAGAGAATACTTTTAAAAACAAAAAAGGTATGCTTAGATCCCAGTATTTCAGATATGAAGAATATCCCATTCACACTAAATCTGTTAGAAGAAAAAATGTTTTTCAAATTAAAATTAGAAGAAACTATGAAAAAACTGAGTACTATGTTGTCATTTTTATAGAAATAATCCTTACAAATATGTATGTGTGCATTTGGAAGATGTTTCTTAATATATGTTATGAAACATATATCTTAAGATATAAAAAGGTCACACAAATTGATAAAAAATACACAGAAAAAAGGACAAACATTTTGAACCAATAAAGCATTTCAACAAGATGAGTAGAAAAAAATATAAACATTAAAAGGAATAATTTATATTTTCAAAAACCTAATACAAATTGTAAGAGAAAAAATTCCTTTTCCAACAGTAGTAAAAGCTACACATAAGATAGTAATAAAGGACATAAAATAAGAAAAACCTCTGTCGATGAAAAAAGCTATTTATGATGCTACATGATGCAAACAAAGGAAGATGTTAATAAGTAAAGATACACAAATGAAAAGATTATGAATTAGAAAGTTATTACTTCTTTTTCAAAATTATCTTACATACAATATATGTTACAATACCAAAAGTGTTGTACTAGAAATTTAGTAACCAGTTTATTGCATTCTTCCGGGAAAAAAAAGAAAAAGAAAAATAGATGAGAAAATTCAGGAAAAAAAAGCATCATACATTGGATAGAACAACATACTACATGTTAGAGTAGTTTTAAAAGTACACTACCAGTTTAGGAATAATAATAAAAGTCTTTATACCCAAGAATATATGTAATTCCTATAAATTAAAATAAAGTAAGTAGCTCACTGGAAAAAGCATGGTCAAAAATATGAATATAATCTTCACAGTCCAGGCAAACATTAAGCTTTAGGACCAAAAACCCAATGATAAGATAATCAATCTCTCCAAAATCAGGAAAATAAATTGATAAAAGGGGGGATTCTTTTATATATTCATTGGTAAAGTTTTACAAGTTTAAAATCATCTATTGGCAAAAAGATATGGAAATGCACTTCCATTCCTGCTAGTAGAGTGTAAATGGTACTACCATTTGAAGAGCAATTTGGCATTAACTGATTAAATCTTAAACTCACTTACTTCATGATTCAAAAATAATAATTATCAGCCCAGCTTTTACAAAAAATGCATTAATACATGTGAACTAGAGACCTGTAATAAGGATGTTCATTACAGTCTTGTTTGAAATAGCAAAACAGCAGGAACAAATCGAATGCTGATGAAAACATAAAGATTAATGAAACCAAAGTACAACCAAACTACAAAGTAATAGGCAGCAATTAACAAATAATGGTATATATCTTCATGTACCTATATGGTGATATTTGTAAACTATGTGAAGTGAAAATGAAGTGTAGAACATCATGTCAATTTTTAAGTAAGTATGTTTTTTGTGTGTATAAATGCTAAAAAAACCTTGGTCACCTATCTCTTTAAAACAGTCATCCGGAGCCCTCAAAATCAATCTTTTGCTCATGGCCACCTCATATTTGAAGACATATCAACCCAGATATCTTATCTCTGTAGTTACCCAAAAACTGAAAACATAAATTTTAATAGATGTAATGTTACACAAAAAATAATGAAGAATTTTTATACCACAGGAAATAGTTGAATACAAGTGTATTTACTTGTATATATTACTTAAATATTTATATATTTAGAAAAATAGAATACAAAATTATGTGATCTCAGATGTACTTTACAAAGAACCAATTGTATGATAAAGTTAGATATACTCATGGAAGAAAAAGAAACTAGAAATTGATCAAACATTCATTGGATAGTTGGACTGCAGTGGTTTTTTTTTTTTCTTTTCCACATTCTTCTTCTTGTTATTTTTTAGTATGACCTTGTTAAACAGACTTGTTCCTTTTGAAACAAAGTATCCCCTTTTAGGAATTCTTGAGATACTTCTATGCAGATAATGCTAAAATATTTCTCTACTCCCAGCCTCTCCCCTTCACTCCAGGCTGTTTTTCAGCTGCTTACTGAGCAGTTATCAGCATCCAAGCTTTAGTTCTCCTGGATGTGATTTCTCCAACTCTCCTACTGCTATGCTCATTGATTCCCATCTGACCTGCTGGGTCAGCCCTGACCTAGTTCCCAGACCAATGGCGGACTGAGTTAAAAGGCATTACTACAACGTCATCCTCTCCTCCAAACTCTTACTCCCATCCTCTGCGGCAGTGAATTTTCTCATCCTGACTTTGCCTGGATTTTTGATCTATGTCACTGCAGAGTCAGTCCACTGTCCTACACGCTATTGCAGTCTGTGTAGCATTAAACTGTTCTGGTATTTATTCAGGAACAAGCCCATACTGGACAAGACACTTATGAGATCAGAAACTGTAACTTACTCCTGTGTGGATCCAGGACTGTCCTCTCGCCCCCAAACACACACACGCACACACATACACATGCACACACCCTCCCCCACAAGAAAACAGTGGTTTTCAAAACATGTAAAAAAATATTTGATGGATAGCTGTCACATTTGTTTGACTCGAAATCTGTAGGATTTGTTCAAAGACAGAACAATTTCAGAGACTTAATCCAATCAGCAAGCATTTATGAAAGAACTGTTGTTGCTCAGGATCCTAAAAAGGGATGAGTAGGAAAAAGGAAAGTGTGGCTCCTGTTCTTGACACAGTTTCTAAAGTGGTTAAGAACACCTTTAAGAAAAAAATGAACAATAATTACTGTTTTGGCTTCTGCCTTAACAAGCAAAACATGAAAATCTTCTTGCCTGAGGTCTTGATTTCACAGATGAGCAAACTGCAATCGAATTTTCCTGCCTGGATACCAGGCTACTGCCAACTCCTGTCCCAACTCCATGAGCCCAAAAGTGCTTGGCTCTGTTGGTTGCTATTTCCATGCTCCCCCAATTTCAATTGTTCCTTTAGATCTAGATTCCCTCCCTGCAATTCATACTGTGGGCTAAATTCCTTCTTGCTGTCCCAAGATACCCTCTGTCACCTACTTCTGCATACACCTCCACAATGACAAGCTGTGACTACATTCTCAGCTTTCTGCTTCAACCTTCTACCTTTAAGACAAGATCATCATGGCAGGCCTCTAAATCAAACTATAACAAACTTTCACAACATTAATTTCCCATTTTCTTATTTTTCACAAAACTGCCAGTCTTCTCATCTCTCCCTTCACCTGCTCCACTAAGCCTTGGGCTTCCAGGAAAGCAGACTCCATCCCTAGATGGAGGATCCTGATCTAGTCTAAGCTCATCCCTCATGGCAATCCCATTCCCTTCAGTGTTGACTTAACTGGGAATGAACAAGTGATCCAGTGCTGACCAGAAAGATAAAAGAGAAGTCTGTGGGGGAAGGAGAAAGACTTCTGACAAATTTTCCTCCACTTTGCAAGAAGGAACATTGCTACTACCTGATGGTGTGCTTGGAACTAAAGCAGCCAGCATACCACTGGTTGAGGATAAAGTCAACACACACAGAGGGCAGAGCCAGGACAATGGCAATGTGGGAGCTAAGCCCAGATCCAACACTTGGAGCCTCCGTCTTTTGCATTTCTTGTTTAAATAGCAAGCTTCTTAAATACACAAAGATACACACACACACACACACACACACATACAATCAACAGCTGTGCTTTCCATTTTGAAGGAGTAACTTTTAAAATGAGAATTTCGCAGATATTTGGGTTGTTTTCCATTTTAAGCTATTATGAGTAAAGCTGTTATTAATTTTCATGTAAAAGTTTTTATACATGTTTTCATTTCACCTGGGAGCAAAATTTCTGGGTCATATGATAACAGCACTTTTAAAATTAAGAGAAATGCCAAACTGTTCTCAAAAGTATTACACTACATTCTGTAATGTATGAATATTACAGTTGCTTCAAAACCTCTTCAAAATTTGGTGTTAATCAGTCTTTATAATTTAGCTATTCTAGTGTTCATAGTGGAATCTCATTGTGTTTTTAAAATTTCATTACTTCAGAGAAGAAAAGAGCTAAATACCTTTTCATGTGCACATTGCACATTTGTATATCTACTTGTTTGAAATATTTCTTCAGATATTTTGTTCATTTTGCACTTGTATTGTTTACATATTGAGTTGCAAGAATCCTATATGTAGTGTATATAAGGTCATTTTTGAGAAATTGATTCAAACAACTAGCAAATCTTGTGTCTTCTGAACATAAAGCATTTTAAGAAAATATTCACAAAATTTAATGTCTAGTCTTTTGAATTTTATTATTAGTACTTTTTTAGTTCTATTAAATCTTTGCCTAAATCAAAATCAAAAAGATTTTCACCTGTATTGTCTTTTAGATGTTTATATACTCAAAATCACAAACAAATCTCAAAAACATTATGCTCAATGAAGGAAAAAAAAAATGAGTGTGTCTTCTGTGATTCTAACTATATTAATTTCCAGAACAAGAAACCTAATCTATAGAAGTAGAAAGCAGATTAGGCCCAAGGAAGATTTTAAGGAAGTGGAAATACACCATAATCTTTATCACAGTTGTGTATACATAAGAGTGTTTGAAAATATACAACAAAGTCAATAAACAAGATAAAATTGAATGTGTTTTATTTTATACAAAATGCATCATAAAAATTTGATTTAAAACAATATTAGAGCCAGGCATGGTGGCTCATGCCTGTAATCCCAGCACTCAGGAGGCTGAGTTGGGAAGACTGCTGTGAGTATGAGGCCAGCCTGGTCTACACAGTGAGTTTAAGACCAGCCTAAACTACATAGTGAGACTTTGTCAATCAAAACCCTGCCCCCCCCAAAATCAGTATTAAATGGGAATAAGGAGCTGTACTGGAGTAGAATAATGATCACACTCTTCTGGGATAGGCCTGAGAGGGTAAATAAGGCCTTGCTCTGCTTGAGATAAAAATATTAACCTTAAAGTGTTTGTAAGTTCTTAATTACCTCTTCTAAATGCATAAATCCGCATGTCTTTCAAACATTTTAGCATGCTTCAAACAAGCTAATGACACACTGGGTTCATCCCATAAATGGAGCTGGCAACAAACTTATATGTCCAGTGCAGAAGGATTTTAAGAAAGTGAGAGAGAGAAGGATGGAGAGGTAAGAAGAAATCTCCTTCTCCCTTGGCCCAAAGATGCTGTGAACTTAAATTTCAAATTTTATTTGGAAAGGGAAAGCTATTCCACTGATGGTGCAGTTTTTGCATGTGTGTGTAATAGCAGTTTGTATTTCCAGAGAAAATAATAAGACACAGTGAAAACTGAATCATTACACCTTAAAATTTTAAGACAAAGTCACATGTAAAATTATAGAATTATATAACTAGATACCTATACATCATTAATCCAAATTGCTTAAAATACAAATAAATAAGGCTTGGAGAGGTGAAGATTTGTCTAGTCGTATAACTCACTGGAAAATTGATTGAAAACCTGGAAGAAGAATCGAGATTTGGGGTTTAGTGTGTTCATAAAATTATCATCTCAAACCAATGCCCTCCATAGAACAGATATTTTAAAAATACCTGTTGAATGAATTCATGCCAGACAATATGATAAAAACACATGAGAATCAAAACTGAAGCAAGAGACGAAGTTTCTTCCCAATAATTTAAATTTATATTTCTTAATGCCAATTCTGTTTGATGGGGGGAAAATATACTTTGGGAAATTATTGTGTGGTAGGTACCAATTCCTAAAGAAGCAGAATGATTGGGTGAATTCTTGAAAATTATTGAATATCCATTCCCAGAATGACCTGGGAGAATTAACTGTTTCTGAAGTAGTTACAAAGCATTTCTACCTTCTTTTGCAGAGATGGACTAATGACATTTAGCAGCTGCCTCAGGCCTATGAATTTAAGATGAACTTGGTAGAATGAACTTTTACCAAGCCCTCATCAGGATTAAAAGAGAGGAGCACCAGCACATTTGGTCATTTTGGGGGGTCATTGTAGCTGCTAAGTGGACTGGAGAAGGACAAACTGACATCTTCAGTTTACTATAGATATAAAATGACCAGCATAAATCCACTTTATAACATGCACGCCTCAAAAGCTTCCTATTAATCTTCTACTATGGGTCTACCATTCTTAGGATCATATAATATTTAATTCTTTATTTTATCCCAATCCCTGCAAAATGTCCATTTAATTTAGGAAGACTGGAGTAAGTTAGGATACTATTTCATTTATATCTCTGTCTCAATCAAGTAGCTCCCACCAAGGTGACATTATTTGGCTCCCTCAAAACAGCCAAGCACACACAACTGCCAGATGTTGAAAAATAGCAAGATACACAGCAAAATTCAACATATGAGTTTACATTTTTTACTTTGCATATTTTACTTTACTTTACATATTTACTTTACATATTTTACTTTGAAAAACTGTTCACTGAAATTTACACATTCAAGGTACTTTTAAACAATTAAAACAATGACAGTATTAACATGGCAGCTAAGAAGAAAACCTGTAATTGAACAGGCAGTTATAAGAATTTCAGCCAAACAGATGAAATAACATTCATTCATTCCATCTCATCTTTATTCCAACTCATTTGGTCACAAACTTAACTTATGGAGAATTTAATTGTTTTTTTCACTCTTGCTAATGCATGCTATCCTCACACCTGAAAAATAATGGTCTAACAGTTGCCTTCACGGATCAGTCCTTTAAATAGCAATAAATAACAATATCCATTTTAATAATGAAGCTCTACAAATTAAGCTCTATAAAGTGAGACTAAAACTTTGTTTTTTTTATACTTTGTTACAAATAATTTCGAAGAGGTATAGAATGCATATTTGAAGTTGAATTAGATTTCAGCTCTGAGATAAAAATTCCCTTATTAGGAAAATAAAAATACTTATAATTAAAATTTTTCAAATAATACTAGTGCTTTAACGTAAAATTGACTAGAAGTGATAAATCTGAAAATTTTTTTTAGATCTCCAGA
Source organism: Heterocephalus glaber (assembly GCF_000247695.1). The sequence goes on from NW_004624749.1 coordinate 23,541,659, forward strand.
ATCTTTACAACATCAGAATATCAATGAAGATCTCAAAATAGTAAAGAAAAACAGTAAGAGTTTATACTGTGTTAACTTTTGGAAATATATTCATATTTATGACTAAAATAACAAGATAATATTCACAAGATCAATTCTGTGTATTATTAGTGCTACAAAAATAAATGTCAGAAAAGCTTTTTACTAATGGAGGAAAGCAATGAAAGTGAGTCTACCTATTAAAAATACAGATTAAACATAATAGGTACTATAATACTGCTACTTTGAACTCAAAGGTAAATTTTTCTGGAAATCTACTTTTGGATGAGTATTCAATTCATATCATATATGCTGTTGGATGACTATTTTGAATTAGTTCATGAAACAAGCCTTTTTACAAAGGTGTATAAACGTCTATTCTGTGAAGATCTGCCACCTCATTCTCAGTGGATATTTAATTTGCTCAGTGCAAATTCCTAAACAGGCCCTCTATTATCACCACATGTTAGTCTCCCAGTAAAACACCTGAAAAAGCATAATATTTGGAATCATTAGTAATTCTGAACACCATTAAAAAAGGGCTTTGATAACTAGATAAAGTTAACACCGAAGTAAAAAGTAAAACTCTTGTAAATATAATTACCCGAACAGCTTCTGGCTTTATATATGTCAAAATTAACTAAATATGATTAATATTCACGATGATATAGTCCTGGAATATTCATGTGGCAACGCAAAACAAAAGCTGTAATAAATATAATATTAAACATTGGTTGTTCATCAAATGTCAAATTTTCCCGCTGTCTCAGCTTAAAGAAAAAAATACAAAGAATACTCTGGGTCCTCATGGTGACACACATCTTGGATTCTGTGTCTTGGGATGGAATATTTGCTGTGACAAAAAAATGAAAACTAGTCCCTTGGAATGCTGAATCTTTTGTGATAAAATGGATCCTATACTACAATGAATTGTCTTATACTTAGTGAATGTATATTCACTCTGGCTCTATGTTTAACATCTCTTAATACATACATTAGCATGTCCAATATCCCAGTTAAATACGTAGCTTTCCTCATGTTTCCCTAGCACAACATAATTCCTCCTAGATCTCTGCTTTTGTTCCAGGTGTGATATTCAGCCTGCATAAAATCCTTTCCAGAGTCTCTTTACAAGACCCAGTGCTACTATAGGATATATTTTCCTAGTCACACAGACATCTGCCCTCTTCAGGTTTCCTCTAACACTTACTTGCTAATGCATCTTTCCAATCCATAATCATACACAATCTTGGAATATTTTAAAATCTTTTCTCTTAATTATAATAATGCTTACGCAATATACACTTTGTACCAAGTACTGTTCTAAACACATATAACCTGTAAACCCATGAATCAAGAGTCTACAGAAATTCCTGTTTTATAGATGAGTAAAGAGACTTAAATAGTATACAAGGGCACAAAGCTCCTAAACAGTAAAGTCTAGGCTCACATCTAAAGCTCTGTACAAAGATCCTGTTCTGTGCCACTGTGAAATATAATCTCATGCAAATACCTGTTATCTTCAACTAGACTGCAGGCTGAGGTCAAAAAGAGTGTCTTTCACTTCTTTTTACTTCTTTCCAATACCTTATACTATGCTGTACAGGTGTCTAGAATTGAGAAATGTAGAAAGAATATATCCAAAGAATTTCCTAAGGAGGGTCTACAAGATGTTCTATTGGGGATTTAATTGTGCAGTGCATTCTTAAAGGCCCAGTCAACTAAAAAAAGGAGCCTCTAGAAATAAAATATACAGAGAAAGTCAGTCTTTACCTGTACTGATTTAATGTTCAGGGTGGCAAGCTGCTTATCCAGCATACTTGTTCCTCTTTTAGTTTATATTTTATTAATTTTACTCATCTCTCTTAAAATAATGTTGTGATCCAAATAATATTTTATTTCCTGTCTCCTTAGAAACTTTGTGTTCAGTAAGTGGATAAATATTTACCAACAAAGAAGACAGATAAATGGGACCTTTCTTTCCTTGGCAACCACAGTATTAAAATCTGGGACACTCACATCACTCTGTGCAGGAAAACTGCAACAAAGCAAAAGCAGAGCTGGCTGAGGGGCTGCCTTCTCCCCACACTTTCACTTAGCAGCCCCACAAAGAAAAAGTAACAGGATGATAGTGGAAAGGCATTTAGAAGTAAATTAAGACAAAACTAACTTAATATGCTCATATACAATTACTATGAAAGTTTTTCACTAGCTTCATATTTCAGGGAAAGAAACACCAAGAACCAAAAACATCCCAATCTGCAAGTTCACTATTAAGTAATGTAAAGCATTCAAATACCTACAAGGTTCACCACAGTTCTGCATGAGGATGTTACTTTCACTGATAATTCAACCAAGCTTCTGCCACATGGCTGAAGAGCCAGCCAAGCCATTAATGGATTTGCATTCTTATCATGGGGAGTCGGAGGGCGGTTTCCATCATTTCTAATATTACACACTTCCCCAACACTGATTCAGATGATTAACTGCATCGGCCCTTCATGAAATCTGCACTCTATCACTTAGGAAGGCAATTTTCTTCATCTCAACTCCTACTTTTAATGCCTATAAAATGCATAAGCACATTTTGCACTATTGGCATATAATTTAAATGAAAGGAAAAATCAACAATTTGCTCCACATTATAGTTTTTTTACTGGTAACTTCAATGAATTTAATTTTGGTCCCTCTACACACACTCTTTAAACATAAAACTCAGCTATTTAGTAGATATTGAGTTTTGGGGTTTATTTATTTTTTAGAAGCAGGTAAGTAGGGTAAATCATATAGGCCTCTAAATATCCATTTTTTATTTAGATTTACACTGTTGGACACTTCTGTGATTACAAATATAGTAAACTGGCATGGCTGTCCTGCCATGTATAAATAAACTTTTCAGCACCAATGCTTTCAAAAAGGAGAACTGCCACATTACCACTAATACCTACAGATTAGTTTAGCTAAAGAAATCAAAGTAAAATACATCATTTTTATGGAAAGAAAGTGATAAAGCCAACTGAAATTGTAAATTGTTAACTATGATCTCCAGAGCTAATTCAACTTTTCCATGCATGTAAATCTCAAACAAAATCACACAGAATATTCTTCTTCAAACATCTACAAGAACCCTAACAGGTGGATGAGAAGGAGTACACGTATCTGTTAAACGGTACAGTGCAGCTAATGCTATCAAAACAGTATATTTATAAGCCTGTGGAATGTAGCCTCATTTCTCAGCGACTAACCATTACTATCATTTAGAAGTTAACCCATGATGAAGAAAAGTGTATTGCTTTGACCTTCTGCTTCCTATCTTCTGAAACTAATCTACTTTGATGTTTTTGTACGTATGCTGAGCAAAACATTCCATAAATAATGCTGTGGTGCACAAGCATTAAAGTTTAGAGTTTCTGCCTCTGATGTAGGTAGTGACAGGACCAAGGACACACGGGTTCAATTCCAAGCCAAATATTAGGCGGGTGGTTTGAAAATGTCAGTCCAAAGAGCTCTAAGGCAAAAGAATAGAGGTTTCCTTTGCCACCACCCTCTCTCTCCCCTCCCCTCTTTCTCTCTTGTTCCCTTCCTCTCTTCTTTCCTTATGGTTTCTCATGGAGACGACAATCAAAGCAGAGAAAGCTAGGTTTTAAATTACTGTGACACACACTAGGAATATGTAATTCCTAGGAGGGGGAAAAAAAAGAAACTGCTGGGGGGGATTATTGGCAACACGTCTAAGTGACAACCCTCCCCACCCCCACCCTAATACAGTACAGATTCATAGATTCTTCTCAGGTCCTCTTCTCCTCCCAGTTTCCAGTACTCTATACAACTTGACCCCTAATCCTAGTAATTTAGAGACCTGCAGGGCATCCACAGTGCAAGAGTGTGTCTCTCAGGATATGTGCCCAATTTTCTGGGAGCCCCTGAATCCGGACAGTTGTAGCAAGCAAGGGATGCTCCCACCCTCCCACTGGGTGGGGAAGGGGTGAAGAAAGGGGAGAAAGAGATGAAGACAAGAGGAGAGGGATGCAGAGCTGAGCTTGAGGATGAGTGGCTGAAAGGAAGACAAGGAAGAAAAGAACGGGTGGGAAGGAAGTGGAGCTGGGAGAGAGGAAGAAAGGGATGAAAGAAAGGCTGGAAGGGTGAAAGGAGGGGAGAGGAGAGAGGGATGTTGGGAAGGATGAGGGGAGGGAGGGCTGGGGAGCGGGAGGGAGGGGAGGATGGAGAGGATGGGAGGGAGGTAGGGAGGGAGGGAGGATGCTCTGCCCGGGACTCACCTCTGCGGGTCGGTGGGAGTTTCTCGCCTCCTCTTTCTCGAGCGCTTCCAGCAGCTGGAGTGGTAACACAGAAGGGACTGGACTGGCGGCGGCAGGGATGAGGGCAGCTGCTGCAGCCGCCTCTGGCCGAGGTGCGGTGCCGCCTGCTCCGCCCGCCCGCCCGGGTCTCCGCCTCACTCGGGGCTGGAAGCGAAGCCGCTCCCCCCTCCCCCCTCCCCCCGCCCGCCCCGCGTCCTGCCCAAGCGCGAGCGGCAGCGGCCCGGATCGCCGCTAGGGGAGGCGCGCAGTGCGCAGACGCGGCCGCACTCTGGCTCCCGCGTCCCCGCGTTCCTGCCGGCTCCGCAAGACTAGGGAGATGTGGGGTGGGGAGGGGTGTGCCGCGGGCGCGCTCGGCCAGGGGAGCGCCCCAGAGGGCGGGGCGGGGTGGCCGGGGCGGGGCGGAGCCAGGGTCGCGCGGCCTGCTCCCCTCAGCAGGTGGGGGGAGGGGACGGCAGCGAAGGGGCCCCGCCGAAGGGCGCAGGTGCAGTGTCCATGACAACCGCGTTACCCTTTGGGCGGGGACCAGGAGGGGAATGTCTGCGAGCTGCCAGGCCCGCGGGGAGGGAACGGGTTCTTGAGCAGGCAGAATTGGTAAGGGGCGGGGTAGGGGGGATAGCAGAGTGGGAAGAAGGGTCAGCTCCACAGGGCGCTGACACGTGGGAGGAGGAGGTCTAGGACGGCAGGGCCTGAGTGCAGCACTGGTGGAGGCTGACATGAGAGGTTTGTTGGGACCTGAAGCCCTGAAGAGAGAGGGGTTGGACTTTGAAAGAGGATGACAGTGTTAAAACAAATGGAATTTTTGAACACTGAACAGCTTTTGTTGAATGTTGTCTCTATGGGAAGGCATTGTGACTCTTTATTTTACCAGGCACTCTACTTAGGCATTTGAGATATCCAGGATGTTTAAGATCGCCGTTTGTGCTCGAGTTTGTCCTCGACAGCAAGGAGTATATAATACACCTACCAGCCACCTGCACTCGGGCTTTTGGGTGGTGGGATGTCACAGTAACCGAGGGGCAACGGTAGAAAGCTACATAAAATGTGAAACATAAGACAGTTATCTTTGTTCTGCCATAGTGCCAAGTGATATTTTTTGTTTTGTAAATCAAAAGAGAAGAATCAAGACAAAAAAAAATCTATGGCAGTTGGTATAGCACAGCTGATGCTGCATTCCCAGTAAACTACCTGTCTTGCACCTTTGCCCGCTAACATCAGTGTCTTTGTTCATGCTGGTGCTTAGAAGGCTTTATATCACGTGGCACACGCATTTTTAATGCCCCATTCATCATTAGCTATGTCAGCTCTTTTTTTCATCCCCTGGTTGTTCCCAAGTTGACACTTGGAGTTATTAGAAAATTATGTCAAATTCAAGCATCTTATTCTATCAAGCTTATTATTTGAGAGTAATACCTCTGTACATCCCTGTATCTTCTCTTCCAATATCTTCTTGCCTCCCCCCCCCCTTTCTCGCCATCACTTTACGAGTTTTTAAATTTCTGGGAGAAATAGACAAGAGGAGTCACCAGATGTGTCTGAAAAATGTCCTTAGGCAACAATGATGTTTCAGGACCACGGACAGTATCACGGCGTGCTCCTCCCACCAAACGTTGTCCTTAGGCTCGCCTATGGAAACGAGAAACATGCTAAAGAAGGTAAACGCTGTGCTCGTGGAAACAAATACTGAGTGCTGAAAGATTTGTGCCAAAAGGTGCGAAGTGAATGGAAGAGAAAAAATATAACGTGGACTGGAATCAGCAGGAAAGAAGTAGGCCGTTAGCTAGATTTTGAAGGAAGTATTGATAAGATTTAGAGGCATTGCAAGACCCTAAAGTGGCTAGATGAGAACAGTTTAGCTCGTGGAGTTCTTCAATAAAAAATAGAAATATCACACACTGCGACTACACAGCATCTTTCTAGAGGCAGAGGGCACCTCTAATTTTTAATATTCCAAGAATGTGGAAAGGGCAAAGTAGCCCCAGTTAAATGAGGTAGAACATTCACTCTAAGACTGAAATTTCATTAGTATTAGTATTAGTATTATTACTGTAATTTTTCATCCTCCGGTCAAGCTAAAAGGGATAAAATGAAAAAGATAGGCCAAAGAATAATCAGGAAGTTCATAGCTTTAAAGTTCAGGGATTCATTTACAGTTTTTACATTGTATTAATTAGGCCTACATTTAGAATTCTATGTTTTAATTAGTGGCAGACAAGCACAAAAAAAGTAATAAAGACCAAGTACTGGCTTGCCAAAATAAAATTTCCCTTTTTGTTTTGTGTCAGGTTGTAGTGATGTTCAAACTTGTATTATTGAAAAAGTTTAGCTCGGTGGTTCTGGCGCCTGCCTCGCAAGAGCAAGGTCCCGAGTTCAATCCCGGTACCCCCCCCCCCCCCCCCCAAAGACATTTTAACTGGCTGGGGATTTAGCTCAGTGATGCCACCACTGGCCTCGCAAGTGCAAGGTTCCGAGTTTTATCTATCCCTGGTACCAAAAGGAAAAAAAAAAAAAAGATATTTGTAAGAAATTCAAAACCTTTTTTCCGATGCAATTGCTTTAAATTCATTTTCTTAAAAAAGCATAAAAGCCATCCCTAATTTCTTGTACCCTTGACCTCTCTTACTTCTCCTTCAAAATGCACTAAACTGTTGTCTGTCAGAGACCACAAGAACTTATTCAGGCAATGCACTTGAGTCAACAGCAAGCAAATTGCAGCTAATATTTTTGCTCCCTACCTCCAAGAAATTTATTAATTCATTTGTTTTCAGTGAAGGGGAACCTCTACCCTTGCCTATTCTTGTGGAGAATCCAAATTGAGTATTACTTTACTCATATTTATTTTTCCTTAATAATAATCTAAACATGATGTATAAATATCTATCGCTGGATTCTAAAAAGTTGTCATTTTGTTTATCCCCATTCTAAATCAATGGGATAATTAATTTTGTTTTAAGACTTCTTGTGAATCTATCTTCAATTATACTGATCCAAATGCTCTCTTTCTTTTTGATGACATGAACATATACAGCCCTCCAAAAAGCAGTTTTCCCTTCCCTGTTTATTTTAACGATTTATGCCAGTATAAACAACCAGCAAAAATGAGTAATGTCAAATGTATAGTATTATGTCCAAATGGAGAGAATACTGTATGTAATTTAAATATAATTTAATCTGTAATAGTGTGACCATCTAGATTTTTATAAAAGACTTCAACTCAACACTGACAATCTGAAGTGAAATTATCCCTAGTGCTTATACATTTCAAAGTCAGATTTCTATGTCTAGTGACTCCTATTCTGTCAGTTTCAGAAATTTCTCTACAAAGTCTTCCAAGTCTATTTTATTTTTTAATGGACTCTATTTTTTAGACAGTTTTTGACTTACACCAAAGTTGATTGGAAAGTACAGATTTCCCATATATCTCTTTCCTCCACCCCTCTACTACTGTCAATCTCCCCCACTACCAGAGTACATTTGTTACAACTGATGAATCTACATTGACACATCATTATCATGAAAGTCCATAGTTTATAGTAAAGTTTTGAATTGCTCAGCTTTCCTGTTGCTGGGACAAAATCCCTGAGTGAAGGGAGGGGATGTTTATAGTGGTTCATGTTTTTGGAGGTTTAATCCCTGATAATTTGGCTCCAAAGCAGAGATATTATGGTAGAAGGATGTGGTGGAGCAAAACTGCTCAATTCTTGGCAGCTGGGAAGGAGAATGGGTTGGAAAGAGCCCTTGTGGAAGGAACCAGAGACAAGATGTACTTCCCAAGGTCACATCCCCATTACCCATTTGCTTCAACTAGGCCCTATCTCCTAGTAGCCCATTCAGCTATTAATTCATAGATGGGTAAAATCAATGATGGGGCTAGTGTCACAATCCAATCATCTCCTTAGGAGTCCTAAGAAATTCTTGTTGGGGATAGGATTTAGCTAAGTGGTTCCACTGCCTGCCCTTCAAGCACAAGGACCCCAGTTCAATCCCCAGTACCAAAAAAGAAAGAAAGTCTTGTTGACAATCAAGAGTAACTGGCACAAGAGTTCCCTCTTGATTTTGTACATTCCATCAGTAAGGATATGTATCTCCCATAGAATCATGCAGAATACTTTTACTCCCCTACAAATCCTCCGTGTTCTCTCTATTCTTCCTTTCCTCCACCAACCCTGGCAATCATTTGTCTTTTTATTCTCTTTATACTTTTGCCTTTTCCAAAATGTTATATGGTTGAAATCATACAATGAATAGCCTTTTTCATATTGGCTTATTTCACTTAGTAACAGGTATGGAAGACTCCATACATTTTCGTTTCTTAGTAGCTATTTCCTTTTTATCGCTGAATAATATTCTATCACTTGAGTGTGGTAAACTTTTAACTGTTCACATAATGACGGACTTCTATATTGCTTTCAAGTTTGGGGGAATTATGAAGAATTACGCTATATGAATTATGAAGAAATCTGCTACAGCAATTTCATCTTTAAGTACATCCTGTATATGTAAGACTCTGCCAATGTGTTTGTTATATATCAGTTGTGCCTCAAGAGTTCTCCTAACATGGTCAACCTTTTCTTTTCAAATATAACAGTAAGTTTTTTCTCTTGTCTAAAACACAAAAAAACAATTTAACCCTCACTTTTGTTTTCCTATGCTTTCTTTACTATTAATTACAGTAATTATCTTTAGAATTATTTATTTCTAGTAGAAATCTATCCACTCCAACTTTCCTTTTTCAGGCATAATTTATTGTTTATATTCTTAGATAAAGGTGTGTGTGTACTATAATAGTTTATATAGTTATACACCAGTCTTATGTTCATAAGTAAATATAATAGGTATCTTAAGAGATATGTGCATAAAATTTCTTCGTTATGCATGTTGAAATATTTCAACTGCAACATTATATGTGGTAGACAGAATATGGTAGACAGATAATAATAGATGTCAAGATATTTCCATTCTCCCATCCCTCAAGTCTATGAGCACATTATTTAAGGAACACTGCAGATCTGATTAAAATTATATAATTTAAGAGGTTACAATTATCCTGGGTTATCTAGTTGGGCTCAATGTAATCCCAAGTAGTCTTAAAAAATGTAGAGCATTTCTTTGGCTAGAGTAAAAAAAAAATACATCAAAGAGGTGAGAAACATATAGAATGTCAGGGAGATTCCAAAGTAAAAGAATGGCATGACTGACAAGCAAAGGAAAAAAGAAAGCATCTAGAAACTGAGAATAACCCTTGCAAGGAAATGGGGACTTCATCCTACAGGCACATGTACGTGAATTCTACCAACAACCGGAATGAGTCCAGAAATGAATTCTTCACTTGATCTTCCAGAGAGGAAGACCTAGAAAACTTTGATATTGGCCTTGTGAGATTCTAAAGAGAGAAACCAATCCAACCTACTAGACTTCTAGTGTAATTGTAGTTTAATGCTTACTCATTTCCTATTAGAAATATTAATTTTTATAAATGTTTAAGATCTACTTATTTATAACAGTATGCTTAAACCTAAAAAGTATTATTTCATTTAATTATCACCAGACAGGAAAATAGTTAAAAATTATCTGTGAGATAAATTCATGTTGTTTCAAACTTCTAAATTTATAATAATTTATTATAATAGCAAAAGAAAGCTAAGAAAACACATCATATGAGCATCTGTATTTGATCTCAGCTACTGAATTCTGTCCACTCAGCAATGACTGTGGTCGAAGAGATTTGGTAGGCAAAGGTCTATATTATTGACCCTTGCAAAATTTCTACACCTGCCTCTATAACCACTTTGCACATGATCCCTTTGGTCAACCATTTGAGAATCTGGGGAATTGCTTTCTGGATGTCATCCACAGACCAGTTCCACATGTACACATATTCTCTGGTAGATAAACACTCCTACTTAGCTTCTGTTATTCAGGACTCCCATCATTTTCATTGAATTCAGGAAGCCTGTTTCAAACTTGGTCTCTTACAATGTCATCCTTAGCTAACAAAGGTAGTCAGTATAGAACTCATTCTCTTAATTTCATTTTATTGCATTATGGATAATTCAAAAAACCCCCAGAAATTTAGAAAATACTGACAACTGTCAAAAATTGTAGTCATCTATAATGCAACCCGCCAAATATTTTGTGTATTTTCTGTGTAAGTTTGTATGTCTGTGTAAAATTTTTACAAATTAAGATCACTGTACTTTTTTCACCTAATATTAGACTTTAGAATAAATGTATCTTTTGCTTTAAAACAGGAGCAGAAATGAAACTATGTAGCAAATAGGGGATGTTCCATAGAAAAAAGATGTCACCATAATCTCTCCCATTCCTTTTTAATAGGCAACTAAAGAATATACATGAAGCTTGAGTGAAAAAAATGCCTTAAAATGAAAGGAAATTGAACCTGATGTAGAAATACAGGGTCACTTTATGTACAACTTACAGAGGTATGTATGAAGATCAATTTGCTTCACTGAAGACACTTTCTTTTCTTTAATGTAATAATGAAATAATTATTAGTTATTCTGTGTTAACAAAATATGATCTTTTGTGTAAGAAAAGGGGGAAAATAAAAATATATAAAATATGAGAAATAGTACAGTACTCCCATAATTATTTATCACTCAATTCAACTACCAGTTCATAAGCAATTTTGTTCCATCTGTTCTCATATGTACCTCTTCAATCACAGAGTTTTGAGAATTCCTGTATCATTACTACATGTCTCAGTATCTGAATGCAGTAAGTGCTCTCTAGATTCATACAAGAGAAATAGTAGTGGTAGGGGATGATCAAGTTGCAATTACTAAATAGCCTCTGTTGTTTCTTCTTTCCCATGCCATGTAAAGTTTCTTCAATATTATGCCAAAGAAGTTATACTCACTCAACATCATTGAATATGGGCCACATTAAAATCTAATGCTGGGTCCACAAGTGAGCCACTCCTAGCTACTCAAGAAAGCATATTAAATATAAAATTTCTATAAACTGCTCTTTCATACAAAATCCTTAGAATCGATTCTCACATATATTGCCCAAATTTGAGCTAGTGAGAGCAAACAATACAAACATTACATTGTATATGATGCATGTCTCCTTGGGTAAGACTGCACGTGTTTCCTATGGCTATGCTAAAATTTCAGAATAAATCAAGAAGCACTGAGGAGTGGTGGAGATAGGTCTTATGACAGCATCCACTTGAAAATCAACTTCCTTAGAAGACGTTATTACAGTTTTTTCCAGATAGAAAGAGTCAAATATCCTTAAATATGGATATTATTTCTGCTAACAATGGTAGTTCAATGAGATTGTGCGTTCAAGATCCTCAGATTCATCAGTCTGACAAAATGTCCCTATGTCAAGCCTCAGAATTTCTTTTACAATGTATCTTCTAAATTTCACACATGATAATGTGCTTTAAATTTTGCACAAGATGCTTTAGTGAAGCAGTGAACTCAGTTTATATTGTAATTCTGGACTTTTCACTTCGAAATTTGAAATGGGATTTGGGATTTTCCTTGCAGCTACAAACTTACATATTTTAGGACTATAATAAAATTTCTCCGGGCCTTTGACCTTCCTTGAAACAATGTTTAAGGCCCCGAGTTTATCAATTTTTTTCTATAATAATCCAATGCAGTCTCAATAAAAGAAAATCTTGTCCCATGTTCTTTAGGAGTCATTACTCTTATAGCAGTTGAATGCATGAATGATTTGAATTGATATAGCCTTACCTTCAGTAGTCTTTTCATCTAAAGCAACAACGAATAGCCTGGCAGATGTGATGTCACTACATGTCATGGATTAATTTTAACCCATTTTCTACTGATAATTAGGTGATTAATATATCAAGCTCTCTAAGGTAACTTAACCCAAGGATTGTATCCTTGAAGTTTGTTTCCTGGAAAACCTACTCGTATAAAAAGCAAGATGAAACATGCTAATGTTTCAAAATGATAAACTATAATTTGGGGATCTAACTCAGTAACATTGTTATATGGTATCAGAAACTTTGAGAGAAATAGAAGAGAATAAATTTCAAATACATGAGAGATGAGTAACTGCAGAAAAGTAAAGAGATGGTAAAAAGAGAGCCCAGAACATTCAAGGTTCTCCTGCTAAGGCTGATATCTAGACAACCCTGAAACCATGAGGCAATAAGGCCTGCAGCTTGCTCTGAGACCAGGGAAGAAGGACTATGGAAGCTAACAGGGAATTGTTGATGAATGGGATGGATGTCATCACTCAAATATGATGCCAGAAAAGAGGAAAAAAGAAAACAACAGTTTCTATCCTCCTCCAACTATCTGACCCCTCCACTAATGTCTTCTCTTGGAAGAATCTGAATTAAAGTCAGTAGGCAAGAAAGGCTAATAAATGCAATTTGTGGATTTCTATTCCTACCATTTTTGAGCAGAAAAGGGGTGGGATAAAAGCTAATAAGTAAATATATGTGCAACCAATAAGATGTAAAAAGAACGTGCAATTTTGTTCTGTATATAAATGTTCTCCTTTTGGATTAGAAAGTTTACATTTGTTCCTCAAGTGAATATAAAAATTTGACCTAAGTTTTTTGAACGCTTAGTATTTAAAAACTATTGTTTGCCTTCAATATAAATGGTGATAAACAAGAACAGCACTCCTATTCTAGAAAAAGAGAAAGATTAAAAATATACAACAGATAAATATGTAAGATAATTTAAAATATTTTCAAAAGCCATGAAAAAATATAATACGAAAAATCTTTCAACAAGGGCATTGAGGATTTGTTTTCTGAAAAGGTAATAAATGAACAGATATCTGAGAAAGTATAAATACACAGGATTTGGGGGATGGGATTAACATTTATTCAGTAAACTTTTCAGCAAAGAAGATTGCACTCTGTAATGTAGGTGGGCCTCCAACCAGTTGAAAGCCTGAATAGAATGGAAAGTGGAATTCTCCAGCAGATGGCCTTCAAATTTCATCTGCATTATCAGCTTTCTGCTGTGTCCACACCTCTGGCTAATACGCTGATTATACTCTTATAATCCTTCATAAATAACTGTCTCTCTTTTATATTCCTATCCAAGAGAATGTCATATCTACATATAGAATAAAGGGTATATGTGAAGAAATGGTTAAAGCATTTTATTGTGGTGACTGTTGAAGACTGCTTAATAGTGTGGCTGTTCATTCAAGTATCTAAAGTAAGTAAAAAAAATACAGTTTTAGTACTACTAATGAATGTGTGCCACACTGAACTTTTGCATAACTCAATACATTTTATTTTAAAAGCAAATTTGAAGTGAGTGTTCTGTTACTTATATCCAAGTTCACCTGAAAAATGATGTATAAAGCTAAGAGCCAGATGTAACACAAATACATATATGAACATAATTCCTAGAAGACATATTGCCTGAGAAGAAAGAAAAGAAAATTAGGAATTTGCAAGGACAAAGTACTGAGATGTTTGCATATTTGGAATAGTATCTCAGTATCCTGATATTATACTTGATCTTAGCCAAAAGGCCGAGGAGCGATTCAGTATCCTTAATCTGTGTGAGGATTCCTACTGTGAGAGACTCTAATTCTGTTTCAGTTAAAGAAAAATAAAATCAGTAGTCACTAGTGTGGCTAGATTAATTCTGGAATATTGAACAGAATGAGTTTATGAGGCACTGACAAGTGGTTGGCATCGTCTGGTGTAACATCATCCTGTAGAGAGCAGAGAACTGGAAGGGATAGAGAGCTAATGGTGATTTTAGATGAGAAGAGATGTAGAAGATGACATCAGCAAAAATCCATGCTAAAAACAAGTGTGTCAATATCATTGGCAGCTAATAGAGTAAATAATAAGCCAAAAGCAGAGGACACAAAATCAAAAGCCAAAAGGTAACTGAATCAATAAAGGCAGAGATGTATAATTTTGTAAATGGAAACTAGTAACAGATACACAGCCACAGTGTTGTAGAATGAGGCAAGAGTTGGAGGCTATGCTAACAGGGAGAGCACATGCCCCATTTAGAGAAAAGCCTGGGGCTAATATCACCAGAGCACAGGACTTATGGTACATTGCAACTCTAGACTTTCATGAGTCGCCTCCTTATTTTAAAATTTTGAAATTTAAAATACTGTGTAGTCATAGTCTGGGTAGGCCAAAAAGCTAAAAAAAACCAAACCAAACAAACCTGTATGTTGCGTTGAATCTCAAAACAATCACTTTTACATATCTGCCTTAGGGGAATTTTTTAAGAAGTAAAAATATTTAGGAATATTTCTCATCAGCACTAGACCATTTTCTGAAGTTCAGTGTTTCTTATAATTTCCTTTCTTTCTTTTTTTGTTTCTGTTAAATTCTGTTTAATAATTTTTTAAACTTGTGTAGAACTTAAAGTATCATTATATCATAACTCCATATATTTATAGGCAGATAGAAGAATAGATATAAAATATTTTGAAACTGAAAATGACAGTTATTAAAAGCTACAAATGTGAAAATCTATAAATTAGTAAATTTCAAAAAGGAAAGTTGTTCTGCAAAAAAAATTCACTCGACTAAAAAAGAAAGGGGAAGATGGTTATATACAAACAAATGAAAAGTTAGTCAAAAATGTAAAACATCTTTTGCATATTAAGTTATAACTTTGTAGTTTTCATCTTTTCAATTTTGAAGAAAATAATTATACCTCTAAAGTATTCATTTTCTGAAGACCAATTTTAAGATACAGGATACCTTTTAAACAGCAAGTAGAGTATTGTAGGAAATTTTACACTAATACCTAATAATCGATTAGAAAATAATTTTAAATGACCATATTAAGAAAACATGAAAAGTTTAAATATAAAAAGAAAAAATTTAAAGCTCATAAATGTCAAAAATACTTTCTAATTTTGTAGATTCTGACTTTCATTAACAGAAATAATTTGTAGGAAATTGTTTTAACCTTTTCTCCTTAAAACTATACAGTTTAATAGTTTTCCATATATTCACAGAGTTATGGAACTAACACCACTGTCTAGATTTAATACTATTTTTATTTCATAGAAAAAATAATGTCGATTTCCATAGTGGTTGTACACCAACAATGAAGTAGTATTCGCCACAATCTTTCCAGCATTTGTTATTATTTTCTTATCTTTTTAATTTAGAGTATAAAAATTATATATTCTAAGTATTACAATTATTTTTGCACATGCTCAGAACAATGTTTCATCCTGTTTAAAACTGTTAGATATGAATTGTTTTTCTCTTTTCAGTATTTCTCTTGTTCCACAGTGGCTAGACAGCTGAAATTTACATTTCCAAAATATATTTGCAGTCACGATCCAAGGTGTAAAAACTGATTTATCATATAGATGTACTTGAAACAGATTTTAAAAACCTATAATAACCACAAGGTCATCTTCTTGCTGATTTTTCTACTGCTGCTTACATGTATGGTTGAGGGGAACAGTTCTTTCATCCTTCCACTACCTAGGTACTGTTTCTGTGGGTTGACAGAGGCAGTTATGTCATGGCATCAGCAGCTTCCCAGTATACTGTTTTCTTCTACAGTGCTATGATCTTGAATTCAACAGTTGTAGCAGCAGGTCCACATTCTGCATCTTTCTAGTGGAAGTGGAAGTTGTAACTTGCTTGAAGGGTCAGCACTGCTCATGTTCTAAGAACCTTTCCTCAAGGTCTTATCTGTAGCCACACACCCCAGTTCTCCCAGGGACTGTGTGAGGACTTAATTCTCAGTAATAAATCAATTATGCTCAGCATTGCTAAAATCATTTGTATTTGTTGCCCTAGAATTCTGTTGATGATGGCTATTTAAATCTAAATCTTCTTGGTGATTAAAGATGTTTTCTCAACAAAGATGAGATATATATTCAAATTACCTAAGATTAAAGATTTCAGCTGCATGTGAGACTTGGAACAGGAGCACAGAGTAATTTTTCTGCTGCTCACTCTGACACACTGAGTCCTTTTTAAATAATCATTTTAGCATGAACTTCAAAATAATATGCAAAGTGAACTATAAATAACATGCACAAATAATTAGAATAAAATAATAAAACAATGAATTTATAGGAAGCCTAGTTCAAACCTGTGCAGGCTGGGCAGATAAAAAATGTTGAAAAACAAACCAATGAACTCAAGATTATTCTCAGCTTTCTTCAGCTTTTTCTACAATTTTATTGAGTTTTAACCATTTCTGTGCTAGGTGGGAAACTTTCTCTGACATAATAATTATCTACAGTTTTACATAAATTTTATATGCCATGGCAATGCATATTACTATACTACTACTATTATCCTGATGTCATATGGGTGGAGGGATCACACCAGTAGTATTCCCCTGGTATGCTGGAAAGTGTGTCTCATATTCTTGTTCTTACAAAATTTCTTGCCCCACTTTGTTCTTCTATCATCTTATTTTTCTTCTCAGGGGTCAGGAAAATTCTGAACACTGACAGAAGAATAAAATCCTTTGAATAAATATACCTTCCTCAAAATGTGTTCTTTCTGGTGAACTTTAATCCCAAACATCTAAGTGTGAGAAACTTCAAAAGTTCAAATCTTCACATTTCAACCACTTCAATAACAAATGATCATATTCCATTTTTTCACATATTCTGTTGAAAGAACACTTTTATCATTTTAGCACTTCATCATTTACCTGTCTGAATAGTGGTCGGTCATGTTCAAAGTAGAAATTAATGAGAATGGAGAGAAAACATCATTTCAAATCTCAAAATACTAAATGCATAGCCCTTTGGTGCACTTTAGAAGGAAAACTTTTTCTGGGAGTCCTCATACCCTGTAGAGTCAGGATTAGGTATGAGAAGACAGCTGATGACATATGGCTGCAGAAGTGTAGCAAAACTCACTGCCCGGGGCAAGTTAAAAACCCAACATAGACACAAAATGACCAATAAGGAGGACATTCAAGTTTTTCAAAGCATAAGGTCAAAGAACACAAAAAACATTCATATTTTCATGCAAGCCTAAATTCTAACTCTGTAAGAATGGTATGAAATAAAAAAGTTATAGGTAGTATATGTACTATATGTATATAGATAGTCAAAGCACTATTGAAATCTCAGATTATTGGACACATTTGCACAGAATGGTTAGAAATACAGGATTGAAGATCCAGCATATTTCATTGATTAAATTGGCAAGAATGAGGCCCCCAGATGAATTAACTGGGCTTCAGTCCTAGAATATTAAGCAAGCAAACAGCAGAGTACAGAGCAGGGATCAATGTATAAACTGAAAATTATAGTGATGATGGTACAGACAAGCATGGACATTCCCTGCAGAGAGAACAGAGAGGCAAGAAATCTTGTTTCCTTTTTGTGTACACTGTCCACATACCCTCTTCTAGGAAAAAGAAATACTGCCATGAGGGATTCAGATTTCAGAATAATGATTTTTACTACACTTACTTATAAATTAGGTCATGATGCATCAGAAATTCATGAACGTTATCATATCTCACTCTGTTTCCCTTTCTTTCTCTAATTGTCTGGCATATGGTTCCATTTGTGCAATAGCAGGAGCAAACGAAGTCAGAATTCATCTCTTGAAGTAGATGCAGGTATATTATTCCTTCTCTTCTCTATAAAAAAAAGAACATGTTATTTTAAGGTGGGACTGTTTGGTGTTAAGATTTAGCGTTTCTTAGAACTAAGCCCTAAGCCCCGCTTAGTAGAAAGCCCTGCATTTTCTGTGGCTATAAGCCTATATCAGAATAACTAAGTGAAGTCTGGCTTCTCCTTTCCATTATCTTTATGTAAATTCATCATTTCTCTATGAAATCATGGGACAGAATGACTGTTGGAATGAAGTAATTTAGGTGTCCCTGAATCTCTTGACTATAATCCCATTTTTTACCATCAGTAAGACTCCATGTGCTGGGATTAAAATGTAATTTCAAGACATGTTTGGTACCTAAAGATCAGATAAGAAGACAGGTGTTGATATTAGTTAGCATATCATTCTTATGGAGGAAATCATGAGAGTGACTAACAAGGCAGATATATTGAGATAAAAAGAATGAAAGAATGAAGGAGACATGATTATATTTTAAGAAGACATCGAAGATAGTACAGAAGAAAGAGTGAAGACAACATAGAGAGACGTGGAAGTGCCATGGAAGTCAATAAAGGAGAGAATGAAGAGCAAGGAAGCTGTCAACCTAGTTATATGCTATAATATAGAGGGTGAAGAAAGAGGAAAGGTTAATTAGACTTAGCTATTATAAGATTGTGGATAGATTTGAAGATGCAACTTAAGTAGAGCAAAGGAGGTTTAAAAATTGCTAGAATTTAAACTGAAACAGGAAATATAAGTCAAACTCTGATGGGAAAGAGAAGGGAGAGCTTTGTAGAAGAGGGACAAGAAAACGAAGCAATAGCATAGGAGAAAAGGATGATCTTTAAAAGGTAAAAATGCTCCCATGGAATTGAAAAAAGAAGGGTTTAGTGGAAAGATTATAAGTAATGATGCAAATCTATACTGGAATCAGCAAAGTTCTGAAGGAGCTGAATGTTACAGAAGAGCAATGTTCATCACATGCTCTACTTACCAGCCTAAAAATCTTGTCGGATATTCAGTTAAATAGGTTCATTCTGACAGAGCACTCTTGCTGCCAGCTTAAATTGACTCAAAGTCGTCATTTCTGCCCTCGAACACTAGTTGTTTCACTATCTTTTCTGCCCTGAGTTAGTAATAAACTTATAGACCCTCCCAGGAGAATACGTAGAATTCTACGTGGCAAAGAACTACGTATGGCTCAAGCCTTTTAAGCTCTAAGATCTTTCACTTTAAGAATGAAGAAATAGGACTACAAGGTAAGTTACTGATACTCAAGTCATTAAATACTAGTGTCAGAACTTGAGCACAAGTAGTACATTCATTATGCTTTATTATGGAAAATTTAACTTTAGTTTTAAGTTACTTGCTTAATATTCATATCCTACTCTTTCAGTTATTTATTGCTACCTAGAACACTACCTCCTAAAATATAGTGGTTTAAAGAAAACACTTGTTATTCTTTCTCATTGTTTTCTTGGTTGACTGAGCTCACTTAGGTCATTCTTATTTTGAGTTTACTCATGTAATTTCGACGAGGTGGTGGTGGGCACTAGAGTCATTTGAAGCCACAACGGGGCTGAATGTCCAAAGCAGTTAACACATATGGTCCTGGCTGAAACCTGAGAATGGAGCTGGGTCTGAAAATCAGACATTTGTACATTGCCTCCGGATTGTGTGGGTATTGCGGAGCATTCCAAACGAGAGCTCCAAGAGGCCCTAGAAAAAGCTGCAAGGCTTCTTACAGGTTAGCCTCATTAGTCTCAGAATGTTCACTAAATCCTGTCGATCAGGCAGAGCAGTTGATCTATCCCTGATTCAAGGGTAGGGAAATTATTCTCTACTGATGCAAGAATTAACATGTGAAAGTGGGAAGGAAAGAACTGAAGGGACCCATTTTAGGACACCATCTATTATATCTACCTACGATTAAAAGAACTAAAGGTAGTTATTTTGCAATGTGTACAATCTTCACAATCTTTCTTCTCTTAGCCTTTTGCTGATTTAATATTTATCATCAAATCTAATGATGCAAAATCATGAAAATTTAAACGGATTAAATTTTCAGAGAGTGTAGTTATATGTTGGTATATATGCTAAACTTTTGAAATATTGGCTAAAATTTAAAATGTATTAGTAGGTATATTCATTCATAATATTTTCTTTTATTTATTTAGATAATTAAGCAAAGGCTCTATGAAGAAAATATGTATCTATTGTCTATATATGATGTGACCTATATAATTAGCAATATTTATTAATAATGTTAATATAAAAGTCTTAAAATCTCATCTATTTAATTATACCAGCGCTACTAGTACTGTATACTAATCTTGACTGAATTTTAAGCTTCTCAATCAAATCAAATAATCAAATCATTTTAAGAAATCTTTTACTTTTATTTGACTGCTAACAAATTCAAATTTAGTCCTAATTTTCTTATGGCCAAAAATGATTCCACTCTTCACTTGTAACATTGTCATAAAAAAAATTCATCACCTTCTCTGAGTTCAATATTTTTTTCCTCCAGGAAATAGATAGTTTACAAGATATCTAAGATGAAAAGAGTTATTAACTTCCTACTTAGAAAGAGAGGACTGTAAATGAAACTTCTCCCATGAAAATCACATTTCAAAACCTGAAAAGAGATCCACAGAACTGAGATAAAGCTGAGATGTTGCCTGTATTAGTCATGAGACCCACTCAAGTCATTGGGAGAATTTTGCCTCCTTCAATCACACTTTCCAGCCTAGCCAGGCATAAAAATCAAGGCTGGCAAGAGAAAAAGCAATTGGTTGGCTGATAGGGTGGTGGCTCTGCTATTGTCAATATACATCACAGAATGCACTGTGCCTGTTCTTCGTCCAAGTAGGGTTAATATAACCCGATTTTATTTTATCATGATTGTTATGATGATCAAATTAAATGAGATGTCAAAGCAATTTGGAAATTGAAAAGCAGTATAAAATTATACTTTTGCTTTGCCCCCCTCCAATTTGCATTGAGCATAATGCATGGTTCATTAATTTGCCTGGTAGACATATTTTTGTTAAGCATAAGTAGTGAATCTGCAGAAGCTGTGGATTTCTTGGTATCCACTTGGTTTAAAATAGAAATTCTATTTGGTGCACAGTCCCCAGATAAATTTCATGCTGTGATTCCATTATTTGTTTAAATTAAAATACAAATGTTATTGTTTTTTTCTTAGTGTAAGAGCATTCCTTCATCACAGGAAGAAAATTTAAATGTACAAATAGTTGAAAAAGGACTATATTATCTCACTACACAAAGTAATGACTGATAATAACTTGGTGTATTTCTATGAATATCCATCTATAATTTTTACACAGATAGAGGTGAAGATGGAGAAAGCAAAGGAAATATACGTCACATCTCCTTTTTTGAGAGATTTTTGTATTAACAGTATTACGTGTTCTAAAAACTGGAATATGCCTTACAGAGGGGTTAGAATTCCCCATCTTGTAAATTCTTGTGGAGAAAACACAGTAATGTAGACAGGAAACTTCTGACCTTTTTAATAGAAAACATAGAGGATATCATATGACTAATTCAAGTCTTAAAGAGTTTTCAAGCAAAAGTGATGTAAGAGGAGCGAGGAAGGAAAAAACAATGTGTCATGGATTGCTCAGCAAGCTCCTGGAAAAGCTTCCAGTAGACTTCACTGTGCTTAGAGGAGCCCACAGCCATCAGCTCATAGGACACTCACCTAAAAATCTATTCTTTGCTGACACACATGGGGAGAAGCTTCCCATCCTCTGTCTTAGGCAACTTACTCAGAGGAAGCCCTACTGGATTAACTAGCATACACTGATGAGTTCAGCAGCCGAGTGTGCTGTTGGAACATGGGGCTTGGTTAGAAGAGGTGGGTCACTTGGGGCATGAGCTGGGAGGGTATACTTTGCTCCTGGATCCTTTCTTTACTCTCTTCTTCCTGACTGCCATGACAAGAGAAGCTCTTCTTCTGCTATGCCCTTGTGCCATGCAAGTTTCTGCCTTAGATCCAATTAACCAAGGAAAGTAACTGTGAGCCAAATTATACCTCTTCTTTTAGTTGTGGGGTTGTGAGTGATTGAGACAGCAGGTCTGTAGAAAGGAATCCAAGATTATGTAACTGCTTTTGAAAACTCTTATCAACCAGTGTTTCCAAACAAAACATACATGAATTTTTAAATACAGCAGTCTTCTGCTTGTTGGATTTATATTTTGTTTTATTTTGACACAATTCAAATAATTCCACTGAAGGATAAGAATTACATTAAAGGGTGTTCCTTCAGATATTCACATAGTTTACAGATTCATTATTTTTAAGTAGGAATGTTCTTAATTTCCCAATTCTCTCTCCTTTTAATTATCTTGCCAGGACTTGTCATCATCTTGAAGTACTAACTACATAAGTCATTTCTTTAAGGTTCTACCACTGACCTAACTCCATTTGACAATAAGCTCTATGAGGACAGGAAATTTTTGTCTGTTTTATTCATTCTTATATTCCCATGCTTTGGATAAACCAGAGACATAATGAATAATCAATACACAGCTGTTCAGTGAAGAAATGACCACGTGAATGCATGGGATATCAGTGTTACTTTGTGTATGCCTTCTATTGTCTTTTTAAATCTATTCTACAAAGCTAGTTCCTATCATTTTCTTGAGTGAAAAATTTTGGGAGCTCTATAACCCTTCTAATTGCTTCTAGGTGATAGAAGATCCTCCAGTCACATTAGGTAATAAAGCACTGTTTTAACCTCTCACTTCAGAAATTCATATTGGTTATTGTAATGAATCAAAACCTTAAAACCATGATTTAAAAATAGAACTTCAGCCCTTTGTTCACTGAAGTCTGATGAAGTAAGAAGGAGGAAACATCTTGGAAAGGTAGACTGCATTAATCTTTACTAAATACTTTAGGTTGGCTCCATGTGCCCTCTTCCTGTAAAGAGATGGTGTGTCCCTCCCTGTAGAACTTCAGGATGTCAAAGGGACATGGGCAGCTCCCGACAAAGACCTCAATGATACCCATTCCTAGAATTTATCATTTTGTGCAATTTTCTCCTCTTGACAGTGAGCTGAATCCACTGTCATGCTTGAAATGATATTTTGTCTTTGGCTCTTAATGTGTGCTTGGTCCAGTGGAGAGAGACACCTGGAAAGGGACTGAAGCCTGCCTCCAGCCAACACTCAGCAAGAAGCTGAGGCCCTCTGTCAAATAGCCTGTGGGAAAATGAAGCCTCTCAAGAGTCAGCAAGTGAGTGTGAAAACTGATCCTTTCCCATTTTAACCTTGAGGGGACTGCAGCCCTGGCTGTCACCTTGATTACAATTCTTGATAGATCCTGAAGAAAGGAGCCAGATATCTTGTGCCCAATTCCTCACTATAGAAACAAGTGCACAAGTCTCTACTTTTTAAGTCAATAAATTTTGCAGTAATTTGTTATCCAGTAATAGCCCATAGATGAGAGGACTTGCTTTGGCCAATGAAATATAAACATGAAAATGATGTCATTTCCATCATAAGCTTTTTCAAAGTAGTGTCCAACATATTTCATCTTGCTTTGTCATGCTGACTGGTGTTTTTCCAGACAGAGACAAGTTACAGCCACCACAAAAGTACATGCAGCAGATTCACAGCCAATCTGCAGTAGACACATAGCACAAATGAGAAATAGACCTCTGTGTTATAAGATTTGGAAATTATTTTTCTATTAAATCAGCATTTTCTAGTCTGAGGATCCACAACCTTGGCACTACTGACATTTTTCTGGATAATTCTCTGTTGTAAGGATGAGTCCTGTGCATTGTCTGACTTTTAGCAGTATCCCCTCATCTCTAGCTACTAGACACTGACACACTGCCTGGGCACTGCTCAAGTTGTAATAACTAAAACTGTCTCTAGAGAATGCAAGAGATCCCTTGGGAATGAAACTGTCCTTGTATGAGAACCACTATTTGAGTCTGTCTTCATTGATAAGGTCATTTGCCTCTCATCTCTACTGTCTGAAGTTCTTTTGGCACTAAGAAAGTCATTTATGATTGGTGGCTGTGAACTGCTCCTTTAGCCACTCAAAATACCCGCTCCTTCCCATTCTGGTGTTTCTTTTTCCCTCTCTGATTAGAGTTCTGAGACAGGAGCTAGAGCAATCTGATGTAATAATATTTGGGAACATGGTCCACATATAGTTCACAGAAAACTCTTTGCCTTCACAAAATTTGGAAATCCAGAATGCTAACATGCCACCAACAGAATAGCTGAGTATCCACAGTTCCCTTACCCTTTATATTTTTAAAGCTTATGCCAAGAATGAGCCCACTGTTTTCAAATCTGTATGACACACCAAAAATGCTATGACTGATACCACTGACAGCTTTCTCACTAAGTTTGAGGTCAAGGAAAAAGATTCCTTTTCCCTCTGTGTGTGTGCCAGAGGTTGGGGAATCTCTCGGGGAAATGTGCCTTTCCTTCAACTTCAAACTGTTCATCTTTTTAGACTTTTGAATGTTAACTAGAGGTTAGAATCAGAAAACTAGCTTTTGTTCACTTCCTTTAAAAATCCTTGATGCCCTTTAATTTTCAAAGCAGTCTCTATATCGTGAAACTTAAACTAAAATTAGTGATGAAGTAAAGACATTCTAGTATTTGTTTTAATGGTTTATCATTTTCATAACAAGTAATGATTTTTAAATGAAGAGTAAAAATCTTATTCTAAATCTATTGTCCTAGCAAACACTCCTCAGTCAGCTGATTAGAAGTGTCATTTTCACTTTGGCTTTTGTCAAACATGGGCTGATGAGTTCTCTTTGTGAGGTAACATATTTGGTATCTTCCATAGAAGAAATCCCAGCCTTTTCTTCAGTTGCTTCTCTTCTTCCTCTAAACTTTCTATCAGATCAAAAACAAACTCCAACCTGGAGTGCTCAGATGACAGTAGATCAGAGGAGCTTCTCTATCTGCCAATGCCTCCTCTCCTTCTTCCTCTTCCTCCTCTTCCCCCTGCTCCTTCTCTTCCTTGTCCTCCTATTCCTCCTGCCTCTCCTCTTCCTTCTCCTCCTTTTCTTCCTCCTCCTATTCCTGTTGCTCCTCTCTTTCCTACTCCTCCTGCTTCTCTACTGCCTCGTACTCTTCCTTTTCTATTTATCCTTCTTTTCCTCCTTCCCCTGATATTACTCCTCCTCCTCTTCTCCTCATGCTACTTCTTCCAAGTTTGTCTATTTATCTATGTATTTATT
Source organism: Heterocephalus glaber (assembly GCF_000247695.1). The sequence continues at coordinate 23,566,798 of NW_004624749.1, forward strand.
TTTAAGAAATTTATTGTGATACAATTGTTATTTTACAAAATTACATATACACACACAAACTAATGAATATATCTGTGAAATCTTAACCGCAATCAATGTAACAAACATATTAATCATGTCCAAATGTTTCTTGGTTCTGGTTGTTGCTCTTTGCTATGTGTGTGTGTGTGTGTGTGTGTGTGTGTGTGTGTGTACTGTGTGTGTTGAGAACATTTATAGTACGATTTACTCTCTTAATAAAATTTCCTGTTTAGCACAGTGCTACTCACTGCCTTTTTACCTTTGCATGCCCCTTCCCAGTCACTCTTCTCACTGCCTCAGAACACCTGATTTATCCTGTTCATGACTTAGCAAAAGATGCCTACTGCATATCATTGCCAATTTGAAAGTGAGAAAGCCAAAAGTAGAGAAGTCTGAACTATGAAAAAGACAATGAATAGCAGCGAGAGGATCCTTTTGCTCCCTTTTCATTAACATACAATTAGAAAAAATATAGGTTTAGGATGTATTTTTCAAGAGGGAAATTTCAAGGCACTTAATCTGGAATGATTTTTGTGTGGCCTATGTAAATTTTTTCCAATTAAATAATCATGATTAAATCTTAATCAGAGCTGGTAAATGCGCTTTTTAATATTCACTTTATACACAATTAGTTTTTTAAAAAATTTTATTCATATGAAAAATAAGCATAACTTTTGTAGTAGTGGAAATTAATTATTTCAAATGAAATAAAAGATAATAGAAATTTTACATTGGGCTCATTTTTTAAAACCTACTTTAAGTTAGAATTAGGTATATAATCAAACAATAAAATATTTATCATTAGACTTTTTAAAAGAATCATCAGCTGACAAGAGGAGATCAGTGAAGTTAAACATCCTTCAGAGAAACAAGATTAATGCACCAAAGCATGGAAAACTGGAAGAAAATTGTAATTCATATCCTCAATGTAATTCAAGGGGTTATTATATTTGAAGAGATTATATGGTCACTGAAAAGGAGTAACTAAAGTATCAGAATGTTTAGTACAAAGCATTATTGCAGAAATTAATCAAAAACATATACAATGAATAGAATGGCTATTTCTAACAATGAGATTAGTAAATTAATTTGAAGAATTATTTAAGAATTCAAAGGAATAATAAAAAGATATAGAAAGATGAACATTGTAGATTTAACTGAAAATCTTAATATCTATATACTAAAATTTCCAGAAAAAGACCATAATGTGAATATAAAATTTAAGAGATAATGGAAGATAATTTCTCTGAAATGAAGAAAAACCCGAAACTTCAAAAAATATTCTGATTAAATACATATATAGATTCTCAGAAAAATAATTTATTTAAATGGGCACAGTGAGAAAAGAGCAAGGGAGGGATGGTCTAAAAGAGGGAGGGAGAAGGACAGAGAGAGAGACCAAATATCAAGAACTTAATTTTATATTTATAACATGAAATGCTAAATGATAACCCTGAAATATCTGGAGAGTTCCAGTAGGAAATCACTGGGAGTTCTGGAATTCTACACCTGGGTAAGTGTAATTATCTGTATTTACAATTTCACTTGAGGTAATGAAATGCAATACTTTTAACATCTAAAAAATATGTCATATCAAAATACCATGATTTCTTACCACCAAACAAAAATTGACAAAATAAAGCACACACGTATACACACACACACACACACACACACACACACACACACACGCACCCCAAATATCTGCCCAGTAAATGGATCCATCAGGTTGGTGTTTGATTTCTAATTGGAAAATCTAAAAAAGCACAAGCAATCTGAGAAGCTGCTCTAATGGGAAAGAAGGGATGAATGAAGAGGAAATGTTGGTGTTGATTTGTGCTCTCCAAGTGTTTATTGAAGCAAAGGATGAATGACTATTCCAGTGGATCACTTGAGGGGTTTGTATGATGCAGAGCCAGACTAATATTATTTTGGATGTTCAGACATGCATCAAAGGGGAGAAGCTGAATATAATAGTAGATTTTTAAATGCTGGAGGAAAAATAAAAAGAGGAGAATGTTTAACCTGAGTCAAGAGTACCATTAGCAAGAGGTATGAAGCAACTCCCTAGGGATGTCTCCTAAGAACCACCATACTTGTATCAGCCAATATTAATATTCTTTACTTTCTTATCTTCCTCAACCCCAGCATTAATTAGGGTAAGTAGCATAAGCAGCCATAAGACATGAGCATCAATCTAAGTGATTTAATACAATGATGGTTATTTCTCATTTCCATCAGTTCAGTTAAATATTGGTGGACAGTCTTTTTCCATCAGATCATTAACAGAATCAGCCTCCTTTTGTTTATTGACTCTACCTTGAAGTGCTTCATTGGGATTTCTATATCTGGCTAACAGACAATAAAAGCAAAGTTCACACCCAAGTCGTGCCTTACTGAGCTACCTAAGCTGCTAGTGATCTAGCACTTCTTACATTCCATAAGCAAAAACTGGTCATATGACCCTGACTAGAAGAAGGGAAGAGGGATGCCCAAGAAGAAGATAGGAGCTTGGGAAATCTCCAGCTGGTTTCTTCCAATCAGCAACCACCAAGCTCTAGCTCCATAGAGGTAGTAATCTGGGTAAGAATTGGGAACAGAGGAGGAATTATCTGATGCTTGCTCATTCTAATTTACACAGTCATGAGGTGAGGGGGAAGGAGGAAGATGAGAGAGAGAGAGAGAGTGTGTGTGAGAGAGAGAGGGAGACTAATTGAATTTTAAAGTGTTACTAATATGTAGTTGTATAGCATTAGGAATTTTAAGTAGTAATTTGAGACCATGATTTGTCTTGAAATTTGTGGCTTTATATTGCTAGAAAGCAACTAAAAAAGATAGAGATGGATTTGCCTTTTCATTGATTGGGCAAAACTATTTCTACCAAGCAAAGTTAAAGAAAGAGTGTGGAAATAAATTTAAATTGTCTTGGGATTGCATCCCACCATTCATTAATTGCAATCCCAAGACATAATTTATCATATTTGTTCCATTCCTGTCCATTTACTTGAAACAATATTTTTGGCATATTTTATTCATTTCCCCTGTGCCTGCTTCCATTCATATCTAGAGACCTCTGCTTTTGTTTACCATAAAGGAAGTTGTAAGATCACAGGTCAGTGATCAAAGTTAAGATTTTTTACTCCTGAGCCAGCAATGGCACTATCCAGCTGAGATGCAGCAAAAGCTCCCTAGGAAATACAAACAGAACATTTTTAAGACATTCTTATTATTTCCCCCTTTACACACATATCAGAGACCTGGGAAGTGAAGATGAGAGTTAGAAGCAACACAAGGAACTCATCTCTTTTACCATTATAAATCTGTCAAGGAGATGTCATGATAGAATTTGCCTTGAGATTTAGGAACATAGGTTAAAAAATAATTTTTGCTCTGAATTCTCATGGGAAGTCAGTTTGGCAGAAAAACTTTTGAGCAAGATCTTAAGAAAGGTTATAAAGACATATTCTCTGGGTTTCTGGGTAGGTGAGAGGTTTGAGATCTCCCATCTTCTTTCTGAAGCATTAAGGTTTGTTGGGTGTAATGATTTGACATGAATGGGATGGGAAAGTTGCCAAGAGAGACAACCACTGGCTAATAAAATTTAGCATAGGGCAAGAGCAGGGACAAGTTGGAGTCAGGGAATTTACAATGGGCCAAGACCACAAAAAAGGACAAGATCTGAAAAAGTGAAGCAAGAGTCAAGTCAGCACTAACAGAAAAAGTGTGTATAGTGCGTGTTCTTAATCTACATGAGACCACTGTCCACCAGTTGTGTTTCCTCCCCATTACCTGGTCCTTGATGATATCTACATTTAAATGTCACTTACAGGTTTGAAAATTTACATTGTTGAATGATCAAAGCATGATTTAATAAATGTATACTTGAGTAGCTCTCAGAAGTACTCCTGTGGAATAGCCAGGTTGTAATTGTAATTGGGGCTCCCTCCACCCAGATCTCTTGGACACTGGGGTTTCTCTATTCTTTCTGCAGGGTTCTGCCTGAGAAAGTGCCCATGCTTTATGTCTACCAGATTCTTGTCTCACATTCCCAAAAAGCTGTTTCTGGGGCTGTGAGTGATACTCTTGCTATCTTCGCCCCACAGCTTGGTCATGCTTTTCCCAATTTGCATTAACATTTGATTTCTTCTTGTTGGTAACCAAATTATCCTGGATTTAGTTTCTACTTATTGACTCCCTCTACAGTTTGAAAGTATGATAAATTAATTGGCATTTATTCCATAAATATAAATGGAATCATTTCAGGAATTTGGGTTGCTGTTGAATTTAACAATTAAAATTTTGTCTACAGAACAATGTTTGCTACTGTAGAGAACTCAGAAATTCATTTGGTTAAGTGCTATTTATCTATAGGTATACCTTGGTACTTGATTACTTTGAAACTCGTTGAATTTGATACTCAGTGCATTTCAATGAGAAAATTTTATGCAGGTACTCATTGTTTGTTTGATATTCAATTCACAAACTAGAATTTGTCAGTGTCTTGCTACCTTCTCCAGGAAAAAAAAATTATTTGGCCGTCATCAATTTTGGTACCCACCACATCTCCCTGAGTCAATTAACAATGATTACCTAGGTGGCACTGTATCTTACCTTATCGTTTCCTTTCTATACTTCAGAATCCTCATAGATATTGAGTAATACCTGACACAGTAACAGACAAGTAGGGCAGATTGTGGACGGTTAACATTTCTCAACTCAAGGGGCCCTCAGAATTATGTGCATAATGATGAATTATTAGAATAAGCAGGACATTTTGCTGAATGTAATTACAGAAGTCTATATAAAGCAATAATACATTCAAATATGGAAATAAGGTATGGTATGTTGAAAATCAGAACAATATTTGAAAGATACTGGCAATATACTAAAGGAATATTTTTGTAGGATGATAATCCTCATGTTTGCTTGGAATTTTGATTTTTCCTCTCCTTAAATACTTCCCATTAGAATGTGGCCTCCATAAAAGAACAAACTGTATCTGCTTTATTCAGTGCTAGCACACAGTGAGAATTCACTAAATAAAACTATTGAATGAGTGCTCCTTAAGGGGAAAAAATGAGAATAATTTCTAACAGCTCTGGCCCCACTCACCTTCCCTTTTTTTCCTGGACTTGTACAGTACAAAGGGAAAATGCTATTTCTATCTAGAAGACAAGCTTCTGGACCTGTTTTTCTCCCAGTTGGAGGTTTTTATCTTTATATTCATAACCTGTGAAAAGAACACATCTTATACAGGCATTTCCTATTGTGTATGTCACAGAGTCCTACAAAATAAAGTTGACTGAAAAAACATTGCAAGAAGAAAAAATTTATGGAAACCCTGGAATAGACCAAAGAGCAAAAATTTCTATACAGGAGAATTCTTCAGGGTCTTTACTTTATTACATGTAGAGATAATTTTTGTTTTGTGTAACATTTATATATTTTAACCCTTCTTGGTAAACAAGCAAGGCTCTTTACAGTTGATGTGGTTGAGATTTTCTTTTCTGTCTCATTCCTCATGAGAAGTAGAAAAATTTCACATACATGCACGGCAAAGACCTGGTGTACTTGGAGCAGGATGAGAGTGTTGGATAAAAGAGACTGAGAAAAAATAAAGACATCATATAGGGATGAGGAGAATTTGTGAAAGGCCAGTGAGAAAAGGAATGTCTAGATACCAACTTTAATAGGTTGATAGGTGATTTATTTGGAAATGTAAAATAATATTTTTAAATGACTCCTGATTCTGAACTCAAAATAACTTCATTTAGAAATTAACTATGTTTTAGACACTTACTGTAATCATTGAAAAGAATTCATTAATGTACATTGAAGTAGAAATATAATGCTTACTCAATTTTATAATTTTTTCTATTTTAGATATCATAAGGTTTTTCATTTTCATTATATTTAATTAAATATAATTAATGTACAGGAAGATTTACCATTTAGTATGCATTTCTGTGCCTCTTTATTTCAAGCCCTCCATTTCCCAACCCCTGGCAACCACAGATGTTTTTATGAACATAATTTTTACCTTTTCCAAAATGTTATATAAATAACAGAATACAGCCTTTGAATTATTACTATGTTGCATTTGAGATTTATTCCACTATTGTTTGTATCAGTACTTCATTCCTCTTTATTGCTGAGTACTATTCTGTTATATAAATAAATGTACTATGATTTGTTTACTCATCTCCCCCTTAAGGGACTTTTAGTTTGCTTCATTGTTTGCATTTTTCCAATTATAGAGGAATTTGGCATGCACATTTTCATAGAGACCTTCAGATATCATTGCGTTTTCCATTTTTTCTTCTTTCACTTGTGTGATTATTGTTATATTACTTTAATATATGCTATAACATACTTGTAACTCTTTGTTTTAATCACTTACATTTTCAAATTTATTCAATTATTTTAGAGGACAACAAAGTGAGCACTAGGTACATGTGCCTACTTCATATAAATAATTTTAATTTATATTTTATAAAATTCAATTCTTCATATTCAAGAGCTGCATGTGTGTGAATGACACAGAAGTTTAATCATATTGGAAATTTTATTGGATAAGGTTGTTTTAAAGCCTTGAAAATGAGAAAAGAAAACTCAAATCTTATTTTAACTTTCTGCATATCATTTCTAATATTCTTTTTTCAGCAGATCCAAATTTTTGTCTAAAATTATATGCTTCTGCTGAAAAATTTTCCTTTTTTTATATGAAGAGCTATATGTTACAGGAAGCTTAAATTGTTGCAAGGATCTTTTAAAAAGTGATTGTACTGAGGACTGAGGAAGAAAAGAGGACATCTGGAGAAAGAGCTTCCATCTTTTTGGAGAAAGCATTAGTAATTATGAAGAGAATGTTGGTAGAGATATGGATAATAAAAGTCATTGTCATAAAGTCTCAGATAGAAATTAGGGATATATTATTGGAAACTAGAAGGAACAAAATCCCTATTATAAAGTGACTAAGAACTTGGTTTACTTATGTTCATGTTTTAATATTCTGTGAGAGGTAAAGCTTGCAAGCAGAGAAATTGATATTGAGCTGGTGAAATTTCTAAGCAAATCATTGAAAGAGTTGTTTGCTTCTTCCTGATTTCTTATAGTAAAATACAAGAACAAATAAATGCCTTAAGGATGAAAATACTAAGCTAAAAGAAGCCAAAATTTAAAGACTTTTAAAAATCTCATCCTATCTACATTGCAAAAAATGAGAAAACATGTTTGGATGAGAATGCTAAGGGCATGAACAAATTATTGTTTGATAAGAAGATTAGTATGGGTATGAACCAGACTTACTCAGTAACTCCTAGAAGAAAACTGCCAATTTCAACTAAAAGAAAAAAGAAATAGGAAGGAATGCAGACAAATTGTTGAGCTTCATTGGTTCTGTAGAATGAGACCATAGGACTCTTGATCTGCAAATGTGTGCTACTCTTCAAGTTAAAGGAAGCATGACCATCAAGATTATTCAGAGAAAGTAAAGCCTTCTTCCTTGATTTAAAAAATAGGACTATTGCTCAGCTTTCAACAAATCAGACACTTCAAATAGGCCAGATAGCCTCTGCCACTATGCTGTCAGAGCAGGCCAATGGACAGGGCCCTGATGGTGTGACCCCTGCTTGTCAGATCTGCAGGTGTAGGACCAATCTCCTGGTAGATCCAGACGGTGGGGCTACTACCTCTGTGGGTATAGAGGGCACAGTGTAAAACCAAAGAGAATTATTCTCAACCTGGTGTCTTCTGGATCTTGCCTTGCTAGATTTTGGACTTGGCTGAGACCTGTCACTCATTCTTTATTTGCTTTATGTCTCATATAGAAATGAAATGCTTATTTTATGCTTGACTCACAATTGCATTTTGGAAGCACAGAATTTGTTTGCTTTCACAGTCATAGCTAGAGAGGAATGTTGCCTAAGAATGAGTTATACATGGATTTTCACCCATATCTCATTTATATTATATTGAGATAAGACACTGGACTTTAGATACTTAACTAGATGCTGGAGTTAAGACCTGTGGATGCTGGGTTGAAATGAATGTATTTTCCATGTAAGGAGGACATAAATTTTGGATGTTCAGGAACAGAAAGGAATGGACTGAATAAGTCCTCATAAAATTGATATATTGAGATTCAACCTTCAAGGTGATAATATTAGGAAATGGAACTGTTTGTTCTTATGTCATGAGGATGGCATTATCATAAATAGGATTAATACTCTTTTGAAAGGGACATTACAAGGCTTTCTTGTTCCCTTTCTGCCATGCGAAATATAAGAAGTTGGCAATCTGCAATACCAAAGAGAATTTTCACTGGACCCTAACCATGCGGGCATCTACCAGCACCATGAGTAACATGTTTTTGTTGTTCATAAACCACCTAATCTATGATATTTTGCTATAGTATCTCAAACTAAAACGTATGTCATGATGTCAACTCAAATATTAAAGTCTAATAATCACATGGAAGCCTCATCTACACTTAAATCTGGTTCAGACAATTATGAATGAGGCTTACATGTGATGAGGTCAGCACTAATCTTCCAGAAATCAGCACAGCTTATACTCAGATTTACCGTGACTCAATGGTCCTGGCATAACTCATGTTAAAATCTGTTATTATAATGGCATTAAGAGGTTGGGCTTTTAAGAAGTAATTAGGCCATAGGACTCTGATCTCATAAATGGATTAAGTCCATTATCATGGGAATGGATTAGATATTGAAGGAATGGTTTATTGAGGGAGTAACTCTAAAAGGGAGAAGCCAGCGCCTTTTCTTTCTCTCTTGCATGCAGTATTACCTTGACTTCTGTCATGTTATTATTTAGCAAGAAATGACCTCACCAGGTATGACTCCTCAGTCTTGGACATCTCAGCCTCTAGAAACGTGAGTTGAATAAACTTACTTTGTTCATAATTTATTAGTCTGTGATATTCTGTTATAGGAAAACAAAATATATTAAGATAAGCCTAGATATTCACATTTCTAATGAAAACATAATTAAGCCAACAGTCTTCATTATTTGAATAGATACCATATTTAATTCTTCACCACCATCTTGTGATGTTATTTGGCCTTTCTTTAGTATGAACGCTAAATACAGATATAAACCTCAAACAATGAAAATATGTTGTTGCATTTTATGAAGTGGCATCAAGAATTCATTTATTGTACCTTTTAGACTATCAAAAATACAAAACGACTACATGTAAGACTTTTTGCTAATGTTGGAGCCCTAAATATATTCTTGAATAACAGCATCTGTGCACTAGTACAGTTTTAAAAATACTATTGTACATCAACAGGGTGAAATAAAAAAAATACCTAACAGCTAACTTGATCACTATCATTGATTCTAAATCAGAGATGTGAACAATTAGAACCAATCAAAGAAGTCATTCAGCCATGATAAACTGATATTTTCATAGGCAGACAAAATATAAAGTATGCTAATTTTGAAAAAAATTTCTGTATTATTCTGAAAGCTATTACTAGTTGAGAATCAGCATTGTGTGATAAGATGGCCATTTCCTTAGGTAAAGTATTTCACGTTAAATGCAGAACTGACTCTGCTGAAGGAAAGCACTATGCAAAATTAATACAGGCTGCTCCATTACTGAATCTCTTGCCTTTTCTGATATCTCTTGCCTTCCCTTATTTCTCAGCTTGGCAGTACATTTGGACTTTGGATTTACAGCTCTATTTGGGAGCACTCTTGATGCTAGTCAACATCACCTGCTTCCCACATCATCTGATGTTCATACACCTTTCCTAATACTGATAAAATGCCTTGAACACATTTCATGTTATTATAATATTATTTTAAAGTTCTATCTTTTATATAACACAATGAAATAATATTCCAATTTCTTTTGTTGTACAGTGACTTTATTTAGAAGGCAAAAGAATTACTTCATGGTGAGATGCCCTACTGTGCTCAAGTATTGAGGACCTATGTCTCTGGGAGCACAAGCTACACTAATGATGACTATTCTTATAATGATAGCTCTTCTACTCTCAAGACCTCATGGCCAATGACAACTTGCAGTTTCCTTTTTCTCATATTACCTTCTTCAAGTGTTATGGTAATCTCCATATCTGATGTATGAGCTGGCTTTCAATTCCTATTTCACTACATTGTTGACCCCGAAAGAAAGGTGAGTGGCCCTACTCACATAAGGTTAGATCTGAAAGGGTAATGCTCTAAGTGTTTACCCCCCTAGCAGAAGCTAAGTACAATATGTGAATTTTAAACAGACACCATCACAAAATATGTTGACTTATCAAATTGTCAAATGCCTAACCATAATATTTAACACACATCAAGTACAGTATTTATTATACTATTATAGTAATGCCTCGTTTCATGAATGCTTCTGGTTGAGAAAAATTCAGTTCATGACAGAAGTGGTGGCAAAATTTTGCTTCCATTTGCAAACTGCATGAACATGACCACAGCCATCTTCCCTGCCCAAACACAAACACGGACATTTTCCTCAGAATTGTGGAACAAATTAAATTAAAACTACAGCTGTATTTTAGTACAATCTTTCTCCTACCCCAGTCTTAACTTTATATTACCTGCTCCTTGAGAGAACTAAGTTGGCTTTCCATTCAAAGAAGCCTGATTAACACAGATAGTCTGGCCAACTTCATCTCAAGAGACCCTGGTATACACCCTAACTTCCACTCAAAATGTTTTCAGTACAGCAAACTTTCCAATTATGACGGGTAAACTGAATTATGCCAACTTGTTTGCCTTGCAAGCCATTTAGGGGATTAGTAAAGTACCTTTCTGGGTATGTCTGTGTGGATCAAGCAGGTGTCCTTGGGTCCTATAGATAGCTCCTGGCCTCTTTCTCTCTGGTGCTGCTCCCTCCTTCTGCTTCCCAGCTACCATGAACTGAGCAGCTTTGCTCTGCCATGCCCATCCTCCATGATATTCCTGTCTTTGAGCGATTGATCATGGACTGAAAACTTTGAGACTGCAGGTCAAAAAAACCTCTTTGTTAAGTTGTCGGTATCACATATTTTGTCCATAAATAGGAAGGTGATTGATACATTAACAAAAGTTAACACAGAGGCAGCAGAGTCTGTTGGCATTCATGTCTTTATTCAATGGTTTTTCTGCCCCAAAGTCAGAGGCTAGAGCATAATAGCACCCTATTTATGTTTAATGAGTTTTCCACATAGAATGCGTTGCTAGAAGGTACACATTTGTTCTCCTCACTTCTTGCCTTTAAATCATTCAACCACAAGTACCTAATGAGTGCCCATCTACCTTGTGTTAGGTACCAAGGATCTTGCAAGGAACGGACATGTTGCCTGTTCTTATTTAGTTTTATGTGCCATATAATTTGAGTGATTTTATAAATCTAGGTAGAAAAATATTATGCAACCAGAGAATCTTTAGTAGAAATACAGCCATGGAGTCTTCAATTGCTTAGAATTTCATTCTCTAAAGTTGATGGACCAGGTGAACAAAAGTAGATCAGCTGTTTCTGAAGGCTGATATCTCACAACATGGGCCAGAAAGGCACTGCTTTGAATATTTTTCTTTGAATCTCTAGAAAAATAATCTTGAGCAGCAACATGTTCTCAAGTCCACCGCAGAAAATATTTGAGAGAGGTATGTTTTTTCTGTCCTTATGTTTATAACAACATTTTTCTGGTTTCTATAAATAAAAATGACAACTGAACAGGATACAAAGTTCTTCAATCACAAATTTTGTCTCATATCTCTGTAGACAATTGCTCTACAGTTTTTTGACCTTTATTATTACATACAGAACAGTTTGAGATAACTCTAATTTTTGTTCTTTGTTGGTTATTTTCCCTTTTATTTGTAATATTCCTTATCATTGAAAAATTTCAAATTATCAATACTCACTGAACATTTTCCTGGTGTGTCTTCCCAGCTTTTGACTGCAAAATTTTGTTTTTAATGAAAAGGTTTTTGTCATTGTACAGTGGATACTGGTAGTTCCTTCTATATTGTATAATGTTAGGTTAGATTCTATAAATTAATTTCCAAAAGATTTAATTTATTCCTTTTTTGTTTTTATATTTTATACCTTTTCTCCATCAAGTTTATTCTTTGTGCAACTTATTTGACTTTATTCTCTTTTCTGGGTAGATTTGTCACTTTATGCCTGCAGTTTTTATCTCCTTATGATTGCATGCTAACTGGAAACCACTGATGGACAACCAAGGTTTTTGTAGTATTTGCACTGCTTAGATAGGTGTAATGTTCCCAGCTAAGATATTTAAATATGACATGGACACACATCCAAGTGTTGATCACATACGTAATGAATGTGCATTGGTGTTGATTTCAGAGAGTTCAGTATCAGATGGGAGCAAATCCACCTGGTTCCTGCTTCATTAAGGACTACCAGGCAAATCACTCATGTCAGCCACTGAAATATTTGATACTAACCAGTCACAGTCGAGATTCTGTGGCCTCCATAAAATAAGCACTAGCTTGATGATAGGGAAATCTTTTTCCCTTGAAATATCTGAGTAGATACCAGAGAAGATTTGAAAGTTCCAAATTATAAGTAAAGAGGACCATTCTTTTATTTATTTTTTGTCATATAAGAGTTTAGATTAAGCACATTTCTTGTATGTTGCTTAAATGATACAGAAAAGTTTGACAGGAAAACCTTGAAGATAACGTAGAAGATATTTTAAAGCCATATTTTTCCTTTCTGCCATTGAAGTTAAAAATTACTCATCTGTGGGGTAAAGACAGTCATGAAAGGAGAAACACAAACAGTGAATTTTATTATTCCCGGGGAATGAAGTGGAGTCTCAGGGGAGCAGTAGGGGGTAGAGAGAGGGGACTCAGGATTCTTTCCCATCTGGATCCTTTCCTGTCTGGTATAGATCTGCAGGAGAGGAATTAATATAAATATTACTCTGTCTGCCTTGTGGATAATGAGGAGAATGAAGGATGAAGGCAGTTTATTTACGAAACAAGAACTCAGGTGACAGATTGACCTATTGTGATGATGGTGTGGCTAGAGAATAAGTGAGATTTTTGAGAGATATTTAGGTAACACAATGAAAATAACTTACCAACCCTCTGGTGATGGTAGGAAAACTTGTAAAATTAGTTTAGGATAACTTCAAGTTTCTAGACTAAGTGACTGAATTGATATTGCAAGCAAAGGGAATATAGGAAAAGGGAAGGTTTTGAGGCAGAGGGTAGAAAGAGGAGTTGGATGTGAGATATAATAAATTTGCTTTGGACATAGGGAGTTTAAAATAAATATAATTTGAGGTGATTATTTCACAATGTACATATGTCTCAAATTATCAAATTTTATAGCATAATGATTACAACCAGTAATTGCCAAATATATTTCAATTAAATATATTATATATGAGATTCTCAGGGTAGAGATATTCAATAGGATATTAAATATATGGGTCTGGACATTAGAAGGGAGATTAAAGTGAAATCAGATTTTGAAGTCATTAGGATATTAATATCTGGAAATCAGCCAATAGAAGATGCAAGGCTCTGTCTTAGGTACTTGGGATACAATAGTGAAAAGAGAGATCAAGACTCTTCCCTGGCAAAGGTTATATTGTAATAACAGAAGCAAAGTAATAATCAAATAGACAAGTAAAATAATTTCAGATGCTATTTTTCAAAGCTGAGAATAGACTTCTTAATACAGATAAAAATTTAAGATCTGAGTAAACAAAAAAAATTTAAGGGACTAAGGGGAAGTGGATCTGAGTAGCTGAAGGAAAATCAAAGCCTAAAGTAGTCACATGTTAAAACGTAGTATTCAAAAGGACCAGTGCTAAAGGTGTTGAACAATCAGTAAAATTTCTTCTTGATTTTGCTCAAGGGCCTCTGGCTATCTTTGCAATCAGAGCTGCCCAAGTAAGCATATGGGGTTCTGGCTTTGCTATTTTGATTGGTGATTTTAATATAAATCTCACTATATTTCTGATTTCTTACTCCTATGAGCAAAATTGAGTAATACTAAAGGAATTAAAAATTATTTCTGCTTTAACTGTGAATATTTCAATTCTCAGGCAAGGAAAACTTTGCTCCCTTATACCATGTTGAAGGAAAAAATATATTTTGATATTGCTTTCTTTGAATAAGGAAAGTCATTTTTGGTTACAATATGTGTACAATCCTTTATGTGTATCTATTTTTTATGGAAAATAATATTTGTACATTTGTAATTCTTTTTGTAGAATAATAAACAGATGTTCATAGTGCCAATTTATTTTTATTTACAATGCTGTTGTTTGTCTTAGATGTTAAATGTGATACCTTGAACATTCTTCTGACATACATGATTTTGAGATTCAAATTCATTATTCAGCTGCTTTTGCATGTTGCTTAGAATAGAGTTAATCTGAGAAGTTTTCACAATGAATGCACTTCATATGCAATTGTTATTTTAAATTTTGGCGGGTTTTACTTGTTAATGCATTTAAGTGTGCATAAAAAACAAATCATTTTCACCCATTTCATTTATTTTTTCCACAGGAAGAAGTGTAGTTGCAGAACAGTTATTTTCTGAATTAGCTGTAATCCAGGCAGAAGCTTTTCTGTAGGGCACATTTTTCAGAAATGGCAGGAGAGCAAGTTTCACAGTGGGCAAAATCACTTTGAAAACATGATTATTAATCTTTTTCTGAGCAAAAGTGCAATAGATAAAAAAATTAGTTCAGCAGGAGGAGAGCCTAAACACTTTTTATATTTGTTTCATGCTGTGAGATGGAAAATAAAATTGGTAAAGTTACAGCCAAAATTCATCCTCCCTAGAAAGTTTTTTCTATAAAGCATGGCAAATATATAAAAGTTTATTTTTTTTTCCTTTTGAATTTGAGAGGTCATGAGCTCTTCCTTGTTACATGCAGAGAAAAAATGGCCTTTTGATGGATTTGTGTCAGGTAGAATTAGAGAATATCCACATCATCATTAATAACCCTATTGTGCCAAAAGAAGTGAGTGGAAGTTTGTCATGTGACTTCAAAGTCATTCTAACATAAAATCTCACTAATGTATCTCACTAAATATACACAAATATCTAGTAAAACTACTGTCCAGTGGAAGACACAGAGCATCTGTTCCTACTCTGACCATACTTATCATTAAGCTTTTAAAGCAAAATTATGGCATTATTTTTCTTTTCTTGAAAACTGATTTATTTTATAAAAGAGATTTCATGACTCTTGTAAGAAGTAAAATGGTATTATTTTAGTGTTTTGTGCAGTGACACAGGAATACTCAAATCATATAAGAACATGAGAAACAGTCACAGCCAGAAGTCCTATTTTTCTATTAAGCCTTTGACCTTAAACATCAAAAGTAATCTCTCCTGAGATACTTGAACTCCATGGAGAGCTTCACCTGCATTGGTCAAGCGCAGGTTACCTGTGTTTAAGGTTAGATGTAGACCCTTCTGGCACAATCTCTACAACTGAATCTTAGGTTGTTTGGGTAGTGGTGACAAAAAAAAGAGCAAATTTGTCATCATTTTCTAGAAGTAACTGGCTTGGGTCCTGTGTTTCAGCCCCTTTCACACCAGGTTAATAGCTCCTGGGATTAGACATTTGTTGAGAGCAAAAGCAGAAGTTGTTGTAGAGAGAGGGAGAGTGAGCAAACAGGTTTATGATCTCTTACTTTTGCATCATCAGTAGTCCCCTCATTATTACAACACACCATATAATGTCCTTCAACCTGATTGGCTACTGCAATCTCACCCTATACCTTAAGGAAACAGTGAGATGAGTTCGGGAAGTAAGCTATATAGGAAAAAGACCTGTGATAGTTCTCAAGAGGCTAATCATCAGCATATGTCATATAATGGTACTTGTTTTGCTTTCAGTGGACATGTGACTCAAGAGTTGATAAAGTTTCACGTAACAGAATAAAATACATTAAAATTTGGTTTTTTTCCAAGTGACTTAGTTACTTATATTTATAGTAATTTTCTCTTCATGTTTGAAGATAAGTATCTCACTTTTATTCTACTGGGAAAATAATTCCACACTGCAATCTACAGGCACAGAAATATAAGAATTAAAATACATATATTTTGTGTGTGTGGCTGGTGTGGGCTTTGGAAGGACTCAATTCCATGGTATCTCTTTTATTCTTCATTGAAAGAAGTAATGGAGCTGTTTTTTCAAAGTAATTATTCTCTGTATGCTTTGTATTCTAATTATTTAACCTTTTGAAAATTTCCATTTGTTTTTGCTCCATTTATATCCCACTACATATATTCAGATTTTTCTTTACCTTTTTTTCCACAAGGAGAAAAAAGCCCCAACAAAACATGAGACTGCTTTATTGTAGACAGAACTCTGATGCTGAGAATTCAAGATCAACACTTTCACCGTTTTAAGCATTATTTCACTCCCAAGATGTCAGTTGTAGCAAAAAAATCTTTTCTAAGACATATTGCAGAATCTGTGACAATAGCAGTCCTGCATTGTAAAACTCACAGAAAGTACAACAGAATCTGCAAGTTCAGTGTCAATTTGCCTTGGAGAAACTAGGTAAAGTCAATGCTTTCACAAAAAAGAAACTACTCAGTTTTGCTTCATTTTAATATGGCACTAAAAAAAGTGTAATTTCAAAAATTTAAAGTGTAACCACATGAAATAAGTTGGATTAACTTGGGATTATACTTAATGTTTAAGCATTTAACTGGAGTATATATAACTGAATATACAAAAGTTTATGGTTAGTAAAAAGCACAATCAAATGACAGCTTTTGTGCAAGGTTTAGAATCTCAATTTCTTCTTAGCCATTGTTGAGGATCTTTAATGAACAAAAGAAAAGTTCAGTTTTAGTGGATGTTGTGGGCTGATTGATATAGTGATTTGTGGTTCACTCACTTTGAATAAACATGTTAAGTTCTAATTGTGATATCTTAGCTAGACTTTCTCAACATTTGCCAGGTATTTCCAGGTCAAGTCACTATATACTTAATTAAAGACCTGTATACTATCACTAACAAATATATTAAATATACTTGTTTTTTCTCACTTATCCAAACTGCAATGTTCAATAGTGAGAAAACAAATCACTATATCTAAGTGTACAAAATTTTATATGCAGTAAAGCAATGTACAAAACCCTGGATATTTTTTGGGCCGTGCTAAAGAAATGTCTAGATAATCATCATTATCTTACATGAAAGACTTTTTACATGATTATTTCTTTGAACTCCTAATGGATTGGAATCCTAGGAGAAAGCTTATCCTGCTACAAGCACACTGGGGTCTCTGAAGAGCATTTTAAAACAGTCTACTTGCAAATATATCTGAATATCATGGAGAACAACAAGGGATGGCAGAGTAACATGAAGTTGTGAGGAAAAGATGACATTGGCACTAAATAAAAACTAATAGTGAGTTTTCCAGAATCTGTAATAGAAGTGTGTGCAGAGGAACTGAGACCTTTGATCATAAAGTGTGACAAGTCTATGGCAATCTCCCAGGGAAGGAGCTCAGAAATATATAATGACTTAACTTTTACCCCTTCCTCCAGTCTCCTGCTCCTGTTCTCCATAGACTGAATCCACCTAACTGGAAGCTCTGGTGCTGCAAAGGGGGAGAATAGATGTGGAGTGGCATAATAAAGTTAAATACCAGAAATGCCAGTCTAAAAGTGACAGTCCTTGTGACATGGACTTTATTTAAGGATATAGAATAAATGTGACTGCAGAAAAAATTTTCCCTTATATTTAGGAATGTCTTGAAATTATGTCTTATTGCATAAGCATCATTTTTGTCTTATAATACATGAGCATATTAATTTTCATCTTATAAGGCATAAGCATATTAATTTTTGTCTTGTAATGCATACACAAAACTTTAAAGTCTCTTGTTTTCCTACTCGTACCCAATCTGATACCTGCTTTATGTTTTACTTTTCTCTCTTTCAAACTAACTTCTCTATCATTAACTCGTTCAGTGATATGTACTGATCATGTTCTATAAATGAGATCCTGTTAGGTTTGTGGCTAAAGAGACGAACACAACACAATCTGAACCACTACACTGTTTGGCTGTCAGTGTCAACATACAGATGAAATTCCCTGATATTATAAGGTACATAGAATAAATGTAAAAGCTTCCAGGACTTTATCTGCAGTGTCTAATTTGCAGCCAAGTGTCTCATAAAAAAAAACAGGATTGAATGTGCCTTCAAAGCAAGCTTATTTCTCTTTATTGAAGTTAATAAAATAACAATGTAGCTATGATTGGGCTTCTCCTACAAGCCTGAATATAAGAAATATGGGCTTGCTATGTATACTATATTATGTAACAGCCAGAAAATTTATTTTTATTTTGAGTTTGGTTCATGTGAATCTATGTTGAGAAGAGAGATTCAAAGTTAATATGATTCTATTTTGAAATTTACAGACTAGGGTAGGATTTAACAATGAGGTTATTTCCCTTTAGAGAAATTTTAGGTCATTTTCAGAAGTGTCTTAGCAAGAAATGTGTAGAAAGTTCTCATATATTCCAACATTCAGTACATTGATTTCTTCTTTAGATTATTGCACTATTGCATAAACTGAAAGACACATGAGTGAATTAGGCAAGAATAAAATGTATGTGAATGTGTGTCTGTATGTGAGAGAGATTGAGAGCAAGCATGAGTCATTTGTAATAGTACTAGAAATGTGATAGAATTACCAAAATTTATGACATTAATTACATGTAGTGTGACTTATAAATCAGAGTTCCTTCTGTTATACAGAAATGCTATGTAAAATTATTCAAAAAATAAAACATAACAATCAAAGAAAGAAAACTGTGAGCAATTGGAGAATTTAGGAGGAAATTACTGTATTCGAGGAGTGAGAATAACCTTGAAAAAGACATCAGCACCATGGAGAGTTACATACATAGCATGAACCTTCCTAGTCATCTTTCTGTTCAAAGATAAGGTTCAGCTCATGATTCTATTTCTAATAACTTAATGGATCTTGTGCAACTTCTTTCCACTAGAAGGAAAAATTTCATTGATGCTATAATAAAAATGGATTTTAAACTTATTTTTAGCACCAGGAGTCTTTATTATCTTGTACAGATGCCAACAATTAGGACAACTGCTTTAGTTTGGGTGGTGGCACAGAAAACTTACTTATTCTAAGTGTTTCTATGTCTGTCTTTTCTACAGTGGCACCCAACACACCAAAAGAATACAATTTGATAGTCACTGAACCAATGGTCTAATGTACTATTGTAATTACAATATTCTTGGGATTAAAGCCAAAGTGGCTTGACTGAAGATGCAGGTCATCAACAGTGTTACTTGAGTAAGGAATCCCACCCTCCTCTTTTCAAAAAAAGTATATTTTTGTCCTGTAAATTATTACCCAAAGCTAAGACAGGAAAATATCTGAAGTGACCACTTAAAGAAAGCCAACCATACTTAATTTTCTAAAGGGTCACATGTAACTGGCTCTAAGCAGGGTTGCTTCTGTGTTAGGTAGGTCCTTTCTTATCCTACTACAGGGGATGAGTAATTTTTAACATATGTATATGCATACATTTCTAACAACCTGTAAATTTTTACTACTCCTGTTTATACACTTCATTGCCACATCCTTTGCACATCAATTGCCTAAATTAAAATGACACAGCCAAAGGTCATATTTAATCATATTTAATTTTTTTATTTAAAAAGCATATTTCCCACCTTGCATTTCTTTTCATGGAGCTAATCTTTTTCAGTGCCATGAGCTGACCTTACTTAAATACTTTAAAACCTACATTAATTTTCCACTAAGCAATGACTTAACCTCAGAATATGCCCAAGGTATACACAGTATTTGTAAAACACTTTCATTTTTAAAATACACATTTTCATGGATATGGAATTTAGCTGTAGTTATTCCTAGAACATAGATGATATTCAAGGCAAAATTTACACAAAATCATGACTATATGCAGATATCCCTAAAATAAATCATTTTAAATTAGTTATATGTTTCCACATTTTATTTCATAAAGCTGACTAATTACAAATAAGTTTAGATAATGTAGAAATGGTGGGTATTTTATTCTCTTGTAATGATTTTATATGACTGTGGTTCTCCTTTGAAAAACTACTTAATTACTTCTCTGTCTCATCCCCATACTCCTTCTGAAAATAGAATCAATATAAGTTATAATGGAACTCAATGAGTGACCAGAATCATAATGAAGAACACATTAGGATTCTTTATAAATGGGATGTGACTGACCAGTTCAATCTATTGGAACTTCACCATCCTGCCCTTCACATGTTTGAAAAATTATTTAGCATGGCCATTAGATGTGGCTTATCTTTTAAAACAAGCTACAGAGATTAATGCAGCCCCACAAATGGCTGAAGTAAATGATTATGACATTCACCTTTGCAAAATTTGTTCCAGTCAGCTAAAAATTTTGGGGCAAAATATGGATTTTTATTTTGAAGGGAAAAGTCCCTTCTATCATATTTGGGCAACATATTTATTACAAAAGTATTGTACTATATATATATTGTGTACTATAGTTATATTTTTACCAGGATGTATATGATTTATAGTAAAGAGTAGGAATAAATACATTACTTTCAGCTGAGATGTATATTTTTTCAAGCACAGGCTGGACACATTTTAAATGTGAAATTTCATTTGAGTCTGTCTCTAATGGCTGAGGCATGGAGGAGCCCCCAAAGTATATTTTCCAAAAGTGTAGCTATTAATCTTCTTCTTAGAGACTGACATTAAAATTCAGTCTTAACGGTGGGCCGGGGATTTGGCTCAGTGGTTCTGCCACCTGCCTCGCAAGCGCAAGGACCCGAGTTCAATCCCTGGTGCCAATAATAATAATAATAATAATAATAATAATAATAATAAATAAATAAAATTCAGTCTTAATGGAAATCACTTGTGCCTTCCCAGCTACCCATTCACTTCTTTGGGAGAAAGACGAGAGTATGCCTTTTTAAAATTGGTTTCTTGTATATCTTATAAATTCTTTTAATGTTATTATTAACCAGAAAAATAAATTGAAACATTCTGAAAGTGTTAGACTGCTTCTTTGGAACAAGTTCAGAGAATTTTCAAATTTCCCTTTTATTAGTAGGTAGAGGAAATAACCATTCTATAGTTTGAGGTTCTATTCATGAATCCATGTTGCTTCCAGAGTTCCTAGGCATTCTTCATTGAAAATGATATGATATTTTAGGATATGGAATTATATATAATATATTCCAAAATAACATAATATTCATTATATATAATGATCTAATATGTGTGTATGTGTTATATATATTATATATGTGCTGCTAGGATATATGTATCTTTAGGATATATGTATTTGAGATATATATTGTGTATATATAAAATGCAAGTCAAATAATGACATTTAAAGGTAAAAAGAAAGAAGTAATTTATGCTTTGATTTAGACAGAAGAGTCTGGAATTGACTTTTTGCCCAAGGGTTTGCACTCCAGCACTGGTTCTTTTACTAATGACCTAGATTTTTGATCCTAGGAAAATTACTCACTTTTTTCACTTCATTCCGTTCATCGGTGAAACAAGTTTGTGTCTAAAACTAGTGATTACTAACCTATGGGTCATGGATTCCTGAAGGTTGCTAAGTTATTTTTAAATGTTCTTCATTCCAGAGATGTTCTTCTTTTTTTTTTTTTCTTTTGGTACTGGGAATTGAACTTAGGACCTTGTGTTTGCAAGGCAGGCGCCAGTGTCACTGAGCTAAATCCCCAGCCCAAAGTTCTCCATTCCAAATACCAAGTTTCATTTCTAAGTAGTCTAATGATACTAAAAAAAACCCACACAGAAATATAATTAATATAATAAAATGCTTCAAAAAGAATTTTTCAACTTATAGAAGCTATATATCATTATGTAATTTTTTAACCAATTGAAACTGTCAACAACTGCAGATCAAAAATCTTTCTTGTTTCTTTAAAGAGTTCCTCATACTAGAACAAATTTGGCAATGGCTTCAAGAGATTATGATTCAAGTAATTTCAAACATAATAGTTTGTGATTTCAGCATAAATTCATAATGTCTATTATGATTTCATTCAAACAACAAATCTGGCAAGATGAGTTCTCTTATGAAATAGTTTGTAATATGCTGTATATCCTTTAAACTTAAAACACGTTCTTTTTTTCTCACCACTACTGAATGGTTCTGTTAGTTCCATTACATTTATATTTGACAAAAAAATTATAATGAATTCTGTATCTAAAGCACAAGAGATCTGACCGAGTATATGTAGAGCAGCCCTTTCCTTCTGTACGACTCACTCACAAGTGGACCATGGCTTGATTCTTTAATGTTGAATCTGATGTTCAGTAACTTACTTAGCTCTTTAATATCTAAGTAATAATGAAGCTTTTCCAAAATGAGTGGTCAATTTCTTCTTTGACCCATGATAATAAAATGGTCTTTCTACCTCTACTGGGTCTTTGTCTGTAGCATTTGCTTCTAAGATAATTCTAGAACCAATGTCTCTGGAATCTCCCATAGGATGTTAAAAAAAAAAAATCCTTCTCTTTTCCCTCCTCTCCTCCCCACAATTTCCCCCTAACTGGCACCAGAATAAACCAGAATTGGAAATATCTGCCTGTTAGATGCTTGCTATGGTATGTGCATCCACAGTGCCCTATTTCTAAGACCCTTGCCTCCACCCCAATCCTATATTTGTATGTCAATACATATTCAGTGTGACCACTCAGATGTTCCCATACGTGTTTAAATCAGGGCTTCAGATCTGCCCCAAAATAGGTCAGTGGACCCTGAAGTCCTTGGGAATTAACAGCTCTGGAGCTAGAAACTGATGTGGAGCTTATTTTCTACAATACTCTTAATGAAACAGAAATGTTAGTTTACAGAGATAAGGAAAGCAAAATATAGTGACAGAAAGAAATTTTTTTAAAAAGAAAAAAACTTTCTTCTGAATTATTTTACTTCCTTAGTCAGTAAATGTTGTTGGGACTTTCTAGCTTTAAGTTTGGTTATTCTGAAATCTGTTAATATATTCCTCCTATTCCTGTGCTTGTCTCAGTGGATGTTGTTCCATGCAAAGGAAAAAGGGTTGATTGAGTAATGCAGATTGTCCCATGCTATAGGATAAGCCATTCCCAGCCTGTGGTGGTGTTTCCAGTACACTATTTTCCCTCTGATGTTTACATGTGGCTCATTTCTTTCAAGCTCCCTAGGGAGTGATTGCATCTCCTTAACAAAGTCATCCATCTCTTTTCTGCTCCAAAGAATGATGAATATTCCAATTTCTTATCACTTCCATTTTCTCATACTGAAGTGGAAAAAAGATATTGGCCTTTTTACATAACTAACAAGCTACAAAATCTTGTTGTTGGTATGGCTCATTTCCTATACAGATTTTTATGATCTGGTTCTCTCATTTTAATTTTTTCATTTTTTATTTGTGGTGAAATCCTTTCATCAAAATACTGGTCCAACTTGAGCAAAGTGCTTCCAGCAGTGTCAAAGCAGGATGTCTAGGTCTGGGAATTTAGCTCAGTGTCACCATGCCTGTCTTGCAAGTGCAAGGTTCTGAGTTTGATCTCTGGTACCAAAATAAATAAATAAATAAATAAATAAATAAATAAATAAATAAATAAATAAATAAATAAAATTTAAAAAAATGAATAAGATGTCTGATTTGATTAGAACCTATGGAAAGCAAATGAAATGTATATTTTCTGACTCCCTTCCCATAGGATAACTTCCTTTTCATTGATTGTCCATATACTTAAACATCTGGGGGTTTCACTTCAACAATTTTATAAAACTTAGTCAGACATGTCTCAATCCAGAGTCTACAGAGTTTGAACTCTCAAGGTTTGATTTTTTCATCAGTTCATTTGGATGTCAACTCTTCAAATCTCAAGATAGCCATATTTGTCTTTCAGCAACCAGAAAGCTCTAACATCAACCAATGATGTTAAACATCTACTGCCTATCCCTACTCCAAAATACTGTTTAGGTATTCCTAGATTCTATGTTATGTCAAGTATTCTGTGCACCTCATTTCAGAACTCACAAATACTAACTGCTGCCTATTACCAACTATTCTCCATGGTCTCAACTGTGCTATGATGTTTTCACATCCTTTCTAATGCAGTAGGCATCCCCTTTGTACTCATCTGAATTATTAGAAGGAATATGAGTCATTTGCAGCAAATTAAAGAACTTGACAGTCTTAAATGATCATGCTAATCATTATCGATGTTCAAGTTGCAAAATATGTGTATGAATATATCAAAACATTATTTATAAATTGTGGCTTACTTTGAAGTTGTGTGAACATAAACTAAGGAAAGTCTACCAAATGATGAAAAAGTTTACATAGACTACAGGTATTAAATAGTTATAAATGTCTTTAGAAAAAATAAAAATCTGAAAATATGGAGGAAGTTATCTTTACTCTAGGGCTAGTTCACAAATGTGTGTGATAGGCTCCAGAATGGCTTCTTGGAGATTCATTAGAGTCTCATCAGAAGTGTTAGAGAATTTTCAAAATTATTTGTATTTCCATGGATCCTAGACTTATGTTCTGTACAGAGGAACATAAGAAAACCTAGTGAACCACTATTAACCTACCATTTTGGTAAGTTTAAATGCAAGGTGTTAGGGTGTCAGAATTACAGCCCCCTCCCATTCCATCTCTACCACAGAAATATATCATGGGTGCCAAAATGAGTTTGTATTATTTACAAAAGATCCATTGGACAGATATTTAACTTCTTGCTCCTCCTCCAATTAGATTAATGCTGCCAGAAACTCTTTATATACAGGTTGTAGTTTACATGTAATGGAAAGAAACCATTCAATTTGGATACAGGTGTACCTATCATCCACTATGAGTCATGTATTGTGTGGGTACTTCTACATTAAATCTGGCTTCCAACCCTAATGGGACTCCAGGTAAGTGAATCTCCTGTTCCTTTTTGAGTTGAGGTTGCATGGCTGGTAATGACGGATCTGGGGTTTGAAGTGCAGTGTCATTTACATTCTACATATCTCCCATTCAGAGAGAATTTTTTAGAAAACAGCCAGTAAGGTGTGTGAGGAATTAAACAGAAGGTCTTCTCTTAATCTTATAAGATCACTTTGTAGACTCATTGCAGCAGGCATTTTCCTTACTGACCACCTAAATCATATAGCTTTTTCAATTTTTTTTTTCCTTTGGGCACTCACTGTCATACTACTTCACCTCCTGGGCAGACAGCATGAATACCATTCCCAAAGTTGTGTTACTTCAGAAAGAATCATGAAGATAAAATGTAGATGTCTTTGTGAAAAGTTTTTATAGCATGAAACAAATATCGTTTAAGGGAGTGAAGGTTTTTCATGTTTGGCTTGGAGGAGGGAAGCATTAGTGATAATCCATTTAGTTTAGAAATTAGACAGTGCAGCCTTTTTCTTTTTCCCATGAGAAAACCAAAGCTCAAAGAAGGTACTAAACTCCTTAAAAGTCTCTAGTGAGATAGTGAAAACACGAGAACTCAAAGACTTCTTTTATTTTTGTATTAAATTCTTTTATTGGTACATTGTAGGTATACAACACAATTACCTTTCTCATTGGGAATTGTACCTTTACATAATGCATCTTGGATCTTATTTTTTCCCCATTCCTAGCCCTCCCTTCACCCCCTCCACCCTTCCCTATTTACAAAGAATTTATTGCCATTTTTTCCATTTCTCATCATTTTTCCTTTCCCTTCTTGCCTTTCCCCTGCCCCTCCCACTACCCCTACCCCTTTGGACCTTTTCTTCCTATTTTGCATTATCGATTATTCATTCTAATCATTGGTACATTTTAGGTATACAATATAATGACATTCATCATTGGAAATTTGCACCTTTACATAGCCTCTCTTGGTTCTTATTTTTCACCCTTGCCCAGCCCTCCCTTCAACCCCTCCAGTCCTCCCTAATGTGTTTTTTTTTTATAAAATGGAGTACTACTCAGCCATAAAAAATGAGAAATTAGAGACATTTATAGCTAAGTGGATGCACATTGAGGCAATACTCTTAAGTGAAATAAATAGGACACACATGTGTAAATACCAAATAGTTTCTCTGGTGTGAGAAACTGAAAGTGTAAATAAAGACTAAATGTATAATAGGTCATGTGAAATAGGAAGAAAAGGGGCAAAAGGGCAGGAAGTGGGAGTTCTAGGGGAAAGGACAGAAGGGAATGGGATTAATATGAGAAAATGGAAAAATAGGAACAAAATCTTCGAAGACTTCTTGTAGAAACTTTTTTTCATTATTATCCTATACTGCTTTCTGTGTAAGTGGATCCTAGGAATATGTTGGTTCTCCTATTTAAAGCTGTACAATTGGGCCAGGGATTTAGCTCAGTGGTTACGCTGCCTGTCTCAAAAGCGCAAGGACCTGAGTTTGATCCTCGGTACCAAAAACAAGACAAAACAAAAACAAACGGACAAAAAAGCTGTACAACTATCTTTTCATGCAATTATTTCTCGAAGTCATTACAGAGACAAAATATAGATTTGATAGCAAATCACAGAGAGGATATTTGCTGTGTTCACATGAGGAGGACAAGTGGGAAGTAGTTGAACAAATAAAATAGAATAGAGGAAAGCAAAGGACACTAGCAATTCTTGATATAGGACAAATTTACAATGAGAGATTTTGCAATGTGCCTCAGCATTAGTTGGTTAAAATTCTAAGACTATTTTTATATACTAGCCACAGTATAATAACTTTGGGTTTGTTGGCCAGCTGACACTCTCTCTTCCAATCTAGTTCATGCTTAGGTCTTAGACTGAAAACTTTAGTTTGTTTAAGAATTGAAAATTGATTGCATTTTACTTTGATATTTTAGGCACACAACCCACCTACACCATTAAAAGAAATAGACCACCAGGAGCTTTGGGCAGCATTGGCAATAGTTAAATTTTATGCAAGGCTGAGTATAATGAGTAATTCCGTTCCTGAACAAAAGGAGGTTTTTACTTCTCTAAGCAAATTGGCTTGACAGAAACCACTTTGGTATTCTTTAATATGGCATACAATTTCTACTGCAGCAATTGTACATCTGTTTCTGTACTCTGAGTGTAGAATCTTTTTCTAAATCTGTGGGAGCAAAACCTTAGAAAAGTGGCCTTGATATTTGGGGAAAGCACTTGAAAAGCCATCTTTTTCTTTTCCAAATTTCAGTGTGGTTTTCTCTGGGGAACACTTATTGGCATGCAAAATAGTCTACATTAAAAATAAAACATTAGTACCCTGGACTTCAATGTGTTAGTCTAATTGGTTCTGGAAATATTTATCTAATATTTGATATAAAATATTTGGTAGGAAAGCCAATAGGATATATTCTCTAACCTCAGGAAACTCTTCTCTACAGAAAAAAAAGAAGCTACAAATATAAGTTTCTTTTGTCTAATTATGTATAGCCAGTACCAGACTGATTGGAAATTTAAGCTCAAACTAAATCTGATTCCAGAGCCCAAATTCTTAGTTGCTATCCCATACTGCTTTTAAATGACATGTATCATAACTTCACCTTTCTAAGTTCTTCTATATCCTTTGTGAATTTGCCTGTGAGTTGCTTTCTTGTATCTGAAAAAATCTACTTGACCTTCTGGGCACGAATTTTCCTACATTGAAAATAAAATAATTCTTGAAATGAAAATGCTAATAGAAGATATAGGGGCTCTTTTTTTTTTACTTTATGTTGTTCATGGGAATTAAGAGTAAATATTTGCCTAGAAACAATTAAATCACAAATAAGACAATACTTTAAATTTCAGTCAAATTCCAAATTTCATATTGGGAGCACAGGAATTGTGTGAGGGACTATTTGGTAGATGTGATTTTTCTCTTAGCTAGTGTAGACGTGAGCTTTCCATGTGGTCAGTCATATTTACTGTTTCAGACAACCTACAATTGATGTTTCAGAACCACTAATCAACAGGTGAGTTGGTCAAAATTGAAGTGTGATACATTTGAAGTTAATTTTCACTTAAAGGGAAAATTGTATAACATATGATAGAAGCTAAAAGTAAACACTTATCACTTCACCCTTTCAAAGGGCTTGAAGCTATTATTTAATTCCCACCAAATCACTTTGAGCCTCAGAATTTTCATCTCCATTTCACAGCTAAGAAGGAGGAGAAACCATGGGAGGTTCAACATCTACCCACAGGCCACGTACCTAATCAATATCACAGTGGAGGGCAGAACTCTACAAACTTGGGTTTATTTGACATCTCTGCTTTGAGGACAATGCATCTTGGAAATTGACCTAGTCTTTGAAAATCCAGGTTCCTTGGTATAGTTCCTGTGTCCTTGGTAAGTCAAAACCTTTTGACTTTTATTTCAGGCTTTTTGGAAACTCCCTACTCTCCAAAAGACATGGAGAAAAAAAATCAAAGAACTATGGTATAAATTGAAGTGTCACAAAACTCCATGCATATGATTTCTCTTTTAACCATGCCTGTCTAGCATCCTGAAAGTCAATTTACCACTTTATTTGTCAAATGGCAAATCTTAGATTACCCTAATATTATTCTTGTTTATGTCTAGTTGATCTTGAGAAGAACCTAGTCAGATTCAATTTTCTCCCTTCTTCCAGAGAAGAAAATCAGCAAATTAAATCATGTTAAAGTGTGGTTTCTTTTTTTAATCATAGCCACTCAAATACAGGGGTAAATAAAAGTGACTAACAGAACCTAGTCATTAATATCTGAGTGGTGACTTAATTCTTCATGGAGAGTTATTCGTGTTTCTCTTGATCTCATTCCAATACCCAGATCATGTGCGTACAACCACACCCTTTGACTCATTCACATGTCAATTTTCTAGATAAGAATCACTAGGGATGCTTATAGCAGAAAACACAGCTTAGAATCCTCCCAGGGATTTATGAAGTAGAGAGAGAGAGAGAGAGCAGATAGAGAAGGCAAAAGCTGAAAGCAAATAGTAGATGTGGATTATCAGCTGGTATTGAATGATTACCTGAGGGCAGAAAAGATTTACAACTACTTCTGTTCTCATATCTGCTAACATTATGATCCATTCTATCTTCTCACTCCAATTCTACCTGATTTCTTGAACTGTGCATGTTGATATAAAGTATTCAATTTCTCTTTGTGGCTATGTAACCTTGTTAGAAATTTTCCTACTGAATACCGTAATCTTTTTCTCCCTTGGAAAAAAGTCAAATAACACATATTTATGTACAGTAGTTATCTATTTCTTTGGGATGCTTTACCTCCAAATTTACTAGCTTAAAGTAGAGCAGATTTACTGTCTCATCAGGTTGAGGGTAAGGAATCTGAGTACAATTTAGCTTGGTCCTTTATTTCAGGATCTCTCACAAGGCTGCAGTTAAGTTTTCAGCTGAGTTTATAGTCTCAAATGAATATTCAACTGGAGAAGGGGTCAGCTTCCAATCTCATCGACTCCAGTTTTCTAAGAGCTGGTTACTGAGGACCTCTGATCCTCAATGGACGTGACCATCCTATACTCCTTTCGGTAAGTCTTTTCAGCTTACTTCATCAGAGCAAACATGTAAAAAAAGCCAGACAAAGAGTGAGAAAGACAGAGAAATCGTGTTTGGAAACAAAATAAAAGCTTACATCTTTTGTAATCTTATTATGGAAGTGACATTTCATCACTTTTACATAACTCATTAATTAAAATAACATCACCATTTCCAATTCACAACAAACTTTACACAATGGCAGATATTGTGGGGCATTGGTGCTGGATCAAAAGACGCCTATGTGGGTGTCTTTGTGTATTTAGGTTTTGTGTAGTAAGTATTTATTTTTTAAATGGATTGTAAATATGTGAGAACTGTGTATTAGATAACTTAATTGTGTCATAGAAGGTTTTGAACTCTAGAGTTAGTAAAACTCCATTTTGCTAAGTGTGATGGTTAATTTTATGTATCAACTTGTCTGGACTAAGGTATACTCAGATAGCAGAAGAGACATTATTTCTGGGCTGCATTTGGGAGTTCTCACCTATAATCACAACACACAGGGAGGCTGAGGCTGGAAGATCTCAATTCGACCCATCCTGAAGAACTTAGCAATTTAGTGAGACCCTATCACAAAAGAAAAATTTAAAAAGGGATGGGATCCCCTGCTGGGGATCTTCCCAAAATAATTAAAAGAATCATACCACAGCCATTTATGTGCACCCATGTTTATAGCAGCAGAGATTATAATAGCTAAAGCTTGGAAACAGCCCAAGTACCCATCAACTGGAAGCTGGATAATGATGTGGGTTTTTTTTTTTAAATGGAGTACTACTCAGCCATAAAGAATGAGAAACTAGAGACATTTATAGCTAAATGGGTGATATTGAGGCCATATTCATAAGTGAAATAAATAGTACTCACATGTGTAAATACCGAATAGTTTCTCTAGTGTGAAAATCTGAAAGTGTAAATAAGGGTTAAAATGATTAAAATGAATAATTGATAATTTGAAATAGGAAGAGAAGGTCCAAAGGGGTAGGGAAAGTGGGAGGGGAAGGGGAAAGGAAAGGAGGGGAAGAAAAAATTATGAAAAAAGGAAACAAATGGAAATGAAGTCTATGTAAATAGGGAAGGGTGGAGGGGGTGAAAGGCGCACAGGTAATGGAGAAAAAATAAGAACCAAGATACAACATGTACAGGTGCAAGCACCCAATGATAAATGTAAATGTATTGCTTACCTAAAATGCACCAATAAAAGAATTTAAGGAAAAAATAATGGGAAATAGCTCAGTGCAAAGGCCTTGAGTCCAAATCCCCATAATACACACACACACACACACACACACACACACACACACACACAAATCTGGGTGTGTCTCTAAGGCTTCTCTGGGAAAGGTGAACATTTACTCATTTGTTGACCAAGTAAAGCAGATGGCCTTTGCCAGTGTGAGGGAAAGCCTGGATATGACAAAGAGGAGGAACAAGAGCAAATTCTCTCTGTCTTCTTGACTAGGGTCATTCATCTTTTCCTGCCCATGGATTATTGGTTCTTGGAACTCATGAGTCCTGGGACTTGGTCTGGGACTTACACCTATGCTTCCCCTGGTCCCCGGGTCTTGGACTGGAGCTATACCTCTGCCTTTCCTGGTCTTCGGCTTGCAGATTCTGAGATTCTTTATGCCCATCCTTGGCCCAGTCTTGCATAATAAATCCTTTCCTGTGTATATCTGTTGAGAACTCTGATCAATATGCTAGGAATAGGAAATATATTCTTTCCCTAACTCCTCTTACAGGGTCTTACAGTGAAATGCATCAGAAATTGATGAGACTTGACTTCTAATATATTAATCCTCCTAAGGAATGACTGGTGAAGACCTGGCCCATTCTTAGATAACCAGAAGTAGAGGGTAGAGGTGGAGTTCTGGAGGGGATGACCAGGGAGAAACCTGGCTTGTGGGAAAGTCCAAGCACTTTCATAGCTCATAGTTACTCTGCTTTGAAACACAATGTGGCTTCTGACAACATGCCTTATTTTTTTTTTTTGATAATTTTCTAGTTTATTTTTACTTCGACCAGACTCATTTAAAATCTTCATTAATGCAAATATAATTAATCATATTACATATACATACATATATCCAACTATCGCTGATAAATGATAAGCGTGAATACATGAAGTTATATATCTCTACATATTTATACATACACATGTGATTTAAGTACTAATGTAGGATTATCAGTTTCACATTTACCTACAGTATAGTATCCCAGCCTGCACAGTTCAGCATATAGATTTTAATATTTTACATTGCCTATGTTTTTAAACTGACTTTGTATTTGAGTGTATATTATCTATAAAAAGTATTTCTTAGAAATTAATAATTCATACAATGGTAAGTTACCGATTAAAATATGTTCCTTGACTATAATAATCCCATACAAAGGTATGTTGAGGCTGGGGATGTAGCTCAGAAGTAGAGTGCCTGCTTAGCATGGGTTTAATTATCTGTACTACATACACAAAAAACCCCCAAAATCAAAAAACTTCCATGCTTGTTCTCCTTTTGGGACACAGAAAAACAAACAAGCAAACAACAAAAAAACCCACCTCATTTAAAAATTTAACCATTGTTAGCTTAAGTAATTTTCTGAGCAAGATGAATGAACAGTATCAGTGGACATAGCCTCTGGTTCTATCATTATCAGGAACTAAGAGAGCACACACTTAGTCAAGCCATCGAGGCCAGCTAGGAGAACCACAGACTTCCATTTCACAGTGGCTCTGTGTGCCAGGTCAGGAGTGGGCAAGTAGGGGAGCGGTGATCTGAGAAGCACAGATCAGGCTAAGGGCCAAATGCCTCCGGTTCTGCTCCAGGTTCTGTCACAGCCTTGCAGCCTCAATTTTTTGTGTGTGCGTGCATGATTTGAAAAGAGTACTCTAGATCATCTCTCTGTTCTTCTACATTCTGTTTCTAATACTGTTTTACACAAAGCAGTATCAATACAGCCGAAATTTTGTATTCCCTGTCTTGTGAGGTATTAATTTTTAACAAGAACAATTTAAGTTAATCACATGACTAACGCAAACATTTTCTCCTCTCAGCCTGACATAAACCCTTTCTATTCTTGAGCAAATAAATTATTTGTATTTTTGCTGTAAAAACTTAAAATTTGCTTTTTTAAGATTCTTACTTTTTTAAAAACTCTGGATTGACCATTTCATAACATCAAACTTGATGGTAAAATCTATAAGACCAAAATGAAAGAAAGAAATAAAAGAAAGAAAATGAAAAACAAGAAAAATGAGCAAGTTAATGAAGTCTTATCTTTCCATCTGCTCATTAAGTATCGAAGCCCCTCCAGACCCCTGCGGGAACACAGTTTGGTCTTGTCAGTACTGAGTCAGCTGCTATAGCTCTGCTTTTACCTTTCACTTTTTAGAGTAAAAACATTTATATGAATTAATCAAAAAGATAAATGGAGAGTGAAAGGGAAAACCACTAAAGTAGCAGCTGAGCTGATATAAACAGCTGTGAAAAATACTATCTTTTAAAATGTCCAGAAAAAAAATTGACATCTGAGATACGGTAAAAGTTTTTTCTTTTTCTTTTCTTTTGAGATAATAGCACTAGTTTTCCCTTTCACCATCTTTGAATCCATTTTTTGGTTTGGATCACTGCACAAATAAGTACTGGGAGGTCTCATTCCAATGTCACATTGATTTTAGGAATATTAGCAATCATATCAAATCACATAAGATTCTGTTTTGGGGGAGTTTTTTGGTGCTGCCATGTTGGTAGGTGTTTTTGTTTTTTCTGTGCTCAAAAAGACACAGCCATGGCAAAGGAAGGGCTGCTGCAGGCCAGCACGAAGGCGCACTGGAACAGCTATGCCAAGTGTCTGCTCAGCCTCTTCTAGCACAGGGACTAGCTCCAGCCAGTGCCACGAAATCTTCACCTTCAGAGCATGAAATTCAGCACCAAATGCTTTCAAAGTAGGAAAATAAACTTAGAATTAAGATCATAAAGTGTTTTTGTTGTCAAAAGCGAAAGTTAAGAGTAAAGCCAAGTCTACAGAGCCAATAGTGACAGCTTCTACTGGTCCAAATTCGAAAAGGGGAATTCTGGGAGGTTCTCCTTGTCTTCATACATCCTTTTGGCTTCCCTTAATTCAGAACACAGCTGAGAAACAGTAGATTCCAGTTCACTGAGCTGACACATATACATTGAGTTTTGGTTTCTTGCTCATTCTTGAATAATTTCTAGTTGACTCTGAATACTGTTGGCTTGGCTCCGAGCACTGCTAGCCTTCTCCGTAAGTCCTGTTATTTCAACTTCATGTTCACTTATCAACTGCTCAATCCTGTCTTGATGTTGTTGCAGTAGTAGTTCTATTTTGTTCTGTGATTCAGCTTTCAGTGTTTCAAATTGATCTTCTACTGGAAATATCCTCCCTTTCAGATAAGAAATTTCTGTGTCTAATTCTCTTAGCATTTTACTAAAAGCTGTGCCCAAGCTTTGGAAGGGCATGGTAGACATGTGGTCCTGTTCATGTATTTTCTTGCCTGAGGCTTCTTCAAAGTCAACTAGGATGGTGCGGATTTCCTGTAGGACTCCTTCGTGACTAAGCATCACCTTTCTGAGCTGCTCTATCTGTGTGCTGCTGTGTTTCATCATTTCCTCTTTAAGGCATTTGGCAGCTTCAAGTTCATGAACTGTGTTTTGAAGCTGATTTCTCAAATCCTCCTGGGACTGACTCTCCCTTCCTCTGGTGTCTGCCATAGAATCTCTCTCCATCTGCATCTCTTGAAGTTTTGTCTGCAAATCGATGACTGATTGCCTTAGGTAAAACTTTTGTTTCTCGTGCAGTTCATTGCTTTCATTTAGTCTTCTCTGCAAATCTTTGACTTGATGTGAATATTCTTCCAAAACACGTTCAATATGCTCTTTCCCTGGATAAGAAATGATTTTTCTAGGAGAATCAAGTTCCACTTCATATTTTGGGAAAACAGGAATCTGTGTCAAAGTCCCAGTTGAAGCTGTGTTTTCAATTACTGTACCACGAACAGATGACACAAAAAATGGGCTTGAAGGACCTCTGTTGGATGTGATGCCACTACTTGAAAAAATATCTTCAGCAGTTGACTCACATGGTTTCGGTTCCATATTAACTACTTCTATCTCTTCTTAGAGATCCTGAGTTATAAATGGGTCCCTGTTTGGTTCCTGTTGTTCTTGTCTCGTTCTAGGAGACGCACCTCATCTCCGCGGGCGCCGCGGGGCAGGGACGGACGGGTCCCCCGCGCCCCGAGCCCGCTGCACTGCCCGCACCCCCTTGCGGCGCTCCCAACATGCCTTATGAAAACAAGTAATCAAAGGGAGCCAAGAGTGTTGTCACCTCACAAAAAGTTGGCTATGCTCCATCTAATAAACAAGGTCTTTGTCCATCTAACCCACCTTTTTTTTTTTTTTTTTTTTTTGGCAATTCTAGAGATCACAGTCAGGACCTTGTGAATGTCTAGCAAATGTTCTATCACTGAGTCAAGCCCTTTTAAAGTATTGAATACTAATAATTCAGTTAAAATATATGTACAGATAATAAAGGATTTAGAAAGACTAGTTTAAAATTTCTTAAACTGATTTTTAAATCATTTCATGCTAATAAAAACATATTATCAATTTCCTAAAACAAAACAAAATTAAAAACTGGAAAAAGCAGAAATAGTGAGTCTTGAGAAACAGAATCTATATTATTCCTTAAACATCTTTAACCTGAGATCTTTATGTCAGTTTATTAATTAGCATGTTTTAAAATGATGAGTGGCACTATATATATGTTAAAAGTACTTAACAAAATTAGACTAGCTCCTATTATTTAAGATTTTCTGGAGAGCAAAACAATATGACTCATCATCAGTTAAATTCATTTTTTGAGAGCTTATTCTATGCCATTTTTACTAATCATTGGTCAACATAATAAAATACATAAGCACATTTCTTTGCTTCTTGAGAAAATATTCATGTCAGAAAAACAGATAATTTAAAGATAAACAAATACTTAAAACCATTCCAGACTGTGATAAAATACAGTGCAGAAAAATAAATTGTGTACTGTGATAGAGAAAAAGGACTGATTGGTAATTGGTCATAGAAAATCTTTCTGAAGAGGCAAATTTACTTGGAACCCTGAAAGCTAAGAAGTCTTATGAAAACTATGGAAATTGTATTTTATGGAGTGAGGATAGCAAAAGCAAAGACTCTCAGTGGGTGCTCTTGAATTCTAGGAACACAAAGTATGCCAATGTGATTTTAAGCCTTATAATTAGAGATGGAGATAGTTTATATGTGTCTTGCAGTCATGGTAAAACTTTTATTTTATTCCAAGTACAATGTCAAGCCATTTAAAGTTTTTTTAAGTGGGAAGAGGTGTCCAATATATGTTTCTTTAAATTCATTAAATTTATTGGTACATTTTATGTATATAATATGATGACGGTCATCATTGGGAATTTGTACCTGTACATGATATATCTTGGTTCTTATCTTTTCCCATTCCCCTGCTCTCCCTTCAATCCCTCTGCCCCTCCCTATTTATTAAGACTTTGTTGCCATTTTTTTCCTTCTGAAAATATCATTCCACTTGCTTTTAGAGAATGGATTAAATGGGAGAAAAAACAGAAGGATTATGTCGGAGACCATTAAATGTATCCAGGCAAGAGATGGTGGTGATCTTGGAAACATGAAAAAAAGACAGGGGAAAACAAATTGGATACTTAAAAATTAGATAATAAAACATGCTGGTGGCTCGAATGACAGAAAAGTTTTAAAAAATGTCCCTAGGTATTATGATTTGGTACCTGGCTGTATGAGGGTATCATTCACAGAGATGGAGATATGTATGGAGTGAGGATAAAGAAGATGGAATTATGGATTCAAATATATTGTGTTAACGATTTTAACAAGGAAATATCACACATTGCACAAAACCATAAAGAGACTATAATCATGGAATTATTTTCAACATGGAGGTGATACACTAGATAACTGGAAAAGTTTAATTTTATGTAGTTTCTGAAGAAAGAAACTAATACATAAGCCACAGTCTATGTCAAGAAAGGGGAATGCCTCTTGGAGTAAGGCTTGCTTTTGTATTTAAATTAGGTCAACATGCTGATCAAGGAAACATTTGCTCTGGAAGTGAACAGATCCATCCTGGAGGGTATGACTATTTTCACAACAGTCAGCTCCTTACTCTTTTTCTCTCTGAGACAATTCTAAGGAGACCATTGCTTGAGACTAAACAACTCCTTACCACAACTGGTACAAATCATTTGATTGAATTGAATGATGGAGTTCAGGCCTTGATGAAGTGGAAAATAGGAATCCCAAATTGTGGTGCTCTAAAAGAAGCACTGAGGATGGGAGGGGCATACAGGCATGAAGCTTGATGATAAGAACATGCTTTATGCAGTTCTCTGATTTCCAGGGCTCTAAGTCAATCATCAGAAAGGCAGGCCCATGTCTTCCCAAGAATAAACCCTTTTCTGGATTCTAATATAGAGATTCTGTGAGGCACATTCACTCTTCAGAGCAAGAGAAGGCTCTTTAGTGAATAAAGAACTCAACTTGGCTTAATGAAGTGTATGGCTCACTTAAACCATGAGGGCACTTCGGTGTGTGGATGACTGTTATTGAGCTTACAGGTATATTAATTTCTGTAGAAACAAAGTCCCAAGGATTAGGTCTTTGTAATTCAGCCCCAATGTTCCTTGAAAAAACAGAAAACAAACAAGTGAGGCACAATATTTCTTTTTTTTTTATAATGAAAATAGCAGTGTATTTAACACTGAAAATAGAGATTCTTCTTTTCTTTCACAAGAGGAACAGTCAAGTACTGAGCTACCACACAGAATAGACAATCTAGCCAAGAAATAAGATTCCAGTGCATCGGCGCACTGGTTCTAAAGCTGGGAATGTATCCCACTCTCGTCACTTCTAGCCAAACTTTCCTCTTTCCCTTCCTTTCTGCATTCCTTCTCTCTGCCTTGTTTCGCTTTTCATTGAAATAGCAAGTTGTAGGTGATATACATATGCTGTTGGAGCACATATACCAATACACAAAGAAAGCCATTTGTGTGCTTTCTTACTTGGCAATTCTAAAACAAGATTGTAAGGTCAGACAAAGGCACAATTGAGACCACCAAGGCAGGCAAGGTCTAAGCAACACGCGATGAGTTTATTGGCATCTGGGTGCAGATGGGTCAAGGGCAAGAAGGCCATTGGCACCAAGACGAGGGTGCCCATGGTTAATATAGGGCATTTAAGGTAGGGGAGGAGGGCACTGCCAAAGAGAGTGGAAAATTTTAGAGTCTCATGGGTGATGGGCCTGGGGCTGGCTGATAAACAGGGTGGTGGAGAGAGCAGCAGGGCAAGCTCCTGGCTTCCTATTATTTCTGTGCTCCTGTGGATGTGGGTAGCAGGACTGCTTGGGCAGGAGTCCAACTTGGGGACACATGTCAAAGATGATTTTACCTCTCAAAAGGATTGTACTGTAAATAATAAGATGTTTGTGGGCCAAACTAGGGCTCCCAAAATACAGAGATAAAATACATTTATATGGAAGATGCTCTTATTATGAGGCTCTGTTCTTTTTTCAAAATTAATTTTATCGGTACATTTTAGGTATAAAATATAATGACATTCATCCTTGGAAATTTGCACCTTTACATATTCTCTCTTGGTTCTTATTTTTTTCCCCATTCCCCTGCCCTCCCTTCAAGGCCTCCAGGCCTCCCTATTTACAAAGACTTTGATTACATTTTTTTCATTTTCTCATATTAATTCCATTCCCTTCTTTCCTTTCCCCTTCCACTTCCCCTTCCCCTTTGCCCCCTTTCTTCCTATTTCACATCATCTATTATACCTTTTTGTCCTTATTTACATTCTCAGTTTCTCACACTAAAGAAACTACTCAGTTTTTACACATGTCTGTCCTACTTATTACACTTAAGAGTATCTCCTAAATGTGCATCCATTTAGGTATAAATGTCTCTAGTTTCTCATTTTTTATGGCTGAGTAGTACTCCAATTTATAAAAAAAATTTTCTTTATTCAGTCTCCAGTTGATGAGCAATTGGGGTGCTTCCAAGTTTTAGCTATAACACAACTGTGCTGCTATGAACATGGGTGTACATTTACCACTGTGGTATGATTCTTTGAATTTTGGGGGGAAGATACCCAGCAGGGGAATAGCTGGGTCAAATGAGACTTCTAGTCCTAGTTCTTTGAGGATTTGATTACAGTGGTTGCAACAGTCTACACTCCCACCAGCAGTGGATGAGGGTTCATCTTTCCCCACAGCCACACCAGCATTTGTTATTGGTTCATTTCATGATAGAAACCATTCTTTCTGGGGTGAGGTGAAATCTCATGTTGTTTTCATTTGCATCACTTTAATGGCTAGTGATGTTGAACATATTTTCATATGTTTATTTGCTATTACTACTTCTTTGTCTGAAAAAAATGTCTATTCATTTCAGATGGACATTTTTGGATTGGGTCTCTAAATTTGGGAGGTTTGATTTTTTTTTAAGTTCTTTATAGATTCTAGATAGTAGACCTTTGTTGAAGGGACACCTGGTAAAGTTTTTTTCCCACATTGTGGGTTGTCTCTTCACAGTGTTGGTGGTTTCTCTTCCTGTGCAGAAGCTTTTCAATAAGAAGAGATCACTCTTGTTGATTGTTTGTGCTAGTTCATGGGCAACTGAGATATTGTTCATAAAATCATTTCCTACACCAATGTCTTCAAAAGCTCTACCTAACCTCTGCTCCAGCCAGTTCAGCATTTGTCTTAATATTTAGATTTTTAATACACTTTGATTTTAGTTTAGTGCAAGGTGAGAGATATAGGTTCAGTTTTAATCTTTGGAAAATTGAAACCCAATTTTTCCAGCACCATTTATTAAAGAGGCTAGCTTTCCTCCACTGAGGATGTTTGGCTCCCTTTGTCAAAGATGAGGTGGCTGAGCATGTCTGGCATTGTTTCTGCATCTTCTAATCTATTCCACAGGTCCTCAGGTCTCTTTCTTTGCCAGAACCATGATGTGTTTATCACAGTAGCTTTGTAGCATACTTTCGAGTTGGGGGTTGTGATAACCCTTGCCATGCTTCTGTTGCCTAGAATTGCTTTTGGAATTCTAGGTCTATTCTTGTTCCAAATTAATTTTTGGACTGTTTTTGAAAGGTCCAAGAAGTATGCTGCTGTGTTTTCGATTGGGATTGCACTGAATGTCTGTAGCAGTTTTGGAAGTATGGCCATTTTCACTATGTTTCTTCTTCCTACCCAGGACCAAGGGATGACTTTCCATTTTCTAATGTCCTCTTCAATCTCTCTTTTCAGAGTGCTATAGTTTTCAGAGTAGAGGACTTTGATTTCTTTTGTTAGATTGATTCCTAAGTATTTCAGTTTCTTTGGACGCTATTGTAAAAAGAATTGATTACCCTATTTCTCTCTCAGTGAGTCTGTTGTTCATGCAGAGGAAAGCTGTTGATTTTTGTGTGTTGACCTAGTATTCAAATGCTTTACTGAATTTCTTTTATAAGTCTAGAAGACTTTTAGTGGAGTTCTTGGGGTCTTCTATATAGAGTACCATGTCATGTGCAAATAATGACAATTTGACTTCTTTCTTTCCTATCTTTATTCCTTTTATTTCTTTCTCTTGTCTAATTGCTGTGGCTTATGTTTCCAAAACTATATTGGACAAGAGGGATGAGAGTGGAATCTTTGTCTTGTTCCTGATTTTACTGCAAAGGATTTCAGTTTTTGACATTTAGTGTGACATTGGCTGTGTTTGTCATAGATGGCTTTTATCAGATTGAGGTACAGACCATATATTGCAATTTTGTGGATAGATTTTTTCAAAAATGCATGCTGAATTTTGTCAAATGCTTTTTCTGCATCTATGGAGATGATCATATGGTTTTTATCTTTGGCTCTATTGATACAGTGTATTACATTTATTGATTTGTGTATGTTAAACCACGCCTGCATCCCTGGGATGAATCCCACTTGGCCAGGGTGTATGATCTTCTTGATGATATTCTGCATTCTATTTGCCAGTAACTTATTAAGGATTTTTTGCATCTATGTTCATTGGTGAGATTGGCCTATAGTTCTCTTTTTCAGTTGGATCTTTCTCTGCTTTGGGGATCAAGGTGATGCTTGCTTCCAGGAATGAATTCAGGAGTATTGCTTCCCTTTCAATTTCATTGAAAGGTTTAAACAGTAGTGGCAGTAGTTCATCTCTAAATGTCTTGTAGAATTCAGCAGTGAAGACAACAGGACCTGGGATTTTCTTAGATGGTAAGTTTTTAATTATGTTTTCAATTTCATTGATTGATATTGGGTCATTTAGAATTTTTAGGTCTTCTTCATTCAACTTTGCTAATTCACATGTATCTAGGAATCTGTCCATTTCTTCTGTGATTTCCATCTCATTGGCATATAGGTTCTTGAAGCAGGTATTGATGATCCTCTGGATTTCTGCTGGGATCATTGTAATTTCATCCTTTTCATTCCTAATTGCATGGATTTGGGGCTTTTCTTTCCTTTTTCTGAAAAGGTGGGTTAAGGATTTGTCAATTTTGTTGATTCTTTCGAAGAACCAACTCTTGGCTTTATTGATTTTTTTTGTATAATTGTCTTAGTCTCCAATGCATTGATTTCTGCTCTGATCTTTATAATTTCCTCCCTTATATGAACTTTGGGTTTATCCTACTCTTCTTTTTCTAGAAGTTTGAGGTTCAACATCAGGTTGCTTAATTGGGCTCACTCTGTTTGCTTAATATGAGTATTCACTGCTATGAATTTCCCTCATAGGAATGCTTTCACTGTGTCCCATAGATTCCAATATGTTGTATTGTCAATTAGTTGAAGGAATTGTTTGATTTCTACTTTAATTTCCTCTGTGACTCATTGGTTGTTCAGAACTGTGTTGTTCAATTTACCTTTTTTGAAATTCTTGCAGTTTCTTTTGATATGGATCTCCAATTTCATCCCACTATGGTCTGATAATATACAGGGGATAACTTCATTTCCTTTGCACTTACTCAGACACGTTCTACGAGTAAGTATGTGGGCTATTTTGGAGAACGACCTGTGTGTAACTGAAAAGGATGTGTATTTTCATTTTGTGGGGTGGAACACTCTGTAAACATCTCTTAAGTTCATTTGTTCAAGAGTTTGATTTAGTTCTAATATGTCATTGTTTATTTTTTGCCTGGTTGATCTATCTATTTGTGACAGTGGGGTATTGAGGTTCCTCACTACTATTGTATTAGTGATTATATGATTTTTCATGTCTGTAAGTATTTGTTTTATATAGTTGGGCACACTCGTGTTTGGTGCATATATATTAATGATTGCCATCTCCTCCTCTTGGATTGTTCCCTGTACAAGGATTTAGTGCCCTTCTTTGTCTGTCTTAATCAGTGTTGGTTTGAAATCCACTTGATCTGCAAAAAGGATAGCTACTACTGCTTTTATTGGGGTTCCTGTCACATGGAGTATTGCTTTCCACCCTTTAACTTTCAGTCTATGAGTTTCCTTTTGAATGAAGTGTGTTTCTTGTATGCAGCCTATTGTTAGATCTTGCTTCTTCACCAATTCTGCCAGTCTATTTCTTTTGATTGGTGAATTGAGACCATTAA